>CM070698.1:22070876-22748255 GCA_036346265.1 Melocanna baccifera
CTTGAAAAATGAAATGCTATATGAATGATACTATTGTTCATAAACTAGAATCATATGATTGACCCCAAACATTAGTATGAATAGGGTTTTCTTTATGTCAAGCATGTCCTTGAAGTTATGACATTTCTAATATCCACTTGAATATGATTTTAGAAGATTAAGGTTCTGTAAACATGATTGATTAATCAATTCTAAGTATAGAAGCATACTAGTGTAATTCAATTTGCTATGCTCAAATTGTAGTATTAGTATCGTGTTTCAATTCACATAAATGTATGTGTATACATGCATGTATGCGTTATGGTTTCTTTGGAAAATGATGTTCATTGAAAATAGAGTGCATGGCTACTGTCTCTTCCTCCTTATCATACTATGTGTTAGGCTTGGTTACTGTTTTAGGCGTATTGGATAGTCGCAAAGAAGGCGGCGAGTATGTCTTTACTTCTCCTAGCGATAGGGTATGACAATCAACTTAAGTACATTCGATTTTAACGAACTCTTCGACGTTTAAGGATGACTCTCCACCTTCTTGAAGACGGAGGTCATTAACCAAAAGAGAGATTGCAACTCCAACAACAACAATTAATAGATGTTCAAACATTTGATTAAATTGTAACTCATTTAGTTGTAATTCATTTGTGAGATCTGTATAATGATTATTGTGTGCTATAAGATCTACAATTATATGTGATTTGCTTTCTTATTTTCAGATAGTATGGCTAACATTTTCTGAGGCTAGCCAAAAAATAGAAAAAAATTTAGCTATAAGATTGTCGTGTGTTTAAGATCTATAATTATCTGTAATCTAATTGCTTGTTTTAGAGGGCATAAGTAGCATTTCCTAAGGCTAGCCGAAAAACAAAAAAAAATAGCTATACAGAGAACCATCACAGATGGTTTTTTATATTAGCCGATTGTGACAAGTCACAACACAGGCGATTATTTTCCAAAACTGTTTGTGATATCTGACATATCACAGACAATTCTTTTGAAAATCCATTTGTGTTGTAACTTATCACAGATGGCTCAAAAATTGTTTGAATAATCGCATGTTATCACAGATGCATTAAATCAGATGGTTCAAAAATCGTCTATGATGAGGGTTTAAAATCGTGTGTAATGACCCTCTATGTGGTAGTGTATATAGGACCAAGAAAGATTCACATATATGAGTTACACATTCTCACAACAATACTTGGAATAGGAAGAAAGATAACATAGTCACATGGACATAGGAATTTTTTTAGTTTTCAAAGAAGTGCATGGCAGTCAATTAGCTAGATGGTTTTTGTTCTAGAATATGCAGGAGAACTGTTTGTATGCACCAAAACGGAGGAACGATATATACACGTACTGGTTTTCACCATGAAAATTTAAATTGTGAAGATGGATAGCATGTTAGATAGTTCGCTACCATACTTGGGTTTTGAATTCAAATCCTACATTTCATTGCTTTACTAAAAGTTATCTTTAAAAAAGCTCTTGTTTCTCACATTTTACGGACACTGGGTCGATATATTCCCTCTCCCGTCCTGTGTTTCTGGTTCCGTCCTTCGTGTACCCATTAGCTAGTAATTGGGGTATCTAGAGATTAGTTGAAATTGTTGTAGTATTAGGGTCACGTTTGCGGACGATCAAGTACAAAGAAAACAAGAAGTATAACATAAAGATGTCGTAAATAGCCTTCTCTTATTTTCTCGATATCTCATAGATGTGTGTACAATGAGAATTATATGCCCACTTTTATATATGAAGAGAGATCTCTCATCTTAATAGAACAAGCAATATGAGACTAAACTATGCTAATGAACATGCCCTAATAGGCCATTCTATGTAAGTGTCATACATAATTTTCCTTTAACAGAAATAAATCAAACAACAGACAAATCAAATAGAGTTCAGACTGAAGCAGCCTTTGGGTCTGAAACTTTATTAGGTGGCAAGTACAACAAAATAGATTTGGGCTGCTCAAGTTGGTTTAAAGTCAACTTATATTTTTTTTCACTATTTCAATAATTTTATTTTTTCTGATTTTTTTTATTTTTTAGGTTTTTTGCCTTTTCTTTTTTCTGTATTTCTTTGCATTGTCCGTGATGGGCTAACATGTTTTTCTATTTTTTTAATTTAATTATATCAAATAAGTCAACTCAGTTACAGTAAAAAAAATTGGCCGGCATGCATTGCATGCATCTATGTTCAACATATATGCTGCGTTACCTGGATGACGAAGTATTCTGTGGGCAACCGAAAGATATATATACTTGGAGAAAAGTGGTAATAAAGTGAGTTTGAATTTAATGGATGCCTAACTAAAACTAATCCGTTTCTTAAGTAACCAGAGGATTCATAATTAAAATAAATTATCTAGGGATAGAGAAGTGGGCAGTGATGGATTCTCTAGAATCCCACTTACAATGGTGATGATCAATAATGATCTTGAATTGCAAAAAGGAATGCTCTGCTTAACTCTAGTTAAAAGTTAATTATGCCCTAGATTCAAGCCCAGTTGCTTAATAAATTAAGGTCCTACCAAAGAAAAGGTTCTTAATTAATTAGCTTGTTCTGTTTCATTTGATTTATTTGCATCAATGCCCCGGGCCAACATGCCCCAATTGATATCTTTTACTCCTTTGATTCCAAAATGGACATTGTTTTTAGAATGGGTGTAGTCAATCTTTTCGTAACTTTTACCACTAAAGTAAAGAAAAGAAAAACATTTAGATTTTCACACTAAATTATACTTTTTTATATTTGCCATCAAAAGCATTTTCATAATTTTATACTTGTATGAACATAGTGAAAGTTGTGTATTGCAGACCATGCTAATGTATGAAACGGCATCTACTTTGGAACAGATGTAGTACCACGGTTGAAGAAATTAATTAACAATTGTTGCTTTTCTTTTCTTTTGATTAGGATTCTAGTTACAGCTATCTTAGTTTAGCTTCCCGTGATCATGAAACAATCCTTGTTTTGAGTGGGGTGCTCATTTTTTTTATTTCTTAGGTGTAGGTACAGCAAGGATTAATTTATCATTGTAATTAAAACGTGAGCCAAAATGTTAAAAAAAAAAAGATGAATTATCAGACGTAGCTTTGATGTCAGTAATACGTGTTACTCGATCAAGCCGTACGTGAGATATATAAGAGAACTAGTTACATAACCGTACGATGAGATATATAGGAGAACTAGTTACATACCCGTACAATGGTAAAAAAGAATTCTAAAATTCCAACATGTCGAGCCACCTCCCCTCCTCTGCTGACTTTATAGCAAATATCATATATTGCTACAGGACAACAAACAGGACTATAAAGATCATTTTCTAAAATGATGCATCGAATTGCCATTTACATGTGACCATTATCCGAAAAAAAATCACTTAGTACACTCAAGAAAAAATTGCTTGACAAAGATAGGGAAACTCACGTGTTATTTATAAATTGGAAGGCCATCCTCCTTTGATGGACAAACCATTTCTCATGAGTGAATAAAAAGAAGAGTTAGAAAATTAGCCTGTAGTATAAGTGATGGTGAAAATTAGAACATGGGCCAGTTAAACACAAAAGTTCCGTTTATTTAAATGCTAGGTCTCACATAAGACCAAATGCAGATGCACACTACCTTTCTGAAATGAAGAGAACCATAACAAAAAAAAAACTGCATTTGTTAATACCTCACGATCAAATACTAAACACTCCTTCAAGAACAAAATGCGTGGAAGTAGCAGATTCGACATTAGTTACCTATGAGAAACCAGAATCTTAGATAGTGGAAAGTGAAAATAATTTTGGAGCAATTATTATTTGAAGGAGAGTACTATATACCCCAGGAAATATGGAAGGTAGTAGAAGTAAAAGATCATTTTGGACCAGCTAGCGAGTTACTGGAAGAACGCTACTTTGTGTGTAGAGAGAGGAGCTACATCAATGTAGCGCATAACATGCCCTTCAGAGTAATCGCCAAGATACTCAGTCTGCATTACACTCAAAGGGCCATTAACGTTGCTTCCTTGGTTGGCAATAAATTCCATGTAGTGAATTATCATTTTTTATCTTTAAAAGCAACTGAAAACTTCAAATTTTAAGAAAAATAGCTATAAGCATTATTAGACATGGAGAATAGACCACCTTGGTACTGAGATCACTCGAATCATACAATGTTTGTACTATCAAGCTCTCCCTCTCCTTTGGCCATTTGAGATCCCAATTTACTGCCAATCTAATATTATCTCCTGGTACCTATCAATAATCTAGTCAAAACTACACTCAACACATATCTGAACTATTTTACAAATTAGAAGCAGCATGTAACATAAAAAAGTTTACAAATGCACTACCAGCACAATCGTGCCATGGATTATTGCACCCCAAGATAAAATTTAATTTAATCTACACTAAGATTATTCAATTAAAAAATTGGAAGATCTTATCAACTTGCATTTTTTTTCCCTATCAATGTCATGAGGTGATGGCCTTCTAGTGGAGCTCCCTGGTCATGTTGATCTCCTCCTTTGAGGACTTCTCAGCATTGTTCGGCCATAATGACTCGAAGTCGTCATGATCATAGATGGGTTGCTTCTCCTAGTCCAGGACCCAATTGATCTCCTCCAGTGCAACATAAAATTTGAAACATCTCCAATAGTGACTAAATCATGATAATAACACCTAGCAAGTCATACAACTTTACCTGGAAAGACCTCTGAATATACTTCCTTATTCTCTAGTGTGTGTGTGTGAGGAAGTGGCATGATGATCTGGCTCTCCTAGAAAGTCCCATAGGCCACAACCCAGGAAGTGAACATGAGCATGTCTTCAGTGCTGAAGCCAAACATGCATCAAAGTTATAATCAACCCATTTAGACCGATGTTCCCTTAGAAACTGAACCAGCACTGTTGGTGGAACACACTACGATACCAACCAACAACAAAAATGTAAGATTTTAAGAAATAATATATAAGAATTAACAAGAGAAAGTGTCAAGACGCGAATATGCAAATCTGAACTCTCTGTATATATCGCACTAGTTCAGAATCACGCTAATACACACAGTGTAACATAGATAAAATATCGACTATATGCATGTTAAAATAAAAGAAAAGACTCAAATATTAATAATTATCAGAGTACGACCTTATGGCCAAGCTTACAATTAATAGTCTGAAGAGCTTAAGAAACTAGCGAAAAAACAGAAATAAGCGTAGAAACCATTCGACATGCCCACAGGCAATCGATTGAGAAGCGAAGTACTAATCCACGAAGTCATCGAAGTATCCTTCTTCTGGTACCTCCTGTTAATATGACTCATCTTCTTCAACTGAGCAACAGTAGACATAAAACCGTGAGTACATTGGTACTCAGTAAGTCATTTGTAACAAGTAAATGTAATATAATATGCAAGGCTTACCAATGGATAGCTAAAAGGTTATTTTGTAAAACTAATAATTTAAGGTAAATACAATAAATAGATTGAAAGTGAACTTTAAAGAAAACTATAATAAATAAATAATCAAAAAATATATAAATTACAAGTGAACTGACCTTTCATTCCAATGAATCACACGTGAACCTCCCATTCACGTAATGAACCACCAGTGAACTAACCATTCACTTTTCATAGCTCTCCTAACCAAGTTTTTAAGAAAATTCTACCCTCATGTGAAATCATTTAGTATTATCCATAACTAGGGATACAGCTATTCAAATAATTTTACACTCTACAGAGGTTACATAAATGTACCCACAAGATGTGATCATCCTCATGTTAAAGAAAATCACAACAAAACTTTTACAATGTTCAACATCAATCTCAATTCCACCCGCTAAGGTTTCGCCGTCGAGTAGGCTCCAACCTAATCGATAATTGCCCCCTCTTATGCCTCATGAATATCAGTAATCATGTTCAACTCAATGGTGAAATTGAAATCAAAATATCACAAATTCATCATCTAGGTCTATCATATACTAGACATGTGGTTTGCACGATATGACTTAGATTAATAGCGCATAAAGTTAAGTCATTAGACATTACCCAGGTGAGACTTTCACATCCCTCGAAGTGAACCCACACTTCCCCACGATCACTTGCCCAAGTGAAAACCAATTTTATTTAACTAACACCAATGACACACCAATATCATGGTACATAAATTTTATAACTGTGACACCAACTACGATTCAATATCTCATTAAGTTAAATTAATTAATTAACTACATGTAATGATAAATCCAACGTATTTATAAGCATAGCTAAGCAAATTAATCATACAACCCATGTGACAACTAGTACTATATCACTAAATAATTTTCTATCTTTTGGTGACAATGGAATCATGGTATTCAAATTATCAAATTAGGAATTAATCAGTTTGGACACTAACTACCATATAAAAAGGTTTGTAATAAAACAACAATTCAAGATAATTTAAAATAAAATAAATAAATAATAGATTAAAACTGGATTAAATATGATCAAAGAACACGACTTGCCTTAGTCTTACTCAGTTATGAACTCTTGATCTTCTAATTGTACTTTCGCTCCTTCGAATACGCGATCTAACGAGAGATAAAACGAACGAAGCACAACATAAAATTAAAAAAATTCAAAGAAACTATAAAAACTTCAAGACTAGAACCAAAAGATAGAGCTTAATTTTTGATGAATTTGGAAAAAGAACATGGTCAATTGGAGTTAGGACGGAAAAGAACAAGCTCTTAAAAATTTAATTTAAAGAAAAATAGTGGAAATTCAAAAAATATACTGTGTTGTGGACTCGATGCACGGAAAGGTTAGTTTATGATGGACTCGGCTCATAGAACAGTGCACGATGTGAATCAACTACTGACATGGCATATTAGCGCTGACGTGGTACTTGGGATGGCTCGGGTGCTGACGTGGCACTAACACGTCAGATCTAAGGCTGAGATGGCTGTTGAGGTGGTGATGACTTGGCTAGGGCTGATTCGGTAGGGCGGCAATGATCGGGTGGTCCGAACCATGAAGATGATCGACGGCTGAGAAGCGACAACAATCGAACTGTCCGATGATCGAACGGTCTAGAGGCGTGGAAAGGTTCAGACTATCCGAATTAAGCGGCGCATCCCGACCATTAGGAAAGATCGAACGGCCCAAAGAGATGGCAAGGTTCAGACTGTCCAAACGATGACAAAGATCAGACAGTCCATTTGTGATCAAACGGTCCAGAGAGCAAGAAAAGTTTGGATGGTCTGAACTTGAACGACATGTGGCGCTCGACGGTTAGTTGCGGGAGGCGAAGGGGCGTGACTCTTCGATGGCCAAAGAGTCGTGGGCGTGTGATGGGTGAGGCGGTGGTGCATGG
The DNA here is from genome assembly GCA_036346265.1 of Melocanna baccifera. Taxonomy (NCBI): domain Eukaryota; kingdom Viridiplantae; phylum Streptophyta; class Magnoliopsida; order Poales; family Poaceae; genus Melocanna; species Melocanna baccifera. The sequence continues at coordinate 22,078,217 of CM070698.1, forward strand.
GAACTGAGGAGCGACGAAGCGATGACCGGAGCGGAAGAAGAAGGTGATGACCGGCGGCTTACCGACAGCAACGGCGGAGACCTCCGGCAAAGACGAACAAAGACGATGGTGGCGGCTGCGACGACAACGAAGAGAACGAGGGCAACGGTAGAACTACGAGGGCGGCGGAGCATGCGCAAACTCAGCGAGGCACACGACGAAGGCGGCAACTCAAGGACATGGAAGGTGAGGGAGGGTGCGGCCTTATATGTGCGGACGTCGAGGACTTCGGGAGGCGCACAGCAGAGAGGCCGGGTCGGAGACGGTGCAAGAGCTCAGCTCGAGCGCGAAAACCAAGGCGGTAGTAGAGACAGAGTCCCACCTGGGGACAACGATGAACAATGCTTGCTCCGACGGATGGGTGACGCAAGGCAGCTTGGGAGATCGAACGGACGAGGTTAGACGGCATAGATGAACAGTGCGCGGGTGGGTTCAGATCGGTCGAACTCGATGGCTGATCAGACAGCTTAGAAGGAGCGACATGCGGTGGATGGCCGACGCGTGGCAGCGATGAATCGGACCGGTCTGATCGGTGTGGGGATTTTTGGGGATTTTCTATTTTAGAAATTAGAAGAAAATAGAATAAGCTCTAGAAAATATCAAATAAATCCAGAAAAAACCAAAACAATTCTAGAAAATTCTTTGTGGCACAAGGAACCTAAATAAAATATTTTTAGAAAATGTTAATATTTATTTTATTCATATTAAATCCTTTTAATTTATAAAAGTTCAATTTAAGCTTTAATTATTCCAGAAAAATCCAAATAGTGAATTTTATTTTAAAAGGCTTCAAAAAGCTCTAAAAATCAGGATGTTATAGAAAGTTCCAACTCATTGTTCAATTTCTAGTGTCTACAATTCCACTAAGGCCAGCAAAACAAGTCCTAGGTAACTTGTACTATGGTAGTACCAGACTATAACACCAGGTACAACACAACAACATAAAGTCCCAACCAAATACAATTTACCATATTTTTGCCCATTTTGTTTCTGCATCTAGCAACATATGTCAACAAATCTTAAGTTTTGTGCCATAGATGTATTCTTTTGATGTTATGAGGGTATTGAATACATGCACAAAGGGAAAAGGTACAGGAATACTTTCATTGCAACAATTTTAGGCACTGAATTTTCAAATAAACTTAAAAATATATAAATAATAATTTAAATTAATTTATGTGTAATCACTGCATCCTTACCGGCAGTAACATGGAAGCCTTAGCATTAGCATCAACGAGCCATGAGAACTCTAATATGACAGGTAAAAGCTTAGCAGTATCCTTGACAACAAGCTCATCACTATTCTGAAGAGCTCTAATACTCCACCCTCATTTGACAGAGAGAGATGACAAGAACACTCAGAAATTATATCGTAAATCTTGTTGTTGCATGATATCCAAGTCGATGAATTCTTGTATAAATTTAGACAAATAGCCATAAACACAAGGAAAACAGATGGCTCACCACTTGCAAGCAAAATATGTTTGACACAACAAATTAACATGAAAAAAATATTTGTCTCAATATTCAAGTCCTCGCCTCTTACCCTGATTGCAACAAATCAAATTACAAGTATCAGAAAAGTGCATCATTAACTTGTATACATGGCCACAGGAAACATTAGATATGAAAAAAAAATATTTAGGGATTAGGACCATACAAAGAACAAACAAAACATGTGAAAGAGTGGGGGGAGGGAAGGGTGCATCTGGAGTAAGGAGAGAAGGGAAGTGATATAGCATAAGTAGAGACAAAAAAATGTACTTACCTTGGTTAGGGTAAAGCTATGAACATCCAAATCTTCCATCAAAGCAAAGACAAATTATCTTAGCACATCAAGAAATAAAATACCAGACACATGTATAGGATTCATTGGAGGAAAGCACATAAAAAATGTATGTTTACAGAAAGAAAAAATACATGAATTAAAGATGGAGGGAGGTAGATTGGAAAACATAGTGCAACAAATGAGGAGATAATGATAGAAATAAAAAGTGAGAGAGAAGGAGGCACACTCACCACACAAAAGTTGGCTTTATTGGTGATGGAGGCTACTTGAGGTCCACAACAAAGAGGGAATGACCAAGGTTGTGGACGGCCGGCGACGACCTCGAGGACATCTGCAAGGGCGATGGTGTACTGTGATACTCCAATGGGGGCACCAGTGCCATTGGGCAGCAGTGGTGGAGATGTGACCATAGGATCCGGTGGAAGGGGGACAACAACAACAAGGGAGAATAAAAAATTCCATGATACGACACTCCTCGCTTGCCTCATCAATTACACAAGTTGAAGGGGAGCTTGAGAAGGGAAGGAGCAAGAGGAGGAGATAGTGGTGTATAGGCAGGAGAAGGAGGCCGTGCGGGGTGGCGAGGAAGGCCAGTGGAAGCGGATGTAGGGGAGGGGTGGCGGCATGTGGGGAGGGAAGGAGGAGGAGGTGCTGAGTTTGGGGGGAGATGGGCGCGGGATTAAGGGGGATTCGTCCGGTAAGGTGAGAGGCGTAGGAGGTTTGGTAGCCCACATGTCAACTCGCGAAATTTGTAGAAGGGAGGGGGAGGGGAAAGGAAGTACTACTCATCAACTCTCTCTCTCTTTTAAGTAACAGAGATAGAGTGTGAAAGATGGATTTTAGATAGGAAATTGTGAAAGGTTTTACTGTAAGGTGGTGTGTACTAAATAGGAGTAACTAATAGAGCATTTCTAAAAAATAATCAAGCATTTTAGCTCCTCCAAATCTTCACTGCAATGCGTGGCAAACACCCCCCAAATTAACAGAATAATTCTCAAGGATATTTGAGATTTGAGCAATCTAGCTAGTGTGCAAGCAAAGTAGTTGTTGCGTTCGTCTTCCTCTCTCTCTCTTGTCCACAGATTAGTTATGATTTGCGCAGAGCTATAATATAGGAAGCTAATTGAAACACGTAATCCACATATCATCAGCATGTCCACATCGATCCCAATCTATAAGAATTAATTAAACTACTACCACGTGCTCCCTCAGTTCCTGAACATATACATATACACACACATGTTATTCTAGGAATTTCCACAACAACTAAGATATATCTAAATATGACCATACTACTATCCTTTTTATGTCACTTATGGCTTTTGGGACACTGTATGTTACTCTTAACTCATGATAAATGACCTTCAAAATAGCCAAACGGAAGGATATATATAAGGGAGAAAATGCCAAAAAAATCACCTTGAAATCATTGAATGATATGTATTTAAAGACAAAAATTTGCAAACTAGAATGGCATATATTTGGAACGCAGGGAGTGCTGGTTTTCCCTCTAGTACTGCTACTGTTGCTTTTACGACTTGCAATTTGCAAAATTCTCTTTGCTTCGATGTAAAAGGAATTTGTGCCGAACACGTGCCATCGATCGCGCTGCACGTCATCAGATCGGACGTGAAATGCAAGGCCACGCATATGCGCATGAATTTGATGCTTCGATCTCAAGATCGAGAGATTTCTGGAATCACAAAAGGAGACGATGAGATGATGCCAAGGTAATGAACTTAATGGTTCACTCGGCTTTTTAAACACTATAGTTTTTTTTGTTTTTTGGTATTTTATTTTTTTTCTTGTATTCATTTATATTGTTTGTGATGGACTAACATGTCGTTTCTATTTTTATATTTTTTTTAAATTTAATTATATCTAATAAATCAATTTAATTACAGTAAAAAATCAATCGATTATAATAAAATTTTAGTTAAAAATTATAAATCATGGATATTCTAAACACCCGACAGAGTGCATCAGGCGAGAGAGCTGTCGTAACGGCAATGGCATTCCCAATGGTCCATTTAGCGTGTTACAAACTCTATGCTGCGTCACGTCATATTTTTGGTGTGTGGAATAAAGAGGGAGAGAGAAAAGAGTGAGCTTGTTACTTACATGAGTAATAAGCTAGGCACTCCTACTAAGACATGAGATACAACAAAAAAAATATCGGAGAGGAGTTTATTACTAAAAAAACGAGTTTATGGGTTCATCTCTTGGAGATTTATGAAGTAATTAATTTATTGTGGGGCCTTTAATAATAAGTTATTAAAGCGTTTGTATCTAAAAGACTATATTAGGCTAAGAGCATTCTCCCTGCTACAGTAATGGTGCTCATTAAGACTTAAAAGCTCTAGTTTATGGTTTATTTTGTATTGTAGTAATTAAAAATATATTGTAGTTGATGATAACTTTTTCAATGTAATTAAATTTTTAAAAAGTAAAAAATATCATCATGGACAATAAAAATAAATATAAGGAAAAAACAAAAAAGTCTTTAAAAAAGCCATATCTAGAGAAAAAAAGAGATAAAAGTTAAAAATTAGAAGCAAGCAGAAGCTAACGAGAATGTCATTATTTGTAATCTATTAGGGGGCGTTCGGAATAGCGATGGATTTTGGTTTTACTGAAATTTTATTGTAGCTGGCTGATTTTTTACTGTAGCTAAGTTATCTTATTGGGCATAATTAAATTTTAAAAAATATAAAAATAAAAACGGTATACTAATCTAGTGCGGACAATACAAAAGAATACAGAAAAAACAAAACACAAAAATTCAAAAAAAAAAGAAAAAAGACAAAATGTGAACAGTTACTACCTAACGCTGAACAGTGGAAAAGAAGCCGATCGCGACGATCCAAAGCTCACTTGAGCGGAAGTCTATTGCATTCCTACGTCTACTCAGTACTAGCAAGGATGCGAAGCGACAACAAGACGGATTGATGTTGTGCTTATTAGGTTTAAAAACTTGTTATATTATTTATTTTGTATTACAATGGTTGTTATATGATTTATCTTGTATTACAATGGTTAAAAGTATATTATAATTGTTGGTAGTTTTTTTGTATGTAATTAAATTAAAAAAAATTATATCATCATAGATGATAAAAAAGGAATAAAAGGGAAAAAAAAAAGAAAAAAAGCTCAAAAAACTATATCACCAAAAAAGACAAAAGTAAAAAGTTAGAAGAAAGAAGCAGAAGTCCTAATGAACAGGGCCTGAGAGTCTAGCGTGAAATTTGCACTTCAAGCAGAGTTCAAGAGGAAAATAGAGTTTTTTTTGCCAGTGGTAAAACAGGTTTATTCGTATGGAATAAACAAATACTATAGCGGAGCTGTTTGAGATGACACACTTGCGATTCATTAAGCATGACAAAACCATGATGCACCATGCTTATATTATTTTTCTTTAGAGTTTAGAAATAATTTGTTGGCTTTTTTCCCTCTGCGCTAAGCGAGGATCTCCTCTTTTCCTCCTTTCTTCAAAGGTGCTCCTGGGAGTCAGAATTAGTGATGGGTGATGAAACGGACGTCTGATTTTAGCACGGACATCTAGTCTTGATTTGGCAAATCCAGTATATATAATTTTTATAAAAATCTCTTCTTGACAAGAAAGCAGTGTCACTAGGGCAATGCATTGTGTGTGTGTGTGACGGAATCATCTGCAGGAGCCTAGGCGAGTTGGGGAGTTAGTTCTGGGATTTGTTTTAAGGGGGCATTCCCAATACCAACTAGGCTAGTTGCATCGAACTCCCCACTGGTCTCTTCATCAATCCGCAGCAACTTTACTAGTGACCTACCACCGAATAATTGATCCAAGTAAAGATATCATTTTTAGCCTCCAAAAGAGAGTGAAGATATCATTTTTTGCGTGTTCCAACCGAACTAGTACCCTTGAACTCTGCACCTTATGTAATTGCAAATCGAGTCCTCTGATATGTGAGATGGAGAGAGAGAGAGAGATTAATTTTCTTCGTAATTTATTCCAAGTCTTTTTTTTCTTATCTCCATTGTTAGAGTTCTTTTTCTCCCCTTTCTTCATCGGTATATAAATGTACATATAATTGCGCATATTGCACACCAGATAGGATGCAGGAAGCTGTGCATTGAGCCACATTGGTTACTTCAGCTTGGCATAAGCATTTCTGGATTGAAATCAACTGGTCCACTTCTCCTAAAGAAGAACCACCACCAAGAAGAGAAACGAACTGGTCCATACTGAGTCTGCCGAAAGAAAAGGGATACAATACAATACAATACAATACATCAGCAAAATAGAATACAATCGATGGACATATAAATAACCAGATGAGGAGAAAGGTTTGACATTGGAGTGCTAATTGGAGAGGGAAGCTGCAGCAGCAAAGCAAAGCAGAGAGCAGAAACGGAGGAGCCCATGGGTGGCCAATGGCAGACCGGCGTGGTGCTCTATCCGTTCGGCCACAAGCCCCATGCCAGCGACAACACACAGCACACATTCCATCTCCATCACCTCGCCGCGATGAGACCGTGGGCCGGCCGACGGATTTGGTGGGGATGGACTAGCAGACAGAGACATGTACAAGGAAGAACCTACTGTTGGGACACGTCTGCCTGGGCCTGGAAGCACCAGGTGCAGAAAGTTCAGGGAAGCTTTGCAATTGCTCCCATCCTGATCCTGACAGCTGCAACTGCACAAGTACCACCAAACACTGCAATCTGCAACTGAAAAACCACCATCAGAGCTTTCGTCTTCTCCTCTTTTCCACGCAGAGACGACGATCGAGCGAGGGCCTGATGCACATGCCACATTGCTTTCTTCATAGACAAAAAAAAGAAAGGTGCTTCCTCCTCTCGTTTCTGTTCCCGGGTAAGATGTCACAGTGGTCGTTGTGCCATCGTCGATGACTGAAGCATCCTTCTCAACCGTGCCTGTGTGCATAGGTTGCTTTCTATCTTGACCAATCTTGGCACGCTGATCCTTGTATCTCTGTCCTCTTGTCATTTGCTGTACACAGTAATGGCGTTACGCGCATGTGGCGAGCTGTTCCAGCAAAATTCAACTGATCCAACAGCAACCTACAGCTTCCAGCCAAGGAATCAGATTTGCTATGAGCTGTGGACTGTGGATGGGGACATGTCACGTGAGGTGGCACCTTTTTCTTTAGACTTGCTTCCATAATGGGGAAACATGGCTTCCCTTCAACGACCACACCTGGATTCATTTTGCCAAGTACTGTAAGTGACTATTCATTTTGCCAAGTACTGTAAGAGACTGTTAGGTCAAGAAAGATCGAAGGGAAAGCTTTATCTGAAAGCATATCAAAGCTCAAAAAAATGGACTCATCTGTTCTATCAGCCTGCTGAATAGCAGTATCGGAATATCGTCCCCCTTGCTACAGCACAGTTCAAAGATGATGTACAGCTGGTATCGCACTCCTGTCTTCCCGTCGCTAACAGCTTATCAACAAAAAATGTACGTAATGATTAGCAGTTTAGCACATTGTGTTCAGCTTTACCTATCCACAGGTACCCAAGCATTGACAAACTGAGAAACTGGAAAAATGTGTAGCACAACAGCACTTGTAGAACAACAGTGGTGGGAAACCAGCACATGACTGCTGTTTGATATGGCTGTGGCTTTTGGGTTAAATTTTTGAATTTTAACTATTTGTGACAGAGATTACGGAAAGATACTCGCTTGCAATTTTGGATGGTACAGATGTTGAACTTTTAACGTGCGCTACAATTTATTATGAATATTGTGTGTGTGTATTGAAGAGACTCAATAGGCAATACATATAAGGAGTACAAGAATAATATGATATATAGAGATAAGGAGGCATATAAGGAATAGAGTACAAACTCTATATCCTTAATACCCCTCTTAAATGCAAGGCGTATGTAATAGTATTACATTTGAAAGAGTTGACATTAAAATAGGAAAAATCCAAAATCCAAGTCTTGTAAACGTCGTCGTAGTATAAAGCTCTTGAAAATTGTGTCAAAAATAGAAAATCTCCATCCAAGATCATGCGGTAGCCTATAAAGTAGATTGAAGCCCGAAACAGTGGCGGCGCAATGCACAAGAAGCGCAATAGAAACGCAATGCAAAAGAAGTGCGACAGCCTTAAAAACTCGGGACGATGACTCAAAGAGAAGCAAAAGCATCATAACGACTTCTACGATCTATACACGGCTCTGAGAAGAGCGGTGTTTGCTGTCATACAAAAGGCCACACAAAATCCTAAAGAATGGACTGAGACTAGCAAAGAAATCAACTAACTAACATAGAAATTTGTGAATTCACACGGTTTAGATGAACTAAAAGATAGATGAGTACGGTTTAAATAGACACAACAAAGACTTAAAAAGAAAAGACTCAAAGAAAAATATTCAAAGCAACAAATACTACTCTAACCACTGTACCCCATATGTCAAATCAGTAGACCCAGCTCTCCCAACCAAATCCACATTGCCTACATCGCTCAAGTCCTTCATATATCCTAACCTTGGGTGATGACCGCGAAAACCAAAACCAACAATCGAGAAGAAGCCGGTGGAGAAGATGAGCCTGCGGCGGCCTGATCGATGCAGGAGAGCTCATGACCACCGAATCGGGAGGCGAGGTCAGCAACTGGAGACGATGGTGACAACCAAAAGCGACCAGAGAAGACGACCGAGGCGCATCGGATCCTTCGGATCCGATAGAGCCAGCGGTGAAGAGACGCGATAGCGGCCGAGGCAGGCCAGATGCAGTCGGTCGGTGGAACTTACGGTAAGGAAGCACGATGGCGGCCGAGGCGGGCCAGATCCAACCGGATCCGGTAGAGCCGATGACGAAGAGACGCGGCGGTGGCGAGGTGGGTCGGATCGAGCCGGATCCGGAGGTGAACAGTGTTGGTGTTGGCAGATCGGGCAAACGTTGCAAGCGGCGGTGACTGGATCTAGGCTTGGAGGCGGCGCAAAAAGGAAGACTACAGCAATGGGTGATGGCGAGCGGCTGTAGCGGCGACCCAAAGGTGACTTGGAGAACGCCGGCGCGTGGAAGACCTCGGCCACGTGTGGCGCGCGGAGGTGAGCGCGGCAGCAGCGGCGGCCGAGGCGGGCCATCGGTAGAGTCGGTGGCAGCAGAGAGAAGGTGTCGATGTTGAGCCGGCGGCAGAGACCAGACGAGCGGCAGCTTATATCCGCACGGATCTGGCATGGAGGTGGCCAGATCCGGAAAACGAGCGACAGAGATGGCCAGATGCGCGCAGAGGCCGGCAACAACGACGACGGCCACCCCCGGGAGTGAAGAACACTCCTCCCGGGGGCAGCAGATGTGGAAGCAAGCGGAGGTTAGGTTACAAACATTTGCTCTGATACCATGTTATGAATATTGTGTGTATTGAAGAGGCCCAATAGACAATACATGTAGGGAGTACAAGAGAAATATTCTATATAGAGATAAAAAGGCATATAAGGAATAGAATACAAACTTTATGTCCTAATACAAACTCTATATCTTTACACAATTAACTTATAGATCCGTCTTGAAAAAATACTCCATTTGAAAGTTAGATACTATAGCAAAAGCCAAAAGCCGGTTTCAGAAGCCGAAAAGAACAAACTCTGCATCCTAGTATTGCCAAACTGTATTATATGTGGCGGCTTCTTTCCACCCATCGGCAGTGTGTTTCTCTGTGCACTGCACCTGACAATATGTATGGCAATATAAGCTACTTGATTAGTGCCCAGCTCATTCCTTAGAGGCTTAGACTAGGAAAAACATGATATAAAAAACAAAGACTAGAAGAAAACAACAACTATTCTCAAAATAAGAGGAAACAAAGCTTTTACCAAAACTCATCAGCAATGAAAACATATTAGAAACTACAAAAACGCCTACAATTAAGAAGATCATGAAATTACCACATGAGGAAAAATTAACAAATGTTAAAACACTACTCGATTCACCAGATGTTAGGAGGCTGAAAGCTGAAGAATAGAAATGCAGTATTAGTCTCTGAAAGCTAATCAGAGTCATCGTGGACTAAAAATATCCTGAAGATTCAAGCTAAGTGTAATAGATGCTGTAGTAGCCATTGAGAAACCTAGACAGTTTCATTTACTATCAACGCAAGTAATACAGCAAATATGGAAGACAATCAAACACAACTAAACAGAAGGCTTTGATCCCAAAGAGAAAATTTCAGAAAGTCTAAAAGCTATGATCTAGATTAGTGCATGAAGTTTGGGAATTGCAACCAGTACACATGTTACAGAAAAAAACAGTTGCAAATTCATTAACTCGTGTAGCAAGAACAAAAAACATGTCGCAAACTTGTGTGTGCAAGTTTTGCAAATCATATTATGCCAGGCTATGCGACTACAAGACAAAGAACTCAACGATTTTGCAACTCGGACAAAACAAAAGCAAGACACTGTTGGGTCAGAGTACTTGACAAAACTAAAGGACTATATTACCCTTAAGAATACGAACATTTGCAGCAAATAGAAACAGATAGAGAAGAAGGGCACAAGACATCAAAATATGGTGTGATGACGATCAAGCAAAGGGAATTATGTTGCCCAGCTGAAATCCACAACTATAATCATGTCTACAAAGCACCGTTTAACTGTTTTATCTGTGCACTACGGTGTGAACAACTCGTTAGTTGCAACAACACGTGTACACACTACACACATGGATGAAGTTAGAGATGTATAATTTAGAAGAAGAAATAATATAAAACAAGAATATTTTAGCGCAAGAATCGGTCTAAAATTCACTTATCCACGTTATTGTTAACTTCCGTGTGTATAAAAATACATCAAAAGACCAGAATGGAAAAAAAAACATAATATTTCCAATAGTCATAGGCTCATAGTCGCAGCATCTTGCAGAAATTAACTAGCTGTTCTCGTTCCCATTAGAATTGCAGTGGAAGAAAACAGCACTGCACCTCAATGTACTATAGTGAGTCCAATTTTTAGTGTTAACTGACAAAATTCAGAGATTGTGAAATGCACTCACCAATTATTAACTTGTTCGTCTCTCCACAGGCTACTAGAGTAACTGCAAAACTAGCAATTGAGCTCAAGGAAGCATTAAGCCGGTCATGTGGACCACTGTGTTGGCAAAAGGGAGAAAGAGTGCAGGAAAGGAGCCAAGATCAGGAGATAAAGCAAGAAGTTGCTCCACTTGTGAAGCCATGAGAAGCAGCAAAGCTAGTTATAGCATACATAGAGTATGCTTTGGATTCATGCTCCATAGGTGGCCAAGGATGGGATATGCAGAGGAAGGAGCAGGTGCCAGAGACCACGTCAGGTGGAATCAAACTAGGGTAGAGAATTGGCATGAGGCAAAGGGTGCATCATCAATAATGCAATATTATTAGGCAGTGAGATGGGCTAGCAAGGTCATTTTGCAACGTTGGCCATTAGAGTTAAGATCAAACAATACTACAGGGTGTTTCTGTACAATCTGATGTATGCTGCTTATTTTCAAGCAATGTTCTACATAGCTGTTAGCGAGTGGCCATCTCACTTCACAGTGATAATGCGGTATGTGGCCTTGTAAATGGTTTAAAAATGTCAAAAAAAACAAATTGCTACATGTGCAAAATAAATGACCATGAGAACATATTTCATTTCATACAAATGATCAAAGAAAAGCACACAACTCAAATATATAAATATAAAATATCTATCCTGAGCAGCATATGTGTTTAAAGGCCCACTTAACAGCTATATTAGACTGCTATGCATATAGCATTGCAGCACAACTGCCACTTCCACATGTGGCACCGCATACAAGGCTATAGCAGCCGCTATTTAGAACAGTGTTTTCAAGTACAAAAATTGAATCACAACTAGCATGAGGGAAAGTTGCATTGATCGCAATGGTACATATAAAATTATGACTGCAGGTCCATATACTTAAATGGTTTATTTTTACAGTGGCATTTATAAAACGGTCCCAAAAAACGCATCTGTTTCTACAACCTTTTTGAACATTACTGTCTCAAAAGGGTTCATTAGCACCCATACAGTCACTAGATGCGCTAACAGAAAAAAGCCTGCAGCCAGGTATAATCTAAGAGGTAACTATTAGATTGAATGATGCTACATTGCTACAATTATACAAGGTTGGAACAGGTAAAATTGCATTTGTCCCAACTCACAATATTCTGGTCATCTAATGTCATTGCTCTCCATGAGGGAATTTTTGGATGCTGACCTCTTCAAGCTCTTACCAGCGGAATCTTTGGCCTTCCTGAACTTCTTGAGTGGCTTTTTTAATGACGTCGTACAATTTTGCAGATTTTGCTGACCTCTCATGTTCCTTGAAGACACTACCTCATCAAGAGCATTGTGCAGTGCCTCTTTAGCAACATTATAGAGCTCAGCGGATGTTGAACCCTCTTTTGCACATTTGATCGCATCATAGCAAAGATCGTCATACCTTGCAGTTGAAAGATCCTCATGGTATCCCCTTAGACCAATGTAATTATCCAAGGTCACAATACTTTTTGCATGCTTTGTCCAGCGTTTCAAGATACAAGCCTTTGGAAGGGAACGTACTCCTTCGATTATGAAAACTCGAAGAGCATGCCTGCACAAGATTCCACAGCTCTCGAACAGGCAGCAACTACAACACACTGTTCTTTGATCTGGACTGAAAGAGACAATATGTGTCTCCTCATCACCATCATCTACTATGACACGATACCTGTGTAGCATCCCATCCTCGAGTCTCTCCACATGGTACCCAAAGGACTGAACAAATTGCTCCTGAAATATATCAAATATTATCCTAGTGAATACTGAACTTGCTTGTTTTTCCACTGGTGAAGCAGTCCTCAGTGCTGCCATTTGAAACATTGTCAGATAATCTGCCTGAGCCTCTTTTTCATAGGAATTACAAATAGCTTGTTCAAGTTGCCGGACAGCCACGCACAATTGGGTCTTGGATGAGAAGTACTTCTCAATAACCTTTTCAAGATTTTCACATCTTTGTGGCAGCAGGTTTCTGGCATGAAATGCCTTCTTCGTGTATGCAGGGGCCCATTGCTGGCGAATATCATAGAGAGACTGTAAAAATTCATTATTTCTGAAGCCATACTTTATGACAATTGAGTCCCAACATGATTCAAATGATTCTTCTATTCTGCATCCATCAATGCACTTTCTCAGGTCAGTTATGAAAGGGTCTAATTCTGGATACATACTGTGTAGCTCCTCCCTGACAGTGTCTAAGATATGCCTGCCACAGAAAATATGATGGGTATCAGGTAATACCTTGGTAACTGCAGCTGCCATCCCTTGGTTCAGCTCTGTTACTAAAGAAACAGGAGGCCCCGCATGCATTGCTTCAAGCCATTTTTCAAATAACCATGCAAATGATTCTTCCGACTCGTCAGCAAGTAGTGCACTGCCAAACACAACAGGCTGCACATGATGATTGACACCTAAAAATAGGACAATAGGTATATGCTCCTTGCTGTTCCTGTACGTTGTGTCGAACCTAACAGCATCACCAAAATGGTAATAAGCCATCCTAGCTTTAGCATCAGCCCAGAAGATATTGACCATGTGATCATTCTTGTCACGCTGCACTGCATAGAAAAATGCAGGATCCTCGACTTGTGTTTTTTCAAGATATTCAAGTAGGCTTTGAGCATCCTCTGGCCCTAAATCATTATACTGGATCTCTCTAGGAGGCTGGGAATCTTGGCAGTTCAATAGGAGATTACGTGTGTCAGCAAAGTTCTTTGCTATGACAAGTACCTTACCTTGCGAGCGAACACAGCGAACCCTGCTTGGCGGTGCAGGGTTCAGCTCATGAGTATGCTCTAGGATGAGTTTGGAGACCATCCAGACATCTCTGTCCTTCCGAATTATCTCAAACAATGCACCACAACCATCCCTGAAGGGATCAGAGGCTTGCACTCTCTTTGTATCCTCTCTATTGTCCTCTCGTCCTGAATGGTATCGGTGCCTCGAGCACACAAGCTTCAGCATCTTGAGTGACTCATCTTGCGACTTGCGGGACTGGCGCACGCGCGCTTCGAATCCCACACGGATGGCATATGAGTAGTAGAATGTCTTGGCGGCCTCAAGGGATTCAAACTCCATACCAATGTAAGGGTCAACTACAGCATCACTCTCAGTGGCGATATAGTGCACTGTGCTGGGCATCCCAACTTCATGGTTATGCTCCTTGACAAGCTTGGTGATAACCCACTTGTTATCGCCTCTGCGGAGCACCTCAAGCATGGCATTGCAACCCTCCCTAATGGAGGCAGCCCGCTTCCTCGTCTTCTTCCCCACAATGACACGCTTCTCCCTGCTGAACCCTTCCTTTGAGCAGACAAACCTTAACATGATGATGGACTCACTGCACTTGGACTTGCGGGACCTGGCAATGCGGACAGAGAACCCAACACGGCCAGCGTAGGCAATGTAGAAGGTCTTGGCAGCCTCACCAGATTCGAATTCCATCCCCACCCGGGGCTCAAGGCAGGCATTGGATTCAACCGGGAATAGCTCCTTGCATAAGGCCTGCGGCTGCGCCACCGCAGCCGGCGGCAGATGCCCTTGGTGGTCGACGATCTGGACACTGTGCAGCGGCATCTGGTCGACGCCATGGACGTGGGGGCTCACGCCGAGGGAGGCCCAGAAATTGATGCTGTCGTCCTCGAGCTCCACCACATGGGGCTCCATCATCCCTTGCTCCGCCGCCTGCCCCCCGATCTCCATTACCGCCTCACCCCCCCACCCCCCCAATCCCCTCCCCCGTCTCCTCCCCTCCACCGCAGAAGCAAATTAAGAACCAAGGAACCAACTAGCAGCCGCCGCTCCCAGATGCCCAATCCAAGAACCAAGAAACAAACTCCAGGCCTCTCCCTCGCTCCGGCTACTCCCTGAAGCCTGCCCGACAGCTGGGGAGAAGCGACAAGTCCGAAGCTTCAACAGCTCTGCCAAGAAACTGTGAGCAAGTAGCTCCAATTGCGGAAACGGAGAGAAAGAACCCTAGAAATTTGACTCGGTGAGAATTGGGATTCCAACGGATATGCAAGGAAAGGAGGTCAATTCGGGAAAGGACAGGGAAAGGCAGTACCTTTGGGCTGCGGCGGCGGCGGCTGCTACGGTCGACGGCCGGGAGGGGAGGAGAGATTGCTTGATTGCAGGCGAGAGAGCGCCCGTGTCCGCACACTTGCTCCGCCTTTGCTTTCGTTTGATTTTTGCCCCTTTTTTTCTCTCTCTCTCTATCAAGTAAAAAGCTTGTGCGACAATGGGCTCAGTCCTAGTAATTACTTCCACTCTGGTCTCCATTTTGGCCAAACAAGCCTCTGCACGACACGGTACGATTAGACTCGGCACGACTAACTCGAATAAATTATCACCATGTATCTATCTAATTTAGACACAGCATAAAGAGAAATTGGACTGTGTCGAACCAGCCCAGACACACTTATCCAAATAGGTCATCGATAGCTTAGTCATAAATTTTACTACTAGTTGTAAGTAATTTTATTTTCAATCACTGAATATTTTTTTGCTAGTTATCAATAATTTTACTACCATTCGTAAGTAATTTTACTTTCAACTCACATATCCACATTCAGAAGAATACAGTAACCCTAACACAGTAATTTTACTATTAACCACAAGCAAGTTTGCTACACTACAACAAGAGAGTTACTGTGTATGCTGGGTTAGGCCGACCCATTGTGCTGAGGTGCTAGCCTAAGCATGACACATCAGGTTGGGTGGGGGCTGACACGGTCCGTTTACTGTTCGTGTCATGTCGTGCCGACCGAGCCAATAGTACCGTGCCTCGGACCGACACAGTTAGCTCGACCCATTTAACCAGGTCTACTGGTATCTACACTTAGTTCGATTAAACTAAATAAAACATCACATGGAAAGTGAAGGGTTTCATGTAAACTTCGCAAAAAAATTTACGAGAAACACTATAATTTTTATACAACTTATTGAGTTCAGGTGAATTAATATGAGCGCTTCTTTAAATAAATTAAATACCGATAAGCCGCTTTGAAAAAGTTGTTCTGATAAACTACTTTAAAATGGTGGTGAGAAACCGTAACATTTGTTTGTTCGAAGGAAACTATAAGCTAAAAAAATCCTCTATTTCCAAGTGGCTTGAATTGTAGAATTATGGATTTTTCTCCTTTTTTAGTTAAGGAAAATGTAGCCTTTTTCTAGTCTAGAATAGCGCTTAAAAAATCTAAAAAGGATATAATAGCGCTTAAAATGTAATTTCAAAATTAGTACAAAACCAAGCATACCTATGTAGCAAACTGGGCCATGAATAGATGTTTGTTTGGGCCGATCAGGTTGGACAGAAACCCTACCGTAATCAGGCCCCACAAGCACTACTATATGCTCGTTTCAAACTGGCTACATGTTCTGATTTCTGAAGGTTGCCTAGCACCAGTCCCCATGTTCTGCTTGACCAATCCCTTCAAGTTCTGAATAGAAAGAGAAAGAACACGAGCTACCTGCCTAAATTTGCAGAAGCAATGAAAATACGAGACATGTTTTCCTCTCTTGTTGCTACCTAGCTCAGAGCAGTCCTCACAGCATCCTACCTAGTTCAGAAGGAACAATATGCTGCAGGAACTAAGCACATTTGCACTGTCTCCAACATGATTAGTGGCTTCAATTCAACAGACATATCATAAATGTGATCATTCCAGACTAGAGATGAAGGCTAGATCTGTAACTGTAACCAATATTTTCATCAGAAAAACCTGCAACCAATTCTATCCAAACGACTTCAAGCATTTCAGCCATTCTACAGCAGAAGGGAACATAAAACTGGATTTCAGCTTCGACTAAAATTTCTACTCCAACAAAACGATAGAACGAGCCGCTAATTCTGACTAACCGGCACAAACATAAAACTGATGTTATGTTCTCTGAACCTATCAGAAGTTCAGAGCAAAAGGAATCATCATCCAGTCCTCATGCTATCAAATCTGGGATGAATTGACCAATGCTTTCGAAAAGGCGAATCGCCAAGAATGTCGTCAGAGTAGTGCTCCGTCTTCCTGTGATGTCCCTGCCGTCTCTGCATCCACAGCTGGGAATATCAACTGATCATCCGCTGCAGTCACAGCCAGACAATGATGCAGTTAGACGTACAGCACGCGACAAGTAATGCTACTCTTGCAGACGAAATACTACGCGAGCAGTTTAGCAACCTAAAGATTTTCGTCAGTACACAAGAGAAAAGAAGTTTATCGACAACAAGTTACATGCCCAGGAAATGGCCAATGAAGTAACAGTAAGTCTGCAAGTAAATAGTAATATGCACAAGCTTACTGATTTTTTTTTCTTCCATTATATGCATATAAAAGGCATGAGGTACAAGCATTGCTACCCTTGCAGGTAAAAAGAAGCACGCAGTTTAGTAGCCTAACGTTCACTCTTTAGCACACAACAGACATGAAGGTTATCTGCAATAAGGCAGCCAATGCACAAACAGTAATGTTGCAAGTAAAAATAATGTGCAGGAGCTAGATTTCACACCCCTAGTAACCGTTCTCAGAACAAACTTAATTTTGCTTCCATTATATGCATGTGCTGGTTTCATTAATAAAGCCGGGGCCATCGTACTTTATCGTAAGCTTTTTCAAAGTCTATCTTAAAAATGACTCCACTTTGTTTCTTACGATGCAGCTCATGTATTGTCTCATGCAAGATGACGACACCCTCTAGAATGTTACGTCCTCGCATAAAAGCAGTTTGAGTTGGGTTAATGATATGATCCGCTATTGAATTTAATCTGATGGTAGCTACTTTGGTGAAGATTTTGAAACTGACATTTAGAAGACAAATAGGCCTATATTGTTGGATTTGATTGGCATCTTGAACTTTTGGAATTAGCGTGATAACTCCAAAGTTCAGGCTAAACAATGGAATGTGACCGGTATAGAGAGCGTGGAACATCTGCAACAAATCACCTTTAATAACATCCCAGAATTTCTGGTAGAACTCTGCAGGGAAGCCATCCGGACCCGGTGCTTTATTATGTTCCATCTCGAAAATTGCGTCCCGAATCTCCTTCTCAATGAATGGAGCCGTTAGGAAGTCATTTTCTGCCTGTGTGACCTGTGGGATGTCGTCTTTTCTAGATTCATCCAGGGTGAAGAAATTGTCCTCAGGTGCACCAAACAATTCTTTGTAAAAACGAGTAATATAACTCTTGAGATTAGCCTGGCCTTCAATCTTACCATTCTCATGTTCCAGGGAAAATATTCGTTTTTTCCTGTGTTTACCATTGGCAATCATTTGGAAATAACGAGTGTTATTATCTCCTAGTAGAATATCGGTATCTTTGGCACGCTGATAGTATTTGATTTCCTCCTCCCGAAGGAGTTTAGACAAATTATCCCTTGCCTGTGCAAGTTGATCTCGCTCAACTCCCGTAAGCTCTCTGGTTTCAGCGGCCACATCTAAATGATTAATGATCGACTGAAAGGTAGCTTTCTGTTGTTTATATGACCCATTTTTATGTGTCGCCCAACCTCGGAGATGTTTGCGTAAAGCACTCAATTTGGCATTCCATCGTTGGACCGGATTCTTTACAGGTACTGGCTTATTCCAGACAGCGACCACCCTGTCATAGAAATCATCTTGGGAAAACCAGTTAAGTTCCATTCTGAACTGACGAGTTATTCCCGTGTAGGCCGGTAAACCTGTATCCAAAATTAATGGGGTATGGTCCGATAAACCTCTATCCAGGGCTTGTACGGTCACCAATGGATATTTGAACTCCCATTCCGTGGACATTAGTACTCGATCTAGTTTCTCATAAGTAGGAACAGAGCGAGAATTCGCCCAGGTAAATTGTCGTCCCGCTAGGTCTATTTCCCGAAGATCAAAGCTATCAATGACAGCATTAAACAGAAAAGGCCAACGGGGATTGAAATTATCTTTGTTCTTGTCTTTACTATGTCGCATGATATTAAAATCACCACCTATGAGAGTTGGTAAAGGATTCTGTTGGCATGCCCGAACCAGCTCAGCTAAAAAACTGGCTTTGAATTCATCTTGAGCTGGTCCATAGACCGCCATGAGAATCCATTTGAAATTATCCGATTTATTGCAAAGATGAAATTTAATATAAAATTCCCCTTCAGCAATAAACGACAAGCCTATCACGGTTGAATTGATCCCTAAAAGAACACCACCCGAACGTCCTCGTGGGGGAAGACAGTGCCAAGTAAAATCTAACCTGCCAGATAGTCTAGTCAAAGTCGTCTTTGACAAGTCTTGTTTCCCCGTCTCCATGATGGCAACAAAGTCTAATTTGTGATCTTTGATTGCCTCCGATATATATCTATATTTAGCCAAGTCTGAAAGACCTCTGCTATTCCAAAAGAAACCTTTCATGGAGAAACCTGATCTTTAAATGTAACTCCCTTCGTGCGAACTCTACTCTTTCTGGTTCTCGATTTGGATTTTCGTTCGATAACCTTCAGATCACATAGACGTGTGTCAAGGTCCGCATCATCACATCCAATATCCGAGATATCCTTTAGTAACTGACCGAGAAGGGTATTATCTGTTTCAACATCATCTGTATCCTCGAAAGGGTCAACACTGCTAATGATACTAGGTTTAGATTTGTCTTTCAAACTAGATGACATAGAACTACGATCAAGTTCCACCCTTTTGAGCGCGTTAATTGAAAATTTAACAGTCTTACTACAACTACCCAGCACGAACCCCAAATTCTTTAAATTGGAAGCACATTTATCGCTAGGTATAGTAGAAATTGAAATGGCTGAGTGCTTGTGAGGCGTACCGTTCATCATGTTGTGGGTAGTGGGAGGCGAAAGTGGTGACAATCTGTGGTCTACCACCGGCTGGAACTCCACCGGCCCGTCCAAATTGCGTGATGCCGTACGTTGCATTGCTTTTGTTAGGATATCCTCATCTGCAGGCACAATTCCTTGGACGGAAAGAGGAGTATTAGTTCGAACACTTCTTCTCTTACCCTCAAGGTAGATAGACCCACCCAATAACACATTAGTATCAATACCTGAATATTTAGGAATCACCAGGCTGTCACTAACTGCACTCGACAAAGTGGAGATGACAGTGGTTGGCGCTGGAATTGAAACCGGTTGCTGTACTTCGACTACCTGAGCAGGGGAATGAGTAGTCTGCATCTTGCTTGGCACATCTGCATCACTTAGTACAGCATCTTGGCGGCGTCTGTACACAATCGGCCTAGCCATCGACTCAGCAAGCACATTATCGACTGGTGTAGCACAAGAGACCGAATCTCCTTCACACGATCCGGTGGGAGCAGTGAAACTCGAGAGGTGTGACAGCAATAAGCCTGTTAGTTTGTATGTCATCCAAAACAATGGGCTTTGGTGAGTATGATAGTCTGGTTTTCCCGAGCGGTGTCACACATAGCGACGTCTGCATAGGAGTTGGTCCCGAAACATGTTGAGAGCTGCTGGATGAATCATCACTCTTTGCCTTCTTTGCCGCATTGCCAAGATCTTGTGAACTAGCAGGACTGTCTTTTCCGGCCCCCTCCCCATCCTGATCGAAATACTCATTAACAACAGAAGGTGGCGTCGCCGGTTCAAAGTCGGGACTCTCCAAAGTGAAAGTGATATTGTAACCCTCCAAACGAAACACCATGTGTGTGGTATATGGCAGTAAATCTCTATTTAGCATGCCAACCAACACACGAATGATCCCTTTTTTCCTGTATGTCAGCATATCCACCTCTGATGTAGCTCCAATTACAGAACCCAAAGCCCAGAAAGCGAGATAGTGTCTCCAAGCATGTGGTACCCCTGCGATATGTACCCATACTTCATCCAACTGATAAACAGGTTTAACATCTGCTGTATTCTGCCATTCTGAAATTGTCAAAGTAACCCCATGATTCCTTAAGCGAAACTCGATATCTGACATCCGCTTAAGTTCCTCCACCGAAGGGAAGGCAACCAGGAACGAGTCCTTCCCATGAGGTAGGGCCTCCCAATTCCAATCCGTTCTTGTGAGCTTAGCAAGTTCTAATTGCACTGTGTCGGTTGAGAGGACGCCATCCGTCACCCTAACCAGAGCTGTAGGTGCAGGATCTGGGACCTCCAACTTGAAATCAAAATCAGGCATTCTCAAAAAACACAAATCATTTGTGCCATAGCCGAGAAGGTTGGCAGTTGGTTTCGGCATCTTGAGAATTGGGCATTTGGCTGCTAGATGAGAGTTCTTCTTGTTGCAGACAAAGCAGTCCAAGTCTGCCGAACACACTTCCACAACATGTCCACTGGTCTTACATCTCCAGCAGAAGGGGGACCTGGGTTTTTTCGCCTTTGCCCCTCCCAGATCACACGCAGGGAGCTGAGGTTCCTCTGTGTTGGACTCACATTGAGGTGCCTCTACGGCTGCCAAGGCGTCCCGGCCATGCGGTGGTTCTTGTGGATGATTGCGTTTCTGTTGCCATCCACGACCACGCCCTCCAAAGCCACCAGCGGAGCCACGACCAGTACCGAAACCGCGACCGGCCCCAGATCCTTCGCCGGCGTGTCTTTGTCCGCCCCAAGGATGACCGGTTTCACGGCCAGTAGGTGGGCGGGGAGGTCCATATTGCCCGTTATCTTGCCGGTGTGGCTGCACGCGTTGCCCGTTGTCTTGCCGGTGTGGCTGCACACGGCGCTGCTGGGGAGGTGGAGAGCGGCGATGAGAAGGCGACGGGCGTTGCGGAAGCGGAGCCTGGCGGCGTTGTGGTAGGGGCGGCGGTCGGGCGGCCATCTGAGCGTAGGAGGGTTTGGTGGCAGAGTTTTTCGGTGGAGCTAATGATTTGGATCGGGCGGCGGCGAGTTGGGGAGAAGCAAGGCTATGTCCGAAAGTTAGGGTATGGCTTATGGGTTGTGAAGATCGGGTGGGCTGGAGAGGCCCAGGGAGTCTATGGGCCAAATCTAGTCTGATGCGCCCGAACGTTTTGGCATGCACAGTCAGCTCGTTCCGAGTAGATTCCATTGCGGATGAAGGGTTTCTCACCAAAGTGGATAGATTGGGTACAGTCCTTCATCTCAGGTGGGTCTGTCGCAGTTAACGTAAACAATGATGTGGGGCCTTATTTTCAAACAAAAAAGGGTCTTCGACAGGGGGATCCTCTATCTCCACTACTTTTCAATATTGTTGCTGACATACTCTCAATTTTGATCACAAGAGCCAAAGTAGATGGTCAGGTCAGTGGAGTGGTGCCGCATCTGGTAGAGGACGGCTTATCCATTCTACAATATGCTGATGATACAATCCTCTTTATGGATCATGACTTGGAGAAGGCTCGTAATATGAAGTTATTACTTTATGCTTTCGAGCAATTATCGGGTTTAAAAATCAATTTCCATAAGAGTGAATTATTCTGCTTCGGGGAGGCACAGGAGGCGGTCGATCAATACACCGAATTGTTTGGTTGTCACCACGGGGAATTTCCTATAAAGTATTTAGGGATTCCTATTCACTATAGGAAACTATCTAATGCTAATTGGAAACGAGTTGAGGAACGCTTCGAGAAACGACTCAGTAGTTGGAAGGGCAAACACCTTTCGACAGGTGGGCGATTAACTCTGATTAACTCAGTACTTAGCAGTTTACCCATGTATATGATGTCTTTCTTTGAAATTCCAAAAGGGGTCCTTCAGAAACTAGATTATTTTCGCTCTCGATTTTTTTGGCAGAGTGATGACCTGAAACGAAAGTACCGACTCGCTAAATGGAGTATACTGTGCCAACCTAAAGACCAAGGGGACTAGGAATTCAGGATTTGGGTATTCAGAATATAGCCCTTCTCAGTAAATGGCTCTTTAAATTGTTGACTACTGATGGCACCTGGCAGCAGATTTTACTGAAATAAATACCTTCACTCCAAACCGCTGCGCTTAGCACAAAGGAGAATTGAGACTCACATTTTGGGCTAGTCTTATGAAGGTGAAAGGAGAGTTTCTTCGCCTGCCTGCTCATAGTTAAAGATGGATCCCAACTTAGGTTTTGGGAGGACAAGTGGCTAAGTCAGACAACCCTACGCGAACAGTAACCGAGACTATATAGTATAGCCCGTCACAAGCAAGCTACTGTAGCAGAGGTGCTTAGCACCTCGCCCCCCAATATCCCTTGGCGGAGAGATCTCATTGGACATTCGTTAGTAGCATGGAATGATTTACTTCCACGAATTGCTAACATTGTATTGAGACAGGAACCCGATGAATTTCATTTGGAACCTACACCGATCCGGAAAGTTCTCGGTGAAATCACATTACCAGGCAATGATTCATATCGATGTCCCTAATATGAATAAGCGGATTTGGAAGTTAAAAGCTCCTCTTAAAATAAAAATTTTCCTTTGGTACTTACGTCGAGGGGTAGTGCTGACGAAAGATAATCTCGCCAAACGCAACTGGCATGGCAACAAGCAGTGTTGTTTTTGTCCTCATGACGAAACCATTAAACATTTGTTTTTGATTGTCGCTTTGCTAGGGTTGTTTGGTCCTTTTTCGAGCAGCTTCAGTCTTTCTCAACCTCGTAGTGTGTCTCACTTGTTTGGTTCTTGGCTACGGGTGTTGGGACAGATTTGAAGCCTCCGATCCTGCTAGGGGCGTTTGCTATATGTTGGTCACTTTGGCTATGCAGAATGATTTGATATTTGAAAAACTTATTGTCTCTCCTTTTCAAAGTTATATTCACAGAATTCATTGGCTTCGCACTGGCTATACTGCAAATCGCCATCGCCACAGGATTTAGTTATCTGCGGCGTCTCAACTTTTGGAGCGAGTGGTGAAGGAGTTTTTTACCCATGCACATGGGTGGCGGTCTAGTCTGCGGATTGATTGTCTTTAGTTGTGTTTGTTTTTGGTTTTTTGTCCTTTTGGCTGTGTGCATCCTAGTTATGCAGAGGCCGGGAACTGTTTTTTCAGGATCTTGTATCATCTTGATGTTAACATCTTGAAAATCAATAAAGTTTCCCTTATCGAAAAAAAAAAAATTAATAAAGCCGGGGGTGTTCTTCTTTGGTTGAAAAAATTATATGCATGTAAAAAAGGATTGGATTACTTTTAGAGTTCAGGCCACCTTTTTATGTGATACACCTCAAACTGGAGATTATTTTCATTTAGTTACTTCTACTTATCTACAGCATTCTTCAGAAAAGTCACAAGCAAACATTTTTCGAGTGCAAACACTTATTCCAGTGCAAACACTTAAGACAGACTAAAAGATGAAAATTAAAACTTTGCATACAGCATTCTACTTATTCTTGCTATGTGTTCGTGTTCACAGATAATTCGAAACTACATGAGCTATGA
Organism: Melocanna baccifera; assembly: GCA_036346265.1. NCBI lineage: Eukaryota > Viridiplantae > Streptophyta > Magnoliopsida > Poales > Poaceae > Melocanna > Melocanna baccifera. The sequence continues at coordinate 22,102,382 of CM070698.1, forward strand.
CAGGCGAATATAGTACCTCATTTTCAAGAGCAAGTCAAAACAATGATCTTTATGTTTATTTGGGGATCGTTATGTCCTGCTAGGAACCATTACCAACCTATGAATCGGAAAGGAGTTTTCGGTCTATGGCCGAATGTATATAAACCTACAGGGTCACACATTTAATGGGCTGAAAAAGGGTCCGGATGATAGTTTCTGAGTGGTATTCGATCTCCACTCTATCGGATAAGAATTCGATTGGAGGTTATATAATGAGAAGTGGGGGGCTGAGGGCGATATCCTAGAAACCCTAGCCGCCACCTCTCATAACCCCTGCCGTGCGCGCTGGTGCTAGCACACCGACGTACGGTGTTCCTTCTCTGGACGTGTAGACCTTGGTAGAGACATTGCTACGACTGCGACGCTGATCAAGACGATCGCAAGGAGGAGACAGTTGGCCGGAGGACGATCGACTACTTTCGCCTACAACGACATGCTCTTCATTGAATCGGATGTTTCAACTATACTTCCGTTGCACTGTACATCTAGTAGTAATGATCTATGATCTCCTATGATGTCTAGGCTGGATGGAGTGCTAGCCTCACAAGAACTGGTGGATGCTTTCCACATTGCTTCCTTATGCCACTGGCCTCGGCGTGCTCTGATCATGCACCATTACTCCTCTCTACAAATGTCCACCTCAAACACGGTGGTCGTTTTCATTTTGATAACCATTGGGTCTCTCACCTGACCTTCCTGCAGGCGGTGCAGTCAGGCTGGACGAGTAACCTCCCGTGCTCCTCCCCATTCCACCGGCTGGATAGCCTCTTCAACGCCACAACAAAAGCCCTAACAAAATGGAGTCATTTGCATTTTGGCAACGTCTCCCTGCAAACTGCCATGGCGGAAGAAATCACTAAGCAGCCAAAGCTTGCTTGGGACAGACGGCTGCTGATTTCTTAGAGGGGAATCTCAGGAAACTGCTTAAACATAGATTCCTCGCCCTTTGATCCCTCAAAATAGAGAAAATTGATATTTTGCCATCCTATTCGGTGGGCTTCGACAAAATGCCACTCCCTAGAATGACCACTATAAAATACCACTCTAACATTGATACTTTGATTATTTACCATTTTAAGGGGTTTTTAGGATTCTTAATTATTTTTTAACTATTTTTAGATTATTTACCATGGGAAAAGACACATTTGCCCTTGGGCCATTTGCTTGTTCTCCAGCTCTCAACCTAGGCGAGACACTATGGATTAATCTCTATATGGAAATGGATTTCTAACACTTTGATTACTTGTGTCACGTGGCCAACGCACGCAGAATCCACCAAGCAAGTATGACTATGAATGGAACACACTGGCGGATTGAAGGAGTCAAATCTGTGTACATAAAAAATGTGTCTGCCTTGACAAAAAAACATTTCAATGCGCACCCGTGGAATGAATGGATCGGCTTCTAGTTCTAGAGCTTTGACGTTTGAGGCCTGGACGACTGGACTGCAAGAGAAGTACTGGGAGTAGTTAGCACTTTCTTCATTTCCATATAGAGTCAGAAATCCTGTATAGCAAATTTATCATAGCCTTGTTCTGTGGGTAGGGAGGCCAAATGTCTACTTTGGGTTGAGGGCTAGAGAACAAGCAAATGGCTTAAGGGCAGATGTGTCTTTTCCTATGGTAAATAATCTGAAAATGGTTATAAAATAATTAAGAATCCTAAAAATCTCTCAAAATGGCAAATAATCAAAATGTCAATGTTAAGAGTGGCATTTTATAGTGGTCATTCTAGGGAGTGGCATTTTGTCGAAACCCACCAAATAGGATAGTAAAGTATCAATTTTCTCCTCAAAATATTGTATAAGAGCAAAATATTATGTTTACGCTGATTTATCTTAGTCTTTGAGCTTTTGAGCTCACCCTCTGTTTTCATAATGGCGAAACTGCATACATCCAGAGTGGACAGACGAGCCCGACGGTGTTAGACGTCGGCATCCGGAGTTATGCCGGTGACGACGGTGTGATTGATTCATCATCGTCAAGTTAATTTGAGTGGAAAAAGCGAAATATGCACAAATCCGATGCAGATTCAGAAATCCAGGATTGGCATTTGAGCAGACTACAAGATTCATACAAACAATCGAATTTGTCTAGTTCTTTACAACAAGAGAACTTACAGAGTTAGAAGGATCCCATGGCCATGGCATGGAGATAATGTTACTGAGTTCTTTTCGGTTTATGGCTTATAATTTATAACTTTTTTAAATAAATAAATAAGTGTTTATACACTATTTGCATGTTTTTTAGGCTTAAATCAATCAAATTTTGGGACATTAGATCGGAAATCCAACGCCTTAAATTTGGACCACTCATTTTTTTAAAAGAGATATGGGGATCTATTAGTGAAGATTTAACGTCCACCACTTATTTTTTGGAGGGGTATATGAGGGGATTCATTGGATGTGTTATGAATCTTGTGTGTATTGATATGAGGCTCAAAGGATCATATATATAAGAGAGTACAAAGGGTATATGCTATATAGAGATAAGGTATATGTGGAATAGAATACAAACTCTATATTCTAATACAACTCTATCTTATCTTCTTAACACCCCCTTAAATGCAAGGTGTATGCAATAGTATTGCATTTGACAAGAGTTGTTACTAAAATAGTAAAGAAAATCCGAAATAAGAGGGCAGCGGCCAGTGAGTAGGCCGAAAAGAAGATGACGCCGTACACAGAGAGCAGCGGTCAGTGGGTAGAACGACGCACGGAGGGTCTTGCACTACTCTCTGAATTGTGTTTCTCTTGGTGGGTGGGCCGAAAAGAAGACGCCGCCGCATACAGAGGGCAGCGGTCAGTGGGTAGACCAACGCACGGAGGGTCTTGCACTACTCTCTGAATTGTGCTTCTCTTAGTGGGTGGGCCGAAAAGAAGACGACGCCGCATACAAAGGGCAGCGAAGTGGAGGACGTCGCACACAGAGGGCAACGAAGTGGAGGACGCCGCACACAAAGGGCAGCGATCGGCCGACGCGCAGAGGGCGGCAAAGTGGACGACGAGGACGCCGCTCACCATCAATATTGTTTTTCTTTTCTCTCTCTCTCTCTATTTTTTTCATTCTTTAAAAGCAGTCACCTACTCAGGAGATTGGATAGATCCAATCTGAGCCAGCAGATGCAGAACCCGGCATGGGCGGGCAGCGGGCACAAGGCCGGCGTGCGCGGAGCCGGCGGGCGGCGGGCACGAGGCTAGCAAGCGCAAGGCCGACGAGCGCGAGGACCGACGGGCTCCGGGCGGTCCGGCCGGCCGCTCAGTGAAGCGGCACGCTCGAGCGGACGACGGCGTCGGACAAGGCTGGCGAGCGAGCGGCCGTAGGTGTTGATGGGCGCGGCGGCCGGCGAACTTGGGCGAGCGGCGTGCGAGCAGCGCTGCGCAGCGCCGCGGGCTCAGTGGCGGCGGCGGGCTCGGGTAGAGCGGCACGCCCGGAGCGGTCGTGACGAGGCCGCGCGACGGCGTCGGGACGAAGATGTAGCCGCCGGCGGCAGGAGGCGGGAAGGAGAAGCCGTGGAGATTCGTCCTGCCTCGTCGTGAGGACTCGTGCAGAAGAGCACGGCCGCGGCGGGCCCGACGGCGCGGTCGATGTGCGGCCCCGCTTCGGCAAGCTTGGCCCGAGGCGCGCGGATCAGGCGGACGGCGCCCTCGAGCGCTGGCAGCGTCTCTCGGATCTCCTCGAGCCGGGGGCCCAGCGCGTGGAAGAACACGAAGCCTCGCCTTCTCGGCTTTCTCGTATGCATCGGACGATGCCTCCCCGCGTTGTAGTGCGCGGGTACTGGCGGAGCGCGCGCGTGCGAGGGTCGGCGTTAGGGGCGAGCAAGAGCGGGAGCGCCGACGAGGACGACAATGGCCTTGCCGCATGCGGTGACGTTCTTGAGGTGCAGCCTCGCCACCCAGAGTAGATCTCCAAACCTCTTAATGTTGACGGATTGACGAAGAATTGGCCGCCCCCGGGAGCAGAGATTGATACTCCCGGGGGCAGCAGCAGCGGAAGTAGATCAAAGCTAAGGTTTTAACCTAAACTCTGGTACCATGTTATGAATATTGTGTGTATTGATATGAGGCCCAAAGGACTATATATATAGGAGAGTACAAATGGTATATGCCATATAGAGATAAGGCATATATGGAATAGAATACGAACTCTATATCCTAATACAACTCTATCTTATCTCTTTAACAGGATGTGTTGGAACCGGGTTTACTCCCTGGGCCACAGGCCTAAATGAGCTGAACACAACTAAGCCTACGGAGACGGAGCAACAACCTTATAAGTGGTATTGGGCCTTCTCCTCCCAAAAGACTAGTCCTATGGGTAGGGGCTCCCTCACACTTATAAGCTGTGCTTTCTCCTCTCCCACAACCAATATGGGATTATTCCTAACAATCTCCCCCTCACACATTGGTTGGATACTTCTGCAACCCTGAGGTGCAAGGAGATGTTAGACGCCTGGGCTCTGATACCAATTGTTGGAACCGGGTTTACTCCCTGGGCCACAAGCCTAAATGAGCTGAACACAACTAAGCCCACGGAGACGAAGCAACAACCTTATAAGTGGTATTGGGCCTTCTCCCCTCCAAAAGACTAGTCCTATGGGTGGGGGCTCCCTCACACTTATAAGCTGTGCTTTCTCTTCTCCCACAACCAATGTGGGATTATGCCTAACAATCTCCCTCTCACACATTGGTTGGATACTTCTGCAACCCTGAGGAGCAAGAAGATGTAGCAGCAACACTTGCGGGATGCGTGGGGGTGCTAGCACGCGGCGTCGGGCCTGACGAGTACACGTTCCCGTCCGTGCCGGAGTTCAACGCCTATGTGGAGAGCTCTCTGATCGTCATGTACGCGGCCGTGGAGCACGGCGAGACGCGACGCGGCGCCGCCGATGCGTGCCCGTCGAGACTCGCCGGTTATGTGGAACGCGCTGATCTCCGGTCATAACAGAAGCAAGAAAAGCACGCCCGGTTCCAACAGGATGGAGATCCAACGTCCTAAAATCTGACTGATTTAAGTCCAAAAAATATACGAACGTTGTATAACAATTCTCAACAAATAAACAGGATAGTTTTTTATCGTCATTTTGAAGCAACTTATTGAGACAACCTTTTTAAAACGATGTATCAACATTCAAATCGTTCATACAAGCGCTCGCGTTAGAGTCAAAAATCATAAGCTGCATGGTAAAAAAGCTCACGCACTAGCTACGTGTTGAGCTCTAGGGGATCGGGAGACGACGAGCCAGCCTTCTTAGCGGCCGTCTTCCTCCGGAACGGCCGGCACGCCTTGACGCTGAGGTTGATGGCGGCCGAGAGCGTGACGAACATGGCGGCGTCCTCCATGCACGTGATGTGCCGCATGGCGAGCTGCACCAGCGGCCTTCTGCCCCGCGCCTCCCCCTGCACCCTGCAGCTCATCACAAACCCGCAGCGCCTACCTATCCATGTCGATGAAGAACTCCCCGCCCTTGTCGCTACTCAGTGGCATCTCCGACACGAGCACGCACGCATCCTGGTGCTCCAGGAGGAGGTGCAATCGGAGGCACACCGTGTCCTTGCTCGGCACGCCCTCCCGCCATGCTTCGAGCCAACCCCACGGCTGCCAGGTCTTCGACGAGCCCAGCGTGTTGGCGCGCACAATGAGCCACGCGTCGGGATTGGACCGCGCCACCCTGTCGCAGCCCGTCGCAGGGGCGAACGGCGTGGCCATGAACGCCGCAGCCACGGCGGAGCCGGACATGTCATGGATCACCTTCCAACCTTTCCACTCCCTCCTCACCATCTCCGTCTCCTTCTCGCCGCCGGAGCTCGACCAGTACGGCCCGCCCAATGGCTCCGTCTGAGACGCCCTGGCAACAACACATCAAACAGAAACAATAATGATCTTCTCATCAAGCTTCCACCTATTCAGAATGTACACATCACAATGCAAGGTGTGTGCAATCAAGAAGAAGACGGTGGTGCGGCGCTCTCACCGCTTGTCGCGGATGAACTTGCGGTGAAAATGGGTCGCTCGATGTCGCCATGGAGCCGACCACCTATCGGACTCCGGGCCAGTGCGGCTCGGCCCGCCTCCCCCGCCAATCCTGTCCAGCCATGGAGCAAGAAGACAAAGCTTCCCATCGCGCCATTCCGACCCGACATCCACCCTGAACACCCCGACCAGCCGCTTCCGCCCGGCGATGCTGCTACAATGCCCGCCACGCCTGCCAAGGTACACCACAACCTCAAGGTAGGACTGAGGGGCCCGGAAGCACCCTGGTGCCGACAGTGACTTCAGGTCGGAGTCGTCAAGGGAGAAGAACGCCACATTTGTGTGGGGATCAAGGTTGAACTCTGAAGAATGGATCAAAGGCACAGGAGCTATCTGTACTAGGAAGCCTTGGAGCCGGATTTCGCAGTGACAGACGCGGGCCGCCTTCCTAGCATTTGCCCTGGGGAGCTTCAGGCCAAGTTGCCCAACTGACAGCCTCACAAATATCTGGGGATCCATGGTGCATGTCATGGAAACCAGCTCCTCCCATGGCTTGTGCTGAAAATTCGGCATGCCAATGCCGTCAGATTTAATATAAGTGCACAATTGCAGGAAAGTAACTCTACGTCTGATGCAGTTGAACTAACAATACCTGTTCATAAAATTTTGCCTCAGTAATGACAGTGTTAGACACGCCATTAGATACTCCAAATGCCATGAAGCAATGCAAGACTCCATAATAGCCTATATACAGCTAAGGTTTTTACAGTGTTCCAAAAGATTAGCAACTTTGGTTTTTGTAAATAGGAAGCAACCATAGGCATTCTAAGAGATTGTCGAGACCCGAATATGCAAATCTAAATTCTCCGTCTATACTACACTAGTCTAGAATCATGCTAGTGCACACAGTGGTAATGTTCATGAAATATCATTCCACACACACAAATAAACTAAAAAACAAATAACATTAATTATCAAAGTAGTGACTTTATGGTCGAAGCTTACAATTAATGTCTGAACAACTCTATAAACTACAATGGAAGGAAATGGAATATCTTCAGTGTAGCTCATCCATATGCCTATAGCAATCGACTGGGGTAGCGTGGCCTAGTTCTCCACGATCCTTCAAGTAGTCCTCCTTGTTCAATGATGTGTTGGTATCATCTTCAGTGATTGAGTAGCATCATTTATGGCAAGAGTGAGTACATAGAGTACTCAGCAAGTTGTATCACAGAATGCAAGTCTATTAACTACATGCAAGGCTGATCCAAGAGTATAGTTGATATGGTTTGATTTGCATAAAGCAGCATTTGTAGTTTAAATACAATAAATAAGTTAAAATTGTAAGTAAAACAGTAATAATAAGTAATGAAGAATTGAATATTTGCACAAAGCCTAAACCAATTTAATACTTTCACACAACCCCTCCACACAACTTTGTTTTGGAAAAGTCTACCCCTCGTGTGAAATCTTCGAGTATGTCCATAACCATGGACATGGCTATTCGAATAGTTTTACACTCTGCAGAGGTTGTATAACTTTATTCACAAGATACAGTCAACTTATATTGTTCGCTCACATTCAACATAATAGAGTGCGGCTAAAAGGATCATAAAAAAGCCTTTCTGAAATTCCACCTCAACGGTTGGCCCTCCCGGTGAGCATAAAGCCTGTAACTTAACCCCACAAAGATAGTTGGCCAGCATCGCACTGTTGGATTTGAGAATGGGATCTGTCCATGATGCAACCCAATGAATGAGACTACACTCTCCACCCTAGCACTGAGCCTAACCTACCTCCTAAGGCATCCAACATTGAGACTCCATAACTTACTTTCTAGGCCTATCCCATACAAAGCATGCAATTGTACGATGTGACTAAGTTCAATAACGCACAAAGTAAAATCCTTAAATTGACCAAGGTGAGACTTCCATAATCTAACTATTATCACAAAGCATTGCCCAACACATCCACCAGTATCACACAGTACTTCCACTCGCTCAATCTAAAACATGTCCTCACCCAGTTGAATTAAGCGTAACACATGCCATCATCGTGTGACAACACATGACACACCACTTTTCATAAATACATTGCATAATCACTTAATTAGGTATGAATTTGCCTTTCAAAATGATATCAATAACCCATTGCAAGGCTAAGCATCCTAATTGTGTCTAAAACAACTCATGTTGGTTAACCAACCTAGGGTGACAATCAATCATGGTAATACAATTCAGAAGGTAGCACAATTCAATTGGGTTGTATTGTTAATCCCGAAATAATACAACATTTGATAATTCAATTAGCATGCAATAATTTCAAACAAAATAACTTTGTAAAAGTGGGTGCAATGTGGTTAAAGCACAATTTTCCTTTATCTTGCTATGTTGTTGTTCCTTTTTTATCTTTGGTCTTTGACCTTCGTGACCTTCGGCTCCTTAAAATGACTCCCGAATGTCAATGTCTAACGAGAGAGAAAATATAAAACAAATAAAATTCAAAAATACAATTCAAATAAACTCCACATTGAGAATGAATGGTACTAGAAGGTAGAGATTGATTTTAGATTAATTTAGGAAAAAGAACGGGTTCAATTAGAGCTCGTATGAAGGATAACGGGCTTCTGGAAGTTTGGTTAGGAGGGAAATTTGGGGGGAGAGAGAGAGACACTGGGTCACGACAAATGGGACCGAAGGAATATTTTGGAATCTATGAATTTTCTGGAATTTAGGAATAAGCCAGGGGAATGACAAGTGGGGCCAATGGTCTATGGACCATGTCCAAGCAATAGGTACTGGCCTATGGTAGACCGAGATCACCGAGGGAGGATATTTACATGCAGGGCCGACATGTAAGTGAGAGAGATGGCTTAGGGTTTGACATGGGTGGATGACATATAGGGTCCACATGTCATTGGGTCATGGTATAGGCTTTGGCTTGGACACACAAGCATTGATAGGCATGATGTGGTGTGCTGACTTGGTGAGGTGGCAGAGGCTTGGCGATGACGTAGGTTTGGATTGGATCATGGGCCCACGAGTCATGAACACAAAACCCACTGATGGTGGGGCCTAGTTGTCATAGAGACAAAGAAGAGAGGGGGAGGAGGGCTCACATGGAAGAGAGATAGAGAAAAGGGGTGGGTTCTTTTCGGCTACAGTTCATGGCTTATGACTGCAGTTTATGGTTTTTGACCTTAGTGCAAGTGCTTGTGTAAATAAACTGAATATCGATAAGCCGCTTCAAAAAGGTTGTCCCAGTAAGTCGCTTCGAAACGACAGCAGAGAATCCATCTTGTTTGTTTATTTGAGAGAAGACATAAACCATAAGCTGAAAAGAACTAGACCCTTGAGGAAGATGGTGCGAGTGTGGTGACCGGGGGTCAACGCTGGCAAGTGGAAGCAAGGTCTAAGCGGTGAGGAGACGTGCAAGGGCTAGAACATGGCATGAGGAACACTATTCTGAGGTAGCGGGAACGCAGAAACAAAGCTGTGATGGTAGCGAAACTCGATCGTAGGCAAAAAAGAAGTTGGTGACGACGATCTGGTGCTCGAAAGCTCCAATTGGTAGATGTGTTCGGGGAGGACGACGAGGTGATGTCGTGGGTGGAAGGACTTGGCCCAAGGGGCTATGACGGCGGAGATCAGGCACGGTAAGGGCGATGCTAGACTTGGGATAGATAACCAGAGCAGCAGCGCACAGCGATGTCCCAAGAGGTAGCGGCTAGGGCAACAGAGGTGGCACGACGAGGGACATGCAACGTGAGGTCCCACGGGCATTTTATTGTCCCGAGATGTGTGTGTGGCATGAAAACCAAGATCAAGCTGCGGCGACGCAGGTGTGCAAGTGGCGGTGGTTGGGCTGGGTGGCGGTGGTTGGGCTGGATGGCAGTGTGGCTTGGCAGGGTTAGGGTTTAGGGGGGAGGTGGGCTTTAGCTTGGTGGAGAAGGGAAGGGAGCGAGCTGAGTAGAGCGGAGGGGAACTAAGCTGGTGGCTCGAGAGAGAGAGAAGTGAGAGGGGAGTGGGCCGAGCCAAATTGACCCACGAAGAAATGGAGTTTAGATTTTGATTTTTCAAATTAAAGAAAAGGCTAGAAAATCAAATAGACCGAAATGAATACCAAACGAACTCATAAAATTCCAATAACATACCTTGAAACACAATGAACTCAAATAAAACTTTTTTTATTTAATTGAAGTTTATATTGTTCAAATTAAATTGTTTTAATTTAGGAAATTCTCAATAAAGCTTTATTAATTCGAAGGAAATTGGTGATTTTTTGGAACACCCCAAATATGCTATGTTTCCTTCTTTACTTGTTATAACTTCTCGCAATATGTCAACTCCAGCTCCAGCTCCAAGTAGAGCTAGCCAGATTTTATTTGGCTACATACTTTCTTTCCCTTTTAGTGGGGTGTGTATAGACATCACCCGGATGTTTTGTTCTAAATAATCATCTAAATTTGTGATCGTTAAATTAGAGATCCAACGGCCCTTTTTTTTGAAAGGGAATTTTTTTTGGAAGTGAGAGAATTCACGGCCATTGGATCTTTTATCCAATGACCACAATCTAAATGATAGTTTAAAAGAAAATATCCAGATAATATTTATTCATACTCTTTTTGTGTGTCTCTAAGAGATCCTTGACAAAACTAAAGAAAGATAAATGTTGATCCAGCATATTCCCCCTTTGACAAGCACTACAGAAGGCACGCACTCACTTAGCACCCTCAGCTTAAACAACTAAAAGGAGAACAAAGAGACAAAAAAAGGCATCCTGCTTTTGCAATGATGGCACTGATTGTTTGGCAATGGCAATGGCATTAGCATTGCCAGCTCGGTGTAAAGATTATCATCAGTGAGGCATGCAGAGGGTTTTCTGAACCTGGAGCTGGAGCTACACTTGCAAAAACTTGGAAAGCCTAAGGCAATTACAATCACAAAATAGTATCAATGGTGCACCATGATTAAGATCCTATTCGTATTGATTTTTGCTTCTAACTTTGTTTGGAGAAATCAGATATTCTTTTGGATTATGGTTGATAGCTTCTGGTTACGACTGATGTCTTTTTTTCTACGCTTTCGAGATGGCAACGGATAGTGCAAACGCCAACGTGGGTGGTATACACGTTTTTTTGGGTTTAGAAAACTATTTGGAGAATCCACTTCAAGAAGCCACCCGGTTTCAACGTTTGGCTTTTCGATTTTCAGAGAAACCAAAAGCCAAAAAGAACAGGAACAACTGACTTCTCAAAGTGATTTCTTCAATCCTCTTGCTCCTGTCTCGCTCTGAGGATAAGTCAGGAGTCATAAGCGCATCACACACTCTATTTCTCTCACTTCCATATCTCGCGCATGCAACTCTCTCAATTTTTGCACCACCCGTTCTTTCTATCTAAAAACACTTCTTTTAATGATTGATATATGTTTTCAACCAAAAGCCCCCTAAACTACTTGATGTCACGGAAAGGGCGACCATTGACAGTGCTAGTGAGGTGGCCCAGGATCAGAGTTCTGCCTAGCTTGCTTTCATTTCTTTAACCAGTAAGCGAAGCTTTCTCCGGCATCAGAAGGATGCTTTCTGAATCATGCTACATATGAGCGTGCGAAAAGAGAGATACCAAACCGTTGCCCGGCAAGGTGATCAGCAAGGAGAAAGGACTCCTCCCGCACCGGGCAAGGCAAGGTTGCCGCCGTCGCCGGGCACATAAGGCGGTCGGCTTCGCCGCGCAAACCAACCCGCCTTAGCCTCTCCCTGATGCCGCTGCTTCGTTGCAGCTCCCATCCCGATGTCCAACACCACGCACAGGCAAAATGACAACCACCACCATGAGCGGCGGGTGCAGCAGCAGCACCCGCTAGGGCACAGGGCGTACCGGTCCGGCCCGCTGGAGTGGGCGTCGGCGGTGGTGTTCACGGTGCTGGCCATCCTGGTGCTGGTGGCCGCGCTCGCCGTGCTGCTCGTGTTGCTGTTGCTGCAGCCCAAGGCGCCGTACATCGCCGTCCGGTCGGCGAGCCTGGACGGGCTCGTCTACGACCAGCAGGGCGTCCTCGACGCCGAGCTCTCCCTCGGCATCGTCGCCGAGAACGGCAACGCCCGGACGGACGTGTCCTTCTCGGACCTGGAGCTGAGGCTCAGCTTCCACGGAATGGTGATCGTGATCCTGCGCGCCGACCCGTTCGACGTGCCGAGGAAGGGGGAGCTGCCGCTGAGCTACGTTGCGCGGTCGTCGGGGATACCGCTCGACGACGCCGGGCGAGCGACCATGGAGGCCGCCCTCAACGACGGCGTGGTGCCGTTCGCCGTGGCCGGCCAGGCGAGGACGCATTGGAAGTTCGGCGTGCTTAAAACCGTCAAGTACTGGTCGCGCCTCCGCTGCGAGCTCCGCTTCTTCTGGCCCAACGGCACGGCGCTCGACTTCAGCTGCAAGTCCAAGTCCCGGTACTGACATGGCAAGCATCACCATCAGACCAGCTCTTCTTCTTCTTCTTCTACCTAGTCTAGCGTAATCCGATCCAAATATCCAACCCATGGAGTTCTGGGTGTGATCAAGAACAGCCACTGGCTTTCTTGTATTCTTTCTTCCTTTATTTCTTGAGTACGTATGTCCTTACGTATAGATTGGTAAAGAAAAAGATCAATTTGTTAGGGATCAGTGTGTGTAAATTAGATTGCCAAAGTAAGTCCTAACTCCTGATTGAGGTGACAAGATTGGGGAACAGAGACTAGTGGAAACAATCAGACATAGTAAATTTCTTTTCTTTTCTTTTCTTTTCTCCCAAACTTTCTTGCTTGGAGGACTGGATTGGAGGAAGGGAAATATTAGGGAGGGAAAGAAGGCAAATCCCAGCCCTTTCTCCTCGGACAAAAGGGAGGGGAAAGGATAAAAAGAAACTGCCATTAAAACAAAGTGAGGTGAGAGAGAGATAGAGAGAGAGAGAGAAGGAAGAAATGTGCTGTGCTAATGGGGATTGGGAGTTGGGACCCTAGCTAGCTACTGAATGAGTCAGTGGCCTGCATTTGCTACCTACTGCTGCCCCCCTTCCTTCCTTTCCTTGATCCATCATCTTTCTAAAGCTTTTGTTCCAAGTCTCCTCTTAACTAGAAGAAAGCAAGAAACCCAAACCCAGATCCAAGAATCTCCAACTCATACACTCCCAATCTCAAATCAATACTAGTACTACAAGCAACCAATACATACATTTAATCCATACATGTCTCGGACTCACAGTATACACACATACAGACATACGTATCACTGCTCTTAATTTCTAAAATCAAACAAGAACAAGACAGGAAACAATCCGAGGAACAAGAAAAGATGTTGAATTGTACCTGCCTCTCTAAATTGTACTCCGCTCCTTGGTTACTTGTTCCAATGAAGAAGCAGAAGGGTGTCTTGGCTGAGGCTACTATAGCTCGATTAAGCTACAGGTAGGTCCAAGACTGGACGGCCAAATCGAGCACGACCCATCCTTGGTTGCCAGATTGAGGAAACCGCAATTCATCTTGGCTAGAGTTCGAATTGAAGGTGGAGAGGGTGGGAGCAAGAGGAGGAAGTGTTGCTAGCGGAGAAAGAGAGAGGGAGAGAGAAGGGCAGAGGAGGAAGACGACGAGGACGACCGCGATTACTTATAGCGCGCCCCGCTACCCAATGCTACTGCTCTTACCCGCCAAAAAAAGTGATTTGGTGGTGCTTTTTTCTGTGTTTGTTGGTGTATAGCTGAATGATAGTGTTCTTTTCAGTTTTTAAAAGTTGGTTTTTAATTTTTTTATAATAATTAATTTTTCGAAAAGTATTTTTAAAAATAAAATCTATAAATTAATTATAATATATACTTTAGTAATTTTATTTATATCAGCTAATATCGTATGTAAATTTTTGTTATTCTATACTCTTTCAACTTTGTACTCTCTCAATCCTATACTATCTCATAATAGCCTAAAAATCTTAAACCGCAGCTAAAAGACATAAGTCAAAATAAAAAAGAAAGACCCGATAAGTCAATAAACTGTTTTAAAAAAGACTACATCGATAAACCGCTTCAAAACGACGATAAAAATTATTCTGTTTATTTATTTAAGAGAAATTATAAGCCAAAAGTACTAGGCTATTAGTTTTGAAATCACAAGTAAAAAAGACTGTATTATCATTCGTACGGATCAAAAAACGCTGTATAAAAAATTAGGGTGCTTAACGGACCTAACATCCTCCCTTTGGGCCTAACAAAGTTTGCACGGTTTTTGGCCATTTGAAGCGCACACCCATGCACCATCGTGGACAATGGGCGGACTCACACAATACCTGCGGCGGATTCAACCGACCTGATAGGTTTTCGCAAAACAAAATGTTCAAAGATATGAAATTCCAAAAACTTTGAAGGAATTGCAAATGAAATGCTTAGCTCCCACTCATTTTAGCTTAAGCTTCTAAGTTCTGATTTATTTTTCACTATTTCTAAATATAGTTTTTTTTGGCTCTTTAACTTTTTCGAGTTTTTTTGTTTTTTCTTTTTTTTCATATTCATTTGTATTATCTGTGATAGGTTAACATATTTTTATTTTTAAATTTTTAAATTTAACTATACCAAATAAACTATTATCAATTATAGTATAAAAATAAAACAGCTATAATAAAAATTCAATCATAAATCAGTTTATTCAGCCTAAATAAATGGCCTCTAAAGATAATCTGTTTTGCCTCTCTTCCTTTCTGCTCGCACGTGCAGCCCAGCCACCACTTGTTATGATTTCGACCGTGTGCTTTTTTCAAGAGAGTATAAAGCAGATGCATACGATCAATACACATTACACCCATACCATTACCCATATATATGTGTCCCCTATATGTTTGAAATTTATTAAAGACACCAAAAACCTCATAAAGTATGAATATATATTTTCTCACTAAACACGTGTGTGTGTGTTGTATATATATATATATATATATATATATATATATATATATATATATATATATATATATATATATATATATACGCCTCTTTTCTATCTCGCTGTAATTACACCTATATCGTATCTCATACGTATGGAGTATCTTGGTGATAGAGTATGTACATATAGTATGAGATTTAAGATCATCTAGGTGGTATAAACAATTTTTAGAGGTAGTATGTAGATTTTTTGACATACTCCTTTAGTGTGTATATGAAGATATTTACAAAACATGCTAAAATTATGGATTCTCTTGCAATTTTCTATGTGGTGTACATTGAAATATCTTATAATTAGTAGACAGTATATCAAAGTGATAACAGTATTTCAAGATTAGTGGTATATTAGAGGTGGGTGTAATTAAGGAATAACAAAATAACTATTATATATATATATATATATATATATATATATATATATATATATATATATATATATATATATATATATATATATATATATAAAATTGATAGATATCAGTATTTAATCTAGACGAACTCTATTAAATTAGGTATACACTTACACGCCTAACCATCTCGCTAAAGGACAGCTTTCTCGATGGTGTGCTCTTGGTGATATGGTCCCATTTTTGGATGAGACGGAGTGTAACACATGGAAGGGTCATCTCCTGATGGGATAGGACGTCTAAATGAGTATGGGATAAGGACAATATTGCTTAGTAATATCACTAGAGTTAAAAAATATCATCTAATATATTATTGATAGATAGTCATATATTATTCTCATAAATAATGGTATTTTTTAACTCTGTAATTACAATCTTTGCAATTGTACTAAACAAAATAATTCATAGAATAAAGGAGAGTTAAGTTAGATAATGCTCCAATGGGTTTATAAACCTAGATTTCTGGTTTTTTTACTGTAGCAGTTTAAAATGTATTGTAATGATTGTTAGCTTTTTCTGTGTAATTAAATTTTAAAAATAAAAAAGTTATATAATCTTAGACAATGTAAAGAAATAAGAGAAAACAAAAAACAGAAATAGATTATATTAAAAAGCTTGAAGTTAAAATTTAGAAGTTGAAGTCGTTTAGAGTGGACCATGATGGTCTGCAAATACAGTCCACCGAATTTTCTGTACTGCTAGTCCTCTGAAACTGAAAGCAGAAGGTGCATGTGTCCAGGACGACAGAGCACAATGGGCATGAAGGGCGGGTGTAACAGAAAGTCAGAAACAGATGCTGCTGCTGCTGCTTCTGAATGATTATCTTATTTCCAACACGGCTATAAATCTACCAAGCTCCAGCTGAACTAAAAGCTTCACAGTTTACATCTTTTGAATATTTACTAGCCAGCTTCACTTCCATGCCTCCTATTGTCCCTGCTAGAGTCTTTTGAGTGTTTCTTCTAGAAATGCTATTTTCTGTGTGTTGTTGTTCAGGCACTGAAAGTGAGAATTGGAGGAAAACAAACCGATTGCTGATTGATGTTTGCAACATGCGGGCAAACATGCTCGGCTTGTTTTTCTCCAATATCTCACCTTCAGTCGATTGCTTGGTGATTGGGTACTGCTGCTACATATGAAGGAATCAGGAACAAACATATGCCATTGAAAGTGAGAATTAGAGGGAAGTGAACCATTGATGAAGGTAAGAAGGTTCAGTTTCCTCTAATATCTCACCTTGAATGGTCCATTTGGGAAATGATTCTACTCGCAGATACACATAGGATCCACAAACCAGGCATCGAATGTAAGAATTGGAGGGAATCAAACTGAAGGTTAACTGTCCAGTTTGTTTTCCTCCAATAACTTGCTTTCGTTGAATTGCTGATGTTTGCTGCAGATATGTTCTTCAGTGTTCCAGCCTTCCAGGTAATGGCAAGGTTGCTGCACTGCATTGCCAAAATTTTCTCAAATGTTCAGAATTTTCTGCACTCACTCATGTCAAGCTTTTAAATCTGCTGTGGACAAAATCTACTCTTTGCCAGCGTGCTCATTTGCATTGCTACCCATACTTGAGACCAGCATTTTATTTGATATGATTAGAAGTTCAGAACAGAGCTAAAAATTTTACTGCACTGCATTGTTAATGTTTCATCGAATGTTCAGAAGTTTCTCCAAGTCCAGTTATGTCATGCTTTTCAAACCTCTTGTATGAAGATTTCAATTGTACCCCATATTTGAGACAAATCTTTCAGATGTCATGAAAAAACAAAACTCCGGTTGCCAGCCTCATCATGTTTAATCATGTTATTTTTATGTAATTACAACACAGAACATAAGCCTTGCTAAAAAAAGATTCAGGACATAAGAGTTTGCTCTATTGATCAAGCTAAATGATACATGACATATACATTACAGAATACTTGTAAAGCTTCAAAGAAAAAGGTCATCTCTCTGTTTTGCTGAATTGCCTTGATGATAACACAGGCATAGAGATTTTGATCATGCATGCCTATTGTCACAAAATGTACACGTATAATTATTTGCAGGTCAGAGGCAGTAAAGCCTTTTCAAGTATGTACCCTATGTTCTCTTTCGGAGTATATATACTGTTAGAGATATATGTATACTTTGTTATTCCCCATTGTTATGAGGGGTTCTTTGCATATTTACCACATGTACTTTGTGTATATATACCGGCCCATTGGCCTCATATTGAATACAAGCACTATTCATAACATGGTATCAGAGCCTAGGATTTGTCATACCTAGGGCTGTGCTTGTCTCCACCGATTGGATCTACCGCCGAATTTTCGCGCCGTGCGCCGGCTGCCAGCGCCGCCGCGCCGCCCACGCTGCCGCTTCCCGCCGCCGCCGCTACACGCGCCGCGCCTGCGCCGCCGGCCGCCAACGGTGCCGCCGCCGCCTCCGTGTATGCGTGCGTGCGTGCAGGCAGGCACTAACGGCCGGAGGCCCGTTAATAGTTAGGTTTCGGTTCCAAAACGCCGATCTAACCGCGCCGTTCAGCGCCGCTGTTAGACTTCGTTGTATTGGTCGCCGCGCCATCCGGCGCCGCCTACCAATGGGCACCGTTCCCTCCTCGCTGCCGGTGGTCTTTGATGGTGTTAATTACACCGACCGTGTCTCACATGCGCATTCACATGCGTGGTCTACGTCTCTGGGGCGTCCTCTCTGGCGATGTCACTTGCCCGCCTTGCCCTATTCCTCCGACGAGCCCACGCTGTTGCATTGCCCCGACAAACCGACAAGATCGCTCGAGGGCGCTTTCGATTGCCGATGATGAAGTTGTCTCGCCTACCGTGAGGCTCGGATTTCTACAAGGATCGTCGACCACCTACACCGGTGGTGCGATGACGACGCCGAGCCGGCTTGTCTTCATCGCCGCGATATCCGGCCTCGCTTTCTTACGAGGTTGTGGGACTTCCTTCGGCTTTCGGATGTGGACTCATCTTCGTCCGCGCTACGAGCCCTCCTGGTGATGCCTGCACTGTCCGTGGTTCGCCAAGAGCACTCTCTTCGCAGGTGATGCTACTATTGATGCCTTTACGCCGAGCTCTTGTCTCGGCGCCGCTTGACTCTCTCCGCACCGCTGGCCTGTCGCTCTCGTCCGTCTTTGCTCGGATATACGGCCGACTTGGAGTTTCAGTGGTCTACGAGTTCCTTACTCGCTTCGCCCCGAGTTCGAGCAAAGACGTGCTCGCCTTCTTGCACGCCACCCTCGTGTCACTCTCCGGAGGCTCTCACCGAGATACGCGCAGAGGAGACTCGCCGAGTGGTGCTGGTCCGATGCCACTCCCTTTGTGCTCGCCGCTCGCCTACACCGCATCGCCTTCTTGGTGCCGCCACACGGTGGTGGTGGCGCCCGCCGCCCGAGGTGGCCGTCCTCACTGTTCCCTATCGCGACAAGGCCGCCACATTGAGTCCCGGTGCTATAAGAAGAAGCGACACCGCCACGCCGTTCTTCTCCTAGCACTAGTGCTTTTACGCCGCCGTCAGACGACTTCTTCAGTTTCTCTCACCGAGCAAGAGATAGCGGACTTCGACGCCGCTTGCCGCCTGTGTTCTCCTCGGATGAGTTCTCGCAGGTTCGCATCGACTCTTCAGCACCGAGAAACCACCCCTACACAATGTACCTCCCGTGGATTCTTGATTCGGAGCATCTTTTCACATGACTCGATTCTTCCACTGCTTTTATTACACCTCTTGATTCTCCCGGTGTTCTTACTGCTGATGGTACATCTCTTTCTGTCTCTGGTCGAGGATCTCTTAGCAACTCATCCTTTCATGTTCCTTCTGTTGCTCATATTCCTCGCCTCACTATGCAGCTTCTTCTCTGGGACGATGACATCGACCTTGGTTATCGTGTCATTCTCGACTCGACTCTTGTTGTGTTCGGGACCGCCACACGGAGCTCGTTGGTTCTCGCCCTGCGCCGTGACTCACAGCGTCTCTGGGAGCTTGACTGGCTTCACCTTCCTTCCGCTACCACCATCGCCGCCAGTCTCTCCGCTTCTGCCACTTCGTCTACCGGCTCTTTTCAGCAGTGGCATCACCGTCTTGGTCATCTGTGTGGATCTCGCCTGTCATCCTTAGTTCGCCGTGGTCTTCTCGGGTCCTGTCTCGAGGCGTGTCTTTAGACCGCCGTGGTTGTAAGTTAGGTAAACAACTTCAGCTTCCTTATCCTCATAGTGAGTCGTGTCTCGGCGTCCTTTTGATCTTGTTCATTCGGATGTTTGGGGTCCGGCTCCTTCGTTTGAAAGGGGGTCATCGATATTATATCATATTTATAGATGATTTCTCTCGCCACACTTGGATATATTTCATGTCTTCTCGTAGTGAGGTCTTGTCTATCTATAAACAATTTACCACTATGATCCACACACAGTTCTCCACTCCTATTCGTGTCTTTCGTGGCCGATCTCTGGCGAGTACCTCTCTCGTTACGCTGCAGTTTCCTTTGCTGAGCAGGGGACTCTCGCTCAGTTCTCTTGTCCTGGTGCTCATGCTCAGAATGGTGTCGCTGAGCGCAAGCATCGTCACCTCCTTGAGACGGCTCGTACTCTGATGATCGCCGCCTCTACTCCACCTCACTTTTGGGCCGAGGTCGTTTCCATCGCCACCTATCTCATCAACATCCACCATCTTCTCGCTCTTGGTGCGATCCGTTGAGCGCCTCGTGGTCTTCTTCCGACTACTCGCCCTTCATATGTTTGGCTGCGTTTGCTACGTTCTCCTCGCCGAGAACGCACCAAACCGACCGCCACCGTTGAGTGTGTCTTTTGGGATCTGATCTTGAGCACAATGGCTATCGTCTTTGGGATCCGGTTGGTCGAAGGATGCGGGTTTCTGGGATGTGACTTTCGGCGAGTCTCGCCCATTCTACCCACGCCCCGCCTCTCCTCCGACTTCCTCTGTGGAGTCTCTGTCTTTCTTGACCTTTCCGGATACACCTATATTTGTTTTGCCCTTATCCACTGCTCCATCGAGCCCCACATATTCCCCTGTGGCATCAACGCCGTTGTCGCGCCTGTGCCGCCTCCTACGACTCCCGTGCTCCTCCCACTACAGTACCTATCTTCTACACTCGTCGACCCGTATTGAGGATCTTTCCGATGAGCCATCTTCTCCGATGTTCCATCTTCTTTCGATGCTACATCTTCCTGATGGGTCATCTTCTCCTCATTACGCTCTCGCGATCGCCATCGATTCGCCTCCGCTCGTTTTGCCTTTCTTTGGTGCAGCTACTCGAGCCTGTCTCCTAGGGATGTTGTTACTCACCCCGAGTGGCAACTTGCCATGGCCGAGGAGATTGCCGCTCTGAGCGCATCGGTACTTGGGATCTTGTTCCTTTTCCTTCTCATTCTCGCCCCATCACGTGTAAGTGGGTCTATAAAATTAAGACTCGCTCGATGGCTCTCTTGAGCGCTATAAGGCGCGTCTTGTTGCTCGTATTTCCAGCAGAGCATGGTGTTGACTATGACGAGACTTTTGCTCTGTTGCCCACATGACCACTGCTCACACTCTTCTTTCGGTGGCTTCATTCGCCATCGGTCTGCATTTCTCGGCTTGATGTCAAGAATGCCTTTCTTAATGGCGAATTACGTGAGGAGGTCTACATGCATCCGCCACCGGGTATTCTCTTTCGGAAGGCATGGTCCGTCGCCTTCGCCGCTCTCTATGGCCTCAAGCAAGTCCTCGTGCTTGGTTTGAGCGCTTCTCCTCGTGGTCACCGCTGCTGGCTTTTCCGCTAGTGACCATGATTCGCACTTTTGTCCACACTTCGCCTCGTGGTGGACTCTTCTTCTCAGTATGTTGATGATATGATCATTACGGAGATGATTTCGAGTACATTGCCTTTGTCAAGGCTCGTCTTAGTGAGCAGTTCCTTATGTCGGATCTTGGTCATCTTCGTTATTTCCTTGGGATTGAGGTTATTTCCACTCCAGATGGCTTCTTTATGTCCCAAGAGAAATATATTCAGGATCTTCTTGATCGCGCCTCTCTTACTGATCAGCGTACTGTTGAGACTCCCATGGAGCTCAATGTTCACCTTCGACTCTCTGATGGCGACCCTCTCTCTGATCCGACTCGCTATCGTCACCTTGTTAGGAGTCTTGTTTACCTTGCTGTTACTCGTCCAGATATCACTTATCCAGTTCATATTCTGAGTCAGTTTGTCTCAGCTCCCACTCAGGTCCACTACAGCCACCTTCTTCGCGTTCTACGATACCTTCGTGGGACCATCTCTCGCCAAATCTCTTCTTTCCTTGTTCTAGCTCACTCTGACTTGCACCTATTCAGATGCTACTTGGGCCGATCCTCCGATCGCAGGTCTATCTCTGCCATCGTATTTTTCTTGGTGGTTCTCTTATTGCACGGAAAACGAAGAAGCAGATGCCGTGTCCCGTTCGAGTGCAGAGGTCGAGTTACGAGCGATGGCTCTCTTGACACAGAGATTACTTGGCTACGGTGGTTACTTGAGGATTTTGGTGTCTCTGTCACTACACCGACTCCTCTTCTGCCGCATAGACGATGCACAGTGCTATTAGTATTGCTCGTGATCCCGTGAAGCATGAGCTCACCAAGCATATTGGTGTTGATGCTTCTTTCATGAGGTCTTGTGTGCATGATCAGGTGATAACTCTTCAGTATGTGCCTTCAGAGCTTCAGATAGCGGATTTCTTCACGAAGGCCCAGACTCGAGCACAAAGATGCTTCTTCTCTCTCCAAACTCAGTGTTGTTGATCCACCATGAGTTTGAGGGGGGGTGTTAGAGATATATGTATACTTTGTTATTCCCCATTGTTATGAGGGGTTCTTTGCATATTTACCACCTGTACTTTGTGTATATATACCGGCCTATTGACCTCATATTGAATACAAACACTATTCATAACATATACAACCACTGCGTGTGTGGATTCGACTCAAATAAGAAACACCTCAATAATCCTCGAGCAATGCGTCCAAAATTTTCCTCCTTGCAGCATGCTTCAGCTTCTCCATAGCGATGAGTCCTACTTGCCTCACCCGCTCCCTCAACAACACAAACCTGAAGAATATTTCCAAGGCCAGGATCAGAAACATCATATGCCAAGAAATTCTCTGCAAATTGTCGTGGCTGTGTCGATGATAATTGTCGTGGCTGTGTCGATGATACGAACAGACTGTATAAACCAATTTCAGAACCTTTTCAGGTGAGCAAAAAGATTTGATTATAAAATAGAAAGTTAAACATGAATAGCCTAGCCAATACATTCTTTGCAAATTGTCATGCTGTCTCAATTATCTGTGTTATAGTAAGTTCAACAAGTACAAGACACACGCAAAAAAAAAGCCTTCCTCGAGATGAAACAGACACCATCCATTGGTTCACATTCCTGCAAGCCAGACAGATACACTAGAAGTCAACAATAATCTAGACTTGAGGTGTGTTCTTGTTTACTGCGATCGATGACTTTTGGTTCTAGCGTGAGTGTTTATACGAATAAACTGAATACCAATAAAATGATTCGAAAAGTCTATTCCGATAAGCCGCTTCGAAAAGAGGACGGAGAAACTATCCATCTATTTGTTCAATAAAACCATATAGGATAAGTTGAAACGAACGGGATTAGACTTCCCATTTGAAAATTCAAAATTCGAATCACCGACACAACGGCCGCAACACCCTCCCAAACAACCCAAGCAAAGCGACATATAAACCCACCCCCTCACCCTTCACCGTCTCCTCCTCCCTTCCATTCCATCCCATTCAATACAACACACCAAAGAGATCATCGGAGGAGGAGAGACGACGGAGCCATGAGGAGCGGCGGTGGCGGCGACATGAAGTCCTTCTTCTGGCAGCAGAAGGCGCACACCAACGCCGCCACCAAGCCCACCGGCGGCGTCTCCAAGAAGGCGGCGCACCACCCCCACTAGAAGCCAGCCGCCACTTCGAATTTCCTCCGCACTCCGACGCCAGGTAGACCTCCGTCTCTCCCACCCAGTCCCAACCAATCGATTCATACGTGATTCCATTCCATGCCCACATACTGATCGATCCATCCATCTGTTTCTGTTGTCACGGCAGATCAAGCCGACGACGCCGACACGAGGAGGCGGAGGGAGGAGGAGGAGGACCGGGAGAGGGCAGCTCGGGAGTTCGACATGGACACGCGCTACGGGCCCTGCCTCGGCCTCACCTGCGCCCAGCGCTGGCGCCGCGCCGCCTCCCTCGGGCCGGCCCCGCCGCCTGCCCTCTGCTCCGACGACCAGCCATGCCTCTGGGAGGGCCGCGTCTAGGAGACCCCCGCCTCGCTTCCAGTAGCAGCTTGTGTTAAGTAAGAGCTTCGATCTACCCCTCCTGGTGGTACTACTAGCACCCACCACCCCTATAGTCATATAGTACTGCGATCTCTTCATGTCCCCGCCTTGTATCTCTCTGTTCATGCCGATCGATGCTTGTGTGTATGCCATATGATCAGGTGTGATGCTGCTCTTCTCCCAGTTTGCGAGTCCTTGCGTCTTGTGTGTGTGTGATCGTCATATCAGAAATGGCATTTCTTTTGCTTCCATTGCATTTCGGCAAAGTGTGGCATTTTGATTGGATTGATACTACTAATTCATCAGCAAGGCAGTAGCAATGATGAGCTTAGGGACGGAAAAGTGAATACGAATTATTTAATTACCGTATTCGATAGGATACGAATATGATATAAATTTTTCATCTGAATAATAATTTATATCCTATTTGTATTCATATAAAAATATAAATATGAATATGGTATGAACTTTTACCATCCGAAATATTATTTTATCAACACTAACTGTATCCATATTTGTATTTGACGAAACAGTATGCATATTTTATTACAATATAACTAATTAGTTAGATAATTTTTTTAATTAAACTTGAATTCGTATTTATTTAGATGAAGTAAATAAATTAGAATAATTAAACATGATTGTATGAGAATAAAATATCATTAATATCTTCTTACTACATAAGTTATGAGGATACCTAATTCAAATTCGTATTTATTACAATATTCAATTCATATTCAAGAATATTAGGATTCACGTTTGTATTCGTTTACAAATATAAATACAAATATGGTTTAAACTCTATCTGAACCGTTTTCACCTTTAGATGAGCCTAAACATCTGGTCCCCCAATCTTCTAGGGTTGTGACGGTGTCAGTGACATACAACACCTTGATTAACACAAGGGAACAGGAAGCAGATGCATTCATCAACAGCTGCATCGATCTCGCAATGCATTCAGATTAAAATGTTGATCGAACCAAGCTATTTATGTTCTTTGCAAACATGTCCCAGTCCCACCATGCCTGTTGATAAGAATACAAGCACGCTTAGACGGCCAATATACAATCGGGGTGAACATGGGTACACACAAATAGTACAGCATTAGCAATGTCACACGCCTTTTTTATGTCTAGTAACCGGAACAATCATCTTTATAGAGAACTCGGTAACCATGGTTACTCTTTGCCAGTAAATTACTGTCGCGGATAGCCTGATTCCTCAATCATCTTTATAGAGAACTCGGTAACCATGTTCGGTTCCGTTCCGGTATCCTTCTTAGTAAGGAACGATGATGGATTCAATGAGCTCCTGGAGTGGAGCCAGCTCCTTCTTGTCAATCAGGCCAAATTCCTGCAGCACAAACCAAGACGTGTAAAGTGTAAACAATAGCAGTGGATGATGAGCATATAATGTATAAACAGGACACTTACGTTTGTAAAGAGAATGAAGTGCTTGAAGCAGGTGTTAAGATGAGCCTCCTCCTTGAGGCTAACAATCTTCTGAAAATGGGAGTGATATATGTGCGCATAAACACGAAACAAGCGCTTGAAGATTGTCTTCACAACTTCCTTGAAGTTGGATGGGAATGGTGTGCCTGGAGAAAGGAATTAAAAACAGGTAAGTGACGCGTGACTCCTCCAATATCAAGTGTTTGTGAGAGGGGGAATCGTCCATGGTGCAATCAACATACCAAGCTTTTGAGGAAATATGGATTCATCATCAAGCTGGCCTTCAATCCAGTCCATTAGATACTCCACGTATTTTGGTGCTGACACTTCTATGGGCTTCTTTATCTGTACACCATCAGCCCATCTGTACTCATACCTACATAAAATCCACATTTGTGTTGACTTTTGTCGTGACATGACCTAATACTGATCTAATTCTGAGGAAAGCATCATCATGGGATTATGGGCATGAAAAGTCCAATTTATAATCGGTGGAGTATAATACTTTGCTTGCCTAATGCCTAATGCTTAGTACTACAGAAGGCAATTGTCATAAACAAAGTGTTTTGGAAAATTTTCTTCTTGCAAAAAAGGGTGTAACCATGAATGATTATCCATTTAGACAGTGTTCAAACCTAACTATAGCAGGACATGTGGAAAGAGTAAGGCACTGAAGACAAAGTCCAAACGCAAAATAATAAAAGGCAATCACCAGGCATACAATTACTTATCACACCAATCTTTCTGAACCATATCCTAAGCTTTAATGCCCTAAGAATTGATAATTAGGTATGTATTGAACCAAACCTTAATTCTTAATAACTGGGCTTTTTCTTTGTTTCAAATATGATAAGGTACTCACATATTACTCCCTCTGGTCACAAATACTGGAATACATCCGTTTTGGATATCGACAAAGTCTCCAAAACACAATTTTGACCACTAATTTATATTGTAATATATTTATAATAGCCAATAAAATTATAATATTATGAAAGTATTTTTTGAGACAAATATATACAGATGATTTTCATATATCCAATCTAAATATTTAAAACGATATCAATAGTCAAAGTTTCGAAAGTTTGACTGTACGCAACCCAAAACGATATGCATTTGTGACGGGAGGGAGTAGCTTCTAAGTAGAAAGATCTAAATCAGCTTTCACATACTACTATAAGTGTCATTATAAGGTTACAACAATAACAAAGCATTTTGTCCCAAACAAATTAGGTAGGCTAGAAATGAAATCTCTTCAAGGTCAAAAAAACGAGAGTTGTAATAAAATCTACAAGGTTAAAATCCTAAGCCCTACATCATACCATCTGAAACAAGAGCCTAAAACACCGCCCCTGAACCTCTTCTTATGCCATGATTCTAATACATGGATTAGTAACTTATATGCACTCCTATCTAAAGCCAACTCTTTAGATACATTCTAATCCCTCAAGTCTCTTTTAACTACTTCCACGTCAGTCTGAGTGTCATTATAAGGTTCAAAAACAAAAATTGAAGACAACACAAGTCACTTGTTAGTTATTAGCATGGGCAAAAAAATCAAACAGGCCATTCATGGGAGTTTTTCACCAGGCAGGTAGCCTTCAAAAGCCATCGTCAAATTTTATCCATTTAAAAGGTTTTAGACAGATAATGACAAAACACTGTAAATCGCAGCCTTGTAAAACAGTTTCCCATACGTTAAATGACAATCACACAAACAGACTTTAGTCGTTGACAAGCTTGCTTTGGATAAAAAGGTTTTGACTTAATTCTTTTTTGACAAGTCTGAATGAGATTGACGGAAAGGCGTACTTTGGGCCTGCAGTCATAGTCGGGCAACTCTCAGGTGTGCAGAATTCTGTGAGTGTGCCATACAGCAGGTTAACTTGGTTAAAGAAATCAACAGCTGAAAAGCAAAACACACATGTTAGCTTTGATAAAAATGACTGGGTTTTAATAACATTCTAAAAGATAGAAACATAATTCAGTACTAAGCTTCAGGTTACTGCTACATTCAACAAATTCCAAAAAATAAAACCAAATAAAATATGTTCAGTACAGATCAAGGTGAAAGGAAAGGAAAGAATATTACTATTCACAGCAAGCCATTCATTAATATCCTCTCCAGGAGGCAGCCTCACAGCTTCCCTAAGGTTTCCACTGCCAAGGGTAGCATCTATGTGCTTTCGGAGCTGTGCCCCCTGCATATTAGAAGGGAAGATTTGCATCAGAAACAGACAATAACGACAATTTCAAGTTATGGCATTACTCAGTATGTAACCTATAATCTAGTGTTTGTTCCTAATTTCTAAATGTCATGTATAACATGCAAGCTCTGTGGAAAATTTAATATACTGAGGAAACCCTAGAGATTCCCCCTGTCTCCTGTAGCAAAGTCTAATTGTGAAATATATGTTATGCCTAAATCTGTGCTCATCTGAGCTGATTCAGGAACCCAGGGCATGTAGTGAAGATTGAATCTGCTAAGCAATAATGAACAGTGTTCAAGACTGAGTAAGTAGTCCAACATGCATAGACGGATAGACCAAACACACCCTGAGCCGTAGCATAGTTTCGTAAGTCAATCCATTTGTCATACAACCATAGAGGTGGCATAATAAGAGTTATAAGACCTTTTAATCAAAGTATTTCTGTTAACAGACTATCCTGAACTGGATACATGACATGCAAGAAATCAAATCTTAGTAGCCGGATGTGCCAAAATGAGACTTTCTCTGGTACTTGGAAGGTACATGAGCCATTTATTAGTTGCAATCTGATGGTCCACAATCAAAGGTACCTGTTGGAAGGTACTTAAATTGTGGGGTAGGTATTAACTTAAAAATAGAGCAGGAGGTTACATACGTAATTTTGTACCCGCATCAGATTAGAAAGTGAAGGTAAATAAGGCAAAACATCCTTCTGTTTGTAAACTACCAAATCATATTGCTTATTCTTTTGGTTTCAAACAAACAACAAGTCAAAACAATTGACACCGGTATCCATGGACGAAGCTAGGTTACAAGGCTGCAGCTTGGGTTGAAACTTATATACTACGTAACCGAATTGAATCGTCATTGTTCATGTAGAGTTGGTAATTGATTATTAAACTAAGTAACTGAACACTCGTAGGGGTAGAGACCCCCACAAAGGAGGGAGTCGACTGAACATCTCAGCCATTGGCGGGAATTTCGCCCGCATCCAATCTCCAATTCTTGTTCACCCCGGATGATTGTGTTGGGTAAATTGTGACGTAAAGTACATAATTTTACCAGCATTTACACACAGTTGTTATTGTAGCTAGCGTTCGCAAACACAAAAGTTGTTATTGTAGCTAGCGTTCGCAAACACAAAGGAACCATGGTGCTGCGCACATTCTCGTCTGATTGAGAATGGGTAAGAGGAGTAGAGCTGTTTCCCTATATCTTGATTTTGGAAGAGGAGAGGAAGGGAATTAGGTCATTTGAGGGGTTGTTGCTGGAGTAGACGAGGGTTGGTGGAGGAGGTGAAGGGGAGGAGGGGGGTGAATGGGTTGCAGGAGGGGCAGGTAGAGATGAGTTAGGGTTAGGGAGAAACAAATTAGGGTTAGGGAGCAACGAATTTATGTTTTAAAAAGAATATATTCCTAAGTTATACCCCTTTGAACATCAACGGTTGAGAACCTCAAGTACATTCAAGCACCGTAGAAACTCTCAATGTTAGATACTTTGAAAAAATGGATGCAGGAACACAAACAATGCAATAAAAACCTTTTTTTGCTTATGTGAGGAGATGTTAACTGAAACACTGAGACCATGCAGAACTCAGTGAAAGCCAGCAAGAATGTCAAGTCAGTAACATGGCTTTTGGCTGTGGACAAGTTGGAACTAGAACGGAGGACAAAGACAAAAGCACTAAAACAGATGCCTCGCAGTTTTAATTGGATAAAGGGGCGATTCCCTGATTGGATCCATCACCAATCCATGTGTATCATAAATTTCACAATCCTGAAGCTAATGAAACAGATGAATTACTGCTATCTTACTTTTCCAACGACAAGCATGGCACGCATTACCCCTAAATATATGAGTTATGGCAGTTGATGAATATCCTGGTGCAGCACTATTTCAGCAACGCCAGCGATGGAAATAAACCGACACCTAACCATGTTGGCCGTGTATTAAGTCATGCTCTTAACCATTATTACAACAACAGTGCTAGCTACTCAGCCAAGCTCTTATGAATGATCTCTTCTTGGTCACATCAAATCCTGTTTGATGGCCCAAAGTAAGGAACCAAAGGAAGGAACTCGCAAGAGGAAATTCTTAATTTCTTACCTTGCTGCCGGACGGAGCACTCTTCTTGGGACGGAACGTCTTCTGGTTCCTGCAGAGGGAAAGATTGGCTCAGGATGATTGCATCAAAAACGAAACTGCTTGCGCGGTATGATCTGATGCCCCCAAACTGCTTTTCTTGGGAGAAACCCGAAATCGACCGTGGAAAAAGGAAACCGAGCATCGCAGCAGGGAGCTCTCATGGTGACACCAAACGCGGCGCCTCACCGGCGACGAGTGCCTGCAGCAAGAAAGCATCCGGCTAGAGCAACGGGCCCATGGATCAAGCAAGAATTGCCCGCCAGAAATCCCGCGCGGGGATCCGCCGCGGCGCCCCAAGTCGAGCATCCGCCGGCGCTAGATCTCACCCTCCCAGGGTCGCCGATCCAAGAAACGGCAGGTGAGCTCCTTCCTATTCGAGGACGAAGCAGAGGGGGAGAAGATGCATGGCGCGCGCTCACCGTCCGAGGCCGAAGAGACTCATGCCTCCTCCTCCTCTTCTTCCTCCTCGCGCGCCCCCTCCCTCTCTCCTTGCTGCTGCTGCTGCTGCCGCCGACGCGACGCGAGGAGGAGGAAGGTGCGCCCCAAACAAATGATTTGTTGGTCGGTCACGCTTGCAGCTTGCTCGTCAGCGCGTATGCTGCACCCAAGGCATGGGCCGGCACAGTGACAGCACGGGCGGGGCGGGGGCCGTCGGATCGGGGAAACGGACGGCGGATGGGCGCGGCCTGGCTGTCATCCATGATTCGGCCCCCGAGATTCCCGAGTCAGATCAAGATCTATCTAGGTTTGTGCCCTGCCTCGTCCGTGTGCTGTGCACATTTCGTACTCGTCTGCAGCAAATGGATCGCCATTTTTCTGTTTTATTTTTTTCTTCGTGACTCCGTTGCTTTGCTCGGAATGCATAAATTTCGCGTGGAGCAGCTAAGGCTCTGCTTCAGTGTCGTGGTCCAACTGTTATCTTTTTTATGTGATTTTCAACTAAAAATAAAAAAATACTATTATATCTTCATAGATAATAAAAATAAATAAAATAAAGAAAAAATCGTATTGCAAAAGACAACGCAAACGGTTTTTAACTCTGGCTTCCTTTTAAATAAGGGCTTAATTTGCACATTAAACAAAAAAAATCTGACTTTCCAAACGGTCAAACCGACTTTTCACAGGAATCTGACAACAATTCCACCTTACAAACCAGGTAACAGTGGACGCAGCTTACCTGCTCCGCCCTAGTGCCCAAATATTTCATACCTGAGGCTTAAACGAGGGAACTAGACGAAGAAATGAACGCAACACATTACGGGATGTTTACGCTCTGTTCTTTACAGTTTTTAAAAGTTATTTTTAATTTTTATTATAGTAACTAACTTTTAAACGAAATATTTTTTTAAATAAGATCTAAAAGTTAATTGTAGTATACGTTAAAAAACTAATATTTGTACCATCAAAAATCGCAAACGAATATATCTCTTTCCGCAATCTCTATCGTAAACAGCCAAAAAGCTATCAGCCATAACCATCAGTAAACAGGCCCGTAGAATTATGTTGGCTTATGACTCTTTTATTATAGTTAGTTTCTTTTTTACTATAGTTGAGTTAGATTATTTAGTATAATTAAATTTAAAAAAATAAAAAATAGTAAAATATATGGTAGCCTATCATAAATAATACAAAAGAATACGAGAAAAAAGACAAAAAGCACAAAAAATATTTAAAAAATCAGAAAAAAATAAAATAAATAAATAGTAAAAAAATAAAAATCAAAAGTAGAAACTATCTTTAAACCAGAATGAGCACTACCTACATCTTGGAAGACTAGGCTCAATATTTTATATGTTGTAGGCTTGTAGCGCGGAATTTAATTTATGGTCTTCTAATTTGAATTTATGCAAAACTAAACTATAGCATCGTGTGTTTGGGAGTACATTGGTAGAGTTTGTGGGTCTTACATGAGGTTTGGACTTTGGAGGTCAAATTTATTGGCACTCTACTTTTGTATCTTTACTATTATAAAAGAAGCAATTGGTGGTTGGTCCGTTGTCACTCCTCTCCTCTCATTTCTCCGATCGACACGAGATAAAATCCTAATCAGAAATTGCTCCGCTTCGCTTCCTCTCTCGCGCTCGCGCCTCGTCCGATCGTCCCTGGTAGATCCGCGTTGCCGCGCCTCCAAACCCTATCTCTCCCGGCCCTCGCAATCCATCCGCTCGCCCGCCGCCGCCTCACCTCCGCCTCCCGCTCTCCTTCGCTGGTTTCTTCCTCCCACCACCGCGCCGCCTCGCCTCCTCCTCCGCCTCCCCACCGCCTCCCTACTCCCAACCCCGCTGGGCCGCGCTTTTCTCCATCGCTCCTCCCGCCGCCGCGCGCCGCCTCTCCTCCTCCTCCCCACCGGCCTCCTCCCTACTCCCAACCCCGCGCGCGCTTCCCTCTCCCTTACTCCCCAACCCTCGCTGCGCCGCCCCACTCTCCGTCCCTCGCACGCGCCTCCCTCTCCGTCCCTCGCACCGCGCCTCCTACTCCCCCCCCTCTCCTCCTCCGCCGCATCCTCCCTCCTCTCGCGCCGCCACCTCCCCTTCTCCTCTCGCGCCGCCGCCCTCCCCTTCCCTCTAGCGCCGCGCCTCCCCTTCCCTCTCGCGCTAGAACACAATCATAACCACCATTTAATACTGGACACATAAGTTTATCAAACTTATAAGAAAGAGCACAAGGTATGCCTATATTGGTGATTGCCGTTTTTTCCTTGTCTTCTTTCTTTCCCTTTAGATCAGAATTGCAGTATCCTAACTTTACTGGGTGGCCGTGTTGTGAGTTGATAAAGGTCCTTTTCATGCAGCACTTCTTATCAGCAAGCAGTATGTTTTGGCAATGAGTTTTGCAATGCCGAACACCGATGGAAGCTCTTCTTTTCCGGAACTAAAGGAGTATTGGTTTGTCAATAATATTGGCCTTCTAATGGTGTTTATTGGTGAAATTATTCGTAAATTATTGTTGTGACAGTGGGTGTGCCTTTACGCATGTTATAAGAATTCACTATGAAGACCAACATCGCTTGATTACTCATGGGGTCTATAGGTAACATACTATTAACTTATATCAGACATCGTTTCATTGTTCTTGAGCTATGCTATAACAATACTTTTATGTTCTTAATTTGCACTATAACATGCCGTAATTTCGCAAGACTATTCAATAATTCAATTGCTAAATATTGTGTTTGATCTGCATGTTTTATGCGGCATCCCGTATTCGAGCTTTCTTATATGGGCAAAGAGGGACCCAGTTATGTGTGCAATCCAAGATCCACAGATTGCATTTGCATTTGCATTTGTATTGTGGCGATTCTTTTCAAAACGGATACCGTATCCTTCTAAAAGAACAAGTTGTTTTTCTCCTTTATGTTTAAGTCTTCCCATTTTGAGGATAAATCCTTTCAAAGCCTCTTTAAGTATGTTTCATCACTGCTGAATACAAACATCTTCGTAAAAGTGTTCGATATATTTGGTTTTGTGCTTTTCCGTGTTTGTTCTTGTCATTCCTTCACTCAAGAGTAGGTATGAAGAATATTTCTTGAGGCGTTTTTGGCTCAATACGAGGAATATGCACGAAAAGTGAACTCGGATTACCATTTATAAAGTGAATGTTTCAACTTTCCAAGTATGCTCTTGAGTCCTTGCCTTTAAGGTTTCATTTGATTGCATGTGCTTTAGATTAGCAGTTTAAATGACTACCTTGTCACATTTTTTTGAAAATTCTTAAATCATGAGGTTTTGTCACTCAACACCGGTAGATACCGCTTCTCTTTAAAGTAAGAAAAAGTTGAATGTTTTAATTTCATAATTTTGTTTTAAAGAATATGATTAAATTTTATTAGTTTGAATGCTTGATTTAGTCATACCAGAATCTACCATTTGTATTGTAGAAATCGCCTTACCCGAGATACGTCACCTTTGTACACGATAACTTCTCAGTTCTCACAGCTATGTTTTCACATTTAAAGCACTTTTTCGCACTAATTTTGAAAGGCGTGTTTGGTTCATGACCAAACCTAGCCTTATAGCATGGCACACCCTTACACATGGCTTTTGTAATGAGATGTGGTTTATATTTTTTAGCCACATTTGTGGCTACATTGTGAAGAAAATGCACTCCTATTTCGAATGGTTGTCATTTGAGATATCAACACAATCTCCAATACACTTATGCACACATTTGACCATTAGTTCTTTTGTTCTAATTATATGTTAGTAAAATTATATAAAGTGTAATCACAGAAAGTACTTTTGATGATAAATCTACTAATATAATTTCCACGTGAAAAATCTAAATATTGTTGTGTGTATTAGTGGTCAAAGTTTAAATGTTTGACTACACACATTCTAAAACGATGGTTTTCTGAAACGGAGGGAATAACATATAGAATTGACCAATATGGTCATCGATCTAGGTGAACCATGTCACCTTGTATCTAAACATTTTTCTTTCAGCTACAAGATGCTACTAAACCGATGGGAAAAAGGAAGCGGGAGGAGAATACAAGTGAGGGTGTGTCACTAACTTAGGAACTCGAAAGTAAGTATCTTCCTAGCTTAATTTACCTTCTCAAAAATTGGTGGTGATGATAGAAATTTTCGAATATATAGGTAGTTGCAAGTTGCAACCATATGATAGTCAAGTGACTTGTGTTCTATAATCTACATTTTTTACATGCTATGATCTCTGCTGAATTAAATGCCAATTTTGTAAAAAAGTTCGTTAATCGTGCCATTCCCACCCATTTCGGTTGGATGATAATGCGGAAAATCATGAAGAAAGCAGAGGTGTCAAGGAGGAAAAGAATGTAAGTAATTATGTATTGGATAGCTAGAGCAGATTGGCAATGATTGCTCTTGTTTCTATTTTGGATTTCCAGAACTGTCAAACACTGATCTTTGAATACTTTCTGAACAATTGAGAATGTTGAATTTCAAATTTAGCATGGCATCTGTTATTTGTTCTCCAAATGTAGCATGATCCCTGTTATCTTGGATGCCTAAATGTCATTGATAACATAAGATTTGATTGTCCTTGTATCAATTTAGGTTAATGGTTACGATATGAAAAATTCTGAATGTTCAAATGTGTCCTGCACTTCTATCATGCTTCACTAATACGATGCTTGATTTATTTACGAGTATGAACATGTATGTTTTGTTTGATACATGATGACGTAAGAAAAAGTTGATATTTATTATTCAGTTTGCGATCATATTTGATAGTATGTATCATTTTTATTTGGTTTTCCGTTGCAACGCACGGGCACCTTACTAGTATTTGTATTATGTTTATTGACCACTCAAATACGACACCTTTCATTTAGTCTATGGCCCATAGCTTGATGTTGACGCAGATAGCGCACCGATTTTGGGATGGAAATCCTTTTAGAGAATCGGTTTTGAGAAAACCACTTAAAGAAGTTATCTCGTTTATTTCAGCTTTTAGGGAAGTTAAAATAAAAATAGCAAAAAAAAAAACACAAAAGAACGTAAGCAAAAGCTAAAACCTATGGGCCGAACACTTACAAGTTACAAGTGGGCTTGTTTGGCCCAACCACCCACTTGCCGCGCGTCCCCGTCTCACGTCTGCAGAACTCGCACCCACCCAAACCCTACCCTCCCGCACCACCTATAAAATCGCTCCTCCTCCCTTTCCTTCCTCCTCTCGCGCCGCCACTTCCCTTCCCTTCCACTCCGTACAAACCCCAACCCTCGCGCGCACAGCTCGCCGCCGCGAGCTGCTCCTCTTCCTCCACCGACCATGGCGACCCAGATCAGCAAGAAGAAGAAGGTACGAGATCCTAACCCTGGCGGATTTCCATCCCCTGTAGCGATGGATGCATCGGTCGATCTAACGGTTTGCGCTTGCGTCCTGTGTAGTTTGTGAGCGATGGCGTGTTCTACGCGGAGCTGAACGAGATGCTGACGCGGGAGCTGGCGGAGGACGGGTACTCCGGCGTGGAGGTGAGGGTGACGCCGATGCGCACGGAGATCATCATCCGGGCCACGCGGACGCAGAACGTGCTCGGGGAGAAGGGCCGCAGGATCAGGGAGCTCACCTCCGTCGTGCAGAAGCGGTTCAACTTCCCCGAGAACGGCGTCGAGCTCTACGCCGAGAAGGTCGTCAACCGCGGCCTCTGCGCGATCGCCCAGGCAGAGTCCCTCCGCTACAAGCTCCTCGGAGGCCTCGCCGTCCGCAGGTATAGCCCCGTCAATTCCCTGCTAGTTGTTTGTTGCCATGGATGCGATTGGGACATTTGCGGACGTGCGTCCTAGTTTCTGAACGTTGCCCTTGATAGGCTATAGTTGACGCACTATGCTCTTCGTTTGTTCCGATGTTTGTGGTGATGATGATATCTTAACGAATAGCAATCGATGCATATGTTTGGTGGACGGAGTTGATGTGGAATTTGTTCATTGAATGATTGAAGAACCGAGGTGCTTCTATATATGTTGTAGTTTGGGAAGTTTGTAGTCTCTTATACGTGTGTGTGCATGAAACGTACGTAAGGAAGTGGGAAATTGTTGCACCTGTCATTTGTTTGTCCTGCTTTCTCGCTGTGTTAGTGGGATATTGACACTGGTGCACAAAGGAAAAGCTGCTCCTTTAAGCAGCGGCGGCCAGACAACCGTCGAGATAGATCCACAGATGAATGGATAATCTGTTTGTCTACTAATTCTATCTCACATTTTCTGTGTGATATTTATGGTACCTGTTTGCTCTTGTGTATTTTAGTGTAGTATGTCTTGGGATGCTTAAACACTGCAACTTAGGATGCATTCATGAGATTACCCCTAGATAAAATGTGTAACTAGTTTGTAGTATGCAGTGGCTATCCTAGATCAGATGAGTGACTACTATAGTTAGGTACTTATGTGATATGATTGTTTAGGAGTTGTGACAAATGTTAATTTCTTTATCTGTATTAACGCAATGCTTTGCTGTGTTTTTGCTTGCTGCAATTAAACCATGCTGTTAAAGAATTTGGGCTGCTATTCTTACTGCAAAGCCAATTGCATGAATAATGTGTTGAGTACCTGCAGGTGCATATTAGTCTGCAATTGTGCAATACTGCACCTGAAAACTGTTATAGTCCTGCTTTCTTATTATGATTGTGGGATGTTGAAACTGGTGCACAAAGGAAATGCTGCTCTTGAATTAGCGACGGCCAGACAACCGTTGAGACAGATCCACAGATGAACAGCCTTTCTGTTTGTCTACTAATTCTCTCTCACATTCTTGTGCCATGAATGGTCCTCTTTTAATCTTAATATCTTTCTGCTATCTAGATATAATTTGTTTTACTGCTACCCTAGTTCATTATGTGCTTTTATGATGGCTTGGGTCTTGTTTAGAAGAATGCAATTAAAATCACTGTTCTTTAATGTTATGTTGGTGATTCATATGATTTCTGAATGTTTTCTTTGTTTGTCGGCTTTGTATATGTTGTACTTGCTGTTTGTCCTTGTTTCCATTTCTGAGTTTCTTTTCACATGCTGACACCCCTGTATACATGGCAGGGCTTGCTATGGTGTTCTTCGCTTTGTTATGGAGAGTGGTGCCAAGGGTTGTGAGGTGAGTTTTCCTATGCTCCTGAAGATATGTTACATGTATAAATATTTCGCATTTTGATAGGTAGCTCACTAATCTATTTATTTATGCTTATTTAGGTTATTGTGAGTGGAAAACTCAGGGCCCAAAGAGCCAAGTCCATGAAGTTCAAGGATGGTTACATGATCTCATCTGGTCAACCTGTGAATGAGTACATTGACTCAGCTGTGAGACATGTGCTTCTCAGACAGGTCTGTTTGCCGTACTTCCTAAGCCCTGTTTGCCTGCATCTACTTAGGTTAACACCTATTGTCTGAATGAACTTGTTGATTTGCTTTTGGGCAGGGTGTTCTTGGCATCAAGGTGAAGATCATGCTCGACTGGGACCCCAAGGGCAAGCTTGGCCCGACCACCCCGCTGCCAGACCTTGTCACCATCCATGCTCCCAAGGAGGAGGAGGAGCTGCGCCCTCCAGTCTTGGTCCCTGAGCTCTTAAGCTCCCAATAGAACACATGAAATGTCACCTTTTTGCAGTCTTGAGCAAGGTGGTCACTATCCGCGAAATGTTTTGACGGTTCTAGCTTAGGTCTCTATCTTAAGTTTCATGGACAAAGGCTCTATGTTCTGGTGCTATGTTATTTTTGCTTAAACTACCCTGCACTCTTCGGCTTTTAAGCGGCTTCTGTCTGTCTTCTCCTAGCAATCACTATTCATTGGACTAATAAGTCGCAGCTAAGTTTTGCTGAGAAGTTCCATTCGTATGTATGTGCAATCGTGTTTGTGCCTTTCATGCTTGAGCCTCTTTGGTTTGTTGCTGGAATCTATGCCCAGGTTTTCGGATTTACATTCCATTTTCAAATGGTTCTGATTCCGTATGGTCCAGAATGTCACTGTGGTTTGTAGTTCTTGAGCTCGGTTCGTTGAACTGGAGCGTATCGCGTTGCCTTCATTGATTGTACAAATTATTTGTGCTCTGGAATTATTTGCCATCCGTAGAGAAGGTTGGGGAACTGATCCATCTTTGCTGGTGCTGCTTGCTTCTTGTACCTGGCGGCCGGACAGGCTTGTGATCGAGAGACGACAGCGTTAATTGCGGATTAAAAGTGTGTTGGTGATTGACAATTCCCGTGATCAGATTTGAGAGTTCCTTTCGTATGCAAGTGATTTGACAATTCGTCGTCGTTCCGTCCATTCGTGCTGGTGATGCTGCTTTGTTTTGCCTAGCAAATCGAGAGGTACTGCAAGTAGGAAGTGTATGTTTCGTTACTGTGATCAGACTAAAGTTTGCAGCTCTCGCCATGTCATGGGCCAATCATTCGCCAGTATGGCAGTATAACGCATGTATTTGGAAGAACACTGACTCGATGTAAAGTGAAGTATTCTTGGGACCAGCCCAGGAACTGCATTTCTTCCTGATGCCAGCATGCTACACAATAGCATGATGGCAACCGTACGTTCATTATACAAGGCAGAGTAAGGTGCCTATTTGCAAGTCATGGGGATGATCAAGCTGCAAATCCCACCACCTCCCGTCTAGCAATCTTCTGGCTGGGGATTACCAAAATACACGAGGATCAGAACACAAGGGGGTGGTGTCGTCGTCGTCGACATGTGAACCCGGCCAATCAGGCAGGTCCGCGCTTATGGAGAAGCTCAGCCACCGCCTCTTGTCAACGTACACCAGGCACGGCCGCAGCACGAACCCAACGAGCATCGCCAGGATGCTCACCGCCATCACCTTGAAGGATGCGAGCGCCATCACCACGATTATCAGGATGGTAGGCGGGACGATCATCAGGACGGCACCGACGGTGCCCAGCGGGATCCTGTAAGGCCGGGAGGCGTTCCGGTGGGTCACCCTCAGCTTGATGAAGGCGATGAACTCCAGGATCATCCCAAAGCAGTAGAGGTAGTTCTCCGCGGCGATGATCTCCTGGAAGCTCATCCAGGACAGCAGGATCACACCGAACGCGGAGAACAGGATGCCGATCAGCGGGGTTCCGTGGCGCGATCTCTTGGCGAAAAACCCAGGGAGCATGCCGCGCTCAGCCATCCCGAGAAGCTGGTAAGAATCGCTGCTCATTTCAGTAACAAAGTTGCCCATGTTGGACAATGCAGCAGCCGCTTGAATCCACGAATGCAACCAGAAGCCACCAAGAATTCTTGCAACGTCTGAAAAATATCCGTCTGACCAGGACTCCCGAACAACTGGAACTGCTGCTGTACAAGTGATCAGAGGGTAGAGGTATCCCCCAACTACTAAGACTAGAGCATAAGAGAGCGCTTTGGGGAGGGTTCTCTTTGGATTCTCGACCTCTCCAGCCAATGTACTGATTGAATCCCAGTAGTTGAGGTTCCAAAACAGTGTGTTCAGATACAAACCCCAATTCACATTTCCCAACTCCATTTCAAACCATCTCGAAGGTTCAATCCGGGGAATAGCTATCAATCCCATAACATCAAATGGGAGGAGAGAGAACACCCCAAGAAAGACTGCCACCCAGCCAACTATTGTTAATCCTCTATAGTTCATGTAAGTAAGCGCAACTGTGAGGATAAGCACCGCCAAGGTCCTTGGAAGCCCACCCCCAAGAGCTGGAACACTGGACTTGACATAGTCAAGGAAGAGGACTGGATAGAGAGCATTATCTATGACACCACTGAGCCACTTCGCCCAGCCTTGCTGAAATCCCCAAAAGGGCCCAAGAGCCGAAGACACCCACACAACATAACCACCATTTTCTGGGAACATAGTGCCCATCTCAGCAGTGATTAGCGCTTCTGGAATGCTCCATATGAGTGCAAACAGCAAAAACCCCACAATTGCTAGGAGTGGCCCGGCAGCCTTGACGCTGTCCTCAATCCCAAATGGACCCCCAGAAACTTCATAGAATATGAGGAAGATGAGGGGAACAATGGAAACCTTTGGGATGTCATGCCCTTCCTTA
Organism: Melocanna baccifera; assembly: GCA_036346265.1. NCBI lineage: Eukaryota > Viridiplantae > Streptophyta > Magnoliopsida > Poales > Poaceae > Melocanna > Melocanna baccifera. Next base: position 22,142,381 of record CM070698.1, read on the forward strand.
CGCTCTCCGCCCTCATTGACAACGTCGTACGTGATACCAACGCAATCCCCCATAGGAAGACAGGCTAAATTTGCACGTGTTATTGCTGTGTTCCTCAATTTCTGCAGTAGAAAAGCTAAACAATCAATAAAAATGCAAGCCTTAGGTTATTCCTTATGAGACCATGCAACACATTCACATGAGGAACATAAATGATAATACATACTAAAATTCTGATGTCTTTGACTTTGTATGCAGAATGTGAGTGATATTTTGTTCTACATGATAATACATACTAAAATTCTGATGTCTTTGACTCTGAAAGATATGTCCATTGCCCTTTCCGCAAAAAAAAAAGGAAAAAGAAAAGAAAGATATGTTCATTGCATAAAACAATGGGTCAATCTATCAGAACCCAAACTCACCCACAGATCAAATGATTATTTTGGCCATTGAGGATCAGTATGTTTACTTGGTTGCTGCTACCACCAACATTGCTATCTAGCTTCCTATGAAGTGAAGAGGATGGTGTAGGCCAGTAAAATTTCAAGATTCAAACTGAGTGAGTCGACATGCAAGTTAAAAAGATTATATTTTTGTTTATCATATTTGAGTAAGTTGACTTCGCATAAGTCCAAGTGAAGGATCCTAGCAAATTCTAGCTATATATCTTGAAGCTCAAAATAAACTGACAACAGGAAGCAAAGAAATTCAACGTCCAAAGAAAATCTACAAGGTAAGCAGCCTAGAGCTCAGCACAGAAATAAATACATCAACAACAAGATGAAGTGCAATCTTATATGAGATTGCACAAGCACGGCACGGCAAGATTTGAGCTTCATGATAAGAGTTTGACCTCAGCAAATTACCACACCAAGTCAAGGATTTGGTTGTGATGCTCTGATCATTGTATTAATTTCATATCTGGAATGAAAGTAATGTGCTACTGGTATGTCAAACTTTGTGATACACAAGTACACGATAAAGACAGCGACAAGAAGTTCATATCAGGATAACTCAAATAAAATGCAATATCTGCTTTAAAGAAATGTTATGGCACACTGTTAATTAGAACTTGATATCTACTACTTTGTAATCAGAATGTGAGTGATAGCTTGTTATACATGTATTGCTCACAAATACTGGGCTCTAAAAGATATGTTCATTGAATAAAACAACAGGACATTGGTGTTGTGAGAAGTGAGAGCCCCAACCCACTGACAAGTTGTCATGATCCTAGGTAAACACCACCAAGAAGATGGCCGGATGACGTCGGCGTAGAGGGGAGAGGGAGAGACTAGATAAGGGAGACTATAATATTTCTCTTCATTGATTGATTCCTCAATAGCATGTGGTAGCCTCCTTATATAGATGGCTCCTCCTAATAGATAGATTCTAATCCCAATTATATCTCTAAATATAGCAACTCATATCATATCTCTAATTATATCTCTAACAAAAGGAATCTAATCTCTAATTCAAATAGAAACCAATTTCTAATTATAATCCGGTTGGGCCTTGGCCCAAGGCCCACACCCCTAACACTACACCCCTCTCGGACAGGCAGCTCGTCCTCGAGCTGCTAGGCGGTGATTAGGACTTCTGACGTCGGTGTAGGAGACGAACGATGTCGGTGTTCTGCAGCGGATGGAGACGGTCAACCCGATCCCAGCGGAACAGGGTTAAACGATGCTGCAAAATATATATATATATATATATATATATATATATATATATATATATATATATATATATATATATATATATATGATTTTTTGTTTTTCCTCTTTTTCTTTTCTTTTTTTTTTTGATTTTTTTTCGTTTCTTTTCTTATTTTTTCCTTCTTTTTTTTGTTTAGCTTCTAAGAGAAGCTACTGCTATTAAACGGCAGGCAGTGGAGGTTGGCTTCGAAGAGAAGCTAACTCCACCGTGGGCGCCAGGCGTGGATGCCCCTGGCGGCGTCAGGCGTCCCGCCGAATCTCGACGGTCGGCGACGCAGGTCGGGCGCGCAGGGCTGGCGGGCGGCGGCAAACAAGCAAAGGCGGCGACGGCAACGAGCGGCGGCGCCGACGGAACGTTCGGCCGGCGTAGCGGCGACGAAGAGGAGCTGGCCAGGCGTGGGAGCGGCGACGGCAAGAAGCGGCGGACGGCGGCGGCGGCCGCGACACCGGCGAGGTGGTCCGGCGGCGGCGGCGGCGCGGAGAGACGGCCACGGAGAGGGAGGCGGCGAGCAGAGGTGGCCGCGGAGGCGGCGTCGCGAGAGGAGACGGCCACGGCGACGGCGGCCGATCGCGGATGCGCAGAGGCGGCCCGGCCAGAGGCGGAGGTGGCGGTAGCGGCCGGAGCATCGGCCTCTTTGCGCCGAACGGATGGATCCGACGACGTGGCGACGAGGCGAGGCGCGCCTCGGCGAGGACGCGCCCCGAGGAGGCGAGACGGCGCGGAGTCGGCCGAAAGAGCGCGATGGCGGCGCGGCCGGCAGCGGCGGCTTCCCAAATGGCGGCGTCGGGCGGTGAAGATCCGAACGGACGGATCTTGACGAGGCGGCAGTTGCGGCGGCCCGGGTGGACGGACGGCAGAACGGCGCGCGCGCGAACGGCTGAAGGTGGGCGGGGATTCGCGACGGGCCGGCGACGCTGCGACGGTCAGCGTCCGCGATAAGCGCGGCGCGACTGATCCGCGACGGCGGATTCGACGCAACGGCCGGCGAATCCGGCGAATGAAGCGGTGGCAGATCCGAGATGGTCGGCGGCCGTGGCCATACCGAACGGCGTCGGCCTTCTTTTTCTTTTTCTCTTGTATCTTCTTCATGAATTTCTCAAGGGATTCCTCTAATTTCTTCACGTTCTTGCGCATATCGTCCATCAGGGTTGCCATCTGATGGTAGATCGCTGGGTCATAAACCATGGTAGCAGAAGTCATGGGAAGGGATCGACTGCTCTGATACCAAGTTATCATGATCCTAGATAAACACCACCAAGAAGATGGCTGAATGGCGTCGGCGTAGAGGGGAGAGAGAGAGACTAGATGAGGGAGACTATAATATTTCTCTTCATTGATTGATTCCTCAATAGCATGCGGTAGCCTCCTTATATAGATAGCTCCTCCTAACAGATAGATTATAATCCCAATTATATTTCTAAATATAGCAACTCATATCATATCTCTAATTATATCTTTAACAAAAGAAATGTAATCTCTAATTTAAATAGAAACCAATCTCTAATTATAACCCGGCTGGGCCTTGGGCCCAAGGCCCACACCCCTAACACTTACCAAGTTGTCATGATCCTGGGTAAACACCACCAAGAAGATGGCCGGATGGCGTCGGCGTAGAGGGGAGAGGGAGAGACTAGATGAGGGAGACTATAATATTTCTCTTCATTGATTGATTCATCAATAGCATGCGGTAACCTCCTTATATAGATGGCTCCTCCTAACAGATAGATTCTAATCCCAACTATATCTCTAAATATAGCAACTCATATCATATCTCTAATTATATCTCTAACAAAAGGAATCTAATCTCTAATTTAAATAGAAATCAATCTCTAATTATAACCCGGCTAGGCCTTGGGCCCAAGGCCCACACCCCTAACACAAATCAAATGACTATATTTGTCATTGAGGATCAGTACTTGGTTGCACCAACAGTGCTACAACCAACATATCTGGCTTTCTATGAAGTGAAGAGGATGATGTAGCCTAGTTTAGAATTCAAACTTCCAATATTCAAACCGAGTCGACATGCCCAGACAAAAGGATTAGATTTTGTTTATCATGTTTGAGTTTTAAGTTGACTATAGCATAAGTTCAATTGAAGGATCCTAGCACATTACAGCTACGCTGAAGTTCAAAATAAAATGATGACAGAAAACACAATATTGTGACCCCCAAAGAATCTCTGAAAGGTAAGCAGCCTTGAGTTGAGCTCAGCAATAAACACATCACAAAGAAGAGATGAAGCACAATTTTCTATGAGACTGCAAAAGAGCGGCAAGGTTTGAGCTCCATCATAAAAGTCTAACCTCAGCTCACCACACCCACTCAAGGGATTAGGTTGTGATTCTCTGGTCATTATATCAAATACGATATCTGGAGTGAAAGCGAGCGGTTGTGTCAAACTTGTTGACACACAGTGGAATGAAAGAGACAGCTACGAAAAGAGAAGTTCATCAGTGAATTATGGGGATGGTGTCAGACGAACTCAAATAAACTACTATTTTATGCTTTAAAGGGATAATACAGCCTAATAATTAGAACTTGGTGTCTACTTAATTAAAACAACACATCAAATATTATATACTCATGATGTTGGAGACCTTACTGCAGCAACCCCATGACATATTTCTGCCAGACCCAGAGAAAATATTTGCAATAATTGAGCTTGCCATAGATAGTCAAGCCTGCAGCTTGCAACAACTTTCTAATTTGGATGGAAGTGAAACACAGTAAGCCACTTCAGGTTGAAGGGTTAGCTGCGGACTTTTGGATCAAAACATATTGACTTTACAGATGGGTGGCACATGGGAGCAGAGGTGTAGAACTACAATAGCTTCTCCTCGCAAGCAATTACTGCATCTGTTCATCAGAATTTGCAGGAAAGGAACAAGAGGTTCTAAACCTGATCGGGATCGGACCCAAGCGGTGCAAGAATTTAGGCCTGTGATCTGGCAGACCAAGAACTGCTACAAACTGTTATTGACAAAGTTCATCTCATTCAGATTCGACCGCTGGGGCACCAACAATTCACCCACAATCGCACGGATTAGGAGTATAAACAAACCCCTACGCAGCCAGTAAACGCGAACCGAAAAGTAAAGATCCTGCGCGGGCACACACAGCAGCAGCAGCAGCAGCGAGAAATTTCATAGCAGCGGCAAGAGAAAATCAGGCAATGAATCCCGGAGAATCCACGAGACTCCACAAAAATCGGAGAGAGGAAAGAATCTAACAAACGTAGGCGGCTTCATACAAGCAGCATGCGAATCTAGTAATAATCGGGGCAGCAGAGCGGCGGAAGGAGGAGATCAGTTGCGCTCACCATCTACCGCGTGGGGTCGGCAGCCCACATGACCGGATGAGATCTTCCTCCGACCTCCGCCCCCGAGCCCAAGCCTCCCCCTCGCCCTGGTCGCCGCTCGCCAAGAACTGGGAGAAGCGGCGAGGATGGGACAGGAGGAGACGGTGGATTTGGATCCTCTGACGAGCGGAATAAGTCCAACACATTGACTTTCGATCAGAAAAAGACGGACGAAATTAGATGCTACAGTGCCATCATCTTTCCGGTACTCATGTTACAGTGCTATGGGTTCTTTTCGATGTAACTTATAGTTTTTGATCCTAACGTAAACGTTTGTGCAAACGAACCGAATGTCGATAAGACGCTTCAAAACAATAGAGTCCAATTTGTTTGTTCGAGAGCATAAAAGAATCCACTAGTATCCTCAAATAGTATTGTATAGTGGTTGCTACAATTAAGGGCAGAGGCACCACCTGGTGAGCCTGGATGGCTGCCCGGGCTCACCAACAATGAGCCATAAAGGATGCAGATCATCGCAACCATGTCAACGTACCTCCATCGCCAAGTTCTTAGGCACTATTGCCGTCTTGCGGACGATGCTGACATGGAACCTAGGTGGCTCCTTTCTAGGTTGTTACATGGGTCATGACCTCATGGGCCCTACGGGACTAGTGGTGGCCAGCATCCCATATGGCACCATGCCATTGCCCGATGCTCCCAAACCGATCGGCTAATCCCTAACTCCTTCGGCTGTTCAGTGGCTCCTCCTCGAATCTCTAATTCTTTCGGTCGCCGCTCCCTGCCTCCCCCTTCCCAATCACCCTTGGCGGCTCGCCAGCGAAGTCCTCCTCCGATCTCAATCTTAAGCCCGTGTAGGCGCATGGGCGACTGGCAAGGCCGCAGCGCAAGGGCTACAACAAGAGTAGCAACAGGGCGGTGGGTGGAGGGGAGGGGAGGCGACAAGCTGGCAAGGGCCAAGAGGAGGGGAGATGGCAAGGCGCCATCGGCAGCCAACAGCCGGGCATACAACACATCAAGGGCCTACCGGAGCGAGGTATGTGAATCAGTTTGTACTAAGCTTGTGGGCAGTGGCATTAAAAAGTATGGAAGAAGTAGAAGTGGACATGAAAAACATAATGTGTTCTTTGTTGAGAGGTGCTTAGCTATGAGAGGAGTAAAAACTAGAGGAGATATCACGTTATCGCATTTGCTGATTTGCAGTTGAGCTTATTCCAGTGATGCACCTTTGAACCATTCCCTTGGGTTAAAATAGCAAAAATTACATGATTCAAAGAGAGTATTTAGTATATTAGGGAAAATAAGCAGCTTCATTTAGTTCATAGATAAAATTACATGATATAGTCTAGGTTCGAAAATGCTTTCCAGCTTATGGTTTATGTATGGATGAACAATAATGGGCCGTTAAACGGTGTGTTTTTAAGACGGGATCTACAGATAAATTATAGTACAAACTATACCAAGTTTAGCTGTACTAGCCAAAATCGTATATAACTATTTCTTTTTGCGTACTGTCTCTCATGAACAGATTAGGATTCAAAAACCATAGCTATAAACCATAAATCTCGTACCCAAAAAAATTCACTTATAGATTAATACCTGCTTAGAAGGTCCTGCTTTTTTTTGGATACAATGCTCCTTTTTCTATTAAGAACAGATTCAATGGACAAATTTTATTCACATGGTTCAATGAAGGATAAGATGATGACAATGGCGTGTCCTTGTAGAAGAAGAAGAATTGTCACATGCGGGACGCGTGGATAGCATGTTACGTGCACACCTTACTCTCGTCGCTACATCATAGTTACCGTAGGCCCAGAGGCAATCGAGGCCATATCTTTTGGCCCACTCACAGATAATTGGATTTTTTTCAGTTTGTACAAGCTGATTTTTAGTTTTTTATAATAACTAATTTTCAAACAAAATATTTTTTTTAAGATACAATCTACAAATTGATTATAGTATACACTGTAACAACTTAATTTATATCGCTAAAACTGTACACGAGTTTTTATTATATCGTATTCTCTTTCATAAACAAATTAAAAATCATATACCGCAACTAAAAGTTATAAACTGAAGAAAACAAATGGGCCCATCCGTAGGCCCACGAGATGAGAATCACGATTGGCAAATTGGGCCATATCTTCCGGCCCACGTGGTGCTGCTACGACTCGGAGGATGAGAAGATCTCGGCCGTCCAAGCTAGGGCTCGCGCCGGGAGCGCGCAGCGACTCTCTTATAATCACCCAACCCTACCCTAAAACGGTAAAACCCCTTCCCAGCCGCCGCCTCCTCCTCTCCCTCCCCTCGCGCCGCCGCCGCCGCGTCGTCTCCTCTCCGCTCCGTCGGGCAGGTTCGTTCTCTCTCTCGCTCGCCTCCTCTCCCCTTCCCCCCTCCGATGCAATCGTCCCGAGCTACGCACACCAATTAACCGGTAGCGCGTTCCAGATGGTGGACGAGCTGATGCGTCTAGATCTTGCTCCGAGTCCTGGGTGCTTTTGTCCGTCGTGCGGTTCTAGGTTCTTGATTTTCGTCGTAGCTACAACTTGTAGGATGCTTTTGGTGAGCGCTTGCGTTCTTGATCTTGCTCGTTAGGTCGCACGGTCGCGCAGTGTTGCTCAGGAGTTCGGAGATGTGACACCGTGTAGTTCTGTTTTGCTGATGCGATTATATGTTGGCGTTGGTCTGATTGATTTGATTTATTGATTGTGTGCAGGTAAGAAGAAGAGGAGGAGGAAATGGTGAAGCACAACAACGTTATCCCCAACGGGCACTTCAAGAAGCACTGGCAGAACTATGTCAGGACCTGGTTCAACCAGCCCGCCCGCAAGCAGAGGCGCCGCATCGGTGAGCAACCCCGCTCTTCTGTTGTTTGCGCGTTTGTCAAGCACTCATTGTAATCGTGCCGTGATATGTATATTGCCTAGTGATAATAATGGTGTATGCAATGGTAATGACTGTTAAATTGTGGTTGGTTAAATTAGAGTGCGCGTACTAGAATGCTTTGCTATGTCATTTAAGTAGGTTAGTAGGTTGACTGCACTGTACACCTTGGCCGTTCGTTCCAAATATTGTCAACATTTGATTTTTATTATGTCGCAATTGCAATGCATGGTTGCTGGCAATCTAGTCGAATTGGATGTTGTGTCATAAGCTACTCCTGTGCGGAGTTATCTAGTGGAAGACTGGTAGGTTGGTTGATTTGAGTTTACTATCTGCTACTTTCTTATTTAGGCACCAAATTCCTGTGTAGTTTTTCTTTGTCTGCAACATTTATGTTTAATAACCAGGCTAATTAATTGTTTCTAGTACACCTACCTGAATGGTTTTAACCGAGTGCAGGATAGCTATTAGAGATGTCTCTGTTACGTGTGTTTTGTGCTGTGACTGAATGCATTTCTCCGGTATCGGGTATAAGTCTAATGCCAAGCATGGACTGAGATGCAAATAGTGTTTTCTATGCATGTATTTTATTTGATGAACAAATTTGGTTTTTAACAACAGGGTGCTGTGCAGCATCACTAGTTTCTTGTTTGACTGAATATATTTAATTTGTAGTGCTGCTTTATCAACCAGTTACTAAGTTACCCTTTAAATTATTATATACTACAATAACATGATTGTGTCATCCTCTCCTTGTGTATTATTGCCATATTGTGTTGGTTGCATGACTATTTCTAAAACAACCAATCTTACATTGTGTTTCTGTACAGCTCGTCAAACGAAGGCTGTGAAGATCTTCCCTCGCCCAACATCCGGCCCTCTTCGCCCCATTGTGCAATGCCAGACTCTTAAGTACAACATGAAGTCAAGGGCTGGTAGAGGCTTTACCCTTGAGGAGCTGAAGGTGATTTATTTCTTCTCTATTATTCCTCGACCTTTGAATAGCCCTCAAGCCATGTTATGTTCTCAGATATCCTAATTGGTTTTTAATGGACATGCACAAATTTCAAATAATCTGCTGCTGTGTAAGGAAATCAACTTAACACTTTGTACATTATGCATGGTTTTGTCTTTTGTTTTGTACCAATGGCTGGCATGCCTGCCGTTGTTGTCAAATTTGAGTTGTTCGTTTGTGTGGCAGTAAGTTTGCTTGCTTACATTACCAGTTATTTGTTGTGCCAGTAGCTTTGAATTGTTTTTCCTTTTATAAATGCCACATGATGCTTGAGTTTAGATTCAGATGCTAACTTTATGTGCTTATGCTTTTATTGTATTACCCTTGCAATCAAATTATCTGTTGAGAAACTAGTATAATTTTCTATGTATTATGTAACGTCACCTATCTTTTTGCTGATGTTCTTACGCTGTAATTGCAGGCTGCGGGCATTCCAAAGAAGCTTGCTCCGACCATTGGCATTTCTGTGGATCACCGCCGCAAGAACCGATCACTTGAGGGACTGCAGGCTAATGTCCAGAGGCTTAAGACTTACAAGGCCAAGCTGGTTATCTTCCCAAGACGTGCTCGCAAGGTTAAGGTATGGCTGCAGTTTCTTATCCTGTTGTTTTTATGGTTTGATGATAGTTTTCTGTTTTTGACCTTGATTTTGCTCCTGTCCCAGGCTGGTGATTCTACTCTGGAGGAGCTTGCCACTGCCACCCAGGTCCAGGGTGACTACATGCCTATTGCTCGTGGTGAGAAGCGCTCAGTTGAGGTTGTGAAGGTTACCGATGAGATGAAGGCGTTCAAGGCCTACGCTAAGCTCCGTGTCGAGAGGATGAACCAGCGCCAGATTGGTGCTCGCCAGAAGAAGGCTGCTGAGGCGGAGAAGGAAGAGAAGAAGTGAAGTGATCGGATATAGTACCTGTCTTGTTTTATTCAGTGGCTAGTGGATGCTATCATCAAGGACTAGTTCTAAAATTTTGTTTTGATGCTGGAGACAGAGACCAGCTGATCGTTTTGGTGTTCTCATACCCCTTCTGTTTGATATCTGGTACTTGTTTGCATGCTCTGCTTTCTAATGCTTCATTGGATTTTCTATCCATCTTCAGCTTCTACGAGGTTAAATTTATAGGCCATGCAATACAGCAATACTGTCATGTTGTTCTGGATGTTGATGCTGTTACTGGCGGTTAGAAACTCTGCAGTTTAGAATTAGCTGTTAAAAGTAAAAAAAACCTTGCCTTGCTGAAATCTTACCGTGAATATTTCAAGGATATTGTTCTTTGGATCATTGATTGTGTCAAAGCAATATCTTTTGGATGAGATATTGCTTTGACTGTCATAAAGTCATAATTTTGCATCCTTGATGATATCGCTGTATGACTGCCATAGATGTGCAAGTTGTGTGTCAGTTGAGATGCCTTATCCGTGTTCATCTCCTTTTGGTAGGAATATTTAATTTCTATATGATTACTTTGTGGAATATATTGTTTGTGAAGGAAAAAAGGATGGTTGATGTAGGCTGCAGTATATGAACATGGAATGGTCAGGGGAATCAATTGTTGCTCGTCTTTGATGCATTGAAAGAAATATTGGTGTGGCTAGCATGGCATGGCATCTGATCTGATCTTTGTAGAGAAGTGATGGGATTCTGTGCCCACTAGCAGAGTAGCAGTAGGCAGTAGCACTATTACCACTTGTAAAAGAGTGATTTGCCGCCGTTGTTTTCGGCTTGACTGATGATAGGTTGTTGCTTGTAATGGGATCAGTATATAAATTTCTACAAGTCGCTCTGCTTTTGCATGTTACAAGATGCTCATTGTCTCATCTCTTTGGGCGACGAGCTCAACGTAATTATCAGCTTATCAGACAACCATGCAATGCAAATCAGGGATACTTTTGACTAGATGCTCGTAAATCATAATAGCACAAGTAGCTAACTTTATATAGCTGCCATTTGCGCTTGACTAACCATGTGAGCTCTTTTGGGTCGTACCATTTAGTTTAAATATTTGAATTTTGTCTATTCGTGATATAGTATGAAGAGAGATATTTTAGTATGATTTTGATTGATATAGATGAAGTTAGAGTAGTATCTAGTATAATTAATTTTTAGATTTTATTTTTAAAAATATTCTATTTGAAAGTTTATTACCATACAAAACCAAACATAAACATAAGTCTAAAAGAAAGAAGGCTATAACTTGCAAATGCTGAAAAAGAGCAATGCTGCGCATGCGAACAAAGGCCTGTTCGAGCTCGTTAGCGAAATCCTTGATTATAACACCGACAGATAGATGAGCCCTAACGGTCGTCGTATATTTTATACTACAAGGTAGACATACATATGAGTATATCATTTGTATGTGTGTAAAGGTAGATATCAGGATTTAAATACTGGTGCTAGCACTTCACAAATATATCGCTCTGTTAAGAGGTGGCTCCAGCAACGGTTGAAATTTACGGGAATCCAGACCCATGCGAGTGGTTGGGTGATTGCTGAGTAGAAGTTGTAGGCTGATTGCCTGATTGTGTTCTTGGCTTGGGGAAGAACTGCCTACTGTCATTTTTGGAAGTACTGTTTGCATATTACTCCTCTACTCCACCAGGCGCCAGTGGTTGGAAGTTAGTTGCTGCTCTTCTTCAATTATGCATGACCAAGCAGTTAACTGCTGCCTGTACCACACTAAGTATTTGCTCTGGTCCTTGTCAAAATATTTACTTTTTGTCAAAATATTTACTCATTTTCCCGGATAACTGTCAAAATACTGGCATTCAGAAGGCAGAGCAGACAATAGAGAACGGAACAACTTACGCAAAAGCTCAAGCTCCTGCTTAATCCTTCTGTAGCAAATCCATGTTCCATTAACAAATCTGAACCAGTCTTCATTTGCACCATTTTATTTTAGTATGCAATGTCATTAATTTTTTTTTCTGTAAAGGAGATCTGATCATACTAGTTTCTTAAAATTCTTGCTAAAGACTCCTATGGCAGCTCTCTCGTTCGGACTCCAAATCTTGCTGAAGACTACGGACTGTGATTATAGTTTTTTCATAGAGAACTTCAATTCTAATAGAAATACGCGATATTTTAACAGATAGATTGCTTAAGACAAAAGGAAAAAAACCTCTCCCTTCCTATAAATCTACCCGAGGGTCTCGCTGCAAAATTTTCGTGCAATTCAGGGACTTGTTTGTAATTACCAAACAAATAGGGAGTTCGGTACTGCACAATTCAAGGACTACGCTATATAGGAGGAGATCGATCTAGCCATAGCGCCTCGTCATCATCGTTAAAACCAAGAGAAAGAAAGAAAGAAAAAATCCTAAACCTCGAAGCGATGGGTCTGCAGGTATACGAATCACTCATTCGCTCTCCCTAAATCATCATTGTTTTTGCTCGCTTAATCCGGCTAAAGATGAAATCTTGAAGCATCTCGATAGTCTGAAGCCATGCTTTGTTTTTCTTGGCATTTGATTCTGTTTCCCCAGCTCCGTTAGATTCTTGCGTTGTGATCTGTCTACAGTGTCTGTAGGAGCGGCGTTCGTTAGATTTCTCGTAGAAGGATCTAGGCTGGGAATTCAGTTATGTAGGGTCCTAATCTCTGTCTAGATTTGTGTACTTCGCAAAGATCTGTCAGATGCAGTCTGTTCCTGATGTGTTGCCTGGCTGTGTCAGCGATCTTTCTAGCACATTCGACTCTCTGTCGAATTTTCGATGCTTTTACCCTTCTTGTTAATGCCATTGCAGAGGAAATCTTATGCATTCGGGAGTCTTTGACTCTTGAGCATCCCTTTGGTGGTGCCTTAGGATGTAAGATCGACAATTCCCTGTTTGTCCTGTGGGAGTGGGATCTCTTGATTTTGCGTTGTGCTGCTAGTCTGCTGAAAATTGAGTGAAAAAGGACCTCTTAGTTGGCGAAGAGGTTGGCATTGTCTTTTAGATGCGGTCGAAAGGTTGGAAGTTGTAGCACGATTTGGTGTAACTGTGTGAGTTTAGCCTGATCAGATAATAGTTTGGAATCAATGTCTGTTGCAGGAAGATTTCGAAGAGTATGCTGAGAAGGCGAAGACCTTGCCCGAGAACACTAGCAATGAGAACAAGCTTATCCTATATGGACTCTACAAGCAAGCCACTGTTGGAGATGTGAATACCTGTATGTATATCTGCTATTGCAGAGCAGCCACTTTTGTTTCTTTCGGTCCTTTCCCTTATGTGGATAATTCTTGATTCATTGTGTTTGATCACATTCAGAGACACGGGCACAGTTTAAGTGCCATGATTCAATGCGCAAGATCTTATAGATCTCGCTGAAAAATTCTCAAGAAAAATGACTAACTAGAGACTTGAGATATCCAACTCTTGGGGGTAAAAATGTTAAGGTTGAAACTGACGTTTTACAAGAACATGAAAATCGGAGGATTCCTCTTTTGGCCCCTTTTTATTCCTGAGTTTAAACTTCGAATTTTAACCTTGATATATTGAGGCTGGACTTGACAAAAAGCTCTGCAAGATAGTAGATTACCTCAGTGTTCACCTCCCCAATTCCTTTTTCCAGAATCTTTTGTTTTGAATGGCAGTACAAAAAGAGTGGGATGTATTGGATAATTGGATACGCCCAACTTTATAGAGTTGCAACTTACAAGTGCACCCAAGGTTGAAATACACCTCTTTGCTATGTAACTTATCTTCAGTATATGATTATGGAGGAAATTTGCTGCATCTAGCACTAATGGATGTCCATGTTCAGAGTGCTAGTGTGTCTTTGTGAGTATGCACGCAAAACATGTTCGCCTAGTGTGAGTATGCACTAAAATCATGTTTGTAGCTTTCATAGAGTTTATCTATATTTTTTTGTGCTTTTCGTGGAAAAGAAGAAGCAACTACTACATGCTACTTGTGCTAAATCTAGTCTTAGGCTATATAGTGACCTTCAGTTTCATTTGTCAAACTAGTAAAATCTTACTGGTCCTTTCAACCTTTTGACTCTCTTTATTGGCTGTCTCACAAGTCATATCGACCAGTAGCCTATGTGGTATTAAAAGAACTTCTAGTCGATTGCCCATCTGAATTCAATCTACTCCACATGCGAACATGCATTCTATTTTGTGTTTGCACCGCAATCGTCTTTACAATTCCTTTTTAAATAATCTTTTGTAGCTCGTCCTGGCATATTCAACCAGAGGGACAGGGCCAAATGGGATGCATGGAAGGCTGTTGAAGGTCCATATACTTCTCAGATCCTCATATTCTGTCACAATTCACAACTACATCTTGTTGTCTACTCTAGTACTATTGCAAGATTGCACCATAGTTTGCTAAAATTTTTGAGATGTTTGCAGGCAAATCGAAGGAGGAAGCCATGAGCGACTACATCACCAAGGTGAAGCAGCTCCAGGAGGAGGGTGCTGCAGGCGACTCTTAAAAGTGATCCAACCAGCTATTGTCAGCTGAACCCTACATGCTATTGCTATCTGATTATGAGAACGAGATCATTCTATGCACTGGGGATGTGAACCATGTAATCTCTTTATGTACTATTTCGCCTAAATTACCCATCTATCAGTCAATCTTTCTATGAAGACTTCTATCTATCTATCTATGAAGACTTCTCTAAATTACCATATGCTTACGGAGCATTTGTATTGACTTCTGCTGATAGCTTTTGACTGAAAATAAACAATAGCGGCTGAAAGAAGGAGCTTTTAGAAGGAGAGGGTGAGTTATGCAAAAAGTGAGGGAGAGATGCGTACGCGAGGTAGAAGCAATAGGAGTGGAAAAGTCGCTTTGAGAAACCAGATGTTTATATTAGTTTTTGACTTTTTAAAGTAGAAACTAATACGAATAAGGCTGTCCATTTCTCTGAGTGCTGTTGAATTGCATAGAAGACTGGTTGGCAAACCAGTTTGTTTTTAAGATACAAATCTAAGCAGGCAAAACAACAGCAGGTAAGTCTGCCGAAGGGAAATTCTTAGGAGCAAACCTATTGATTATGAGGCAAAAAAGAAAAAAGAAAACTGCACTAGTCATATATATACTGCCTTGGTTATGTTCTTTCTACACATGCATGATCTCATCTGGAATGCATAACTAGTAGCAAGAACCAAGCCCTGTCCTGAAGAAAAAAAAAGTTGTTCAGAAGTATTCATAGCCCAAGACTGCCACCTGAGAAGAAGTTGAGGCAGAGCAGGCATGCAGCCAGCAGCACACCCGGTATCCACCAGCTGCCACCCTCCTCGGAGAACATGGCGCACAGCACCAGGCACAGCAACAGCAGCATGTAGAACCCCAGCCTGGAGCCTCCCCACTCGCCGCCGGTGACGCCGACACCGCCACCGTAACCCCTGTCCGGCTGCGGGTAGTAGTATATGCCGGCGAAGTACGCCGCCAGCAGCAACAGGAGCGCGCCCACCATGATGTTCTGCATCAGGAGCATGACCAGCACCAGGGCCACCGGCACGAGCACCACATCGCTGCCGTTGCTGAGGACGACTGCGGCGAGCAGCAGGAACCCGGCGGCTAGGATCAAGACGACGGCATTGTCGGTCACCATCTCCTGCACCTCGGTCACCTGCTCGTACCACTCCATCAGGGTCTCGTTGAAGATGACCCACCCCAGAGCCATCACCAGGAGAAGGGGTACCACCGGAGACGGCCCGCGGCGGCTCGGCCCCCACGCCGGCGAGGTACCCGGACTTCCCCAGTAGCTCATGATCACCTCTTCTTTCAGTTTACTGCCTATGCTACTCCTGTAACTCTTGCACTGACACAGAGAGAGAGAGAGAGAGAGAGAGAGAGATGAAAATATTTGCAATTGTGAAACACTACTGAGTATACTCACAAGCAGTAGACTAGTTATATAAATGCAGGTTTGATCAGTTTCTGAAATATCAGGTTCGTCTGGTTCCAACTAATTTTAACTACCTGCTGCTGAGCTGATGTCTGGTGTCCTGGAGTGTAGTTGAGGCAGGGGCCTACTTTTAATCTGGTAGATGAACTGATCCTAGAGAAGGATGGCATAGAAATAGGGACTTGTAGGTCAGGTCATTCTCATGCTTGAGTCATGTACTCTATGGTTAGGCTGGGGGTTCACTGGTGGCAAGATTCTTCTATTGCCTTCATTTAGACTTATAAGGCGATTAAGTAGCAGAAAATGATGGCTGACATCATGAACTGGACCAGGGATTACCTCAACCACAGAAAAGAGAAAACTGATCAAACCATAGTGGTAGTGGTTATGGACTGCAGTACAGTTGATCTTTTTTGTAATGGTTATCTAAGAAGGCAGTGGCGAAGCTTATGTAATCGGTCACGCGTGAAAACTGCAGTTCATTCAGAATTTCAGATTGTCAACAAAGTTCAGTGAGTTTTAGCACACCACTTTATTAGCTACAAGTCATCAAAGGCGGGCTTTTGCCTTTTTGTATGGTTCTAGGCATATTCAGATCTGGAGCAGATGTTGAAAAGAGAAGCATCAGTGCATTACAAGACAGAGTATATATCTTTCGCTAGAACCACACTGAACAATTTCAGAAATGAGTAGTTTCACCGCACTATTCATTATCCATCAACCTGATGATGTGATCAGGCAACGTATTATATATCTCCCATAACCCCACCAAGAACCTTTGTTAGCAAAGGACATACTCCTCATACCTTTCTACTGTTTTTTATGCAACAAGTGAGAAATATTTTGCTCAGAGATCGAGACCAGGGGAAAGAGCCGAAGATATCTCAGGAGCCAAATTAACCCGAAAACGTAATACCTTTGGAAGTGCATCACGCTGTAAACTCAAAAAGTTTTGTCGTCGCAAATGCAGAAAAAAGCAGAAGTTTTGGTTGGACTCCTGTCAGTTTTGCAACAATGTTTAGTAGTACCGACAATTTTCGAGTCGTTGACAGAATCCTGTTTCATCTCTCTGACAATACCTCAAAGGAACCAGCTAGTAAACCACCAATATTTCCCATTCAACACTTCTGTCACCCTTCCCAGACATCACCATATAAGAGATAAGTAAAATGGAAAGTAAAATCTACAACCTATATCTATGCCATTGGTTTGCATTGAGTTTGGTGCTATGTCATGTATTTGTGGTTGTATAATTGCTGTGCCTACAACGGCCTGTACACAATCCTCTCTCGTAGTAAAAGCTTC
Organism: Melocanna baccifera; assembly: GCA_036346265.1. Classification (NCBI taxonomy): domain Eukaryota; kingdom Viridiplantae; phylum Streptophyta; class Magnoliopsida; order Poales; family Poaceae; genus Melocanna; species Melocanna baccifera. The sequence continues at coordinate 22,159,443 of CM070698.1, forward strand.
TTAACTAGTGCTTAGCTCTTTAATAAGAATTCTTCTGGAGAACTTCAACTTCAATAGTAGTAATATCGACTTTTTAAAAAAGTTTTTATTAATATTACATAAATATACTATCGCCTAAAAAACTACAGAAATAATCTTTTGTCGCCATTTGAATTGGCGACAGATGTCTTTCGCCATTTGTATTGGTGACTATCCTACGTGGAGTCCTACATGGTGGTGTACCAGGCTCTGTCACTGCTGTAAATGGCGACAGAGGATCTATCTCCAATTTAGCTGGTGACAAGGACGTTGTCGCCAATTGGAATGGCGAAGGGGTGCTTTTTTAAATATTGTTTTACTTATATTACATAAATATACTTGCTTAAAAAAGAACAGAAATAATCCTCTATCGCCATTTGAATATGGGACTTGGGGTAGGACAAAAGCTCTGTCGTCGAACCAATCGTCAATTAAAATGATGATATAAGATCCCGCACCCATTTGAAGGCTAGATAACCAGTCGAAATTCATTTTAATTTGGTATAAGAGGAAAGCGAGGATAAGAGAGAAGAAAATATGGAAGAAAGGGTTGGAAGCTCACAGCGTGGAGGAGAAGATGGGCATAGATTAGGTTTCGAAGCCGTGACCCTTACCTCGAAGACACAAGCATCTATAGTCCCCTAGACCTAAACCCCTCAACCCCCGATCAACTGCTCAATACCAGGGAGTCCTACACCTCTAGAAATCCCCTCCACAACTACGCACACATCCCCGAGCCTTGGTCGCAATGCAAGCATAAACTTAACACGGTGGTCTAGGTTTTCTAACGACAATATGCACCTCATCTTGTTTACAGACCGCAGATTGCAAGTTCACTAAGTGGGTGAATCAACCGTACCTAATATCTGCCCATATTTACATCCACACTCTCCAAATCTGTCTATAAGAGTTGTAGGAGAAGCTCCAGACTGAGAGAACCAACAATGATGAGCTTCGTAAGCAGAGGATCAGGAAGAGAAACAACGAGAATGTGGTCCATCTCGGCAACAACTGTCAAATCCCAGAATAACAACTCCAAAACCCTCTGTGAAAATCGCACTAGTCTAGAAAAGTTAGTACACATAGGGTTAACAATGATACATATCATACACAATGACAAGCTTTATTAATTAAAAGAATACAACCTTATGGCCAAAGTTTAATATAACACGGCTCAAAGCCAAACATAAAGGTAATTTAGCGAAATATAAATAAAGCAGTAGCCTATCCTGCCTGCCCACAGGCAAATGGCTGTAAGACGTGGCCTATTCTTCGTAATCCTCACCGTAGTCGATGAAGTCATCATCTAACAATAGTATTTAAGCAATGTGAGCACATAAAGTACCCCACAAGTTATTCCAGGAGAATTAACATATATCATGGATGCATGGATGTTGAAAAAGGAAGACATAATAAGGTTATCTGGGTGAAAAGCAGAATTGAAGTAAATATTGTTGAAACACCCCGGCCCCTTCCCTGATCCCAAAGTGCTACCACCTACTCTATGATGCTATACCGAGTTAAATGGTTCTTATCGTATGTGGAGTAATTGCCAAATCTCACTAAAACTTTAGTAACTTTATTTCTCAAAATCCAAACCTCATATGACTGTACAACAATTCTTCTCCATTCAACTTAACTGGGAGATTTTTCAACATCAAGATTCTCATTCTAGTCCTCCCAACAAATTCCAATGGTGCTCTAAAATTATAACTATTAAGCGGGAATGGTTTTGCCTTATGCCGCTACTTCTCATACAAATAACAAATCCCCATTGAAATTCAAATCAACTCCGATCCAAGGCATGACTAAAATCAATTACCCTTCTGGGTTCTCACAATCTAAAATTCCATGCCCTACGAGCCTGTTACTTTAATCATGACCTCTCATTTGAACCTAACCAGTCACTTCTGTCACTATTAGATATTGTCCTCTCAAGATAAATGCATTAATTCTCAATATACAAGTTACTCCAAACACCCATATAATCAAAATTCCCACCGAATACTGGACTTGCAAAGGGTACTTCCCATTATCCGCTATATTTCAACAGCTCAAGGAGCCATTAACCCCAAGGTACTCACTACCCAAAACTAGGGCAAAACAATTCATGAACTACACATCAATACCTCTATGCCTTAAATGGCAGCACGACCTGGCCTCTCCAGCAGCCACGGTCATTGCCTCTTTTGCTTCGCTAAGCAATACAACCAAAGTAGCGTCCACTTGGACCCACAAGTGACAAATTCATCAATTTGCCAACAACTCTCAAGCATTTATCTCAAAATAATGCAAATCAATAACATGTCTTGTGGGAACGTAAATGCAATGCTTTGCTCGACCCCACCCTATTGTGCACCAGAGTGTGTCAAGTTTTAATTTAACTATTAGATCTAAATCAAGTTTTAACACTTAACCAACCTTTATTACCAAATTATCCACCACGGATCTAATGCCCGCTCTAATACCAACTGTAACACCTCGGTCCCTCCCTGAGGCCAAAGTGCTACCACATACTCTACAATGCTACCAATTCCAGCTTTTGCCGTTGGTTTTGCTCAACGACTCCTTTATTTAAATACCAATTAATCGGCAAAAGACATAGACTTGGCAATAAGAGCAGAAGTAAAGGAATAAATATGCCAATTGACAAAAGAAACTCATGTCCTATACAAGGTTAAATAATTCCTATTGTACGTGGAGTAATTGTGCTAGTAATTATCTAAAAAAAATCAATAAGGCAAGGGTGAGTCCGAAGACTCAGCAAGCACATAATAAAATAATGGTGACAACAAAAGCAATTTAATTATCTTTATAAGATACAATCCTTATAACTATCAGTAAATCACCTATCTTGCAAAGCTACTACAATAACTCTGCGTATATCCCATCTTTACTCGTTTTTTCCATGCAATGCAATATGATGCAATGTAATGCCATGTCCACATGCAATCTCGAGCTCATACCGGTAAAACTGAGTGTCCACCCATCGATGGCCCACTCGTGCCCCGCTCTCTTTCACTTTGGTATACCCGACGACATGAATGCTCGGATCACAGATGTGATGTACTAGCTCACCTGCAGCTTCTCCTTGGACCCTAAGATTTGCAGTGTCATCATACAACAGCTTTGGAGCCGGTCTCCCACGGACATTAGATGGGAGTTGAGAACATTGATATACATTGTTGCATGGAAGGGGTTTGTGTAAGGCTGCCAGCGCCATGGATACGAGTGCGTACTGTTTGTGCAACCATGCCTAATAGAATTTATACAAGACCATATCGATAGCTATCATCCGAGTGGTGCGAGCAACTCAGATGGCCAACATCTTTGTTAAGAGAAGGACCTAGAGGCTGGTGTCACAGAGGTTGCGGAGGAAGTTACTCGTGATAAGACCGATGCGATACATAGAGGAGAGGAAGAAGGGTCACAGCATGGTGAGCCTACAGGACAGGTTGATGAAGGGGAGCATATGGAGTACATAGTGCATCAAATAAAGAGCGGTGATTGGATGGTCTGGGCTAAAGAGGAAGCTGTACAGGAGGACGACAAGGACAGTTCTGATGAGGATAAAGTTCCCATCCTGCGGGAATGGAACATGTTTGATGATGAGGGTGTTGCTACACATGACGAGCATGAATCACTGTAGAAGTATCATGACACAGAGGTTTGATTGCACTCAATATTTGCTGACAAAGCATCGTTGCAAGATTCCATCAAGCTGTGGGTCCTATCCATGTAGCGGACTTTTTAGGTCATGAAATCTAGCTAGGAGCAGTATAACATGAAGTGCGAGTAGGCCAGTTGTTCTTGGAGGGTACACGCACGTAGACCAAAGTATGAGACTTATTGGATTGTCTCGAAGATGGAGTCGCACTACTGCATTCTTAGCATTGTTTTACCGAGGCATCATAACCTAACATCCGTCTTTATAGCCAATTTGATGTATGGAAAGATAGTAGAGAAGAAGGACATCAAGGCCACGCACATCATGGTGGCTATCGAGAATAAATTCAAGTACAAGATTAGCTACGCAAAGTGTGGCATGCGAAGCAGAAGGCTTTGGAAAAATGGTTTGGGTCTTTCGAGGCGACGTACGACAACCTTCTCACATGCTTCAGGTGCTCTAGGATAGGAACTCAGGCATGTATATTCTGCGTGAAGGACAAACCATCTACAAGGCTACCAAGTTTTGCGGTGTTGCAGAGGGCCTTCTTAGCCTTCGGTGCATGTATCGAGGCATTCAGGTATATGCTTCTTGTGATCTCAATTGACATGACCTTTTTAACCGAAAAATACAAGGGTCAGATCCTTATGGCCATTGGCGTTAACGGCAATAATCAAATTCTGCCTCTGACCATCACATTCATGGAAAGTGAGAATTACAACAGCTGGTCATGGTTCATTCGATATGTGAGGGTTGGATTTGTCGATGCTCATCCTGGTGTGTGCATAATCCATAATCGCCACGCTGGGATGAGGTCATAAGAAAATTTTAGAAAGACCCCAAGGAGTCCTTCCCTTGGCCAGATTTGAGGAACAGATGGTGCATTCGTCACCTGGGGGCCAACTTCTTTAAGCAGTTCACGAAGCAACCTTTGATGAAGCTATTTAAGAGGCTGGCTATGTAGAACTAGAAGCAAAAAATTCGACGCTTTATGTGTTGTTGGACAAGCATAGTAGGTAGCACGTCGACGAGAGGAATAAGAGACGGACCATACCTAGGGTAGCACAACCTGAATGCCTCACAAGATCTGGCTGAGCGACATAAGCGACATAACATCAAGTGGTTCTCGAGAGCCGCATCGGACATTTCGGGAGAGGATCGAGGCCAAGCCATTGGTGAAGTGGTCCCTACTGCACAACACGAACGGCGCGAGATACGACATAATGGCGACTAACATTGCTGAGGTGTACAACTGGGTTCTCAGGAGCCTTTTGTATGACACAATCGGACATTTCAGGGAGAGGTATACAAATGCCGCACGCACTTCAGGGAGAGCCATGGTGGTCCAAGAGACACACGCGCACACCATTTCTTAATTACTATTTAATGTTTGACAGCACACGTATCAGTTGTGCCCTAAAGAGAACTATCTGTGGACCAAAAGCATGAGCAGATGGGGTAGCTTTTGCAATGACAAGACTAGACAGGGCAATTTTGAGTGAAGAAGCGGACTAGACTAGATGAGCCTGGTCCGAGGAGGAGTTCACGCTTTATGCAATGAACATCAAGTGTTTCTCAAGACTAGATAGGGTGGATCGAGGCCAAGCCATTGGTGAAGTGGTCCCTGCCTTATAAAAGGAGATAGAAGAGATCTTGCACAACACGACAGAGGCGGAAGAAGCAATGAAAAAGTTGATAAAGCAATTAGAGGAGACCCACGCGCGAGATAGCCGAACAAGCGACATAATGGCGACTAACATTGCTGAGGTGTACAACTGGGTTCTCAGGAGCCTTTTGTATGACACAATCGGACATTTCACCGCTATATGGAGAGGTATACAAATGCACTATGAATTTACGGTTACCATTTATAATCTACCAAAATCACAAATGGATCAACACATTGTCTTCTATTATTTTTCTAAAAAATATAACTCATACGCACACCACTGAAATTACAGGTCACGACAGACTAGATGTCCAATCGCAGGAATCAAATCAATGCACAAGAGGGGCACAGAGCAACTGAACAAGGCAGACATACGCCAAAATAAATACAGAACGCAAGAAACAATAGTACATATTACTAGCAAGCAAGGCAACGGCTACGTTTTTCAACTCAGAGGGGACAATACTACAACTGGTTCATAAACCTAACAACCATATCCAAGATACAGACAACCATTTCTTTTTGCAAATCACATAGCATTCATGGTTCATGGGGGAGCACCCATCCTGGTTCCTGAATCAACGTCCAATCTACTACAACGACACAGCTATACAACAATGTTGTTTTGACTCCAGTGAGTAATTTGGGTGAGCTCAATGATCATTGTAGCTCTGACAATGCAGAATTCCATTGCTTCAACTGCCAAAAAAAGGTCCAAGAAATCGTATCAAAATGAGAAAGATAATTGGGCAAAAGCGCAATAGGAACAGTTAGGGTTCTAAGAAAACCTTCTCGAGGACATTTCTTGCAGCATTTAGATCCTCCTCTTTCTTCAAGAGTTCAATTCGAGCCCTCATGGCATTGTTTCTTTCTTCAACCTATGTTATTGTTGTGAGCAGAAAGGAACTTAGCATTTATAAATTCAACATTTTTCTGCCGAAAAGAAAATGCCCTAGCTGTATTTGTGATAATGATAAATTGCTTTGTGTATGCTTCTTAATCTGACCATTCTTAATGCTTATAGCACCAGAAATTTTGCTCATAAGTGGGGTAACTTCCCTATGCGATTAGATAGCATGATGATGGCAGTCATCTGATCATCTGAATTTTGGTGAAATGAACTGAACTGTTACTTAGAAAAAACAATGGTTGCTTGTGTGACATTTCGAATCCTTTGGCATTGTATATCTGTTACCCATATTTGCACAAAGAAAATAGCTCCTAGCTTTCAAGATATGATCACAAAGACTCAAACCCTGACACCGATGATCAAGTCAAAACACATCAATCTATGATTTGGAAGAATACTCAGAGTAAGAGTAGTTTTTGAAATCAATGACAGGGCATGACGGCCTAGTTCTGATGATAAACTAAAAGTTCGTCACAGATATATTCTGCAAACTGCTTCCAGACCAGATGGATAATACCTTCTCTAGTAAGCCTGTCAAACATTCAATTTCATCCTTCTTTGCCTTTGATATGCTTTCTTTAATGTCTTCAATGCTAGTCCTGTAATGAATGAGCTGTCATCCCAAGTGAACTATACTGGGTCACCATGAACAAAGAATAAATCAAGAAAAGATATGCTGAATTTCCATAAAGAACATATTCATGCATTTATAGTTTGAGTAGCATATAAAGAAGAACCGTGAAGTATACAGCTCTTACTTGTCTGAAGATAATATATCCAAATTTCGCTCTTCAACAAACTGATCTACCTTGTCAAGGGAACTAGCAACCTAAAAATTTTTGATGGTCATGGTATTAAACATTTAAATGCTGCTATAAACATACAGATACAAATTGTAAAATCTGTGGCAGATGTTAATAAACTTGAAATTGACAATGTTGAACCCAAAAGTGTGCTCAAAATTTATCAACTTGGTGGGAAAGTATTGCTCGAGAAATTACTTGTATTTCTTGGCAAAATGTTTCAAACTCCTCCTGCAGCATGAAGAACAAGCATCACATCAATACATTCGCATTAATAAGTGCTACCGCATGCAAGAAAGAAAGAATGAAACAAACAAACAAAGAAAAGAATAGCATCAGGTTCAGCAAACATAAGATATTTTAGCTTCATGGTTCACCATGTATGCCAACAAGAAACAAGCACGTAAGCTGCGCAAGTCAGCTCAAAATACAATGATCAGTCACATGGAAAGAGCATGGTGGAGAGGTGGAGAGCAGATATTAGCAAGCTTGGCATTACTAAATATTACTCCCTCTGTCCACAAATGTAGGTCATTTTTTACTTTTTACGGTCTTCAATGCAAGATTTTGACTATGATTTATTATCGTAATATACAAGCAAAAATAATAATAATAAATACATATTATGAAAGAATTTTGCAAGATAAATCCAATGATATTATTTTCATGTAGTCAATCTATATACTTTAATATATATTAATGGTCAAAGTTTGACCTCACGGAACCCGCATTTGTGGACAGAGGAAGTAATCTTCAGGTGCAATATACTTAATAGCACTTCACTTTGTTTTTAACCTATGAAATGGTGTTTGAGAAGCCTAGACATTGAAAGTGTCTTGAAATGCCTAAGGCAAACATTTAGTAAAATGAATGAAACATTATTACAAGTAAAGTAACCGCACAGCTTGCAAGCAATAAAATGTCATGGAAGAAGGAGAAGAAAAGCTAATGGGGTAATTCTGTTTCTGAAGGTAAGACTGCATCCCAACCCAGTTAGCTCCGGCTAAAATTAAGTGTCCAGTGCAATCTTATGTCTCTACATTACAATAGAAACCAGGCTGAAAAGAAGAACTATACCTCTATGTTGCCATGCAAAGACTTGATCACCTGAAAAGAAAAGGTAAGAGCAAAAAAGATGAAGTTACATGAGTCATACAGGTGCAAAATCAAGTTACAGGAATCAGATACAGATACACAGCCCAGTTTTGTAATGGCATTTAACTTCTAGGTAGCAGAGATTGACAGATATAGAAGTAATCGTGAACTAGGAAGGGATTAGAACACTCACATAGACGAACATTTGGTACAGGCGTTCCCTCTCGGCATCCGTGAACGATGAGAAAGCCCTGTTAACATCCTAGAACGCCACAAGAACACGAATCAATTCATCTCAACAGAACAGGAAATCCGATGGATAGCATCCCCGGACGAGGCTCGAAGTTTTCCGGTGGGCACGCACGCCCCAAGCGAGATCGGCCGGCGTCAAGGGTAGAAACGTGAGCCGAGGAGGAGAGGAAGCGAACCAACCTCGCGGGAAAAGGCGGTGAGGAGGGAGCGGGCGGCGAGCTTGAACGACCTGTCAAGGTTGCCGTACCTCCCCGCCGCGGCGGCCATCGGTGGTGGTGGGTTCCGGCGAGGCGGAGGCAACGCTTAGGTTTTCGGAATTCGAATTCCGGCGAAATGGTTGGCTTGGCTTCGTTTCGCTTCTCTCTTCGGGAGGGGAGGGGAGAGGAAATGGGCTGGTTAGGCTGACAGATGGGCCCGGGTTAAACTGGTCCCAGCTTGAGATGGCCTTTGTTCACCTAGGCCAGGTTGGGCCGGGACAGGTGGGCCGAATTGATCGACGCAAGCTTGAGCACCTATGCAATTCCACGTGGCTCACATGACGTAGGTAGGCTGTACACGTGTCAAAATAGATGAAGACATGTCAAGTCGACAATCACTAAATAGATGAAGACATGTCAAGTCGACAATCACTCTCCGCCCTTAGATCAAGATCTTACTATACTCATCAACTCTTCTTCCCAATAAATCCTCATCAATTGCATCTTAACCCTAACCATTCCACTTCTTGCTCGCCGCCACAACTATCCTACACCCTTGTTCTCTGCTCCCTCCTCACTTCTCCCATGCGCCGCCACCTTCTTCTACTACCGTCGGTGCTTATTTAACCTGATTGTTAGCAAACGTTGTCGAAACCTAACACGATTTGTTGGATGATGTTGCAGGGATATACATCAGGGGTACAAAAATCTAATCAAAACCACTTTTGACTATCAGAGCCATCATTAGATGTGCAGGAAGGAGATGGTTAATAGGGAGGGGCCGCTAGAGCAAAAAAACAATTGGTGCGTGTGAGAAAAAAATACTCAGGTATCACTAGCAAATCTACTTTTTTCCAATATGTAATGCTCGTTATGGTAAAAAGTAGAAACTGTTTAGCATCAATAAGGTAGGATGTCTAATTTGGAGTAATAGCTTATTTTCATGGAGGCTACAGGCCTACAGCAATGGAGGGAGGGCCGAGGCATAGATTCAGATCCATCCATTTCCTACACTAGCTGCCCTTGGCATCCTCCTCCTCGTCTATCATGCCCAACAACTTTAGCAGTTGCTTGCTATCCACCGATCAAACAGACAAAAACACACACTTCTGCAACTTAGACCGGGTTCTTTTGGGTTTGCTACTTATGTCTTTAACTTTTGCTGCAGTAATTAACTTTCAAACGGTGTGTCTTTTCAAAATAGGGTCTATAAGCAATGTTCAAGAAGGCGGGCTGGGCGGCCGCCGAGGCGGCGCCTAGGCGGTGGGGGGCAGCCGGTCGCTGCGACTTGGCACCTCAGCGGGAGGTCCGGCGGCTAGGCGGCTGGGCGGTCGTAGGCGGGCCTAGGCGGTCAAAGGCGGGCGCCCGGCGTCGGCAACCCAGGCGGGCACGGCGGTGGCGCGACGGCTAGGCGGCCGCCGAGGACGCCTAGGCGTGGGAGTGACGGCGACATAAGGAGCAGCGGGCGCGTAACATTTCGACAGAGCGCGCAAAAGCCAAAAGGGAAAAAGCTAGAGTGGGGAGAGTGAGAGACTGACAGAGCTCGAGCCGCCGCACCTCCAGCTCCAGGGATTCGCACGCGCCGCCGTGCCGGCGCCGTCGAACCACTGGATCCCTCCGCCTCGTGTCCTCGCCGGATTTGGCCGAGCAGCCCGAGCTTCTCCTCTGCCTCTGGCCTCCCCCTTCGCCGGATTATCCCAGGTACTGGCACTGCACTTCCTCCTTTCCGCCTCCCCCTCCACCTCCGCCGCCGGCCTCCCCTCTGTCTCCGCCTCCAGCCTCCCCTCCGCCAGTCCGCCTCCACCTCTGCCTTGCCGCTAATGTGCGAATTTGTGAATTTGTGACTGTGTGAATGTTTGTATGTGTATGTCAGAATGTGCGAAGCTAAAAGTCTGTATGTGTGTATAATTATCATCAATTATATTTATACTTTGCTAATATATAATCTTTAATTCTTTATGCCATACATGTATAGGCAGCATACTAGCATGTCATCTGTTGCTTCGGCGCCGGAGGTGAGCACCTCAAGATAGCCTCAAAAGAAAATCGGGTGACGTAGGGTGGGAATATGGTTTTTGGTGAATCGAACAACCTGGACAAAGTAAAATGTATTTTGTGTGATAAGATTGTTTCCGGTGGGATTTATAGAATTAAGCAACATATTGCACATATTAGTGGGAATGTTGCGAAATGCCCTAAATCCACAAAGGAAGACCAAGAGAAGTGTCGAAACTCTATTGCAGAGGCAAAGAAAAAAAAGAAGATTAAGAAAGATCATGAAGATAAGGTTAGGGATGATGTGACCATTCGAGGTGATGGTGAGGATGATGAAGGGCTCGAAGAAATTGGAGGATCGGCACCTCGAAAGTTAGGCCCTATGGATAAGTTTACCAATCCAATTGATCCTCAATGTAGTAGTTTAAGCACTCAAGAGCTTAAGCGGCAACAAAAAATTACAGAGGCAATTTGGAAAGAGAGGCTTTATAAGGTGAAGCAATATGTAGCGAGATGGCTTTACGTATCAGGTATATCTTGTAACATATTTTCATTTTTACTGTTCAATGCCATTAAATATTAATTCATGTATGCATTGCCATTAACTTTGTATCATGTTTTCATTTTTACACCATAGGTGTACCGTTCAATACTATAAACAATGATGAATTCAAGCAAATGATGGAAGTTGTTGGTCGATTTGGCCCAGGATTCGTAGATCCTTCCCAATATGAATTTCGAGAGCCATTGTTGAAGGAGGAGGTAGCGAGAACAAGTGGTTTGTTGAAGGCACATGAGGAAAAAGAGTCATGACCGGGTGCTCTATTATAACCGATGCTTGGACGGACCAAAAGAGGAGGAGCATAATGAACTTATGTGTACATTGCTCATTGGGAACGTGTTTTCTAGAATCAAAGGAAGCTTCGGAAGATGCACACACAAGTAAGGGTGCAAACGGATCGGATTCGGACGGATATTGCTTATACCGTATCCTAACCCATATTTTTTTTCCCGGATTCGGAGTCGGATACGGTAAGACCGGATACGAATACGAATTCGGAATATTCGGAGTTTCGAATACGGTACCGTCGGAACGGATACATAACGGATTCGGCTCGGAAACGGATAATATATGCGGATAATACGGATGATTACAGTTCCAAAGTTCTGATTTTGGAGGATTCTACAAACTCCATACTAAACATTTTTTGTATTTTCTAGCATATCAATGAACCGTAGGATTGGCAAAGTCGAGCGGTGTACCGTTCTAAAAGTACACTACGAGTACGAGTAACATATATAACATAAGTTTATCTTACCATAATAGAAACACAAAATAACAATAGTTTATTCCGTCCCATGAGACCACCCAATCTCGCTTAAGAGCTAATGCCATGCCCCATTAACAAGCATTTCCAATGCGGTTTACATAACAAAAATAATTCGAGATAACATATTTTATGGAGAATACATATATGTCAATCACTCAATCATAACAAAATATACATATAAAGGTCATCTTAAAGAAAAATTGGAAACTCACATACGCTTTTTTAATCAAAGGACCAAAGATTCTTTTGCTTTGGAACAAACTATCACTATTCTATGCAAAGCTAATGCTAAATTCTAATTGCCTTTACTAGGAGAAAATAACTACAAGCACGATTTGGAATCGCACATCCATGGTTTTTATATATACGGCTTGTTGCACGATCAATCATCCATCATCTGCCGCCTTTGGATCTCACTAATATATGACGTCAAAGAGGCTCGGAATAATTATTATTGTATTATTGCCACGGCATTGCGAAAGAATCGTCATTGAAGATTCTGGATGAACTCATTCAATCATTGAATCATCTTTTCTTGAGATAAGATTATCTATAACAAAAAGTATAACTTGATAAGGATAGCAATTCTATTTGCATAACAAAAAACAAAGTCTCGTATTCACATTTGACCCAGAACAAAACTTTGCCATCATTTTGGATTGACATAGTTTTTCCTAAACAATAACATAATCTTAATGGTGTTTACTAAACAGTGACAACAACTTACTAGCATATAAGGTTAGATTAGTAGCATTATTAAACTTTCCTCTCATCGCAGTGTATTTTACCATGTATGTAAGGTCTAGGCAGCAACAAGTAGCATCTAACATTTTTTCTAACCAAGTATCCTATTATTCAACTAGCTGTTTTCATTTTAGATAAATTTCTGGACATTTTCGGTTCAATGATTAAAAACACCACAACTTGTCTGACCAATAAAAAATCCAGGTACACAAAGTGGCTCACCTTTTCCTTGACAAGTTCTTCTCTACCTTACGGGAGTTGGGGTCGATGCCATAACAATTCACACAACTGCAGATATCTTGCAAATCACAATAGAGAAGAGCTAATCAATCTGCAAGCATCAATCGTGAGATATAAGAGCTATATAGAGACTCTCACAAAGATACATTTGTCGGGTTACAAATATTGATTCACAAAGAATTCCTACTCTCGATTATCACTACATTGATATAAGAGCCGTGATTACATGGAACTTTGAATTAGCGTAATATTTTATTGGCTAAAATGTAGTCTTGAAGAAAGCGAGTGTAAATCAATGATGAGAACTTACATCTAGTACCAGCAGGCATAGAAGGTTTCAAGCATAGAACTTACATCTATAGTTCTGCACGCTTGCATGAAATTGGGGGGAAGAGGTCGAGGCGGCGGCTCAGTGGCCGGGCGCGGGCCCGATCCGGCCGATCCGGCGAGAGAGGCGGCGGTGGAGGGCCGAGGAGGGCGGCGCCGGGGAGCGAGAGAGGCGGCGGGGAGAGGAAGGGGACGGGGAGGAGGAGGCGGCGGCGGAGGGCCGAGAGGCGGGCAGGCAGGGGGTCGAGGAGAGGCGGCGGGGAGAGGAAGGAGACGGGGAGGAGGGGTGGCGGGGGAGGAGGGGGCGTGGAGGGCCGAGAGGCGGGGGGGAGAGAGAGGCGCGGGGAGAGGAAGGGACGGGGAGGAGGGTGGCGGGAGGAGGGGCGGCGGTGGAGGGCCGAGGAGGGGCGCGGGGGGGCGAGAGAGGCGGTGGGGAGAGGAAGGGACGGGGGGGAGGAGGGGTGGTGGGGGGGGGAGGAGGGGCGGCGGTGGGGGTGGGGGCGGGGAGGGAGACGGCGGTGGGGGAGCGCCCGGGAGGACCGTAGGACGGGAAGATATTATTTGCGGACAGAGACAGCGCGCGGACGACCTCGGATAGGTATTCGGGTTTGATTCGGATAATATCCGAATAACCGAATACCGAAGCTATTCGGTCGGATAACAGTTAAACCGAATTCGCTACCGAATCCGAATACAAAAATCCGAATCCGACCGGATATCAAAACGGTTTACCGAATTCGCTACCAACCGGATTCGGTACCGGATCGGTCGGGAAAAACCCGACCCGTTTGCACCCTTACACACAAGTGAGTACATCTTCGAGTATGTGGATGCTTGTATTGGAAAACTAGGTCCACAAAATATTGTGCAAGTAGTGACGGATAATGCTTCCAACAATATGAGAGCAAAAGAATTGTTGAAGGCCAAAAGACCAAATATCTTTTGGAGCTCATGTGCAACACACACCATAAACTTAATGCTTCAAGGAATTGGTACCATAGCAAAGTATAAAAAGACACTTGATCAAGCGAAATCTTTAACCGTTTTTATTTATTCACATCACAAGACCTTGGCCTTAATGAGGCGACACACAAAGAGGAGAGATATAATAAGGCCGGGGGTGACTAGATTTGCTTCGGCCTTTCTTACTTTGCAAAGTTTGATTGAGAAGAAGGTTGAACTAAGAGCGATGGCGCTAAGTAAGGAATGGGAAGAATCCGCTCATACTAAAAAGGGCAAAGGCATTGTGGCAACATGGACACTCATTAGTAGGTTCTTTTGGAATGGTGTGAGCAATATATTGAAGGTATAGGCATAGCCTACTTCTAATTTTATATTTGTATGTCTTCTAAATTTATATTTCTCATGTCTTCTATTATACTTGAAGGTTTTTGAGCCATTGGTTAAAGTTCTCCGCATGGTTGATGGGGATGGTCCATCCATGGCCTTTCTTTATAGAGAAATTCTAGAAGCTAAGAAGCAAATCAAAGAGTCCTTGAATAATGCAGAGAGTAACTATAAGTTGATAATTGAAACAATTGATGCTAAAATGAAGGGAAGACTTGATTCTCCATTGCACATGGCGGCATACCTATTGAATCCATATTACAGTTATCGTGATCGATCAATCTTTTTAGAACAAACCATAATGGATGGATTCATTGAATGTGTCGAAATCTTTTATTATGGTGATGAAGAAGCAATGGATCAAGTGCTCAATGTCGACTTTGACATTTTCAAGGATAAAAGGGAAACATTTGGAAAAACTCCTGCATGACTTGGATGTCAAAAGTTTGATCTTGTCCCCGGTAAAGTTGTTCTCATTTCTCAAATTTAATGACTCAATACATGCAAATTGTCTTTTGTCCTTTACTAATATTTTTGCTTTCTATTATATAGCTAATTGATGGTATAAGTATGGATGTCATGTTCCTCGCTTGCAAAGATTAGCTATAAGAATTCTTTCCTTGACCTCAAGTTCATCCGGATGTGAAAGAAATTGGTGTACTTTTGACATGGTTTGAGACTAGATCTCAAGTCTCAAGTCCCATATTTTGTGTCACTATTTTAATTTAAGTACTTAACTAACCTTTACTTTGCAACTCGTAGGTACATACCAAGAAGAGAAATAGATTAGATGCTCACCGCCTCAATAATCTTGTCTATGTCCAATTCAATGCAAGACTTATGAACAAAAAAGAAAAGAGCAAATCAAAGAATATATATGTCCTTTTAGCTTCGCACGCTACTTTTGCTCAAGGATGGGTTATTGAAGGTGGGGATGAGGAGGTTGACCGTGAGACGGGTCTTTCATGGAAACTCATTGAAAAAGCAAGTAGGGCTAATGAAGCCACACAACCTCGTAGGAGCACAAGAGTGAGAGAACTTCATGAGGGTGATTTCGAATCCGAAAGTGAATAGGAAAAGGAGGTGAATGAGGAACTTGAGGATGTTGAGTTCGAATCCGATCAAAATGAAGTGATTCCAACAAAGGATTACGGTCAAGAGGACGAAGATTGATCATTTTATCTATGCATGCTACTTTGTTAAAGTTTCTTTAAGTATTATTTTGCTATGTGTGGTTGAGAACTTTTGGTGTGAGATGTTATGATGTGAACTGTGTCTATGTATGGTTGTGAACTTATTTTACCCTTTTATTTGATATATATGACTATGTTTTATTGTTTTGCACTCATTTCTTATTTCTTTCATTCTTTCATACTTATATAGATGTCTAAAGAGCAATAGTTGTATAAATTTATCCACATACCAACAGTCTCATGTATTGCTTAATTTTTAATGTGCATGTTTACATGAAGTATTTACATCAAGAATTTACATCAAGTGATGCAATATCCATCATCATATTTCAAATTTACAACATTACAAATTATTCTAGGTAACAATTCTTCCTCCAAAAATTATATATGTCTTCCTCCAAAGTCGGCCGCCTAGGCCCCTGCTTGCCGCCCGCCTAGCGCCTAGCGCCTACTTGAATATTGTCTATAAGTTGATTATAGTAGACACTATACCGACTTCGGCTATATCTATCAAAATAATATGTGACTGTATCTCTCTTCATACTCTTTCTTACGAACAATTCAAATTGAAAAATCATAATCCGCGGGCCAAAGAAAGCCACACTAATCTCCCATGGGCCAGCACGCCGTTCCAATAATAGCAAGAACGAGATTGCTACGTCTGGAACGGCTGAATCGGCCTACAGAGATTTCACGGGAATTCGCAGCTGTCGGATGTGATCGGCGGGATGTTCGGGCGAGGGTTTTATTCATGGACAAGCTCTATTTCCGCCATTGACGCGGTCTCTAGAAAAATTAGAAGAAGAAACGGAATTTACAAAAAAAAACAAAAAAAATGGAAAAATAAATGAGATGAATTGATAAGCATCTAATAAATATCAGATGAATTGATAAGCAGCTAATAAATATCAATTCTTTTTTACATAGCATTAAATTGTATCCAAATCTTCTGATCGAAAAATAAATGCAAACCATTCTATAAGAGCGGCGCCCAGCCAAGTTTCCCCCAGTTGCTCTCCCCTCCCTTCAGAGTTCGGACTTCTTCTCTCGATCCATCCCGGCCGCTCCCAATTCGCCCAAAATCCCCAATCCCCAATCTTGTTCCTCCCCCAAATCCCTCCTCCCACTGATTGCTGCGAGCTCCTCGAGCGATTTCCCACCCCAGGAACTGCTCATGGTGCGTGAACAAAACCCTCGACCCCGATTATCCCCGCCGATCACAGCCGGCGCTGCGAAACCTCGAGAATTCTCCGTAAGGTTCTTCTAAAGATCCGATTTTGTTCGGGCCGTTTGAGCCTCATGCATATTTGTACGGTCTTTCGGCCGATTCATCCGTTCCAGGCGTAGCAAGCTCGTTCTTGCCGTTCTTGGATCGCCGTGCCCGTCCGTGGGAGATTTAGAGGTCTAGAACTGTTTGTTTCGTCTAATCGATTGGTAGATAGCAAGAAACTGCTGTAGTTGTTCGGGCATGGCGGGTGAGGAGGCTGCGGAGGGCAGCCAGGGCAGGAGACGGATGGATCTGAACCTGTACCTCGGCCTCCCTCCATTGCCGCGACCTCCAGGCCGACTGGATGTTGCTATGGATTGCCCGGCACCGTTGCCGAGCTTGGCTGATCCTGCGCTAGAAGCCCCAAGGGCGGATGAGCCAGGAGGGTTGCTGCCCCCAGAGGAGGTGCCGCCACCGCCGGCGGTGTACTCACCATCCAATGCGCTCTCCACCCCGGAGCTATCGCTGTTAGATCCGCTGATCCTTGAGTGGTTCGATGGCCACACTATGGACAGTGAAGA
This sequence comes from Melocanna baccifera, assembly GCA_036346265.1. Classification (NCBI taxonomy): domain Eukaryota; kingdom Viridiplantae; phylum Streptophyta; class Magnoliopsida; order Poales; family Poaceae; genus Melocanna; species Melocanna baccifera. The sequence continues at coordinate 22,177,019 of CM070698.1, forward strand.
GGCTCTTGATGCTGTTGAGCCAGTTGTGGGGCTTGATGCGCCCTCGGATGGTGCCAATGTCTCGCCGCAGCTTCTTGCTGGGTTGGAAGGGGATGATCTTCAACCTTTGGCGGAAAGGGTTTCGCACCCTGGTCGGGCGTCTGCTGTTTCCGGTGGAGTGGAGATGGTCACCATGAGGGAGTTGAGGCAGTCTAGTGGGGTTGCTATTGAAGCGGGGACGCCCGAGCTCCGCCTGCAGAGGTTAATCCAGGTGAGCGAACAGCACCGCATTGTGAGGTCAGGGCCAGTGAGCCGCAACCAACGGGCAACTAGTCCAGAAACGGAAAGGCTGGTGCGGGCCATCCAACGCTCTCATAGCTCTGTAGGCGCATCAAAGTGGCAGAAGCTGGATGGTGATGGCAAGGTGGGAGGAATGGTTGCTGCCAAGAAGGACGGGTGCTGTGGATGCAACTCCAGTTTTGAGTGCAATATCTGCCTTGAAACGGCTAAAGAGCCCGTGGTTACACCGTGCGGCCACCTCTTCTGCTGGCCATGCTTGTACCAGTGGCTTCATGGACATTCAGCCCACTCTGAGTGCCCTGTCTGCAAGGGAGAGGTGCTCGAAGTAAATGTCACACCGATTTATGGAAGAGGAGCTGGTGAACGGGATGCCTCCAGCAATGATGTCCCTCCTAGACCGCGTGCAAACAGGAGAGAGAGCTTGAGGCAGCAGCTGCAGATGCCAGACTCGAGAGGCATTGTAAGCATGGTGAGGCGGTTGATGGAAAACCAGGATATAGTGAGAGGCCAGGCAGTTCCACCTGCAGGGGTTGAGGTGACTGTTCTTCCTGCAGGCCGGTCAAGGGCTAGGGGTCGGAGACAGCAAAGACAAGATAATAATGCTTTGCCTTCCGTACCGGCAATACTGCTGCATGTGGGCAGTGTTGCCCCTGAGAGCAGCAATGAGGTCCCATTGCCGTCTTCTAATGCTGATAATGCTGCACTGGCGGTTCCTACAGTTCCTCAGCAGTCATCATCTATGGAGCAAGCGTCGACTTCTAGCACCATGTCTGTTATAGTGGGAGAGCCAGTGCAAAGTAGGAGGTCTAGGCCTTCGGAATCCACAACCACAAGGAGAACAAGAAGAAGGCAGCAGTAGGTAAAAGTAGCGCTGTTATTTTCGCCAATAAACCTATAGAACATGTCCCATTTGTTACCATGATTAGCTCCAAAAATATCTCAAGGTTATAATGTAGGAATTTATATCGTATTGCTCGTTTCTTGGGCTGTAATACCATGTATGTACCTTCATGGGGCGAAGGAACCAAACTTTCAGTTTCAGTATTGATGGCTGAATGTTGTTGTTATCATGCATGTTGGGATACGATTATCTGATATTGTGTCTGTATCTGGTACAGTGGGTTATTTAGTGTTTTGACTTCACTGAGTGTGTATGCCATTGCCATTATGTTTCCTGGTACTGAAACTCGGAAATTTGGAGTTAGTCAGGTGTGCATTCATTTTTCTCAGCTACAGTTCTGTACTGTTAGGACTGATGAAGGTAGCAACCAATGCACTGTTCTTGTCTATTTCAAGTGTATCTCCTGTTGTCTTAATAAAGTAATCTAGAGTCAAGAAAGACTGGTATCCAGATTCTGGGACGAGTCTCTTATGTGATCTGAAATGCCAGCTCCATTATGAATGGCAGAAAAATTTGCAGTGCGCTAGTAGTGCAACACTAGCAGCTTTGTTTTAAGTAGGTGGTCAAGTTTGTCATTCGACGTATTTGATATGCAATTGCTCAAAAACTACTTGCTAATATGCCACTGCTAAACATTTTAAGATGTCTTTTTATGTGACTGGGAATTAGTATATGGTACTGCAGGAAAAGGAAATTTACAGATACACTGCTGTAACTGCAAAACATGAAAGAGTCTTTTTGGATTTGCCAATGCAACTAGCTACTTTGCAGTGGTATGTCTAATTTTGTAGTCACTGCAACTAGCTATTTTGTAGTGGTATGTCTAATTTTGTAGTGACATTCTGTAAATGGATAACACACAAACAGGTTCTCACGTTCTGCAGTGGCATGGCAGCAGCAATCTACTTTGTCCTAAACATGAAAGCAGTTGTCTAGTTTGAAGTTTGAACCGAATCTCTCATGGGACATATCATTTGTCAGCCCCTGCATATCAGGAACCAGCCTCTTTTTGTTACAAATGGAAAGACAATCGAATTGGTGCAAACGCATGAATATTTTCCATTTACACTTCAGCATTATCATTTGATTATCTGAACATTAAAAAAATTACAACATATCCCTCATGATAATATTGATCGCGAGTTCATCGTGACCTCCAAAAGGACCACCAGCAGATACTAGCGGAAGCTGTCAGGTTCTCCAACCTTGCCAATCGGCAATCTCAGCAACAACCAAGGGCATTATTTTGGAGAGGGAGGTAACGCAGTTGCTGGGCGAAATTGGTCTGTGTTTAATCTATCCTATCCCCTGCCATATGAAAGCAAAGTCACTGTTGAATTGTAACTTTGCATGGACTCCTGTACAGGAAAATTGTCAGACTGCTTAGATGCAACTACCTCCTGGAGTCAGATGTGCACCTGTTTGCTCGTTGTGTGAGCAACACCATGGGGACAACATAGCACTTGTTTTTCAGCTCGTCTTCAGCTTGGTGTCAGACTGCTACTGTTTTCTCATTTGTACAAGAAGCTAAACAACAGTGAGCTGCAGAGGGCCAAATCCGTTAAATTACAATATGGTTCATGGTTCTCTACCAAGACTCAGTTGACCTAGTTTATCTTTTGTAACTCATGCACATAGGAAACAGCATTTGCAAATTTGGATCATGCAAATTATATACTTGGGCAAACTGCTTAGGATAGCAAAAGATAGCAGCACTTCATCAACTGGATTGTGCAAATGTTGGGACGATAATGTGCCACATCCACCGTCAAATCACAACTGGATGATCATGTATTCATGTGTCAAAACTGGATGATCATGTATTCATGTATTCCGGGCCATCCAACGGAACGATCCCACGGCCCAGAACAGTTCGATTGTCTACCATTCTTCAGTGATGCTTTTCTCTCGCCATCTTGTTATCGTACCGCTGTATCCCGACATTTTTTTTTCTTCTCTTTCTCTTTACAATCTTTCCATTAACGGGTTGGCAAAACCGGAAGAAGAACATGCATACATGGAAGCTTCTGCAACTTCAAGCGGGTTGACAAAACCGGTTTGTAATTGTACAGTCCTAATTCGAAGTTGCAGGACATTGAAAATGACGCAAATTAGCATGTCAGATCAAAACATTTCAAGCCCTGAACAATTACATGTATAGAAAATAAGCTGAATATTTGATAGAATCTGTCATCACAAGGCACGAAAATATCACCGTCTGACATACTCCCATATCTCATGGCACCCCAATACCTGTCCCAGAAAAGGGGCAGGTTAAGAACGTCTTCTCACGTGACCTTGTTTGGACACAGAATCGCCAGGCAAAGTGCCAGAACGATATGCCGGGGGTTGGGTATGTCTTGATTTCTTCTCTTCTTCTCTCAATCATCAATGCTCAAAACACAGCTGCAAAATTTCATTCCAGCAATCAATGATGATTCAGAAATAAATATGTAATGTTGGCGCGTTCACTACAAACTCTTTTTTTTCTTTTTGCAGAACGTACTATCGAATATTGATGGCCTGCCATGGGGTACTAGTAGGAACCAAGGAAGACGGAAGCTATGTACAAACGTGGGGCCTTTAACAATTTACTCAGCGTCCATTAAAATTTCATATCGTACCGTGAGCGCCAGCACCTGAAGATGCAAGCACATTAGTTGATTAATCTTTTCCTGATGGCCCTTGATCTTACTTTTAACCTGATGTAATCTGATTGAGTAACATAACTATTAAGAACCAGATGCTCTTATAAGTTTTAATGCAGTTTTCAACTATTGTTTTTAGTACTGGTAGTGGTAAGTACCTCTTTTGGCACAGCTACGAAGTGGAGAGGTTAATGTCACGGCTGCAACTTACAAGCTTTTGCGGAGAATACTTTCTTCAAACATGATTCCTGAAAAATATGTAGACATTATAAGAGGGCTAGCTAATGGTCAATCAAACCGTCAAAGCCTATGAGGAGATTCGATTTCATCCCTTTAGCTAGTGATATGTAACCTTAGTTATGCAATTTGCAAATAGAAAACAGATATTCACTGTCAAATTTTGGGAACAGATGTTGCATAGCAGCAAAATTCTTATGGAAAGGATAAAAAGCTGTCAGGAAACAGGTGGCTACATTTGGTGTTAATTTTGAAGGAAGGAATAGCTCCAGTGTTATTTACAACAGGTGGCTCCATTCAGGGTGAATTTGAATAGATCTTGTTATATTTGACAATTTCAAAGGGCGCTGTGTCTATTAGCTTGACAATAGCTGTTTTGTACATGCCAGAAAGCAACTTTTCAAGATATCAACCATTTCTCAGGAACAGATCTACATACATGATAAATTATCGTCAGTTATGGAAGGAATAAGGCAAAATAGCTAGTGCACAACAGCAAAACATATCGAGAAAGATACAAGTATTGAGTAAAGGGTGATAGTGACGGACCGATTATAAGCTTCCTGAGCAATGCTCCAATTTTCTCAGGTACCAAGGTTAAATGCATCAAGCTGCCCAAGCAGGAGCCGGCAGAGTCAACTGAATCCAGCATTCTCTGAACCTACAAAGAGAAGTCAGTAAAGATGAAGATGGGACAACTAAACAACAGCTGCCATAAATTACCCACCTTGTCAAATTTGAATAGCTGTACGTTGATTTATCAACTGACACAATTGATCAAAATGAGTAAGATCAAGAGATTGGATTTATGCAGCCTGTACCCAACTACTACCAGGCATCTTACTCAAGCCTCTTTCCATCATTATCTTCCTTAATCGCTTAACCTTGTCCCATTTATTTGCTTGTGCATATATGTTACCCAACAGAATGTAATATCCACTCTCTTCAGGCTCCAGTTCAAAGCACTTGGAAGCAACAATTTCCCCAAGCTCAACATTGCTGTGCAACCTGCAAGCGAGAAGCAAAGCACCCCAAACACTAGCATGTGGCCGCATCGGCATCTGCGTGATCAGCTGAAATGCTTCATCCAACTTTCCGCTACGTCCAAGAAGATCAACCATAATGGTGTAGTGTTCCATTGAAGGGCTAATCTTATATTTTTCTGACATGGAAGCAAAGCAAGCGCGGGCTTCTACCAATAGCCCCGCATGGTTGTATGCAGACAGCAACCCCACAAAGGTCACTGCATTAGGATCGATCTTGGTGTCGGACATCTCCCTGAACAAAGCAACAGCTTCGTTGAACTTGCCATTCATCCCGCAGCCCACAATCATCGCACTGTAAGACACCACATCTCTCGTCCTCAAGCTTCTGAACAAGTAAAAAGCCCTGTCGATCCACCCACTCTTGGTGTACAAATCCACCAGCGCGGTGCGCAAGTGATCGTCCAGTTCGATTCCCACACACCCCATGAAGTTCTCCACCCACAAGCCAAACCTCAAGTCGCCCAGCTGCGAGCAAGCCGAGATGACGGACGAGAAAGTCTTCTCGTTGGGCAGCACCCACACATGGGGCTTGAGCATACGGTTGAAAACTCCAAGCGCCTCCCGCGCGCAGCCATTCTGCGCGTAGCATGCGATCATGGCGTTCCACGCGTAAAGATCCTTCCTGTCCTCCATCCGCTCGAACAGGCCGGCGGCGGCGTGGACGTCCCCGGCCTTGGCGTACCCGGAGATCATCGTGATCCAGGAGACGTTGCTCCTCACGGGCATCTGCTCGAAGAGCTCCCTAGCCCGGGTCAGGTGGCCATGGGCGATGAACCCGCACATGACGGCGTTCCAGGACGCGGCGTTCCTCTCGGGCATCTGGTTGAAGAGGTCGATGGCGGCGTCGAGGTGGCCAGCCTTGGCGAGGCCGGCGACCATGGAGTTCCAGGACACGACGTCCCGCACGGGCATTGCGTCGAACAGCGCGCGCGCGGCGGGGAGGTCCCCGGAGCGGAGGAGGGAGGCGAGGAGCGAGTTGCGGCAGACGAGGAGGGGGTGCGGCGCCTGCGGTCGTGCGGGAGGCGTTTCGCCGAGCAGGCCGCGCGCGTGGGAGGGATGGAGACGGGAGTAGAGGTGGGCGAGCGCGGCGCGGGGGTAGGGGTGGGCGAGGAGGCCTAGGCGGAGGAGGTGGGCATGGAAGGAGGCGGCGGCCGTGGCATGGGCGGGTAGGCGGGAGAGAGACTTGAGAACGGCGGCGAGCGCGAAGGGGCAGGGGCGGTGCGCCGGGGCGGCGGCGGAGCGGAGGGACGAGAGGTAGAGCGCGATGGCGCGGCGCGGGCGGCCCTGGTCCGCGGCGGTGCGGATGGCCAGCGTCCACGGCGAGTTGATGTGGGCGGCGGCGGCGGCGGCGGCAGGGGTCGGCATGGCCAGCGCCCTCCTCAGTGCTGCCGCCTAGTCCTCGCCGGCGACTTCACGCCGAACACCTTCAGTGCGGCGGGACACTGACCGCGCGCGCCTCGCTCATATATGCCTCCGTTTGGCTTTTTTTTTCCCTCTCCGGACTCCGGATATGAAACAAACGGACAGCTTCTCCAGTAGCTTTCCGAGTGTAAAACCTATATATCATTTATATCTCATCTCCACTATATACCGTTATTTTAAAAAAACGTAAGCAAAATTCACGAATTAAGACATCAATGTGATGACTGGAATAGGCAAAAGACATCAACCGCACAAAAAAAAAGAATAGGGCCGCTAGTACGAATCTGGAATATGATGCCAACTTCTTGCTAATTAAGACAAATGCATCACAAATTCACCTTTCGCCGCGCTCATATGACGGCTGATCTGGAATCAATGGACTCAAGTCAACAAAGCAACATTCACAACTCGCCTAATTATTCACGAGTTTATAAATCAGAACGGGCGGGCAAATCAACGGAAATAGGAGCACAGCAGTTATGCAAGTATTCAAGTTAGTCGCACGAAACGCTGAAACGGAACAGAATTCCTCCAAGCAATCTTAGCAAACCGCATCATGACCTTTAAGGTGTCGAATTTTAAGCACGACAAAGGAAAACAAGACGAAGACCAACCGTTTCAGGTTCTGAACATCTTGCAAATAAGCGGAATATTTGATTGAATCTGTCATCGTAGGCCAAGCAAATACCACCATCCAACATGTCAATCATATTTTACACTACAAATAGCTGCCCCAAAAAAAAAAAAAAAGAAGCAGCAGCAGCAGCAGAAATAAACATCATCTTCCAAGGTACCACCACAAGCTCAGAGCAGGTAAAGCTTTTACAAAAGACGGAAGATGCCAGCAATCTCCCGCTGCAGCCGCGGCAACAGGTGAGGAAGAGGTCAATGATTTTGGGGGCCAAAAAAAGAACCAAAAACCAATTTAGACATGTCATGACCAATCACCACCTGCGCTGTTGTTGCTGCTGCTGCCGCCACAGGCAAAGGAGATGCTGTGGACTTGATACATATCACCTCATCCCATCGTGTAAATCTAACTGTTTCTTCTTTCTCCCTATCTCCTACAATCCTACCATTCTTGGGACTAACGAATTTCAGTGCCGCTGGCCGAGTCACCTTGTCGGCTGATCAGATGTCTGGTTGTTAGCTGCTGCCGGTGACGCTGATATCGCTGGGTGGGCTCCGTTGTCCTGAGGAGGCGCTGCTCCCCACTTTGGGTCCGCATCCAACGGCTCCACCACATGAACGGCGCCATCGCTCATGCCGACTGCTATCTGGTTAGGCTCCAACGGATGCGCAGCAACAACCATGGGATAGACGGTTCCACCACTGTTGGATAAGATGCAACAGGGGGCAACAGTAATAAGATATTGGTCACTTGGAATAAGTTTAGCAGACAACAAAGACAAACAGATAGGTATGAGACTATACATACCTAGATATTGAAGGTGGTATATAGGAAGAAGGTGCAATCCTACAACGTAACCTAAGAGACTCTGCTTCGAAGACTCCAATAGCACCATCGCAGAATCCAGCGTAAACCAAGAGACCATCACATGAGTATATTGCACTTGAAATTGGAGCTGGAAGTGCATCTCTTGGGGACCACTGCATTATCAATAACGGAAAGGAGAAAATCAAATAGGATAATCATAACACCTAGTGTTATGATTCAAAGGGGCATCATAAATATTTATCACATCAGCATAATGCAATATGTTACTCAAGACACAATGTGAATACAGCAAGCTATGTGCGCATATTAAATTAAGGAAATTTGGTGAGGACTAACCGAGCGCAAGCATTCGAGCTTCCCATCATAGATCGCCAATTGGCTCTCATGAGCTACTAAAAGATGTGTCTGGTCATTGTGAAACTGCACCCTTGTATCGCCAACTAGAGCACCAGAACGATTTGCCGGGGGCTGGATATATCTCGATTTCTTCTTATCCCAACCATCAATGCTCCAAACACATAGCTACAAAATTTCATTCCAGCAAACAGTGATTCAGAAACAAATATATATAATGTAGTTGTTGGCACAATCACAAACATTCAACTCAGCATCCATTAGAATTTAATGAAATAAAATTCATACCTGAGCATCAGCACCTGAAGATACAAGAACATTCATCGATTGAGAAAAAGCCAGTCCAGTAATCTTTTTCTGATGGCCCTTGAGCTTGCTTTTAACCTATGTAATTTGATTAAGATAAATCAATATTAAGACATGTTACTGTTAAATGTAAACTAAAGGTCCCCCAAGAACATTAAGAGCAAGTTTTAACATAAGAGGAAATGGGGAATCCATTGTTATTGAGAGAGGTTCCCAAGTCTTTCAATGTTGAACTCTAGCTAGTTGAGGATTGCTGAGTGCTAGACATTGCATGTACGATTTAAATTGTCAAAAAGAAATATGTAAAATGGCATTTAGATAGTTTAATAAGCTCTGATACATCAATAAAAAGCAAGAGATACATAATGTGAAATGAGAACGCATTGTTTAAGAATAGGAATACTTCACTTCCCAGTGAGGATGGTAAGATAATAACACTTACCTCGTCAACACGGACATTGTAGATTTGAATGGTAGAATCCTCCATCCCAATAGCAATGATATTGTTGTCTTGTGGGTGGAATGCCAGGAAAGTTGCAGCAGGTGGAGGTGCCATGAAAGTAGTCATGACCTGTGAGAAATTCCACAGATTTACTCAGAAAGTAGGAAAAAGGCAGTGACTCAATTATGGAATAACAACCTTCTGTTATCTGAGGTTATCAGGAAACTATAATTGCCATTAATGCACATAGTCAAGAGAGATAAAGAATAAAACCATATGATAACCATTAAGGCACATAGTAAAGAGGGATCAAAGAAAGTAACAGCTTATTGTGCTTAGGTGCTGAAGACGACATTACCTTGAATGTCATCATATTGAACAATGAGACTTTGCCGCCAGATGCAGACATAACATACGAGTCATTTTTGGACAATGCAATGCAGGCAGTTGCTTCTTCTGGGTTTCCATCACTAGTGTCGTTTGTCATTAGAATACCATTTGCTGGTTGCCACAGTTGAGGTGGAACAGATGCAGTAGACTAACAAAATAATAATAATGATAATTCAGAAAGCAAGCAAACAAGATTGCGGTGGAAATTTAAATAAGAACTACTCTCCAATCTAACCTTGCCACTAGGATTCCTGTCACTGCGTTGCCATTTCCACAGCTTATGAACAGCATTGGAGCCAAGAGCCAAAAGTGCAATCCCATTATTTGTATATAGCAAACGGACAACCTGTGAAGCAAAGAAATAAAACACATCACTCATCCGAAATTTTACATTGCCCAGAGCATAAACATAATTGCTTGACTACTACTATACTGCCTGCTCTAATCACAAAAGAGACTAATCAACATGTCCCATCAACAGAATGTCAAACATAAGCATTTGTGAAATAATTACAGGCAAAAATCAAACATATACTATGAATGCCCTCTCCCCTACCTCAAATAGAAAGATAAACTCGTATATTTCTAGTTGATACTGCATACTCAATATTTATAACTCAATAATAGCATACTGATATCAAAAGATGTACATGCAAACATTACTCAACATACTTTGCTTGGAGTCGTTGCTGTATCTGGTAAACGCAATGCTCGAAGATGCCCTGAATCAATGATATCTGCCAACTTCCAGGTTTTAATCTTTTCAGATTCATCTGTTATTCTTGGTTTGACGTCAGGGGTTCTGCTAACATCCATAGATGCCTGCTATTTGTTTGACACCTTTAGCAAAACAACATATTGGACAAGTAGACAACAACAAAGGCTGCGGGAACTCACCAGGCCACTCATTGACACCGTGGGCAAGATCCGATCAGGTCGCTCTGAGTTCACTGCTATAGGACTGGACACATTTGAAACAGAACCAAGGTTGTTGACGATTGGGGGCTGCATTAGAAACAAAAGTGAGTATATGGTACTAACAGACCCTGTTAGTATTCACTAATTGCCCAGCTAAAACTGAAAAGAAACATAAGGCATCTACTAGAGTGGAATTGATTAAGTCAAATGAATCAGTTGGCTCAAAATCCTCCTGATGCATCTTACAAATGAACCAGATGCAAATAATTCATGTCCTTGAGAAAATAGGCAACAGTCATAGACACAAACCAAAATTTCAGTATGAACCACAGAAAACCGATATTAGAAAACAAGAAACTAAATGGAGAACCAAATCAGTGTGATATTTATACCCTAAATGACCCTAGGATGCAAACAAACGTTGATGAAAAGTATATCCATCACTACCTTGGTAATAATTTGTTGAGGTGGTCCCCGAGAGCCCTCAAATGCTCTGCTCTCTAGCATCCTTAGCAAACGCTGCCCATCAGTGTTAGCTAATATTCTTATTCCGTTATCATTTGCTGTAACAGCAAGCAATGAGCCTTCTCTATTGAATCTCAAGCGTGGGCTTGCCTGAAAAATCAGCAGCAAATGAAGGCTAAGCAAAATCCTTCAGTTTGGACAATTCTGATGATAGCCAAAAGAAAACAAGGTGCTTACAGGCAGTCCACCGTCACAATCCATTGTTGTTAGTATGTTGGCGCTATCCATATCCCAAAATTTAATAAGGAATTCATCTCCAGCAGCCAAGAAACGGTTTCTGGTTGTGTCAAATTGGACTACACCCAGTGATCGTTTCCTGAAGCCATTGTATGTCCTTTTAATAGCCCCTTCAGTCTCATTCCACTCAACCAAGTGGGAATCACCATCTTTACTAGTACCACAAGAGAACAGCCTGCAAGGAATTTTACAGTCAAACAACCTATATGGGTGAAAAACTAGAAATGAAGCATCAAGATCAAATTGGTACATGAGAAACTTGTGACAAATGTGGATATTTCATCCTTCAACATGTTCACTTAATTTGTTATTGTTTGACAGCTATTCTATTCTACTTAATAATTGCAGCATCTCACCTTGTTCCATCAGCACTGTAAGCCATACTAGTACACCAATGTCCAGGAGCATCATAGTCAACCCTTGAACCCAAACAGTCATATAACCATGCCTTAATTTTCCCATCAATGGCAGTAGAGAAGATAAACTGCAAAGAAAGCTAAAGTTAAACAAATCCATAGAACAAATGACAAATAATAATGACTAAATAATATGAAGTAGAACCTTGGCATATCGAAATAAAGCCAGTGAACATGAGGCAGCTAATGCTAAACAAGAATGGAAGAGGTCTCTTTATCATGAAAATGGCAATCACACGGAAAACAGCCAGAATTGTAAGTACATAAGATGTGCGACAAAGTGCCAGTACAAAATAGCTAGAAGCATATCTCAAGATTCAAGAATACCGGAACTAAAGTCACCCAGAAATACCTGAATGGACTCCTTGTAGTGAGGGCAAACAGAATACACTGGAGCTTCATGACCTTCAAATGTGTACTGCTTTTGTCCTGATTGAGCATCCCACACCTGTCAATCAAATGTACCAGCATGCTCAAGATGTTCTGTTCTGCTTTTGTCCTGACTGAGCATCATACGAGTAACCTCACCTTAATGAGTTTGTCATCACCACACGTAATAATTGACAATGTCTTGTTGGGGTGTGAGAAGGCAATGTCATTAACCCCACCAATGTGAGCATCAATCTGTGTCATTTACAAGAGTTATAAAAATTTAGGGGTTGTTTGGATGATGGGAATTGGGGATTGAGTTAAATCCCAAAAAAATCCCCCCTATCCAAACAGGCCAAAGGCATTTGATATTCATTCTCAATCATTATGCATTTACCTCTGCTTGCTGCCGTAACTCTCCATTAGGAACAAATGTATAAGTCTGAACAATATGCTTTGAAAAAGCAACACCTGGGAATCAAATCAACCTTACAAAAATCAATCTTGCAGATGAGCATAATTCAATATCTCAACTAAGGAAAGGTTAAAAAGAAATAGAACTTGCAAATATAAAGCAATGTCCAAATGTGAATAGCAGCACAATGAGCCGTACCTAGAATATTTCCATCAGGGCTCCACAGACATCTATTGACAGATATTGCAGCATCTTTCATTAGTGCAGCCTGGACATGGAAGGAAACAGATTGTGCATCAGAACACACCACTGAAAAAGCATAATGCTGCGAATTACAGGCACAGCACAACAATAGGTGGTAATAACACAATCAAATAGACCAAGAGTTGATAAATGAAGTCATGACCTGCAAAGGCAAGGTGCAGGAACCAATATCCCAAACTTTGAATGTCTTGTGAGCTATCCTTTCTCGTGAACCAACTTCCCATATCCCGATGTCACCAACATTTGTTCCAGCTGTGTTACATCAGAAAACTGTAAATACAGTGGACTGGGTATAGACCAATAAATTACCAATTCAATAACCAAGAGATATGTTTCCAGCATGTACCTAAAAGAATGGTTTGTTGAACGGGATGGAAATCCAGGCTCATAACATTAGAACCCTGATTAAGGGTGCGAACCACTTGTTTCGGAAGGTCATCTTGAGTATAAATATTGGGAGGATGGCTTGCACCAGAGAATGACACCTAACATAGTTTTCAATGTATCATAATTTATTTGATCATGCAATATTGCAGAACTGAGTAAAAGGATAAACAAAAGTAAGTCCAAGTTCATCCAATACCTCATCCGGTTGGCCTACACGCATTCTTTTCATCAAATGTTCAGAATCTGCAGATTGATAGTCAATGCCAGGAGCACTTGTTGGAGTCCTTGGATGCTTTAGGAATGCCGCTGCAAACGAATATAACATCCAAACAAAACAATCAAACAACATTGCTATGAGTGACAATCACTGCTGAGCTGAATTACTTTAGTTTTATCTTACCTGTGTTTGGAGGCTGAACAAGACCAGGTGGTCCTTGTGCAACAGCAGCGTGTGGCAAAGAGGGGTTGGCATTTGTCATCCAACCCGCAATTGCATTCGGAGATGGTGATACCACAGGTTGAAACGGCTGTGAGATTGAAACATAGTGAATAATAGAACAATAAAAGTAAGCTAAATGCCCTACTACTGGTGTAACACATACAGCATGAGCACCCATTGGCGGAAATCCAGCTGACTTAGGGATTGGTCCAACAAGGGGCCCATTGGCAGGGGGAGGAGCTCTTGCTCCGTTGGTAGGACCAGCACAAGAGTGATCAGTGAATAGTGTCTTGATGTCGGGGTTTGGTCTGGGATTCTTGCAGAGCTGATGTTGCCAATTAAGACTACAAGGCATAGGAAAGAAAAGCAGTCCAATTAGCATCACCCTTTACAAGAAACTAAAGCAAGAGAAGGCGTTATTGTCATACTGAAAGCCTAGTAGGTCTATATTTTGGCAAACAGCAAAAAAAAACATTGCTTGTATTGATGATAAAACCGTACCTAAAAGATTGTCCGCAGTAGGAAGCAGAAATTAGAAAAACCATTATTAATAAAAAAAAATGGCATATCACCAACTTTCGTAGCTTTGTCATATTCCATGAGAACTTGCTAATTGGGATAAACACATACAAGTATCTAACCGAAACCAGACAAATCTAGAACCAAAAATTATATCAAAAAGATTTTTTTTCTAGATAGGCTGTATAAAGAATGAGCACTAAAAATTCAATTGGTCTAAGGTCTCAAGTAAGCACTAACAACATTTAGGACAGAAAGGATAACTCCCTCTCTGCGAGTACAACCATGTTTTTGTAAAGCACCAATAGTGCTTATAATTTCCTAACACATTGGTTGGAGCATGTCCATTGGACAATCAAGAATCATAAATGTCCCTTATAAAGGGTTAGGTGCTAAAACTTCATGTAAATTTCCAACATAATAACACCAAACACCCGTCTTGCTCATCCATCACTGTTTAGGAAAGATGGAAACACCAGTAAAAAAAAAGAACAAACAGAAATCCTCCATGTATAGCAGTTTTGTGAGAGAACTCCTTTCTGAACTTATATGTAAACTGAAAATATTAGACCTGACCTGCTATGTGCACAAATTTATATCGGATCTTACAGCAATTACAATTTGCTCTAAAAAATACAATAAAATTTGTTCATGCAGATACCCAATAATAAAAGTGACATGGAATGAAAAGCATGCCAAACTTTAAATCAACCAAACACCTTTGATTGATCAATGTGCGCAGTCTCGATGCCTTAAATGGTGGAAAATTCAACTTGTCCCGGAACAGTGGGTTTGCCTCGATAAGCTTCTTGAGCTCCATGAGCATGATATTCCGGGCTGACTTTGTGTCCCCATACTTGGACAGCTGCTCATTTTGCCTGTGCATCATTTATGCACAATCACATCCACATTGCCACGATGCACTCCACATTTTGCTAAACCAAAATAATGCTCAGAACGAACCATTTCCACCATACCTAAAATTCTCCAAGGTCAGCAGCTGTGTTATCTCCTTGAACAGCTCCTCATTGAAGGAGGCAAACACCTTGAGATCCTTCACGAGTATCTCCACTGCCTTGGACCGATCATGCCTGCAAACAGCAATCCAATTCAGCACAAATCAACCTTGATACCGACCATTGAACAAGAGAAGCTTCAATATGAGCTACCTGTCGAGAGCTTCGAGGTACTTCTGCTTGCGGATCTCAAAGAATATCTTCATGGAGTAGCGGTTATCCTCCACCTTGGTGAACCCGCTGAGGTACCTCTCCACCTCGTCCCACTCACCACCCTGCACCAGGTCCTCGAAGTGCTTCATGTTGAAGTAGAACCCCGACTCCTGCTCCAACCTGCTCGACCGAAATGAAAGAAAAAAAAAATCAAAACCCCCACTTTTACCAACCCCAATGGCTCCAAAGCCCTCTCTGGATCAACTCGAACACACTTACTTGTGCACCGTCTCCTTAAACTTCTCCTCATCGAGGAACTGCAGGATGAGGAACACCAGCTCCCTGCTCAGCGACGACATGGCTAAGCCGATCCCAGCCTGCGCCTCCAGCTCTCAAAAACCCAACGAAACTCCCGCCTTTCCGGCAGATCCCCTCCCAAATCCCCGCAAAAACCACACCAAACCGCCCCCAGAAAGCCGCACCAAACACCCACGAGCCGCTCAAAACCCTGGCCGAGACACCAGCGAGGAGAAAATCAAGAGCCCAAACCGACCGAGACAGCGAGCTCACAACCCGTGCGTACCCCTCGCCACGCCCATCCCGGCGGGATCTCCCCCCGATTCCGTCGGCGCGAGTGCCGATCTGCAGCTGCCGGCGCCGGCAGGTCAAATCCGGCAGCCGGGGGGAACCGCGGGTCTCCTTCCTTCCTCAACCGCGCCGCCGGCGGCTAGGGTTTGGCCACCGCCCCAGTCTGCTTCTCCCTTCCCCTTCTCGCTCTTGCCGCCGCGTTTCACCTCTTATCTCTCTCTCTCTCCAAAACTCGTCTCCCACTTTATTTTCCTCTGTGCTTTTGGGTTTTTTGGGCCGCGTTTTATAACCACCTCGACTTGTCTCCCCTTTTATAACCACCCAGACAGCCCGGTCAATTACGATATCACCCATGGAGACCCCACTCTATTTACACAACTACCACTGAAGAGGTGGGGCTCGAGGGGCAAAACGGTAAATTGCTCACGCTGGCAGAAGCGGGAGTGGGGCTGTCGCGGGGGTGGTTTGGTAATTTCCGCGTCGGGATTGGGTATCTATTCTGGGGTTGTTGCGGGGCCCACGGGGACGTGACCTTCCAGGGGTACGATGGTAATTTGCCAGGGCGATGGCTACTGTAAGTTCTGTTGCTGCCACGTCATTCTTCCTCGTACCCAATAACTCCACTCTCCTTTTCCACTTCTCTCGCGCATCTCCGCTTTCGAATTTTGAACGGACTGGGGGTTTGTGCTAGTCGCACCCCGTATAGGCTACCAAAAATTTCACAGCTGTACTGGGGGATTTTTTTTTAGATAGGAGATAGAATGTACTTTCTTTGTGATCTGATCTTGGGATTAATAGAATTTCAAGAATAAACTTGTTTTGAGGATGGACCTATTGTTGGTTGTACTTCCTCTTGTAGATCACTAGATGCACTATTCATGTTTTTCTCTTCCCATGTTTTATAGCTCCCCTCGAAAAAAGTTATTTTCGTAATCTAAATTTCTTCGGGGCAAACAAAAAGAGTGCTAGTATTCATGTAAATAAGTGAAAGTAAAATGGAAGTAAGCTAAGACTTATTTAGAATGCAAGAATTTCATAGGAAACAGTATAATTCTCTGTTCCAAACGGTCTTAAAAGGCAAGATTTTGATGAAGTTACACTCTTTTTGGTAGTAGTGCATCTTGTCATGGATTTTCAATTTAACTATGGGGGTGATCGTTTTAGCGATGGCTTCTGGCTTTTGGTTGAAATTTCACTGTAGTTGGCTTTTTTTTTTACTGTAGCTGATTTTGTTTTTTGAGCATAATTAAATTTTAAAAAAATGTAAAAATAGAAAAAATATGTTAGCCCATCACGGATAATGCAAATGAACACGGAAAAAAGAAAAATGTAAAAAAAAACCCGAAAAATCTAAAAAAAATTCAGAAAGAGACAAATTACTGAATAGTGAAAAAAAAAGCTGAAGCTAGAAGCTGAAGCTGAAAAAAAACTGAAATGAGCGGGGCCTATGTCATTCGGTACGTAATTTTTTTAGATGTGCACAATGAGTGTCCGTGCTATTAGTATTTAAAAAAACTAGAACTACAAAATGTTTTTTTCAGAGTCAGAAACATATTTACGCTAATCTTGTAACTAGAAAAATACTCCATCCATTTCTTTTTATAAGGTGTATTTTCCTTGGCATGGGGGATTAATGAATGCGTGAAACCAAGAGAATGATAGATGGAAAATGACCGTGGTGTTAATACCCTGGGCATAAAGAGACAGGGTAGTTGTGTGGTGTTTACTTATAAATATTGAAGAGATATGGAAGATTAATGAGGACAACAAAGAAAAGATCATTAAAACTTAATGTATGTCCTATATTTTGACACAAGGAGATAAAAATTCTGAGCTTTATATTTTGAAACAGAGGAAGTACGATGACTATACAAAAAGTAAGTTACCTGAAAATATTTGGAAAGTATGCACATTAGATAACCACAAGAGAGAAAGCTAGGTTGATAAAAAGCTGAATGAAATGTGAAAGGACTTAGAAAAAGGAAACAAAAACAAGGCATGTGGGAGGCCATTCGGGGTGCGCATAGCGGTGCATGACTCGATCGCAACTATTTTTTTGGATTTCCAGTGCTGTCGCTTTCCCGTTTCGTCGTAGCGTGCGACTAGCTGTCGAGCCTTTAACACGATATAACCACTATGGCTTATCAATCCCGCCTATATAAGCAGACATGCTTCCTTTGGCTCCGAATTTATTTTCAGCTTTTTTTAACCCGAACAAAAAAGCACAGGAGAGCAGTGCGGCAAAAAAAAAGATGTGCACACTGTTGGGAAAACTGAGTTTGGTCTAGCAAGTCTGGCCCACAGTGGGTACGCTTTACTTAGTTTATAAATAGAGATCATAATCATTGTAAAATGTACATGAATAGAAAAAGCAATAAAAAAGGAGTTCCCCCTCTCATCTCTCTGTGTTCAATTTATTGTTTGCACTATTCTATATTTGATCAATCTCTTTTACATAGGAGAAATCAATCGAACTGGACTCGCCAACGATGGTTCCTCAACAAGTTATCAGCACGAATCGCTCTAGTGGATCAAAGGTATCATCAAAGCACTCGTAGATTGAACTGTCTATCTAGATCACTTTAAATTTTGCAAATTTTGCTTTCTAAATTATTTTCTACTGTGTAAATCTGCACTAATATATCATGAGCGGACTTGAGGTCGCCGGCACAATACCGATCGGTAGATTGCATGAAAGAGCAAATGTTTGTTGCATTGTAGATTTCAAAAAAGAGAGATGAAGAATGTTGTTTGGCCGGCGGCCGTGCTCACACTGCCCACATGCGGTCATGCCGCCGGTCACCAGCACATGGTCGTGCCAGCCACTGCGTCGCAGGCCACACAGGCATTGCCGCCCTTCCCTACGGCATAAGCTATAGCCGCCACATGGCTGGACTCCGCGCACCTAATCCGTTGCCTCCGCACGGCCGCATCGCACGAGCCGCCGCCATGCGCCCGCATGCGCCACACGAGTCACTGCATCTCGTCGCGCATCGCCGTTACACCGCCCCGCAGCACACGTCGGATCATCGTCGCGCCAGCCCGCAACCGAAACCCAAACGATCGCCGCCCCCACGTGGCCGCCGCCAGCATGCGCCATCGGCCTTGCCTCGCCCGTAGCTGCACTGGCCATCTGCACGTGTCGCCCAAGGCACCGGCCGCCCGCACGCGCGTCGGCCACCGCTCTTTTCCGATCGAGGTCCACACGGCCGCCACAGACTCTTGGCCAAACAAGCACCACCAGCCTGAATGCCGTCGTCTTGAGCGCTGGTGACCCAACACCGTCGTCAGCCTCTGCACGCAGTCGACCACCTGCCGCTCCATAACCACCAGCCCTTTTCCCATGCACACATCGCCATGAAGTGAATAGGGGTAGGGTTTTCCCTTACCCTTCCTCCTGAATCGGTTATGAGAAATCTTGACTGTCCGATCAGCCATGGGACGTTTGGACCAGTCCGATCGGCCACAGGAAGTATGGACTGTCCGATCGACCACGAAAAGTTCAGATCAGTTCGATTGGTCAGAAGGATTTTGGACCGTCCGATTTGCCATGGGAGGTTCGGACCGCCTGATCGGTCCTCTCCCCTTTGATGCAGCTGAATATGGGCCAAGGATAGTGGGCCAAAAAGAGAAAAAAAACTGCATCAGCGAGGGCCGCCCGAATTTTACAGAAAGGCTCTCGAAAATCAAAACATTACATGAAAATTTTTCTCAGAATAAAAAACACATATTCTAGAAAAAAAGAACCTCGAAAATTAAAAATTTGAGTTGTTTTTGCATTTGAAGTTTGTTTAGTACTATTGTTATTATTTTCTATACTTTTTTATATTTACTTACTATTTTTTATTAATCATAATTATTTAAATTGCTTTATTCGCTGAACTTAATAGTAAAATTATAGAAAATATGCAGAACATTATGAAATATCATGAGAATATTTTGTATCATTATACAATTTATTTTATACATATTTATCTACAATAAATTTACCTATTTTCTTCTTGTATATGTAGATGACAGGCATGATGAATCGGGAGTTCGATAAACTGGCCTGGCATAACCAAAACTATTTGACTTAGACTTCTGATG
The DNA here is from genome assembly GCA_036346265.1 of Melocanna baccifera. Classification (NCBI taxonomy): domain Eukaryota; kingdom Viridiplantae; phylum Streptophyta; class Magnoliopsida; order Poales; family Poaceae; genus Melocanna; species Melocanna baccifera. The sequence goes on from CM070698.1 coordinate 22,196,838, forward strand.
TCAAATCATACTTCGAGCCAAGAAGCTCCGCACTGCCATTGGGATTGGTGCATCGTAGGTTACCAAACCCACACCTGAGAAAAATGATCAAGCACTTCACTTCCACAAGCACCACCTTTGTCTCACTCTCAAGAATAAGTACATGGCAGAGAAGAGCGCGCTAGCATTATGGACTGCACTTAAGACATGGTTCGAGAAGCTAAAGTACATCATTCTTCCTTAGGTAGAACAGGAATAGATCAAACTCGGATTTGCTAATTTCAAGATAGTTAGGAAATACAACTCTACTTAGTATAGAATTTGTACCAATCTTCAATTTTTGTGATAGGCAAATCACATATGAGTAGAAGATTGAGAACACTCTCTCCACCTTCCGCCCTAGTGTATTGCATCTGTATACAACTATCAAGACAACTACAAAGAGTATGTTGAATTGATCGATATCGTACAAGTTGCGGAGGCTCAAAATGAAGTTCTATGCAAGAACTTTGTCACACAACCACCTAGAAGATCCACTAGCCGTGAGGCCAATGCTGAAAGCTACAAGGTGCGAGGCCTATAATGAAGAAAAGGGGATAAAAGGGCAAAGCCTTAGGCCAGAAAGGCAAATCAAATGCTCCACCAGAGAACAAGGTTGGTAAACCAACATGTGATGACAAGCTCTATGGTTGTCAAGACCAAATCTGCTACAAGTGTGACAAGTGAGGGCACTGGTCGCAGATCTACAAAGAATTGCAACACGTCGTCGATGGCTTCCAATCATAAAGAAGAAAGGTGGCAAAAGGCAGCATCAAAACCCACTCTGCCTCCATCGAGGGGAGAATTCTAAGTAGCAACCTGCACCATTGGAGGTGGACTTCATTCCTACAGCCGCACCCCTTATAGACATTACAGCTGTCGTCACCATGAGTTCTCAAGAAGAGCATCTCACTCCTAAGAAGTTAGGAGCCGAAATTTCAGATTTCTTAGCAGATTTAGTCTAATGTACAGAATGCATTTAGACTTTAATTATCATGCATTTCATGTGTGAAAGGAATAAGTTAGACTTGCAATAATAATACTCAAACAATTCATTTTCGTGATAGTTAGATGATATTAATTATTTCATTTAGTCAATCAATAATAGCATAATATGTTCTGATATTTCAAGTTTTTTTATTTTATGAATTGATTGTCTCCTAATACATATTAATAAAGTACTTTACATTAGAACACATGTGGCGGCCCATGAAGGAAGTGTGCTTAGGTGATAGCGGCACAACAAATACCGTCTTGAGAGAGACAAAATTCTTTCAGTCAATTAGCAAAAATGCTGGCAGCCTTACAATAATCATCGGTAGCGATACTTGTATAATAGGTTCAGGAAGAGCCACAATTATATTCCCGATGGGAACAATTTTGGTCATTAAAGAAGTCTTATTGTACTTAGAATCGACTAAAATTCTCCTAAGTTTTAAAGACATTCGCGCTAACGATTTTTACGTTAAGACTGAAGAAAAGTTTGGTAAGGAATACCTGCTCATTACAAATCGTGAACCAAATGAAAAAAGGGTATTAAAAGACCACCTTTATTTGAATCTAGGCTATACTGCACTAAGGGCCTGTTTGTTTTAGCTTCTGGCAGCTGCAGCTACTCCCAGAATCTGCAGCTCCCCCAAACAGTCCAGATTTTCATCCAGATTCTAAGTAGCCAGAAGCTACAGAATCCAGAAAATGAACTAGTAGCCAGAAGCTTGGGTAATCCAGCTTCTCCAGATTCTGACTAGCTAGATACTCACCAGCTGCTTCTCAGAATCTATAGCTGAAACAAACAGGCCCTAATATTAAGGCACTCGCAGCCTATACTGCCCTAAAAACTATATTTCGAAGATCTGAACTTTTCTGTCTTCTGGTATGATATATTAGGTCTCCCAGATCTTATAATAATAAGAAATACAATTAACAATTCACAGAGACATAATATTGATGTAAAAAATTTTCTGAATCTAGAAGATTTTGTGTGCTCCGTATGTGCCACCGGGAAATTCTGAACTTTCTACTCTGAAAGTAAAGGATAAAGTTCCTGCATTTCTCGAACGTATCAAAGGAGATATTTGCGGTCCTATACAACCTTTGTCAGTACCATTTAAATATTTATGGTGCTCATAGATGCTTTCTCAAAATGATCGCACGTAAGTTTATTATCTATGAGAAACTATGTTTTTGCTAAATTGATCTCGCAGATAATTCAAATTGAAAATAATTTTCCTGATCATCACGTAAAATCCTTTAGAATGGACAATGTCGGAGAATTTAGTTGAAAGATATTTATTGATTATTGCATGGTAATGGAAATTAAAGTTAAACATTATGTCTTGCATGTCCACATCTAAAGTGGACTAGTAGAGGCATTAATTAAGATGATTAAATTCATTGCCCAACCACTTTTGTAGAATTATAATTTACTAACTATATGTTGGGGACATACAGTTCTACATGCAACAACTCTCATCAACTATAGACCATCGGCATATAATATCCATCCACCAATACAACTTGTGCAAGGGTCAACACCAAAATTTTTTATCTCCGTATGTTTGGTTGTAAAGTTTATATATCTATACCCCACCACAACGTACTGTAATGGGCCCTCTTTGAAAGTCTAGGATATACGTTGGTTATAAGACAATATCCATAATCCGGTATTTAGACCCGATGACAGGAGATTTGCATACTATCCGTTTTGTTGATAGTATATTTGATGAGGATAATTTTCTGACATTAGAGGGGTGAGAAAATCAACCCCTTAATGAAAAATATTGGAAAATTAGGTGGCAAGCCATAAGAATTCATATACATGACCCACGCACGAATGAAGCAAATAAAGAAGTCCAGAACATTATTGGTTTGCAGGTATTAGCAAATCAACTGCCTGACTATTTTAGTGATTTAAAAGGCGTGACCAAGTTGTATGTGTCTGCGCGTAATGCATCGAAGAGAGTTGAAATACCGAAGAAAGTAGAAGGTATCCCTAATCCCGTCTAGATACCTCGGAATAAAACGATGAGAACTCCGACCCCTCGAATAGCAAGTCATCGGGAACACATAGTGAAAAAGGATAAGAAGAACTTGATACAGTCAATCACCAAAATTCCCAAGAACCAATAGAGCAGCCAGTTGAGACTTAGCACCAGTATAACACCATCAAAAAAGGGTGTACCAGATTTGAACATTCCCATAGAGGGAGAAACCAGTATAAATGTGTGCGCACATATCGAAACTGATAAACTAAAGGGACTTGCCCCCACAACTAGAAGGAGCAGTGAATAAGCAGAAAAACTACAAGAATCATCAAATGATGAAATAGTTATAAACTATATGCATACGAGAGAATCCATGAATAGGACAACAGCCAATATTGATATATATTTTGTAAAGAAAATTGTCACAATTACCGATCTTGATCCAGAGTCCGCGTCACTCGCTGAATGTAAGAAAAGATTAGATTGGGATGACTAAAAAATGCAATAGAAATGGATTTATTATCTTTGAATAAAAGAGATGTGTTTGGGCCTGTAAGTCGCACGCCTCTCCATGTACACCCTGTAAGGCATAAGTGGGTATTTGTGGTATAATCGTTTAAGCGGCTTTCTATGCAAGAAAGGCTACATGAATAATGAGGATTGTCACTGTGTATTTATACGATGATCCTAAAATGGATTTTGTATAATCCCAGCATGTAGATGATCTGAATATCATTGAAACCCTGGATGATATAAAAGAAGCGAGCTCTTAACTAAAATTAGAGTTCGGAATGAAATATTTGAGTAAAATCAAATATTGTTTAGGCTTGCAGCTCGAGCATGTCTCGGAAAGGATATTAGTGCATCAGTCAGCCTACACTCAGAAAGTGTTATAAAGGTTTGGCTTTGAAAAGGCATACCTTTCAAAAGTACTAATGGTCGGAAGGTCTTTGCAGGAAAACAATGATCTGTATAGACCTATAGAAGAGGGGGCGGAAGTCCTAGAACTAGAAGTCATGTACTTAAGTGCAGTAGAGCCGCTTATGTATTTAGCAAATTGCACTAGACCGGACATCACATTTGTCGTAAACCTATTGGTAAGGTATTGTGCAACCTACCAAAAGGCATTGGCAAGGAATAAAGGGCATCTTCTGATACCTCTAAGGAAGCAAGGACTTTGGACTGTTCTACAGAAAGAATCATGATCTAAATATAACTAGCTATGCAGATGCAGGGTACTTGTCAGACCCGATACCATCAGGTCGTAAAAAGGCTATGTATTCCTATATAGTGGAACTGCCATTTCATGAAAATCGTCTATGAAAAATCTTGTATCGACTTCGGCAGATCACTCAAAAATTATAGCACTGTACAAAGCCGCATGAGAATGTGCTTGACTTCGATGAATGATTCACCATATACAACAGTCATGTGGACTGAATATCATGTAAGCTCCCACCATTATCTATAAAGATAATATAGCTTATGTTACATAAGTACAGACATGTTAGATGAAGAGTCATTTGACAAAGTATATCAACTCCAAGTTTTTTATGTTCATAAATTACAAAAGATGGATGGAATTAAGGTACTGCATACTAAGTCGTGTGAAAATCTTGTAAATTTATTCACTAAGTCACTTACAACATGTAATTTTAAAAGATGTATACATGGAATTGGAATAATGAGACTTAGAGAACTACAGAATTCAGAGGGAGGTTCTTCTCGAGCTCACTATTAAAACTCGATCATGAAGATTGAGAATCAAAAGAATAAATCCTGTAGATTAAATAAAATTGGATGGATTGTACTCTTTTCCTTTGATAAGTTTTTCAGGATTTTTCATGAGGTAATTTGTGCAACACAACATAACATATATCATATACTTTTTCTATAAATTTTTTCATTGAATTTTTATGAAGTTTTGATGAGTTATGAGTATATCGAATGAGTACCTAAGGGGGGTGTTAGGAAATCTGGGCCTAGGCCTGCAAGCCTAGTCTATGGGGAGCACCCTCCACTTAGTCCATAAATAGATGTCCCAATCATTGTTAAGTGTACATGAATAGAGAAAGCAATAAAGAAACGAGTTTCTCGCTCATATCTCTGTGTTCAATTTATTGCTTATACTATTATGTGTTTGATCAATTTCTTTTGCATAGGAGGAATCGATTAGACTAGACTCGTCAGTAACGGTTTCTCAACACACACGATACCACACCAAGATGTCGTACGTGCCAGTCGTGCATCGAAACGTGGCATGTATGTTGACCACCTGGCCACCTGTCGCCCCCGTGTTTTTGAGCACATGTGAGGCAGGCCCACCTGGGGCTCCGTAAGAAGGCACGGAAGATGGGAGTAATTACGGCGTTTTGCCATAAGGGTTGTGAGTGATTGGCCTTCGGGACGGTGGAGGGGCATCGTGGGGAGTGCTTGTCCTCTTTTCGCGGTGGTGGGCTCGATCGCAGTTGTCTGTATCTTAGCGGCATTGGCGAACACATGCGCGGGAGCATCGGATTTTCTGTGACCGCCCTGTAGCTACTGTTTAGTTTTGGCCTTTCGTCTCTATTGGTAGGCAGACGAGGGACCCAGGATGGCTATGTGCCCTATATATGCAAGGGCTACGGCTTATTAGTCTAACGAGTAGTGATTGTTGAAAGAAGCTGAAACTAAGAACGGACTAAAAAGAATGGGAGCATACGCCTCCATTTTTCTTGCTACCGTGCAAGTACTGTGAGAAATTGACAAATGATAATCATCAGGGAAAAAATATTTCGACAAAAATATTTTTGGCAGGGCTAGTGATACATGCGAGTAGGGGTGAAAACGGATCGGATACGGACGGATAATGCCTCTACCATATTTGTTTTCATATTTTTTCGGATACGGATACGAATACGGATAACTTGAATACGAATAATATCGAATACAGATACGGATCGAATACTGAATCAAAGCGAATACTGATTCACGAATATTTATCGGAACATGAAAACCCCTTAAACTATACATCCAAAATTAATAAAAATACGTAAATAGTTTGTAACATCCTGATTTTATGGAGTTTATAAAGCTCTGTTTTTAAAAATAAATTTTCTGGAATTAAATCAAGCTTAAAATAAATTTTTAAAATTTAAAATAATTTAATATGATTAAATTAAACATTAACATGAGCTAAAAATATTTTATTTGTGTTCCTCAGGTCTCAAGGATTTTTCTAGTATTTTTGGTAAATTTTTGGGATTTAATTGTTATTTTCTAGAGCCTTTTGGATTTTATTCGGATTTTAGAAATAAGAAAATGGGGAGATTCTATAAAATCCGGGTATCCGGTTTCATTTTATCCGGATTATCCGTATCCGTATTCGACGGATACTAGGCTTACCGTATTCGTATCCGTATCCGATAAAAAAATCCGTATCCGTATCCGATCCGAGAATTTTCCGAAAAAAATCCGATCCGACATAATCCGTATCTGTATTCGTCTGGATCGGTCGGAAACTATCCAATCCGTTTTCACGCCTACATGCGAGGCTTAATTATCTTTGGAACTGTGATCCTGGCTATGGTCTTGCGTGATTAAGAAAAGCTAGATGTTGAATTGTTCACGTATTTTGGCTGTGTAGTCGCGTTTTTTTAGTTTTGACCCTCTATCAGAACTCGTCAGTAGCGAGCTAGCCTATTCCTGCTGAGCTCTCTAGACATAGTAGATAACATATATTATATGTTGTGCTTTTTAAGCTTAAGGAGGATATTACTTTTGCAAAAATAAATATTATGAGGTAAAAATTGAAAAAAAATTTAGCTACATAGCCAAATAACATTTCCAAGATGTCCGTTGAGCTGTCGAGATGTAGTGGGTTGTGTTCGCTCATGACGCCCGTTCACGTTTTTACGTGGTGCTTTTCTTTTGAAATATTGCACGCGGTGGTACATATTGCCATAATTAATCAGTTTTAATTTCTTAGTAGCACTGTGTTTTTTTTAGAACATCGCGTGTGCCTTCTTGTCGATTAATGACGGTCAACCTTGCATACCCTCAGTCTCACGATATAAGTTCAGAATCCAAAATATGTATGGACTAAAGAGTCATTAAATTTAAAAAAATTAATATTATTAGATCATACATATTTCTATTAAATAGTATACTATAACTACTCATCTATTTTTTTAGCATTAAAGTAGAGGTATATAATAAAAATATTGTAATAACTATACCTTTAGTCTTCACAATATGCTTATATTATGTGGTGACGCTTCTTAAGAATGGAGACTTGTATCACAGGACAAAGGGATCAGCAAATATAGGTCATGCTTCAATTGACTTTAGTTTCTGACTGTAACTATTGGTTTTTTTTATTAAAATTGTATTGTAGTGGTTGTTAACCTTTTCCGAGTCATTCAATTAAAAAATAAAAAACATCGTTATATCTTATATACATTGCAAAGGAATAAAAGCAAAAAATCAAAAGCAAAAAACTAAAATAGGGAACTAGTACATTCTAAGTAGTTTTTAAAAAATAAACTAGAAACAAAAACTCAAATCTGATTGAGTGGAGCTTTAGAACGGGCCATATTTACTCACATTTTGGCTTATGCTATGCAATTCAATGAACGGAATCATAGTACGTGGCCGCATTCATTGAATGCATGGTTGCTTGTGCAGTGTCCCTACCACGAATCCATATCACGAAGAAATGAATAAAGGAGGTGTTTTGTCCGCGAACTGTATCAATTTATGAGAGACAAAACTAGTCGAGTTCTTTCGACTTACCATTTATGACTTATAATTTGTTTTAAATATAAAATGAGAATTTTTTCATCACTATTTCATATCAATTTATCAAAGCAGTTTTTAAAGTGCATAACCAGCTTATCAACATTCGGTTCGTTCACACAAACACCTCCGCAAGAGCTAAAAACATAATCCGTAGCTATAAGCCACAACCGAAAAAAATTCACCTCTTACAATTGGACATTCGTAGGTTAATTCAGGAAACTAATCAAAACTATCCGAGTCTCTTCCTTTACTGCTTAACACGGCAAGAATAAGTGTAACAGCAGACGGTAGCTCACGCATCACAACTCACACCTTATAGGATGTCAACCTTTTTCTCTTTGGAAAAGTAGAGATAATTGAGGCGAAACATTTTCCACGTGAGATGTAACACCCCACCCATCCTCTAGGCCTAGAGTACTACCATCATTGCATTACAATACCATTTTTTTAAACATCCGCTAATCATTTTAAGCAAACTCTACTTTACACATAAAGAAGAGTACTTACGCTATACCGTTTTTAAGCAACTATTCTAGCTTACTAGTGGGATTAACCCTACTACAAAAGCTGGAAATGTGAAGCGCTGCAAGGTCGTGGGGTTAACCATGTGCTACACTTGCACGTGCATGGCGTCCTCAATGGTCACCTAGAAATAAAACAACAAAGCAAGGGAGAGTCCAAAGACTCAGCAAGTACACAATTGTACGATAAACACTAACAGAACAAGAAAGTCATTGAACCAACTATAACATACTCTGCATGCATTGTTATACTCATAACGTCGTTCTCATAATTCCACGTTGACCATCCATAATCCACATACGTTTTTCATGTTCCAACATTACCACATCATCAATGCAATGCAATGCAACACTGCTCTACATGCATATTTGCTCATCACATTGCAAAAATACCGATATTACCGGATGAACACCCGTCAATGTTCACCCAAAATCTTGGACCCGCCTATATCGGCATAGAGGTCTCTCCACTCCCGTGGAGGCCTACCGAAGTAGGACTTACTCAAGAGCATTCTGGATTAATCCGCTAGCTTTACTCGTAGTTAGGGACTTTCTCATCGCCCTCACTCTTGAGTGCATATGATGCAAATGCATATGCCTATTGTCATTATCATTTTTCACCCATAAGTAAGCACCATCATGTCATATAATCATCATATTTCCATATCAACACTATCACATTATGTAAACATTGCATATTCATAAACTCTACGGCCTACCGCTCTACCACGCAATTGCCTGTTAACCAAGCAGAGCGAAGCGACGTGCAGACGATATCAACTCAGGACATTCACCTGAACAAGCAATTAATCCAATTTAACATATCATAACGAAACCAGAGATTAAATGGACGACGACGATGCTACACGCATATCCCGGTTCTGACGTAAAATGCCCAGGGTTAAGGACCCGTCAAGTAGGTACCAAAACTCCCTTTTTTATTTATATTTTTTCTCCTCTTTTCTTTTCTTCAATATTTTTTCCTTTTCTTCTCTTTTTTCCTTTCTTTCCTTCTTGCCCGGTGTCTCTCTCTCTCTTCCTCTTCTCCCTACCTCTCTCCTCTCCCCTCTCTCTCGCCTACATCGCCGCCTCTCCCCCTCTCGCCTACACCGCCGCTCCCCCTTTCTCTACCGCCTGCGCCACCACTCTCCCTCTACCTCTCTCTCTCTCGCATGCGCCTACGCCGCCGCCTCTCCCACGAAGATGTGCGCCGCCGACTGCTCTGGTGGCCGTGTTGTCTCCCCTTGGCTCGACAACTTGCGCTGCCTCCAGGTGCTGGATCCGTGGCCTCCGGTCTGGATCTGGCTCCTCTAGGCCCGATTGCTTCTCTTCTCTTGTTCTACTTTGGTTATTAAACACTTTTGCTCGGCTTGATTTGATTTTTGAGGACAGGTGAGGAATGGATTGGAGGTGCTTGCTGTGGCTCGGCATGACGGAGCCCAAGGTCGCCCGCACGCCGGGGGAGTGCGTGGTGACCATTGGGGGCGAGTGCCGGCCACCAGTAGTGCGTCGTCGCTAACCTCTTGCCAAGGTGGTCTTCCTACTCTCTATTCCCTCTTACTACTGTTAGTTGAGAACTCGTGCTAGTTCTATTGTGTGATGTTGATGCTACGAGCTGGCATGGTTGATAATCGTTGGGCATAATGATCTACTAAATTGCTAGCATGGGTGGGGTTTGAGGGCTACCTTTGTTGGTGAGGGGTTGACTGCTTTCGGCTGAGGTGATGGTCGCGGCTTGGTGGTCACTGTCCCAGTTGCTAGCGTCAATGGTCTCAACGGAGGCCTCTTTTGCCTGCAGCTTGCGGTCCCCTCGCCCAGCCTCTTGCTCCTCTGGCTTGACTTCGGTTGGCTGTGTGTGAACTTCTTCTGTTGGCCTGTGACTAAGCTCTAGAGGTTCTTTTTGGGGGCTACTCTTACTGAGGGGTTGTATTGGGTCTGATTTTGTTGCCTGTGATGCGGTGCTATCTGGGCAGTGCTATATAGGGAAAAGCCTTGCTGGCCACTGGCTATTGTTGGGGAGGTTTATCTGGTGATGAAATGGTTTGTTGGCAATTTGACACATGTTGGGTTTTGCTACAGTACTCATAATGTAAAACAGGTTTGTTTCTACCGAATGATGAACCTATGGTTGTGAGAGGTGCCGACTAGCCCCCAGACGGTCAGTTATTTCCGTGAACGGATTACCCCGCCCGAGATTAACCTCAAGGCTCTGACGGCAAAACCCTTCTTTCCTTCCTCTACTCTCTCTTTTGCAAAAATAGTGGCATTACATGAGATATGTACATACCTTTTATTCGAAATATTCGAGAATGGATCGTGATGTCTTCTTTACGTTAACGAGTTAAAATAAACCAACATGCGTCTCTTCACGTAACAACTAGCTAGATTGGGTGGCGCCGTTTGTGGGACCACTTGTTCATCGATGGAACATTCCAATTCCACCTGTTATTAAAAGTAGCAAAAAAAAGAGATTAAAAATTCTTCCCAACCGAGAAATCGGACATGAGGAGAGAAAAAGCTAGCATGGGGTGTGTTACTGGGAGGAAGTTAGAGAAAGTGCACAGGAGAAATCAGTGAATGTGATGAGTCGAGTGGTAACAACATTTAATTACAAAGCAGATACACATCCAACACACGTCGTACTTATACTACACATGTGTATATGTGTATGTGCATATTCTCTATATACGTTTAGAAATTATCAGAGCCAACACAGACTTTACTGAGTATAGACACATATTTTTTATGGGATATATTAGAATATGTATACCTAAAATCGGTGGTGAAGACTAGGGTGTGGTTCGGTCAAGCTGATAGGCATTCGTGGTGGGCACCCCATCATGTGCTCGCTAGTTCGTACCATCAACCATGTGTGCAGGGCCATGATAGGATGCTCCCCCACACGAGAGGCTTGACGTGTAAAGGGGGGTTTTGTGTATATTTTTAGAGAAAATTTGTTCACCGCCATTGTAAAAACCACAACTTAGAAGATACTATCATGAAGGAGAGAAGTTGTAAAACACCATATCAAGGCCGAAAATTTTGCAAAATGCCACTGTCGTGACTTTTTCCTTTCATTTGTTTCATTAACCTCCTTTTTGTGAGAGAAGCATTCAGAAATGATGCTATTGCCCCTACAGCCTTCTTCTCTGCTTTTGCTACTGTGGCTGGCCACAATATTGGCTAGGGACATGGTGGAGGAGGGGCGGCGGTTACACATGCTTTTCTCATATGAGTGCGGCAACTACTTCAACTGGTACGTGGTAGGGCTCCTCCACAGCTTGCGCAAGGCGGGGCAACCAGGCGGCGTCACCCGCCTCCTTAGTTGAGCTTCTTAGCAACTCCCCTCCTATCGTGGCCTCCGCCTCGGCCACACCCTCTAGCCCCCCTCCTACAACAGCCACCCCTGCACCGATGACTGGTAACTCTTGTCGTCATACACATAGACACACCACTCCTCTCTGCGTTCCCCATGTATTGTAGTGGCTTGTTTTCTTGACAAAACTATCAGAAGTACTTGCATTTCTGACACCCTCCTGAAGTTGAGGTTGTTATGTTCCTATCGTTAGTTATTATGCATTGGAATCGTTATGTTCGAATGCAAATTTTGTTTCACTGAGAAATCTAGGGACTTTAATATGAACAATCCCTTGATTCATGGGGGCTATTCCAAACGGCTTTTAAGCCATGGCTCCTAGTTATGGTTGTTAGTTTTTGGCTGAAAATACACTATATTGGCTGATAGCTTTTTCTAAGTCATTTAATTAAAAAAAGAAATTGTTATATCATTACTAACAATGCAAAGGAATAAAGAAAAAACCCAAAAATTAAAAACCAAAATTAAGAAGTCGACGCATTTTAAGTGGCTTCTAGCTTCTGGAAGATAGAAGCCAAAAACCGAAGCCGTTTGGAGTAAGGCCATGGTATAGTTTGGTGACTTTGCGCCTGAAAGTGAAACATGTGGTGTAGGATTTGGGACGGATTATGAAATGAAATGTTGAACTCTTAGCATAACGTGCTTTAGCATTAAGAGTTTATAGTGTTGGTTGTTGAGTTTGAGGTGATTAATTTGGTAGACCATTTTGGATTGAATTAATTACTATTGTACAATAGTCTACTTGGGGATAAACTGGATTGTCCGATGAATGTGATGTGGCCTAGGGTTAATGGTAATAAGGGATAGAGCTGATCGCCCTCGTCACGCCAGGAGCTTGTCTCCTGAGCGCTGGAGGCTTTGATCGAGCTGGACTTTGGGGATATGATTTCTTTATAGCCTTTCTCAAACAAAAGCCGGCTCCTTTATATAAGAGGTGCCTTCCTAATATTGGAAACTAGAATCAATACCATATTAATACTAGATATATAACTATCCTAAGATAACTTGTTAATACTAGAGATTACTTTCTAAATCGACTCCTATCCTCCTGGTTATGCACTTTCCTATCTCTTGGAGATATCCTATTTGGATACTTCCACAGTAGCAGCTGTCGTTGCCTCTTCTATTTTGGACTCCTCCCTGTTTGCAGTTGTTGCTTCAATTGTCGCCGATGATCCTGTAGCGCATCCAGCCGCCGAAGCCGAGTGTTCTAGCGGTGCTACTTCAGATGTTCCCTGGACTGCTGGCGGCCTTTTCCTTCGGCGACGCTCATACACTTTCCCAACAAAAGCATCCACAACAGAATGAGTTTGGGAAGTTTTGTCTAGTGGATAATGTTGCGATTGCAATGTATGATGAAAGTGAGTTTACTGGACTTTGTGTCGTTTTTCATGTGTAGGTACATAACCATTAATAAGCCTGTTGGGGGTGGTGCATTGGTTGAAGATAATCCAGAGCGGTGGCAGATCTAGTTTTTTTAGAATGAGCATTTGGAGTTAATGAAATATTGTTTTAATGAAGAAAGTAGATGCCGATCTATAACAGTAAAAATCAAAGTACAAATTATTTATACTAGCAACATTTCAAATAATTTAGAGAAAATATAAAACAACTAAGAAACAATTGTTGAATTAGGAACATGAGATTTAGAACTTAGAAATAGGGATACACTTGTCTTGTTATCGACGTGCGTTACTTGCTTTGCTGTCCTCAGCAGCTCAGCCATCACCACCGTGTGCTCCCTCTTGGGGCCTAGCTCCTAGGCTGTCCAGCTAGGCCCTACTAGCCAAGAGATTAACACAGAGGCCCAAGTTCTCTTATGCTACAATGGACAAATTGTGAGTGGCACTAGCTAAACAAACTCAGTAATGTTCACCAATTATTGGCAATTGAGCCACCGATGAATGTTCGTCAATTATTGGTAGCTAGGATAGATTCATTCTGTCCATGTATAAAAAAAATCAAATCTTTCCTCGAAGAAAACCTACGCAGAAATAGTCAGATTACTACCATGAACGGTCTAATTAGCATAGAATTCTACTGTGTCTGAAAAAAAGTAGAACTCTACTGGACTTTCCACGATATAGTAGCGCAATTTCTATACCTGCAAATTAATCAGAATGTTTATTCGACAACATCTTTTCATTAGAGGTGTTGTCGAGGTAGGGCAAACACAGAGCACATGGCCGTCAATTTTGTCGATGTGACACACACTGGTACTGATTGGACGTTCTTTTCTCCCTCTCCATTTGCTCTTCCAAAGAAAAACACCAACTGGACAGGGAAAGGATGGAGGTGACGTGAGTAGAGTTGATGCACATGGCTGTTCGATTGTTTTGTTTGGTTCTAGTTTTCCTATAATTTCATTATTTTTGCTTGTTTTTATAGAGAGAGGGGAGGGCAGAGATGTCAGTGTCAAAGAGGTGAGGTGGCTTGTGGTTGAACTGTAATGGCAGGCTCCTCAGTCCTCACCTTACCCCTGGCATGAAACCAAACCATTCTAGTATATGAAAATGGAAAGTGTACACTAAAGAGGAAAGACCTACCATCATCTATTCATCTAGGCTAACTTCTAAATTGATATAGTGTATTGTAGTAATACTTCTCACGAGTAGCATCTTCCTATACCCACAAAACCCTATTCTAAAATTAGTTTTCTATATGACGCAATAGGATAAAACAATACGCTAAAAGTAACGCGTACTTGCCTCCAAGGCTAAAAATATATAGCAAGCCAAAAGTGATGATAGGCGTAAATGTAAATATAGCGGCACAATTTATATAAGGAACCTACAATAAAAGAAAGGTGCATCACTGTGCTTGAAATGCCTTAACTAATTTGGTGGACGTAATACCATATTTACTAGTTATAAGCCTACCTACAGGGGCGGATCCTCCCTTCGGGCGAGGTCTAGTGGCCACCTGAGCTCTCCCGTCGACGGACCTCCCCCTTCCTACTCTGCTTCCTAGTCCTAGGCACCGATTGGTGAGGCAAAGACTTTGCCATGTGGAGGTAGAAGATGACAATCGTTCTCTTCTTGGGTCTACGGCCTACTGTTGAGTTGGGCCTAGCTTGGCCGTTGCCCGGTTGGCTCAATGCATTGCACACCGATCGAGTCAAGTAGTCTCCTCACACGGGGCAGACGGGCTGCGCTACACACAGCTCCTCCAATTGCAGCCCTCCTCCACGGCTCAACCAATCCACCTCCTAACCAGCTAACCCTAGAGTAGCGACGGCGGGTTACGACACCGCAGCGAAGCGAGGCCGATGGCGTGGGGATGCAGAAGCGAGTCTGTAGCTGCGACTTGCAAACATAGGTTGGCCAGGGGCAAGCACGACAATTAGCTAGCCATGGCAGTAGGGGGTGCAAGCGTGTGGCGGGTAGTGTCCAGGGGCGCATGCGTAGGCGTGCAGCTATGAGAACATGTCAGGCAGGGGCACATGCATGTGTGGACAAGCGGCCAAGGGCGCGGGCGTGTGTGGCGCGTGCGCATGGCGAACATGTGGCCAAGGGTGCAGTCACGGGCGTGCAACAGCCAGCTGGCCAGGCCACGCCAGGGGTGTAGGTGTGTGATGGATGGCCTCCAGGGGTGCGGGCTTTACTCTTCTCGTTAATCTCACAAACGTGCCCTCCGGTCATCGTCGCCACCAGCCACCGTGTGATCCCCATGTATGTATCCCCATCCATCTACCGATCAACTCCTCATCACCATTACTAGTGCTATGACTGCTCTGCTCTATGTTTGATTCCTATTGGCGATTCCCAATCTTGTGCCTACTTTTGCCATCTAAAGAGTATGCTACTTCTGCCAAATCCCAATCATGTGCCTACTTTGCTCGTGCTCGTGTGGTGGCGAGGCAGGTGTGCTCGATGCTCATACAACCAATGGCTCAATGTTTGGGCAAGTGCATAGACCACATGTTGCCAGGTCACGCCGAGGCCACGAGGGGCTTCAGGTGGGACCACTGGAGGTGTATAGGTTCGACACGACTCTCTTCCTGTGAATAGTATAGAGAGAGAGAGAGAGAAAGAGTAAGATGAGGGTGGGTGCGATATCTCGTGGGGTGGCAGAGAGATGTAATCCAGTAGTAGTACGTGGGGTGTTGTGAAAGGGGAGTCTTTTTAAAGCCTGTAGGTTTATGGTGGTTTTTCTTCCTACTGTAGCTGATGATATATGGTTGTGATCGATGATTTTTAGTCCTCACATGAGCACTTGTACGGATAAATCAAATGCTGATAAGTCGTCTAAAAAATGTTATCCATATAAACCGTTTCAAAAAGGTGACAAGAAGTTGTCCAACTTATTTGGTTGGAAGAAGCCATAATTCATGAGCGCTCCAAGTGGCTTATAAGTTGGAGCTTATGACTTATTTTACGCTATAGTTATTGGTAGCTTATTCTACATAATTAAATATAAAAAATAGAAAAAAATTATATCAGCACGGACAATGCAAAAGGAATAAAAGAAAAGAAAAAGAAAAATCCTAAAAATCAGATAAATTATAGATCAGAAATTAAAATCGTTTAGAGTGGTGCAGCATGCGTGGGGGGAGGGGGGGTTGGGTTGGTTTGGAAATGAAAGGAGGGTTTGACATTATGCCAGCTAACGAGGTGGTCAAATGTTTCTGGATCCGGCCGTTTCGCATCGTCCGGACGGATCCTTCTGTAGCAGTTGCCGGACGGGCCGTGTATTTCTTTAAGATTTGTACGTACATCTCGTATGCACGGTGTTTACTGCCTTTTTTTTTAATTACCATGTAGCTAGCTCGTCCTGCCCTGGAACATTTGCAGTTAAACGTTATTACAAATAACCCTTTTTTCCTTGGTGAATTTTATATGATTACTGTCCATGTAGATGTGGTTTCTTGAGCTTACAGTGTTTTCAGTGGTTAAAATCTCCGTCGTTGATTGAAACGGACATAACCTCAGCCTTTTTTAACAATAAAAAACGTTTCAGATTTTTTAACACTAGTTTCTTTCTTTAAAAGAGGCATTCAAAACCAATATGAGCATAATGTTTCCGCAAAAAAAAAAAAAGTTTGTCGCTCGGTTTGCGCTATTTGTCCGGTTCCTTCCGGACGGATCCATAAATAGATATGTTGGCACTTGGGCGATGGTGTCTTTATGGAATTTGCTGGCCCGTAATATTTTTAGAAAATGGATTATGTATTTGTCATGGGAAATGAGGCTTGAACATTGGTATGCAAGACAGAACCGGCTCAAAAAAAACCTTTTTAGAACGGCGCAGCTAGTTATCATAGTTAACTTTAAGGCTCAACATCAGATATGTACTCGGTTTATATCCACTCATTTTGGTTTAAGCTTTTAGCTACTAATTTACTATTCCTTAATTTTATTTTTTTCCTTTTTTAATTTTTAGCTTGTTTTCGTATTCCTTTGCATTGTCCGTGATGGGATAACATGTTTTTTCAATTTTAAAAATTTTAATTTTAATTATGCCAAAACAATACCAACAATTACAATGCAAAATAATCCAGTTATAGTGAAAAAAGCTATAAAATATAAAAATAAGCTAAATTGAGCAACCCATTAATACTGTGAAATCCACAAAAAAAAAACGAATCTAACGTGCAGTTAGCGTTACTTGTAACGTAGCCTTCATCCACAATACATGAATACGGTACAAGTTGGGCTGTATACTGAACGAAGAAAGAAGTTTGATGGCGCAAAGTATCTATATCCTACTTAGGGCCTTGCTCTAGCTAGCTTTAGCTTTTAATTTCCAACTATAATCATTGATTTTTGGTTAAAATTATGTTGTAGTGGCTATTAGCCTTTCCTAAGTCATTTAATTAAAAAAATAAAAAACAAAAAATACTGTTATATCTTTACGGATAATACAAAGGAATAAAAATAAAAACAAAAATAAAAAACCAACACATTCCAAGTATCTTCTGGAAGCTAAAAGTCAAAAACCGAAGTCACTTGGAGCAGCCCTTATGCTGCTAGCTTTTTGGTTTACATTAGCAAAGCTAGCTGGTGCACATAAAATACTATTTCGTGTTTATTTGTTACTTTTGACTATGACAAAATTATAATAACGAATAATATTTTTTTATTCAAAGCAACCAAATTGCACTTTGTTGACACTATGGGCAGGAGACGGTAGGATAAGGGCACTCTTAATGGTCACTCAGCAATATCTATAATATTAATTAGCATACCAATTAAGATTTGTGATAAGATAGAGTGAGAATTAAAGAAGAGAGAGAAGAGAAAATAGTGTCTTATGCAAGTTATTGCTTAGTCACGACCTCCTCCTTGGCTTTTAGACAAAAAAAAGACTCTACAAAGCAGGACGTGACAACACTTTGCAAAGTAAAACGTGACAATACTCTGCCTTACTAGCTTTTCAGATCAACATAACAACACTATACTACCTTAGCATTTTAGACTGTAAAGATAGGACTCTGCATAGCATGACTGATAACTCCTAAAGTTAGACGTGACAACACTATACCTCGCCAACGTTTTAGATCAACTTGACAACACTAACCTCCTCGGCTTTTCAGACAAATAAGAAGGGACCTTGCAAAACAGAACGTGACAACACTCTACAAAGTTAGACGTGACAACACTCTACCTCCTCAGCTTTTCAGACCGAAAAGACAGAACTCTGCAAAGCAAGACATGACAGCTCCCTACAATACAAGCCATAACAATGCTTTGCCTTGCTAGCAACATTTCAAAAGACAAGGCAACACTCTACTTTACAGGCTACTTACATGAAATTAACTATAGCATACTAACTCTTTAGCTTATATAAGGAGGTGGAAGACATCTGAGAGAGAACACTACACAATCAAATCCAACACTACATTAGAGTTTACTTCACCACGTCGGGATGGACAAGAGGCTGAAAAAGTAATGAGACAAAATGATGAAACAATGGAAGGAGACCCGCGAAATAGCAAGATCTACTACAACCCGAGGTGAATAAGTGGAGCGTGCCAAGAGGTCACCTGCCCGCAATGATGGCCCCCATAACAGCAACTCCGTGCCAAATATTTCAACCGAGCATTCGTCATAATACCCAACCGAGGGGGAGACACCGCCTCTATTGGTGTAGAGACCCATACAAGTTCTTCAAGTCTAAATAGTGGCTCAGCCTGGGTATGCATTACCGGGGTTGCACGAACTACTCCTATGATTATCTCGACTACCGTCGGGATACGAGCAGTTATCGGTAACTGGTAAGGACCAGTTATTGTGTGTTCCTCTACTATTTTTTTTAAAGTACACACTAACAACCTATCCTGTTTACCGTAGTCCCGGAACCACTATGTGGCTACCGCAAGTGGATCAATTTAGAGATCCACCCACATGCCCTAGTGGACTATCGATTATGAGAAGTGTGGTGTCAAAAGGGCCTACGAGATCCGGGAGGAGGGGCATCGCAACGATGAGCAAACCGAGCGTATACTTCGGGAGATGAAATCTCATCTCGAGGTGTGCACATAGGGAGCGCGAGACTTGCGAGAGGGAGCACGAGAAAAAGTGAAAAATGGCGGCCAAGGCCAAAGAGGCTACTGAGGAGTTCAACGTTGAGCTCACGAAGAAGAAAAAATAGCCCTGGTTCACACAGTAGGTCCGACTGTTCCGCATTAGTCTCCCGAAGGTCAATTTATTTCTATTCCGAAAAGACGCATATGTATCGTATGAGTATTTCGGTTTGTTGCATCGTGCATGATGTTGTTTCTTATGCACGTAACCAAACCTTATGCATGATGTTATTCCCAGTTTTATTATGAAATATATTTTAATTCGTAATATCACATCTCATCATCTTTTCGCATTTAATTCTTTGCATAGCAAGACATCTAAAATATGAAAAAAAAAATAAGTTATGCATCATGTATGAATTCCCAGTTGCATTATAATATTATTTTCCTTCGTACTTACCACTTGCTGCATCTCAATCATCCCAAAATATTTTCTCATAAAATTTCTTGCACTACAACAACGTACGATGATCGTAAAATGTTATTGCGAATCTAACAAATTTTATATCATTCATAATCTATGAAAATTATGAATGAATCAACCGATATTATCTGTCATTTTTTTAAAAAAATTACAACTTATAAATAGAATTTGATAAATATTATCTACCTACAATAATTGTCATACCCTATGCACGATAGGGACCAATTGCACAAAAAATAGACTGAAATAACAGTCACCGAATGGTCGGGAACTAGACATGCACTCGTCCAACGGTTAGAGGACAACTCCTAGTCCCCCGATCGCTAGGCGAGTGGAGCTTGTCACCTAACGGTCCATCTATTGCTTACATGTCATTCTTCCATTAGGTGTCATGTTTCAGTCGCTCAATAGTCGGACGATCAAAAACCATTTATATAATTTGGATGCAAGTAAATTTCTATAGTTTTAAATAAAAAATAGGTTATTTAAAAGAAGCATAGGATTCTCGCAAGAGGACGAGCCCGTCCGTACTATAGCCCAGACCAAACCAAAAGGAGGTACCGCAGAAAAATAAGATTCATTAAAACGATAAATATACGGAGACGGTCCTGACAACCACCCTCATTTTCTTTATCGAGAGCTTTCCCTCTCTTCCTCCATCCCGACGAGAAGAACTAAGCGATCAATTAGCAAGTCGTACTAACGAGTTCTCGGCACAAGATAAGATATCACCGCATAGGAGTGTATCTCGCGCGGTGTGTGTGTGTTTAATATATCGCGAGACGAGACGATGGTTTCGTCCTCTTGGGAAACCGACCAGAGCGCGCCAGGTCACCCACCCGTCCAGGACAGGAGGTGCCACTGCTAACTAGGGATCGTAGATTTTCTGTAGAGATGACCTTATAGTGTAATGATATTTATGATCGTTATATGTTGTTGTAGTGTAATGAATTCATAAATACGAAAATCATAAATACTATAGACCAAGCACCAGAGCGCGTGCACTCTGTCCGAAACAAACAGTAGTGTAGCTATCTTTTTAGGTTTCGGTTTTACTAGTTAGCGACTCTGTTTCCGATTTCTAATTTTTACTTTTATCTTCGGTTTTACAATTTTTTAACTTCTTACTTTTGTCTTTTATCCCTTATTATTTTTTATTATCCATGATGATATAATCTTTTTTAATTCTTTTAAATTAAATTATGTTGACATAGTTATTAGCAGTTACAATATATTTTCAACCATTATAGTATAAAATAAGCCATAAACTAGGACTTTGAATCCCAAATGAGCACCACTGAGCTAAGAGAGCTCAGCAGGGACATGTTGAGAACCCACTGTGACAACAATCCGTGTCCATGATTAGTGTGTTGATTAATTAGTGCTGGTTGTATTTAATTAATATTAATTACATTTAATTAGCATTAATCATATAGTTGATTAGCACTAATCATGGCCAAATAATTGTTGCCGCGGTGGGGGTGCCCGGCAGCACACCTCTCGAGCTTTTCTATCCCGGTAGGTAACTTTCGAGCACGTAGAACCTATGAAGAGGTTTAAATTTGTAAAAACAGACGTTTGGAGGTTAAATTTGAAAAAAAAAATAGTTATAGTGATATTTGTGTGCACAGTTCATATCCCCCCTCATTTTTATATGTATTTATTTTTGCACTCATATTTTTGTGAAGAGAGTTTTGGTTAAAATACTTGAATTTTACTAAATTGATTTTTTCAAATTTGTCGAGCGTTTTTTTGGGCAAAGGTCACGCGATCCAAATCCACAAAACTAAACACCCGATACAACATGCGTCCATCGGTGTTTAAAGTACTCTGACTTACCATATATTTAGCTAGCGATTGGATGCCAAGCAGGTCGGACTAGCCAACGTTGGTGCTTAAAGAGCTTGTTTGGAAGCAAGGGGTGGAAACCCCAGGGAGATATTTCTGCCCAGGAAATTCCCTATTGCCGTTTGGAAATGATAGGGATAAAAACCCTAGCTATTCAAAACTAAAAAAGAAGATAATTCAGAAAAATGGGGAAATTCACAAACAATACAAGACATCACAAGAAAAAAAAAAGATAATGAAGAAGATTCCAATATCTTGCTGCTTTGGATGCCATAATTACTGTTACGCATAACAACGCATGCAATTACCTAAGTAGCAACAGCCAACAGAATAGAAGTACTATGGAAAACAGACACGCACATACAAGAGCTACATTCAGATCAGAAGGCCAGATTATAGATTATGTTAACTAAATCCAAGAGGACATGCACTTCTCAGAAACAACTTATAAAATACCTGCAACTTCCTATGTTACTACTCAAATCACCCAAGAACACACATCATCCACCTACTTTTCAAATCACCCAAGAACACGTAGGCCAGCTCCCTAGGATATAGTTTGACACTTTTTGCCCAAACTAAGGCCATATCGTAAGGTCGACGAAGCTGACTAGACATGGGAGAGGGTGAATAGGTGTTTTAAAATATCTTTAACTAAAATCGAGTTTATAATACGAAAGTGTAACTCGAATTGGTTTTGCGCAATTAAGACATAAAACAACTAGTTTTACATAAACACACTAACACCTAAGTCTATGACAAGTTTTGCAATATTAATGGACAAGCAATCAATTTAATTCCAGCAATGTAAATTCCTTGAATGTAGATTAAGCACAAGTAAGCAAACTACAAATAACATGGTCTTTTTTTACTGTGGTGTTTGGAGAATTGCTGGTTTCCCTAAACCATATTAAGGTAAGTCTAAATGAATTGGACTAGCTCTACAAATTAAGCCAAACAGCTCAATTCCCATTAGTGGTAGCTCTTTCGTGCTTTAAATAGGTGAGCTTCAACCTTCACAACACGTTGAACCTTCTCACAGACTTCAAACCACCTAGAAGTCGGCAACCTCCAAGAATAACAAGTTAGAGATGCTCACTTGAATGAATCAAGTATCAAATCTCATTGGATACGAAATCCAATACATGCACAAGGATTTTCCTCTCATGGTTCACTTAAGAGGTGGAGAGCTTGCCTTTAGCTCAAGAATGAAGAACAGGGTATCAACCACTTTCTCCAACCGGCCAAGGGGTATTTATAATCCTACTAAAAAAGCTAGCCATTAGGACGAAATTAGCAGGAGGCTGATACTACCACCAACTAATGGCCGATACTACCACCTTCCTCGTAATGGCTAAAAACTAGTCATTACATCTGCTGTCGGTTCTACCACCCACACATGATTCGGTACTACCACGGCTATATCTAATTTATATATAATATAGCATCTAAGCACCTACAAAAGACATGTTTGCATTGAGAAAATGACTTTTACGCGGTTACTTGATGACGTAGCTATATTCTCTTTCTTTAGTCATTTATGTATAAGTATCTTGCGTTATATATGCCTCAATTATCACATTTACATATTATTTTGTCCATTTTTTAATTCAATTGTAAACAAATTAATAAAATACCATTTAGGCCCAGGGATATTATTATCGAGAAAAAAGGTAAAATTCGATTGCTTGCTTGACATGGTCCGGTGAAATAAGGCAAAAGGTGTGGTGGCCTTTTGGGAATCACATGCAAGCCTCTGGTCGCTGGGAATTCATGACAAGTTGGAGGGCTATTTCGGGAGAATTTCTCTCTTCTTTTTTCCTCCTCCTTTGCACGGTGCATCAGTTATCTCGTCTGACGGCAAATCACACACGTCCCATCGGAAAAAGGCGTGTTGCCGTCTGAAAGGTACGCAAGATGTTACTTCTTTCGGTGTGTCTTATCATCCGTATATTTTTTTAAATAATTATTTAAATTTGTAACAGTAGGGTCAAATATTTAACGATTTGTTTTGTTTGCAGTTGGATTTTTGAGAGAGAAATTCACGGTTATTGGATCTTTAATCTAACGGTCACTGATTTAGATGATAGTTTAGAAAAAAATATCTATATGATGTTTATCAATACCCTATTTTTGTTTTTTGCAAGAGTACAAGGCTTGTTATTTTAGGTTTTTAATTCGATCAATACTATTTATCAGATATATTAATTATAATTAAAATATATTACTGATAGTGATGAGATGAAAGAGAACAAAGAATAAACTCGAAGCGAACTTTGTAGTGATAAATTAGATATAGGAACAACTCCCTTTGGTATATAAGGAATTATCTCCAAAAGGAAGCACCTGCTAGGAAAGTACTACTGCATGCTATGCGCGAGAATTAGTGACACTTTGGGTGTTCTTCGTTCAATTGGGTTTCAGCTTTATCTTTTAACTAATTTTATTTTTTCAGATTTTTGTCTTTTTTTTGTATTCTTTTATATTATTTATAATGTGATAATATATTTTATATTTTAAATTTAATTATGCTAAAAAAACTAATAACTACTATAGTACCAAAAAAATCTTAAACAGTAAAAAAAGCTAGAAAGCTAGAAGCTCACAGCAAAAGCTGAAATGAGCTCTACTCTACCTAACACTTCTCATCTGCGTAAGGAAGGAATGGCAGTTAATTTTGCTATGGATAGCTCCATATTATATATGTTTATTTCTACCTATCCATTTTCATAAACCATTTTACAACTCTTATTTAGAAGCATTTGGGCTTGTTCTTTTTTTGCTGCGGTTGATGACTTTTTGGCTGTTTGCGACAGAGATTGTGGAAAGAGAGATACTCGCTTACGATTTTTGATGGTACATATATTATTTTTTTAACGTGTACTACAATTAACTTGTAGACCATATCTTAAAAAAATACTCAGTTTAAAAGTTAGTTGCTATAGCAAAAGCTAAAAGCGATTTTTAGAAGTCGTAAAAAACAGACCCTTTGTATGGGTAACCTTGCTAGTTTGTGGCTATATATTTTGTACTAGCTAGTAAAATCAATTATTTAGGTCATCGAGTCCATTTGCAATCCTGGGAAAGAGGATATTGCTCGTTGGTGTGCTCTGACCTGTCAGACAGTGAAGCTAAAATTAGGGTGCACGTGCATGCACAGCATCCTTCCTGTGTGACGGCACCCTTTTTCTACTTTTTACTTTGCCGGTACGGTACAGTGCTGGATAACAATTATAATATTGCTAGATGAGCTCTAAGAAAAAAATAAAATTAAATTAAAAAATAGTAAACTAAAAATTAAAAGCCAAAAGCTTAAGGGGCGATCAGTTTGACTATGGGAGGTGGATGTTTTTTCACTGTAGCAGGTACTTTAGCTACAGTATTTGCTACAATAAAATTGTTTTTTTGTTTTTTTAAAAAAATTTACTTATACTTTTTTCGTTTTTTGTTTTTGGTTTTTTTTAAAAAAAATTTTATATTTAATTATACTCAATAAACCAACTCAGCTACATTGTTTTTTCAGCTAACTACAGTATTTTTTCAACAAAAATTAAAAATTATCGCTATTCCAATCACCTCTAAGGACATGAGCTCTAAGAAACGGACCACTATCTTTCCGCTTCCAAGAGGGAGAGACTTCGCACTCCCATTAGGTTTGGCTGGTACACAAACACACCACGCACATGCGCCTGCATCTTGCAAAATTGGAAGTACCTGGTCTTCGGTACCTGCTCTGCAATGTCTTTTTTTTTTGCTTTAAGAAATCCTCTCCGTCTCTTTTGAAATAAACATATTGATCTCTACGTGAATCTAGACATTTTCTAGCTAAATATTATCCAATTTTATTTTATGTTCTACTGTAGTATTACGGCTTTAGGAGTAAAATGAATGTCGGCCATACCCTACGAAAAACGGTTTTGAGGATAGGAGAGTATCTGAAGGGTGGGACACACGGGATATGTCAGGGAAACATAGAGCTTATTTATACTAGTTTTTGTTAATAGCTTTTGGCTGTAATTAATGAATAGTAGTGCTATTGGATCACCATACGATTTACGGAACTATGATATAATAAAATACAATGTATATCACAATATGTGAAAAACGAATAGTAATGGTGATATAAGTGACTTATAGAAGTTGAGACGTTCCTATTGGATTTGGTTTCTAAAAGTAGAACTAGCTTATAGAAGCCAATCAGCCCCATAGGCTTCTTTGTTAGAAAAGGAAATATTAGCTTTTGGTATGGAAGATCAGTGAGCCTAGCATTACTGATACGAATACAGACATCCTTAGTATTTTTCTGCTAAATATACTATTTAACTGCAAAAACTATCGAGTCATATTAAATATTGTCAGGTGAGCTTTAATTTAATTACATCTCTATTTATTATATGTGAAGATGTAGAGCTACTATTTTATTTAATTATATATAGGTATATATTCGATCTGTACGTTCCAAAGAAATACATATTGTATGTCAGAATAAATGAAATCATTACGAAGGTCTCGTCGCGCAGTCCATCTCTTCGAAGATACAAGATGACGTCATGCGCCCAAAGGTCACCGCGAGCAGCTCCTTGGCTCCCTGGTGGACGCGATGGACAGCCACGTAAAGGAAAAACGGCGGCTCTTACTTCCGTAGGCTTCGTGCATGCGGGTGGACCACATGCATGGTGGAACCCGGTTCCCAACGCAGCTTACATGCATGCATGACCAGGTCATGTGGCTGCTTTACGCTAATTTTTTGGGTCATCAGTTTATACGCATGGGTCGTACACATGACCAGGTCAGGTCATTGCACGAAGGGCAATACAGGATATGGCTTGAGGGCCTATTCTTCCTAGTTATTAAAAATAATTTTTGATTTTTATTATAATATCTAACTTTTAAATAAAATATTTTTAAAATAAGATCTATAAATTAATTGTAGTATACGTTAAAAGCTTAATATCTATACCAGTTAAAATTATAAGTAAGGGTCTGTTTATTTCAGTTGTAGATTCTAAGAAGCAGCTGGTGAGTATCTAGCTAGTCAAAATCTGAAGAAGCTGGATAACCTCGACTTCACGGCTATTAGTTCATTTTACGGATTCGTAATTTCCGCTACTTAGAATCTGGATGAAAATCTGGACTATTTGGGGGAGCTGCAGATTCTGAGAGTAGCTGCAGCTGCCAAAAGGTAAAACAAACATGCCCTAAGTATCTCTCTCTGTAATCTATGTCTCGAACAAATAAAATTTAAAAAATTAACTAATAACTATACGCCGTAGCTACCAATAACAGGCCCTGATTCTATTTTCCGTGGCTCGTGCGCAAGTTAGGTCCCACCCGATTTTCCTGCTGCCACAACATGAAGCATAGTTAGGAATATTTTTGTTAGCTTGATTTGTTCCGGTTGTTCCCAATGAGACTGCGTCCATTGTTTTTCTTCCGTTAGAGTCGGCTGCATAATAGCCATGTATTCCCTCTTCAAAAAGGATCACGTTATTTAGATTAAAGCTTATACTCTTAATTCTATGGCTTATGCTGCAATGTTCCCAATATAATAGGAAGTTCTAATATAGATATTACTGCCGTTCTTCTTGTGATCTCCTCATGTTTTTGCAAGAAGAATAGTTTACTTTTGTATGACCAAGTAGATGATGATCAAAGCGTATGGTTGGATGAATTCTTTTGTCGTAGGTTGATATATTAGATA
The DNA here is from genome assembly GCA_036346265.1 of Melocanna baccifera. NCBI lineage: Eukaryota > Viridiplantae > Streptophyta > Magnoliopsida > Poales > Poaceae > Melocanna > Melocanna baccifera. The sequence goes on from CM070698.1 coordinate 22,224,014, forward strand.
GTGGTTAACGTCATCGGTTCATCAAATTACACAGATCCAAAATTATTTTTAATCCTATATCATAAAGATCGGATATCCCGTATCAATTACCCTTTCCCAGATCTCTGCCAGTTGAGTGGGCACGCACAAATAGGAGCACTGTTCTTTCATGTTACCCAGTTTTCCCTCTCCCTTTCTTTTTTATTTGATTAGACTCGTCGGTACACATCTCACTCCAATGCCTGCCTTTGGCCCACGCTAGCACTTTTGGTTTTACATATTTGTTGTCCATCTATTATTGGACCAAAACTGGCCTGCTACAACACTCATTCCTGTGTTTTCATATATAGATATAAAAGCATATATGGTGCTTAGAGGCTACATAGCCTCTCAATTAGGATTCATAAATAGTCTCTAAATTTAGCATAATTTTATACCATATATAAAAACTAATACTGTCTCTAAGATTGGACCCACAACTATAACAAAAAAATTAGAAAAAAAATTCGCACTCCATCCATCCATCCCTTCTCACTAATTTCTTTTATCTTTCTATTCATTGGCGCTCGCCTCAAGATTGGAGGCAATTTTTTTTCTCCCACAATATATGGTGTCGCCTCCAAGCCTCTTCTCTATGCTTGGAGGCTGTTTGTAGCCAACGCTATAGACGCTCTAAATGGCCCTCTAATACTTAGATGCAATGATAACGCTAACTTGGTTCATTGCTTAATTTGTCTGGTTCATATGTGCGAGACCTATCTTTATTTTCAGGTTTCTTTGTGATTAGTCATTAAGTTGACAACTAATCATGCACAAACTATAATTTATAGAGAAAATATCTAATATACCATTGAATAACGTCGAATGTCTACACTATATCAGCGATATTTCGCTGATTTTGTGGAGTCTAGACTAACATATCAACCTCACAATAAGTGACATATAGTTATTTAATGATATATTGTAGATCTTCCCTAATTTATATCACCTATAATTCTCTAAGCAGTTTTCCGTACTCTGGGGATTGGCTGATGTAATCATAATTAAACTTGCTCCTAATGCTAACATAAGCTCTTTCTCATCCAAAAAAAATATGGAAAGACTATACAAAATAGTCAGATACAAACCACCGTTTTACGAAAATTTTACAAGATCAATCTTCGTTCTCTAGGGAAGATGAGGAGAGAGATTATGGTGTTGGGTGGGGAGGGCGTCAGCATCGATCGGAGAAGGCCCTCCTCAGCTTGCCTCACAATAGTATTTGTCGCTCATCTGCCTCAGGCCCCCTATAATCTCTCTTTTCCATTACATCTTAAGAAAACGGACAATTTACTGGTCTTATAATATAAGTCTAAAACCTACTGTACGTACAGATAAAAAAGATATTAAATTTAAAAAAATTTATAACATTAGACCCTACATACTCCTATGAAATGATATACTACAATTACTTACTCATTTTTATCATTAAATTAATATTATATAATGAAAATATTGTAAAAGTATAACTTTAGTCTTGGTAACAGACTTAGGGGGTGATCGGAATAGCGATGGCTTTTGGTTTCTTCAGAAATGATCAAAAAACATCAGAATCGAGTTGGTTTATTGAGTATAATTAAATGTAAAAAAACCGAAAATAAAAAACGAAAAAAAAGTATAAGTAAATTTTTTAAAAAATAAAAAAACGAAAATTTTTTTTATTGTAACACGCATATACATATTACAGTGAAAAAACGTCCGCCGCCGAACGCTCAGCCCGTCGCCATATTGATTGGGGCCTTATATCGCTATCGAACGATGAAAAAAAAGGGGCATGAATCGAACGTCCCCAAGCGACCAGCTCGGCCGCATCTCTTGTCGCAATTTCTCGCGACATCTCGACGAGAGCTCCTCGAGATCTCGCGGTTCATAGCAAGTGATCTCGTGAGATGAGATGGAGATGGCTTCGCATCAACTCCATCGCTGTCTTAATAGTGTTTACTGTTGGGAATTTGTTGTTCGCTGAAGAGGGCTGATGGACGCATCTCTTGGACCCTTTCTCGTTGACCCCCTCCCTCCCCACCTTAACATGCAAAGTCTATTCTTGGGGTTTTTACACCCCATTTAGCACCCATGACCTGAGTTTGGGAGCATTCAATCTGGTTTCGGTTCACGATTTTTTGCTATTAATTTTTGATTAAAATTATTCTATAGTGACGGTAATTTTTTAATTATTTAATTAAAGAAAAATAAAAAATGCAACTATTTCGATATATATAATACAAAAAGAGAAAAAATAAAAGACTGAAAAAGTCAAAAAAAAAGCCAACACTTTCATTCATGAGAAGCCCAGGCCACATTGAACGGGGCCTTAATTCATTCTATTGGATTCCAAATCCTTTTCTAGCACGGTTTGAATTTGATTCAGGCTGGTTCGAATTCGAAATTTGCCGTTCAGGTGTCCATTGAAATTAAGAGTTTAGGAGCTCTCAACCCCTTACTCTCCCCCGTTCTCTAGCCCACCCAATTCAGCGCCGATGGGTGTCCCGCCGTCGGCGAGGTCAAGCCGTCGCATCCAATCACGCAGCCAGGTTGCTGGTTCAGTTATTTTCAGTAAGGGTGCTGCGGATTTCGTCCCGCTCCGTTGGGATTGAAGGCAAAACAGTAGATCTAGGGGAGAAGGAACTCACGGCGTGGTAGCAGGAATCTTGTGAAGTTGGCAGTCGAGGGCGTCGGCGTTGGTGGCGCCAACGGTGCTTCCCAATGACAAGCTCCAGGACTAGTCGCCGCCGCCGACGGCGACGCTCGTGCTGGAGTAGGCCAGGGATTCCTCGCGACACAGACGTGACGGGGTTCGACGCGGCTGTGGTTGGCGGCGAGGAGTTACGGCTGGGGAAGATCTCCTTCGTGCCCCTTGACCAAGGTGCTGCGCCGCAGCCTAAACCATGATCCCGCGAGTCGAGCAGCGGAGGGGGGTGACGCCCTCGCGTCCGGGAGAGGGGAGACTGGAGAGGCGGCGGGAGCAGAGTCGAGCGGTTGCAGTGAGTCGCTGGCGTCCAGCAGCGATAGCCGGAGCTGAGCAAGGAGGTGGCGCGAGAGCTCGATATGGTTGATGCTCGATTCCAGACAGAATGATGGGCAAGAGCAAAGAATTGTTTAGTGCCTCTTGGAATTGGCTTTAGAAGGAACTATTGGTCATATACCCTCCATTTAGATGAAAATTGAGGATTTATCCTCCTAACTCACGTATCAGTGACCTACGATTACCCTACATGTCATCGAGTGGAGAGGGTAAATCTTCAATTTCCCAACTATGAAGAGGGTATATGATCTAAACCCCCGCTTTAGAATCATCAGCTCTACTTCTAGTGGCAGCCAAACAGCTCTATGATCTATCCTTATAATCGAATTACAATTCTCTGATTCCATGGCCAATTCATGGGAGCCAAACAGTGTATTAGTAGAAACTCACCTTACAATCGCTGCTACTAAGGTTAAAATTATAGTTCTATTTTTCCATGTAGTGAAAAAGAGTTATCGTAAGTTCTGTCTGTGGAATAATGGGTAGGTTTTTTTGGCTATAGATTAGCTTATATTTTTGAATTCTAACTGTTCGTGAGAGAGTATGAAGAGAGAGAGATATATATAGTTGCATGCTATTTTGACCAACATAGTTTAAGTTACAGTGTCTGTTATAATTGACTTCTAAATTCTGCCTTGATATGATGTATTATTTGAAAGCTAGTTATTATAGCAAGAAAAAACCCAGCACCATTATTCTTTTCTTCCTTGCTTATTTTCAGATTAATTTTTGCTTCCAAGTGTTTGCCTTCTCTTTTATTTCCTTCCCTTTAAATACAAGTCTCTCTCCTCTGCAGGCAGCTATACATATTGTGTCCATGTCGACCTTTTTCTAGTTATTCAAAGACAAAGCCATACAAAGATATCTGAATCCCATGATGATCTGATCTCACGTGTCCTTCTCACTCCCTCAGCCTTTCTTTGAAGAAAAGGGTAGAATTGAAAACATGGCCTTGCTACGAGGCCTTAAGGCCATTTTGCGTGGGATGATTTGAACCCATTTGCACTATAGAATCCGAGGAATGAGGATAACATGAACTGCCATTTCTGCACAGGTCTATGGTATATTAAAGGATTAGTTCCTTATATGCCACCGCAATTTTACGAAATTACTGATTGTATCGCTGCCACGTGAGGTCGATTATATTGAGCAGATGATCGCCCTTGGTATACAACATCGCTGGATTTTTACTGCCTTTGTACTTGATAACGTATGTAAAGTCCTACACCAAAATTGCTCTTGTGCAATTGCCAGACATTTATATTTCTTTTTCACAAATAAGCATACTGTATTTTCCACCAGGTAAGCACAATACTAACATGCCACCGAGGAAAACACAGGATTCAGGGACAAATTAACGGTTCACGTTCAACTAAATAAGAGTAGATACAAACATATCACTGTAATGCTGGCTCTGGTATCAGTCCACTATATCCTTTAGATGTTCATACCGAGGACGAGCAAATGCTTGGGCACAAAATTCAGGCACAACATGCTCAACAATTTGTCGACTTGATTCTCAAGCTGCCCTAATGACAGCCATTTTTTATGTTGTCACTGCAGTCTAGGTTACTCGCACTTGATTGAACGGTAAATGTGCCGCACGAACAGCAGCGATGCACGGAAACCAACAGTGCCCAGCATGAGGAAGAAACCGTAGCAGACACAGGTCATGTAGCCGAAGAAGAAGGACGTTTGCATGAAGCCTGACATGTCTGACCGGGCATGGTAGTAGTAGATGCAGTAGAAGAAGATGAATGTACCAGTGGAGCCTCCACAAAGGACAGATCTGCAAACAGAAGCAAAAGCTTTTATTCCACAGCCAAGAGCAAAATGCAACGTGGGAATTATGGAAATGGAATTCCAAGAAATAAGGTGATGATTATGTCGTAATTATGATGGTCCGGATACATGACCATTTTTTTGCCTGAAGTGTTTCTCAAGTTCTGGTGCTTTTTAAGTTCACAGTTGATGATTGGGTACTTCTGAAAACTTCTAGGGATAATTTCCTAATAAGTGTTTCCTTTAACTTCTAGTGCTTTATGTAAAACTAAAGCATTTTCATAGACAACTTTCAAGCAAAAAGTGTATTTATGAGGGCAAGGGGCAACTATGTGAGCTAATCTAGCATTCCATGTACTAAATAATTGCTAAACTGCATGTTTCCCTACAGTTTCTATTTTAGTTTTGATCTGTTGGCTTGTGCAAACACAGCAGAGAGGTAATTAAGTAAACATGAATAAAAACAAAAACAAAAACAAACATGGATAATTGAATGAAGATGGATAATTGCAAGAAGATGAATTGATCTCCTGAGAACTGACCTCCACCACCACTCATGATCCTCAACAGCAAGCTGGAAGTATGTGAGTGCCACTGTGACGAACGCTGTGACGATGATGAGGATAATAAAAACAATGAAGAGGATGCTGTAGATGGTGTATATCTTATGCCCCCAGATGCTGGCAAATATGTAGTACAGCTCGATGTAAATAGCACTGAAAGGGAGAAATCCTGCCATTGCCATCTGAGGAATGGTGCTCCGGTACCAGGGCAGCTGAGGGATTTCCCTTGGGTACTTGGTTGTGCGGCAGGGAGCTTGGAATTCTGTATTGCTATTTTTCCCAGCTATACCACCCAACACAAGGAGAGGAGAGGTTACAAGTGCCCAAATGAGAATAATGACAATTATAGTACCGAAAGGCAAAGCTGCTGTAGCACTGTACGCTATCGCAACAGTGTTTAGGAAGCAGAATGTAAAGAAAAGAGGCCCACAAAACAAGCAACCAGTCAATACCAGATTCCTCACCTGAAACATTAAGACAGTGTGTGTAAATACAGAGCTGCAAATAATTCAAGAAACCTGACCATTAGAGCATGCCTTACCCAGTTTGTTCCCTCCAGTTGAAGATAGAAGGAAGTGGCTGTGTACCCAGCAATACCAGATGTAAGAGCGTAGATGACAACTAGGGCAGTGAAAAGGGCTCCTCTGTTGTATGGATAGAAGACACCAACAATTGCGAGGAGGAAGATGAAAATTGCACTGTCAAACGAGAAGCATTTGTTACTTGAGGATCATTACATCAAAGCTTGGATCATAACATAAACTGAAGCGAGGAAGTTCTTACAGGGCAAGAAGCTGAGTTCCAGATCCAATAATTGCAGCAAAAAGAGATTTTTGCTGTGGGAAACGGAAGACATCTCCGTGAATATACTTCCATCCAGTCTCTTCTTGGTCTTCAAGGGACTCATCTTCATATGAATATCTTCAATGAAAGTGGGACATTAAGAATCCATTTAGTAAAGCTACAATCCATGTGATGAGAATGGAATGCATTGATTAAGGTCTTACTTGATGAAATCGTTCTTGAGCACACGCATCAGGATTGTAGCCAGGAAACCAGTCAGAAGGAGTACCGTTACACATGAGTTAATTATGGAAAACCAATGGATCTCTAGATGTTGTGGCATAGAGGAAGGCTTGGAGTACTTTTCCATTCTTTTCTCAAAAGGAATATCTGTCTTCTTCCATGTTACTGAATAAGAGAACTCTACCTGCACCTCCTTGTCCTCTGTGATATCCACAGCCACACTTGGATCCGTTCGGACATTGATTTCTATGACACGGTCATTGTTGTACACGATGTCGAAGTCGATGTGCTTAAACAGCAGGTACTTTGCATCCCCCTGCTCCTTATCCTTGTCCAATTTACCAAGGAATCCCCATAATGGCAGGTCATCATAGTACATCTGGAAGTAGTAATCCTTTGCAACTGCATCCCGGAGCTTGGCAACTTGCTCCTTGGACAATGTTTTCTTGCAGAGAGTCTTGGAGTTCTTATCTTCCTTAAAGTTCAATTCATATGGTGCGTCAACCAACCGATCACCATTTAGAACCTCCCCAAGAGCCTCCTTTTTGTCCTTCGGGTGTTCTGTTACAAGCCAGGCAGAAGTTAACATGAAAGAAAAAGGACTTGGGCACAACCAACCAAAGAGATTGAATGCTAAATTAAGCAAATAACAACAACAAAAAACATTGGCATTCATAAGATCACAAACCTGGTGCACAAAAGGGTAGATCATAGTACCGGTACGTCTCACTGCAATACACAAAGAGTATCTCAGTTATAATGACCACAGTAAAAAAGAAAAGCGAATCAATTTTAACAAGCGGTTAATGTAGAAACATAACATGGTTATTATTCGCTTATAGTACCGGTATGTCTCACTGCAATACACAAAGAGTATCTCAATTATAATGACCACAGTAAAAGAGAAAAAAAATCAATTTTAACAGGCAGCTACTGTAGAAACATAATAACATGGTTATTATTCACTTGTAGAATTCTATCGTTGAGGCAATACTGAAAGTGCAAACTTGACCTAGTTCACATGGCAGTATTGACAACATAGAGCTCTTTTTCCTATGATTGAGCTAGCCATACTACTAACTCATGGATTGTCGAAGTGAAATCACAAATACACTGTAACAGTTAATACTAACTACTCTTGCTAACCCAGAGCCCGCCTTCTACCATTGAAGAATCACACACTTGCTATCTTATAGGCTATAGCTACTACACTGGAAATACTTCCGGTTGAGCTTAATCTAACTTGGCAGTAATCCTATTCTAACTTAACCGTAATTACCGACACCAAGTAAACCAAGTCTTACTCATGCATCTAATGGACAACAAAGCGTACGAGTAACACAGAGTCAATCCCTCATCAATAGTTCTCACATCGCAGGAGAATTATACCTTGGATTGTGGAAAGGCCCAACCTTGTTCGCGTAGAGCGGGACAAGATCTCCCTCCTTGTACCTGTGATCGGAGTCATCAGCTCCAGCTCCCAGCACACAAGCCAACACCACCACCGCAAGAACTACAGCGCCCACCGCCTCCACCCTCACCATCTCCGCAGGCACCTACCCAACAACACCAATAAAAAATGGCCACCTGCATGTACAGCGCACAGGAAAGGCAAGATCTTTTCAAGTGAAAAAAAAAACAGATTTGACCCCACTAGCCCCTCAGATCCTTACCAAGATCCAACCGGATCGGGCTCCGGCGCCTAAACGGCGAGATGGGTATCAAAAGATCTCCGCGGAAATGGGCGCAGAATCTGTGAAGAAGTGGATCAAAACGGCGCCGTTTCTGCGCGGAGGTGCCGGATTTGGGAGGCGGGCGTGGGAATTCGGAGACGGGGATGGGGTTCTTGGGGGAGCAAACGTCTGGGGATTTTGGTCGCGAGGGAGTTCGTGGAGATCTGTGGAGGCCTGGAGGGGGAGGGGAGGAGAAGGTCAAGCAGTTTGGGAAGGTGAAATTATAAATTTTCGGCCCGTCAGACGGTGAGATCTAAGGCCCTGTCCAAGCAGCCGTGATTTTTGCCATTTAACTAAAATAATACTAGTAGGTAGAAAAATTCATGGTTAAAAATAAGTGTTTCAATCGACTTTTGTCTTTTTAAATTTTGGCTGAGCTGATTTTCAAAACATGTTCAAAGTAGAGTGTTCAAATTGGTTTTGGATTTTGAAAACTAGGGAGCGCGTTCTACCTCTACACACTCTCCACAATTCCCATTGATGCTCTTACGTCGTCGCTGCCGCATGGGATCATCTTCTCCATAGCCGGCCACTACCCATCGACCCATTCCCGCTGCTCCTGTGATCTTCTCGTAATTTTATTTGTGTGAAATTGTATTCTAGTATCTTATCAACATTTTCCTTCAATAAATTTCTCTTTTCTCACAATACATCATCGGAATGTCGTTGTCGTCCTCGTCGCAGCTCAACCCGCTGCTACCGTCGATCTCGTCGCTCTCGGTGAACCTGACCCAAATTCCTTACACCCGAAGCTTTGCCATCACCCCTTCTACCTATTCCCCACGCCAATTAGGTTTATTCTCAATTGTAGAATGTCGCCACCTCCTTCTTCGGTGCTGCCCGCTGCCACCCCACCACCTTCGGCCATCTTAGGATATGTTACCAGTATAGTTGAACTCTCGCCTTATCCATGCTCGTGAGTGCACTATTCTCCAAAGGGTGCCAATCAGAGCATCACTGTCACCAAGAGCCCACGCTATGGCAACTACCCCGACGTTGCGAGCACTATGGCCGAGCTTCCCTGCCCATGCCGCCGCCTATAGCTCTCTTGAGGTCGGACCGGCCCATTTTACCCATCTGTCGCACCGCTAAAGCCATCGTTCGTCGTTGCTGCGGACCACCAGAGCAGCATGTGCTCGTTATTATCCATTGTCTCGGAAGCGGCTACAGTTCTAACAAAAATGGCTTCCCAAAAACTGCCGCAAAAGACTACTCATTCCAATTGGGTTCTAGTTTCTGAAAGCCAGAAGCCAATGCAGGTTGAAACGGTGCCTAAGTGAGACTGTACTGAATAATTGGACGTTTTTGTCCTTTGACTTGGTTTCATGGAGTTTTGCTGCACTGTATTGTAGCTGGGGCATTTGGACACAAAGCATGATTTCAGCGAGAGAGAGAAAAAACCAAGCATGTTGCGGTTTAATAAACCTACCCTACTATAGTCACTAGATTACTCATCAGAGAGGAATAGAGGATCTAACATCAAACAATTGGCTTACTTTTAAATTTAAGAATGTAAAAAATTCCCATACCCTGCTGAGAAAAGGTCAAATCAAAGATATATAGATGACCAAAATATGTAATCACGTGGCACATAGCAAAAGTCACCGTTTACGACTAGGCATACGATGGATTAGAAAAAACTTCGAGAATGAAAACTAGCCGCTTGATCTTGTAACAAATAAGATGCGGACAAGGCAAAATACCTCTTGCTTCATGATCTTTCTAGATTTTTTGTTAGCAGAAGAGAGATTTCATTGATTCATTTGAGGGAGCGTTACAATCATCGAGCTATGGCCCCGCTCAGTGTAGCTGCACGACGGAAGCCAGCGACAGGAACACTGTACAGTCCTGTAGCATTTTTGTTTTTATTTGTATTTTTTGGTTTTTTTGAGTTTTGTTTTTTTTCTCCGCATTCCTTTACATTGTTCGCTTTAGATTAGCGTGCCGTTTTTATTTTTACATTTTTTTAAATTTAATTATGCCCAATAAGCCAACTCAGCTACAGTAAAAAAACCATCTACAGTAAAATTTTAGCAAAAATCAAAAGCCATCGTTATTCCGAATGCCCCCTAAAAAGACTCAATACAAGGAAGAACACCCGCTAACCACACAGCCGAACTACACAGTGTGTCTGTTCTTTATAGTTGTGGCTTTTGATTTTTGGATAAATTTTTTGAATTTTGATTTTTGAATTCGCGACAGAGATTACGGAGAAAGAGATACTCACTTGTGATTTTGGCTGGTACAGATGTTGAGATTTTAACATCTACTACAATTAACTTATAGATCTTATGTTGAAAAAAAATACTACATTTAAAAGTTAAATTCTATAGCAAAAGTCAAAAGCAAATTTTAAAAGCTGAAAAGAACGGGCCCATTAGCATATTGTGCTAGCTTATATTATACCCTATTTTGATCTCTTTTATTAGATCAGGGCCAAAAATCCCACTAGTAACCGGTACGGTTACCCATGGAACTGGATTTCCGGTGGAAATCCGAAGAAAATATACCAATCAAATTTGTTTAAATTCAATTTTGAATGTAAAAGTTGGCATCTCTAATAATATTTATATTGTTTAATATTAATGAAATATATTAGGAATACGAGAAAAAACATGTTAGTCCACCACGAACAATACAAAGGAATACGAGAAAAAATGCAAAAACTCAAAAATAAAAAATCGAAATGCATTTAAATTATGAAAATTGAAAAAAGCAGTCGTCAAATCGACTTTAACCAAAATAAACACAGCTAACTTATAATGACCCTACTGGTATGGCCCCTCAAGTAGGGGTGGAAACGAGCCGAGCCGAGCCATGGCTCGGCTCGTTTAGAAACCGAGCTAGAAGGCAGGCTCGGCTCGGGCTCGACAGAGGCTCGAGCCGGCTCGCGAGCTTAAGTAAGGCTTGGTCTGGGCTCCCTCCCCGCCGGCCGCCGCTCAGATCCGCCGCCGCCTCTCGGTCTGGGCTCCCTCCCCGCCGCCCAGATCCGCCGTCTCCTCTCGGACTGTGCCGCTTGGAGCGCCGCCGCCGCCCAGACCCGCCGCTGCCACCTCTCGATCTGTGCCGCTCGATTGCCGGGTGTGTGCAGTGCGGGGCGGGAGCAGCGAGGAGGAGGCGGCGGGGCGGGGCGGAGGAGGCGGTGGGGAGGGAGCGGGAGGCGGCGGGGGGCGAGGAGGCGGTGGGGCGGGAAGCGGGAGGCTGGGAGGCGGCGGGGCGGGAGCGGGCAGAGGCGCGCGGCGGGGAGCGGGAGCGGGGGCGAGGGAGCGGGGAGGAGGTGGCGACGGCGGGGGAGCAGGGAGGGAGGTGGGCGGGGTGGGGCCGCGGGGAAGCGGAGAGAGCGAGGCGGGCGGAGGGAGCGAGCGAGGCTCCCGCACCGGGTGGAGTGAGCGAGCGGGCGGTCTGGAGTGAGCGAGGCGGACAGCGAGGCAGCGAGCGAATATATTATACCTCCGGCTCATTTGGGCTCGCGAGCCGGCTCGAGCTCGGCTCGTTTTTGAGTCGAGCTATTTCTTGGGCTCGGCTCGCTGAAAAAATTTTCGTGCTCGAGCCGAGCCGAGCTGAGCCGGCTACGAGCTCGAGTAGCTCGCGAGCCTCAAGCTTTTTGTCCAGCCCTACCCTCAAGCACGCTATAGATATTGGCCAGAGTTACATGATCAAATGGGATGCCATAATGCCTCCCCGCCTCTCCATGGTCAAGGTCAGGGGTGGAGCTACCGCTCGGCAACCCGAATGGCTATATAGATTCGTGGATGAAAGTACAATAGAGCTTCTCTATAATTAATTAATGAGGTTAAATATAATATTATCTCAAATAAACGATTATTTGGTTTACCTACGCTCCAACCGCGTAGGTACATACCGTACTACCAACAATGACTTCAACAATATTCTATGATCATCTGGGAAGAATACAAGAAAATGGTTTTTTTCGATACCAAGGGATCATGATTGTAGACGAAAATAGTGCCTACCATTAACCTTTCCGGCACTCCACCGACATATAGGTATTAAACCAACATCATAAACTTGTAGGAACACATACATTTGTATTCGAAATCTAATCTTTTCAATTATATTGTAGGTGTTGCTTGTACTTATGGGTGAAGGCATACGGTTGTACACCAGTCGCTAACTTCCATTCCCCGCCTCTTCCAATGTTTGTAGAGAATTCAACTGAAATTTCCTTGTTATTTATGAGACGTTCTTGTACTCTGTAGCAAGTTGAACCTACCTATATCGTGTTTGTAGCAAATGGAACTCATTTTTGTAACAATTTCATCTAAGTCCGTGCTGCAACTTCACGGCGGAAATCGGTGGGGACCGTTCGAAATTGGCCAAATCCTAAAAAATCCCGGTCAAATTTTGACCAAATCCCGTTTTCAATTCAAAATTTTGGCTTTGCTTAATCGTTTGGATTTTCCGGTAACCGGCTGGGCACTACTACCGCCAGGTGGCCCAGGTCTGGGAAAAAAACACAAAAAGAGAAAAGGTATTCGAAACCATGTACCAGACTGAACAGTTCCTTTGCTTCAACGATTAGACCGAAGAATCTGGATCTATCCTAGACTCCTGGAGCTTTTGTACGGACTAATCAACCAAAGGCTATTCTTTTATTAGAAACCGACAACAAAAACCAATCTATTAGCGAAGCAAATCTTCTAGCTGTCTAGCCTAGCCTTAGTCAAAACGTCCAATCCTTCCCATATTTGGTAATGTAACTACTTTTTTTTTATCTATTTTTATAAATCTAACATTCTCCTCAAGCTCGACAGGCTCTCAGTAGATCCTGTCGAGCCATCAGAGCTCGGTAGGTCCTCGACCCATCGAGTAACCATGACACGGCAACACTTGTCGAGCAGCCACACATTGACAGGTAATTAAGGGAGCATAATTAGCACTAATTAAGCATTATATTATATATTTAGTACTAATTAAATATAATTAACACTAATTAATCACTGCGCCGTCATTCGGTTTGGCATATCGTCCTGCCGAGCTTAAGAAGAAAGCTAGATTTATAAAAATAGATGTCTAGAATTAAATTTGAAAAAAAAAGTTAGCTATGCTGCAAGACGTACAAAGGACTCCAAAACGTTACCCCCTTCATCAACTCTTCCAGTGCTGCCCGTCGAACAAAAGTTTTTTAATGCTGCCTCAAATACCCAAAATTGCTTCACATTAACGGATAAATTATGAATAACAGGTCAACTACGCGGTAGTCACTGAGCATTCAACAGGTAAGAAATTCAGAATGCATGTAGAGAAGTCGTAAAGATGCACAAATTTAAAGATGGAGTAGGATCAAAGAAGAACAGGAAGGATCGATTCCTCAAATAACAGATGTAAATGCTCATTTGGGCTTACGCTATTAGCATGTAGCTTCTAGTTTTTTAATTTTGTCTTTCTTTACTTTTGGGTTTGTTTGGCTTTTTTTTCTCCTTATTCTTTGTATTGTTTGTGATAATTATTTTTATAAAATTTAATTACGTTGAAAAAACTAGCATCCGTTACAGTGAAAAAATACAAATAGTATCAAATAAGCTATAATCCCGGCTTATAAATCAGAATGAGCGTCCCAAATTGTTAAATTTTTTTTAAAAAAAACAGTGTCAAAGAGGAGGAGCATGTTTGCTGCTTTTGCTTGGCTCATTTGTCGTACGGGCGGCAACGTGCAGAGATGCTAATCGTGTCTGCCTCAACTATACCTTGTTTTTGTTTTTGTGTTCTCTCCTGCTATCTCCACCCCCATTGTTTACACACGGTCACACCCTGCAATGGCTGCTAATCTTTTTTTTTTATTCTTAATTTAGAAGACGTGTCATACGTATTTTCTCTATATATTTTAGAACCAGGCAATTCTCCAGATAACCAGGTCGGTTACAGGTTATAAAGCCTTTTAGAGTCGTTCAACTCAGTTTAAATAAGTTGATTTATAGTTTATTTTGTACTTAAATTGAACCTTTTACGACACTAGCCATTGTTGACAAATAACATTTGCTTAATTTTGTAGCCTCTATTCATAAAAAAGACTATATGAGTGTACCTATATAATTCTTAATATTACTTAGAGAAGCCACGTACAAATTTGACTCATGTACACTCGCTACAATATGGAGCGACCAAATGAGTACCGTTTTATTCTTTAGTACATTGTGAGCATCTAAAAATTTAAAATTACAGCAGTAGAAGGAATTTAAGGAGTTGTTTCGATTATTAGAATTTAGGCTAAAGCTTACGGTCCAGTCTCCTCCATTTTTCTAGCCTACATCCTCTAAACACAATAAAACAATTCATTAGAAAAAAGATATACTACTTGTTCGACACGCAAACAAATAATTGCACATCCTCTATTACTATTAACGTCACCCATAATGTAATTATGCTACTGAAATGAACCAGAAATTACACGGTATTATAATCTCAAATTTATTTTTAAAAAGCAAAACATTATTAAAAATTCCAAAGGAAACATGTGTTTTAAGTTTTTTTAAACTAGAAAACATATGTTTAAAGTTGAAGTTACATTTCTAGACCTTTGTTTTTTAAAAAAGAGGTTACATTCTAGACCATTTCTCCATAAATTATTGAAAAAAAATTAGTACCGATAACACAGGCCAAGCAGTGTAATACCAAGAAAAAAAAGGAAAGAGGCTGCTGGGCCAAGCCCAAGCTCAAGCTGGCCCAACCCACGCCAACCCCACAAAAGGGAGGAGCAGGGGAGGCAGCTCACCCTCATCCACTCCCAGTTGCTCCTGTGCACTTCCCCCAGCTGTTCCCGTGCGTTTCACCGCCACTGCTCCTCTGCTAGCCACTCGTCGACACCGCTAGTTGCTCCGCCCAACTGTGTGCCATTACTGCTGCCCAAGTTGCCCCGACCGTGCCATCGTCATCTCGTCCTCGAACGTCGCTCCTTGCCCTTGGCGTTTCGTCGTCGCTGTTTTCTCAGGGGAGCTGCACTGTGACCGACAGCCTCATCGCCGCCTTTCTTCCCTTGCGCCACCCTTCTCCCCTTCACCTGCATGCGCCGCCCTTCTTCCCCCCAGCCAAGAAGAGGAGGGAGGGAGGAAGGAAGGAAGGAAGGGGGGAAAGGAAGGGGAGGGAAGAGGGAAGGGGTCGGTCGATAGGGAGAGGCTCGACCAAGAAGAACATAGAAAGAAGAAAAGAAGAAGGAAGAAAGAGGGAGGCTTGGCTGAGGAAAAGGAGGAGAGAAAGAAAGGAAGTAGGAAAAGGAAAGAAGAAGAGAGGAGGCTGAATTGACACCAGATCCGTCAATTCTAGCCAACAAGAGGAAGATGGTGTCCCGATCTAGTTGTTCTTTGCTAGGGAAACGCCTCAAATCCCTTTTCCCATGTTTTGTACCCCTCTGTAATGGTGTAGATGATCACATTACGACATTGTTAGAACATGGTTGTGACACATCGGTAGCAAATGGGTAGCAAAGATGGTCGCTTCGTTGTTGTCATGTTTGTTCAATTGCATTGTTGAGGATTTTGAAGTAATAACATGAAAGTTGTAGAGCAATGCCAAAGCTTTCCGTAGAGTGCTAAATCATCAAATTTGGTCAAGTAAGTTGGAAGTTATGGTCCTATGAGCTATGTTTGTCTAGAATTGGGTTAGCAAATGTAGCTATGGTGTTATTTTGCATTTTCAATGCATAAAAGGACTTAATTAAATTATGGTGACAACTGGAAAGGTGTACATAATTTATTCTAGTCTCCACAAATGTTATTATTTTCTATGGTTTGTGTTGTAGAAAAATAGTTATAAAATTTTGAAGGTTATTGTCCAGTAAGTTAACATCAGTAACTTAGGGTAGAAAATGGTGTCCTAGATGGCTTAATCATGAAAAAATGGATATTTAGAAAAATGTGGAAGACTTTGTGTAGATTTTAGAAAATATATTGTTTGTTGAGTTTGAGTTCCTAGTTTGGAAGATATAACCATTTGTACACTAGGACAACAGGGTGAATGGCTGGTCAACTAGATTGATTTAGTTTGGATTTGTGCGTACAGGAGCGTCGTTAGCTTATTTCTCATGTTTGTACTATGGTAGAATGTTTTGAGTTTGGTAATGATTGTCTAGGTGGAGGTTCAGGGTTGGTGTTGTGTACACATTATCTCCATGGTTAAAAGGCAAGTGTATGATGGAACAGTAGACGATTATTTATTTTTACTCTTGGTTATCTAAATTTAGTCGCTATGCTATATTTACTTGATTCTTATTAAATATAATATGGTACGATGACAATGAACACACTATATAGATGGTTACATGGTAATATTGGTATATGGTAAATGATTATTGGAAAGTATTACATCACTTGCAGTCACACCATGAAAAATGCATATGAGCTAGACAAGTGAGTATGTTATATAATTTGTCCAGAGTGCATGATTCAAGTTGGTGAGAAAGTTATATAACTAGTTCAGAGCGCTCTTAAGAAAGACCTATTTCGATAGTCACCTTACGGGATGGATAAAAAGACCTACTTTAGTAGGTACCTCTACGGGATAGAGGTATATGGTGTACATCGACGGTTGTTCTCTTAGTTATATTGGTATGAGCTTAAAAGGTGCATATAAACATTGCATTGCATTAATAAGAGGAAAAGATGAAAAAAGTTATGGATAATAGCATGGTTATGTTACTCCGTGATAAATAGTGCATATAAACATTGCATTGCATTAATAAGAGGAAAAGATGAAAAAAGTTATGGATAATGGCATGGTTATGTTACTCCGTGATAAATGGATGTTGACATGATTAAGTTATATTTATTGTTTTGTTGATGTTTATTATTTTATTATATATTTGCTGAGTTTTGAGCTCCCGCTTGCTTTGTTGCTGTTTTTAGATGACTAATTAGGCGTCATGCATCAAGAATGGGAGAGCAACTCTACACCACATCCAATAATAATGTTCTAGAGCATAGCCTCTGTTTTCTTTAAGATTGCTTTAGTAAAATAATTTGCTAATATGAAATTAGTCAATAAAACTCTCGTAAATTGATGATGAATATTAGATAACTTCTCTAGTAATATATATTTCCTTAGTAATGTTCTAATTACAAGTTTAAGTTTACTCCTTGGCGCATGGTTCCGGACATTTTTGAGCGTATGTTCTCGAGCGTTCTTAGACGCGCATGACCTAAAT
Source organism: Melocanna baccifera (assembly GCA_036346265.1). Lineage (NCBI taxonomy): Eukaryota > Viridiplantae > Streptophyta > Magnoliopsida > Poales > Poaceae > Melocanna > Melocanna baccifera. The sequence goes on from CM070698.1 coordinate 22,241,315, forward strand.
TTATTTTGTGAATTATTTATTCTTACACTGATCAGTGAGTTTTGTTTATAGCACATTTGTTTTAATGCTTATGTTAAATGTATATTGTTTATCGCTTCGTTGAGACATAGCTAGAGGAGATGCTGCCAAAATCTAATAGCAATGTATGTAAATTAGAGTATTATATAGTAGTGATAGCACTTTAAACTCAAAAATTGGACCAAGATGTTACAGACAAACCAACATGCACACATTTATAAGAAACATCTCATTTTTAGAATGTCCTCTATGAATAGACAAGAACATGCTTTCCAATCATGCTCCAGCCGTAAGCAAGCCAGAGGAAACCGACGGCAGGTGGATCACACCGGGCCCACATGTCGGTCCCACGTGGGCGTTCCAGATACGATGCCCGATGGCGCGTAGCTATTTTTGCAAGCAAAGTAGGATTTGGGCGGAGGTAACGCGGCCAATAATAGCGCAGCTGATAGCGATCGCCTGTTCCATCCGCCACCTCCTCCTCCCAGGATCTCCCCCTTGTCTCTTCTCTCCCTCGCAGCATTGCTCCGCATGAAGCCGTCGTGGGTTTGATCGCCCCGTTGACCCCCCTCCCCCCCTCCAATCTTCAATTCGATCCATTCCCGGTTCCTTTTTTTCAGCAAATTGCCGCTTGTGCGCTCCGGTTTGGCCGGTTTCTTGGTTGATTCGGCCGGATTGGAGGAAGGGCACGGTGAGAAAGGCGGTGTCTTGGGTGATGCTGTGGATTCGGCCGCTCTTGAAGGAGGCGGGCGGCTTGGTGTGGATCTAGGCAGGAAGGGAAGGAAGGATTAACCGGCGGTTTGGTTTCTTGTTCTTCTTGGTATGAGCGTTGGAGGAGATGGGGATGGACTACTACAACGTGCTCAAGGTGAACCGGAACGCGACGGAGGAGGACCTGAAGAAGTCGTACCGGCGGCTGGCGATGAAATGGCACCCCGACAAGAACCCCGGCGACAACAAGGAGGAGGCCGAGGCCAAGTTCAAGAAGATCTCCGAGGCGTATGAGGTATAACAATTGAACCGCTCTATACATCCCAATGCAATTGAAGAGGTTATGATTTACCATTTTAATCCATATTGGATATGTTGCAGCGCAAAATGCAGCGTGATTGAACAATGACGATATCTGTTCTGCTGTGTGATTCAGAAATATCATGATTTCGCTCTCTGTTTTTTTCTTTGCCGTATACGGATTGATAGGTGCATCATTTGATTGAGAGGAGAGGCATGCCGCCTGATCGCTTTCATGGTCTTTTTTTTTCCTTACCAAGCTTCTAGTATATCTGACCACTGCTATGTTCCTCTGCATCCCAAATGTGGTTCCTCTACATCCTCAAATGTGACAGGAAGAAACATATACTCGAGTCTCACCACTGTATGTCTTGCTTTGCTTCTAATCTGATTGCATGCTATGCTTCTGTGACCATTTATCATTTCAAAGGAATGTTGCTAAAATTGAATTCGCAAATGTTGAATACTTGAATTTAAATCTCAAGCCTAAGATAACCAGTCATGTACAATGTTTACTGCTTTCAGGTTTTGAGCGATCCCCAGAAGAGGGCAATATATGATCAGTATGGAGAGGAAGGCCTGAAGGCCTCTGCGGATGCCGGTGGTTCATCATCCATGAACGGGCCTGGTAACCACCGTTTCAATCCTCGGAACGCCGAAGACGTGTTTGCCGAGTTCTTTGGCAGCAGCAAGCCTTTTGAGGGGATGGGGCGTGCAAAGTCGACGAGGTTCCAGACAGAAGGTGCTGGCGCTTTTGGTGGGTTTGGTGGGAATGAGAACAGATTCAGATCATACAATGATTCGGTCGGCACCAGTTCGAGTCAGCCTCGGAAGCCAGCTGCCGTGGAGACCAAACTGCCCTGCACGCTCGAAGAGCTATACACTGGTTCGACGCGCAAGATGAAGATATCCAGGAATGTTGTGAAGCCTAATGGGTAAGCATATGCATATCTATAGGCAGATTCTTGGAGCAGACTGTTTCCATTGTCTTTCACCCAGAAAACTATGCACCATTGCCTCATTTTCAGTTACAAGCAAAATGTGTTCTAATCATTTAGCCTCTTCTTTATATGTACAAGGAGCTCATGAACAACTAAATGGAGTTTTAAGAGCATGATGCACACCAATTTCATTTTCTCTTAGCTTGCTTGTTCTTACCTGCTGAATTTTAAACAGACACATAGGGACTGAATCAGAGATTTTAACAATTGATATAAAGCCTGGCTGGAAGAAAGGAACCAAGATTACATTCCCAGACAAGGGCAACGAGCAGCCAAACCAGCTCCCTGCCGATCTCGTCTTTGTCATCGATGAGAAGCCCCATGATCTGTACACAAGAGAAGGCAACGATCTCCTGGTCTACCAGAAGATAGACTTGGTGGATGCATTAGCAGGAACAACGGTTAATCTGAAGACTCTTGATGGGCGTGACCTGGTGATCAAGCTGACAGATGTGGTGACACCTGGGTATGAGCTTGCGATTGCAAAGGAGGGGATGCCTAATGTCAAGGAGAATGGGAGGAGAGGCAATCTGAGGATCAAGTTCGACGTCGATTTTCCCAAGAGGTTATCGTCAGAGCAGAGGCATAATATTAGGAAGGTTCTTGGAGGGCAACCTCAGCAGCAGTAAGCACGTTTCAGAAGCAAATCACCTGTTCCATAGCTCTCCATGAAACGCAGACTAATTCAAATGTTCTCCTCGTTCTTCTTCTTCAGTTGGCTTGTTTGTTTAGTTATTTTTCCTTTGCGGTTCTTCTTCTTGATCTGCTCCTTTCTTGGAAAAATAGCAATATTAAATGTTGACTACTCCATATGTGCAAGTGTAATACAAAAAAATCTCTTCTTTACCTCTTCAATGACAGATCTCAATGTTAAGTTTGTTTTAACCTCCCCCTTTCTTTTTTGTGAATTCTGTTCTTTGAAGTAAAGAACCGGATCTCGGAAGTATCAAACGCTGAAGGTACTGAAACATCCTGTAATTGTATGAAAAAGACTGCAGTTACTGAAGTTCATCAGCTGATTTAGGTGTATTCTTTGTAGCATCTGAAATAGCTTCATGCAAGAAAGAGGCCAGGAACCTGAAACCTTCACAGATTTGACAAGATGCAAATTATAGATTTTCCAAATTCCAGTTCGACAGCACGAATAAACTATGCCAGCGTACTCAGACCCTTAAACCACACAATCCAAAGACACTGCTGATATGTGAAACAACAGTAGCCATGACTACTGACAAGAACACATTGACAAGCACAAGGCGTACCAACATATAACACTTATGCATATAGCATCAACTTATATAACATAATATTGCAAATCGTACATGTCTTCAAGACCTTCAAAGAGCGCATCTCCACTGAATTTTACATCAGTATGAAGGAAAAAACACATGCCATGTTTTTGCAAAATCTCGAAGAAAACAACCCTCTCAAACCCTTAGCACACTTAGCGGTACCCATATATTATAAAACTTCCGTCAAATTTCGTTCGTACACGTAGCAACGCTCCCGAGTATTCCATGAATCCTGAGAATATATATATATATATATATATATATATATATATATATATATATATATATATATATATATATATATATATATATATATATATATATATATATATATATATATATATATATATATGAAGTTTTTTCTACACCCGGTGTAATTACACCCTATATCGTATCTCACAACGTAGGGAGTATCTCACGTAACGGAGAGTATGTACGTATAGTATACGAGTATTTAAGATCATCTAGGTGGTATGAACAATTTTTTAGAGGTAGTATATATATATTTTTAGACATACTCCTTTTTATGTACATATATGAAGGTATTTACAAAATACGCTAAAAACTATGGACTCCCGTACAATTTTTTCATGTGGTTCACATTGAAGTATCTTATAATTAGTATACGAGTATACCCAAAGTGATAAAGGAGTATATCAAGTTCGTTTAGGTGGTATATTAGAGATGGGTGTAATTACACCCGGGTGTAGAAAGTATTTTTCCTATATATATATATATATATATATGAAAAATATCTTTTACATCAGGGTGTAATTACATCCACCTCTAATATACCACCTAAATAAATTCGAAATACTTCTTTATCATCTTAGATATACTCATGTATTAATTATAAGATACTCCAATATAAATCACATGAAAAAATTGTAAGGGAGTCTATAGTTTTTAATGTATTTTGTAAATACATTTATATATGCATATAAAAAGGAGTATGTCAAAAAAATGTACATACCACATAGATAGTCTTAAATACTCGTATACTACACGTACATACACTCCGTTACGCGAGATACTTCCTATACTGTGAGATACAAACATAGAGTGTAATTACACCCGGATGTAGAAAAAGGTTTATATATATATATATATATATATATATATATATATATATTACTCCAAGTGTAATTACATTCACTTTTAATATACCATCTAAACGAATTTGAAATACTCCTTTATCACCTTGAATATACTTGTATACTAATTAGAAGTATACAAGTATATATAAGATGATAAAGGAGTATTTTAAGTTCGTTTAGACGGTATACACTCATATCTAATATACCATCTAAACGAACTTGAAATACTCTTTTATCACATTGGATATACTTGTATACTAATTAGAAGATACTCCAATGTGAACTATATGAAAAAATTGTAAGAGAGTTCATAGTTTTTAATGTATTTTATAAATACCTTTATATACGCATATAAAAAGGAGTATCTCGAAAAATATACATACCACATTTGAAAAATTATTTATACCACCTAGATGATCTTAAATACTCGTATACTGCACATACATACTCTCCGTTACGCGAGATACTCCCTACATTGTGATATATATATATATATACTAGTAAGGTGCCCGTGCGTTGCAACGAAAAACCAAATAAAAGTGATGCATACTATCAAATATGATCTCAAAGTGAATAATAAATATCAACTTGCAAGGTCATAAATGGATCAGATGATTCTGTTAATTGGTTGAACGGCTGAAAGTTGTCAAGTTTATTCTAGGAATGATGGTATCCTAGTATAGTATAAATAAATTATGAATACTTTATGAATATGATATCGCATTTTTATGACAACAAAGGAATAATTACTGCTCAATTGCATGTTGCATAAGACCCATAATGCACATCTTTACATGACAATGCTTTCACCGCAGCTTAAGAATGATGAACTGGAAGACACAAGGGTAAATTAGAAGATAATAGACATGCGCCAAACAATGTTTCATGCTTTCAACCCATCGAATTTGCATGCGAAATGCAATAAGCAATAGTACCTTCTCAACTCATCAAGTCAACTTGAAAGTCGGTAGAGCCAGTGGTTAAAGATGAGAACAAACTCCCATATTCCTTGTTTAGAAAAAACGGTACAAACAGGAGTTGGCAAAAGGCACAGTATAAAAGCAAAAGGTATTCCACAAGGGTTAATATTTGTCCCTAACAAAACAAGAAGAATGAGAGCATCTTTGAACCAACTACAAATTTAAGAAAGGGTCAAAGAAAGTTGATCCTACTTACAATATTAAGAGAATTCACAATAAGAACTTAGCTAGCAAGATATGAGAACTTAGCTAGCATTCGAGATGTAACTCATCTCGAGCACCAAAACCAAATCACAATGATAAGAGACTAAAGAGAATTTACAATAAGAACTAAGCTAGTAGTGAAAATAATTGTCTCAAAAAGCAACCCTCTAGAACTCTTTGAGATAGGACGGCATCGAACATATATTGTGTGCTCTCTGAAGTTAAAATGAACTGAAATGTGAAATCGGCATCCTGCTGTGGTTCAGAGTAGAATGCACGAGTGTTTCGCATTGCAGCATCAAAGGGCAAGGATTTATTCCAAACTTATGAGCCAAAAGTTAACATCAAAGGGCAAGGGATTCCAAACTTATGTCTAACGGCCATCAGAAGGTAGACCTCATATTATTGATAGCTCATCTCAATTAACACTTAAAAAAGCATCATGATTCATATATGCATATGGATGCAGAACAAAGTTGGCAAAAGGCACTGTATAAAAGCAAAAGGTCCACAAGGGTTAATATTTGTGGAAAGGTACTAACCCTTGAAGCATAATCTTAATGATGGCTCCAAAAGATTTTTCAAACTTATGTCTTATAGACAGAGATAGTGTAATTCATCTTTGTATCGCACACACCAAACCCTAGTAGTGAAGGAAAATGCTCGATTACCTTGATAGTAAGATTAGATGTTGTTAATTTCATTCATTCACTAATAAGTACCTTAGCAGAAAGGATTTACGGCTCGAAAAATTTGCACTCTAAAGGCGGCAGGACATTCTTGGGAATAACAAAACAATACAAATGACCAAAGATAATGCAGCTTATTCATAAAAATGGGAACAAAAAGCTACTAAATCCAGTAGTAAAGATTGTTAAGTGCTTACTAATTAGATAGCAAGTATATCTTACCATCGAGATCAAGTACAAGGGTAGTTGTAGGGCAACTTCGAGTTTGCTTTGGAAGGAGAACAGGCGAAACTTGGGAACCACCATAGATAAATCGGTAAAGCCCCGATAAAAGCATATGGGTCAAAATCATCATACTCCTCTGTTTCCTCAGTTCATCAATGCACTCCAACTTACTCATAGCAAGATATATTGCGGACATCAAGAAAGGGCAGTCAATATGGACCAACATGGATTGCGAGAACAAAATGACACCATGCACAGATTGAAACATTTGATGAAACAAATAAAGTAATTTTGTAGTCTGAATTGTTTAGTGACACATAGCTAAAAGGAGCGAACTAAGCTCGGCTCGATTGAAATAAGATAATTTTAGGCTCGTTTGAGCTCGGCTCGAACAAAGCTCGGTACCTATTGAGGGCGCCGGCGGGAGAGGAGGGGCGCCGAGCTGGCGGATTTGGTTTGCCGCGGCGGAGAGACCGAGAGGAGGGCGCCGGCGGAGGAGGGCGCCGACGGCGAGGAGGGGCGCCGGGAGGCGGCGGATGGGGAGGAGGAGGCGCGCCGGGCGAGGAGGCGCCGGGAGGAGGCGCGATGGGGAGGAGGGCGGCGCGGGGCGAGGCGGCACCGGATTGGGGCGCCGGATCGGGGAGGTGGGGCGCCGGATGGGAGGAGGGGCGGGGGGACGGGGTGGGAGAGGAGGGCGGCGGCGAGGAGGGCCGAGGGCGCGAGCCGGGGCCGGGAGAAGGAGAGGATGGGGTGGGAGTGGACTGGGTCACCGGGAGGAGGCGGGCGGGGCGCGAGGAGAGAGAGCGGGCGGGTCGCGACTCAGAGGAGGAGGAGGGCGCGGGGCGCCGGGGCGGGACACGGGCCGACGGAATCACGGATATGGGATTGGGGCAAAATCACAAATAGTTTAATATTTCGAGTTCGGCCAAGTTTAATACATAGTGATAGATAAACCTTCGGGAAGATTGAAATATTCAATTGTTCAAATGAGCAAATATGTGCAATGATTGCAACGCAATCATAAAGTACCTATTACTATGAGTAAGAAGAAATCTACAAGTGAATAACTCATTAAAAGCAGACAAACATTGACAACAAACAAAGAAATATAGAGATCACCAAAGATTGCACATATCATTCTTCAAAATTGAGTTCTACAAAACAAACATATTTGCCTTCATGATTGAACCAAACAAACTCCAATTAGAATCTTTGTGAATGAGATTAAAGTTTTGAGGTGGCTTCCCAATTGGCATAAACGTAGTATATGAGTATCATCATCAAAATTAATAACAAAGATAACAATGCCATTTTTAAGGAATGAACAATGATTGGGCATAAAAGAAAGAACTACCAATTGGTTCGATCCTACACGTTCTCACAAAGATACCATTGATCCGCTTGAACATGGAGAACATCGACCGTGGTAATTATGGTCCATGAAATCGGATCCTTGTCATCCTCTATTGCAAAATCAAGTGCCATCGCAAGTTACAAATTTGGTATGTTACCCGAATAACTCTTGATCTAATCATGCAAGACGGCAATTCACGCCAATAGTTCTAATTACATCTACAACCACAACCGATTGCGAGCCCTAGGTTGGAAGCGCAGAAACTTCGAAACGGCGGGCGACCGAAGCGCGCAAACCCTAGTGGTTAGAGGGGGTTGATTACCGCATAGGAGTTGGTGGCGCCGCGGTGCCACGGGAGGAAGTGCCGAGGAGGACACCGACAACGCTGGGTTGACGCGGTTTAGTGGTGCGATTTGGCAATATTGGTGCACCACCACCCGCTCTCTGCGCCACCTTCACCACGTCCATCTCCTCTCGTCCTCCTCCTCTCCTTCCTAACTCGGCCGCAGACTTGTGTTGGGTGGGAGGAGGAGGCGGCGCTTGGGAGGAGGAGGAGGCGGCATTTAGCGATTCGAGGCGGAATTGGGAGAGCATCTTCGGGGTAGACGGTTTGGATTTTATTTATTTTGATCGAATGGCTAAAAATCAAAAGGAGGCTTCGGCAACTCACTCCTTCTAAGGTAAAGATATATATATATATATATATATAATATATACATCTTTTACACCAGTGTAATTACTTTATGTCGTATCTCACAATGTGAGTATATATATTTTTTGATATACTCCTCATCTTTGGTATGTATATTTTTGTGTATATAATTTACAAAATACGCTTACAAAATGGACACTGCAAAAACATTGGAGTATCTTATAATTAATATACGGGTATATCCTTGATAAAGGAGTATTTTTCATTTAGGTATATATTAGAGATGTGTATAATTACACATAATATATATGATGAAGTATCTACAAGAGTGTAATTAATCATATGTCATACAATGTAGGGTATCGAGTATCGAGTATACCATCTAGGTGGTATGAATAATTTTTAGAGATGATATATATTTTTTGAATATGTATATAAATGTATTTACAAAATACACTAAAAACTATGGACTCCCTTGTAATTTTTCATGTGGTTCACATTGAAGTATCTTATAATTAATACACGAGCATATCCAAGATGATAAATGAGTATTTCAAATTTGTTTAGGTGGTATATTAGAGGTGGGTGTAATTACACCCGGATGTAAAAAAGTATTTTTCTATATAATATATATATATGTATATAATATCTTAAATAAATTTAAAATACTCTTTTATCACTTTAGATATACTTATATACTAAATATAAGATACTCTAGTGTGAACCACATAAAAACAATTGTAAGGGAGTCCATAATTTTTAGCGTATTTTATAAATACCTTCATATACGCACATAAAAATAAGTATATATCAAAAATATACATACCATCTCTGAAAAATTATTCATACTACCTAGATGATTTTACATACTCGTATACTACACGTTCCATAAATAACAACGGCCTTGCTTGATTTGTGTGTCCCACCCGCCTCCTCCGTTCTCCCCTCTAAAAACCGTCCACCTTTTCCGTTTCCGTTTCCAGGTTGTTATTTTCCCGCCCCCACCAAAACCGCTGCCCCGTCGTCTCCAAGTGGATTTGATCTGAGCCGTCGGATTCCAGGATCGGCCGGTGCTGATGAAACCGGCGGAGGATGCGGATGTCCGGGAGACGCCGGCGCGGACGGTGTGGTACGACCCAATGTCGTCGCCGCCGGGGACCGCCTCGCCGCCGCCTGTCAGGGTGTACGCGGATGGCATCTACGATCTCTTCCACTTCGGCCACGCTCGCGCGCTCGAACAGGCCAAGAAATCGTGAGCTCCTCCTCTCTTGCTTCCCTCTTGGATTCTTTCGTTACTTGCATCTTTTCCACTCAAAATGCTGCTTTTCTTGGTAGGAAATGTGGTTTCAGATTGATGCATTTTCTTGATCTGGCTGATTTCGTAATTGCATAGGGTTGTCTCCCAGATCAGAGCAGGAAGAATCGCTCGTTGTGACTGGTCGAATTGGCAGTTACAAACTGTATTTTTTTCCCCTGAAAAGATTAACAGCTTGTTCCTTGCCTGTGTGATGGAGTTATGAACCATGTATATGGTGAACATATTTGCTTTAATTCTGAATTTTGATGTCGGTTCACTTACATTACGTGATGTGCTCAATTTCTCTCCTCAGATTCCCCAACACCTACTTGCTCGTCGGTTGCTGCAGCGACGAGATCACCCGCCGGTACAAAGGCAAGACCGTCATGACTGAAGCCGAGCGCTATGAATCACTTCGACATTGCAAGTAGGTTTACACCTCCACCGTTTCAGATTTTCAGTCGAAAACTTCCTTACTGTTTTGTTGCCAATTCTGAATCTAAAAGGTGGGTCGACGAAGTCATACCGGATGCTCCCTGGGTTATCAATCAGGAGTTCCTCGACAAGCACCGCATCGACTACGTTGCTCACGACGCGCTTCCGTAAGTATATATTTATGTAACGGAATTGGCGCTTCACTTATGTAGGTTGTGCAAATCATTTGGCCAAGTTATATAATCAACTTCATGTGATATGATTATTTCAGGTATGCAGACACCAGTGGATCTGCCAATGATGTCTATGAATTTGTCAGAATCTCGAAACCTCCTCATTGTTTGAATTAAGCTTTTCTGATGATCAGGTAACTGAATGACTGATACGTGTGTCTCTGCAGGTGAAGGCCGTTGGGAAGTTCATGGAGACGAAGCGCACTGACGGCATCTCGACGTCAGACATCATCATGAGGATCTTGAAGGACTACAACCAGTACATCATGCGGAATCTAACCCGTGGATATACCCGCAAAGACCTTGGCGTGAGCTATGTCAAGGTTGTTATGAATATCGTGTATATATTGAAGAGGTCCAATAGATAATATATTAGGTGGATACAAGACTAAACCCTAGTATAATAGGAAATACCACTAATATCTTTAACAACGGTGACTGGTCCATGAAAAACTGCCCCAAAGAAACAGAGAAGAAAGTAGTGCTGAATTATGTTAATTTTTACTGTGTTTTGATCAGGAGAAGCAACTGAGAGTGAACATGGGGATTAGCAAGCTGAGGGAGAAGGTGAAGGAGCACCAAGAGAAGGTGATCAAGTTATTTCACAACTATTTCGGACAGATTTGACATGACTGTACCAAAAAATTTTGGTTCTAACTTTACTATGTATGCAGTTCCACAGCGCGGCAAAGATAGCCGGAAGCAATCCTGTGGAATGGATGGAGAATGCTGACCGTTGGATCGTTGGGTTCCTTGAAAAGTTTGAGGAAGGTTGCCACATGATGGTAAGAAGACTAAAGGAATTTGTTAGCAATTTGCCAATCTAGTACTTTGTGATACTAAACTGTGTTTGGTTTGTTGTTAATTGGACAGGAAACCGCTATTAAAGATCGAATTCAGGAGGGGCTGAAGAGGCAAGGCAAGTCAGAGTCGAACCTTTCTGCAGAGGACTCGGACTCAGACTCAGACCCATAATGCCTTGTTTGTGGAGAGAATTCCTACGGTGTGTGTAATGAGATTAGCATGTTGTTTTAGGACATCAAAGTGACCATGGTTTGTTTGTACCAAGATATTTGTACTACTAAGAACAACAACAATTCACACTGATCAATCGAGTCCCTTGATTGCTCATTTGCGTCTTGCGTCGTACTTGGTATTATTGAACTTGCAAAACGGAGAAAGTCGCTCAGTTATTTCAAATAATTCTGGATGCACATAACATGATCTTCATCTTCTGAATATGTTTGTGCGTCGCTCTGTGCTGTGGCCAGCAACTGAATATATCTCGGTATATTTTTCCTCGTTTTGTTCATTGTCTATCAGGACAGAAGCATAGTTGTTATGAGTATTGGCTAGTTGTGATCCTGTGGAAACGCCATTTGCAGTGGCCTATAAGGTTTAGACAAGCTGGAGGTACCCTATTTGAAGAGGTAGAAGTAGGACACAGTAAAGTTCATTCATTTGGATAGGATGTAAAACGGCGTTACCTAATTTTCAGATGAGTAACGTTCGATGTATCCAAGCAGAAGCCAATGACACCGGAGCAAGTTTGTAACTTGCATATTAGAGCATGTACAATAATAGAGACCACTGATGTCTATTTACTCCTTCATGTTATCTAAAAGCAAAACTAATGATAACTTCTACAATAGATGATATCTTAGGTTGTCTCTCTGAAAACCCACAATCTTTTAATTATGGTATGAAAAAAGTGTTTGGTATAAACAATAACTCATACAATGGTGTTTTATGTTGTCTATACGGTCATCTCTTCACGAAGAGACAAGTACACTCTGTCCTTCTTCTCTTTCCTTTATATCAGCAAAAATCTTAAATGGCAAAGTTTATGACGACTGACATCACATCATTATATATGTCTTTACAATTATGTGTTTTTGTATACACCTGAGTAAATAAATCAAGAACTGAATTTAAAGCATGCACACATACAAAGTTATTGTTCTCAGAAATGTCAAATGAAGCAATACATGTTAGGATATCCCAACAATACCTAACGTCTGATTAAAACATTTTGCTCTCTACACATCTGCAGATTGATATTTTTGAGGACAAAAGAAACAAACACTATAAAACAAACACAAAAAGCCTAGCCATAGTCCTGCAGTTGACAATAGATCTCACATACACTCTCATCACCAACAACACATTCAAGAACTGGGAAGAAGCAATTCATCGTCTTCCCACTATTCTTTTTCGAAAAGTGTCATATTTCCACTCTAACTTCTTGTTTTACATCCTGACATTTGCTTTTGAAGAAACTGTTGTGTTGAACGATCAAATTATCGCATTGCCAGTCTTCACCTGTGCCCTCTGAAATACATGTATACTCTCTGCAAAAGAGTAAATATGTAAGGACATAATGCAACCAATAATATTGATGTTTATATTCTTCAACTTTGCAGATAATCTGGTAAGGACAGTGAAAGAACATCCGAAATAGAATTTTGATTACTTCCTGCTTTCTATCTTGGGAATATATAGTATGCACTTATCCTTACGGTACACTTACGTGCACTCAAACTAAAAAAAGGTGAAAATTCCAAAATGAATCTAGATGTACTTCATAGTTTATTCTACCTATGTATAAAATTTAAGTTCGAATTTATTTTATATTAAGTGTACCAAAAAAAAAATTCTAATAAAATATAGAATGTATTTGAACTTAAAATTTTATATATAGATAGAGTAAACTATGAAGTACATCTAGAAATTTTTTCGGAACCTTTCACGACTTTTTTAGTTTGAATGTACGATAAATGTACCATAAGGATGAGTGCATACTATGTGTTCCCTTCTATCTTAATCCGAGGCCAATATTGGAAATTATGAACAGTACTTCATGCAAATGAAAGACGAATAAGTCACGCAGCTAAAGCCAGGACTTGCACATTTGTCACAGACAAATCAGTTCATGATATAGTAGTAACTAGTAAGCAAGCCAAAATGTTCGGTAAACTTATGTGGAAACAAAAAGAAGTCGAAAGAAACAAAAGGATGAATCGGCACCAACCTCAGGCACCCAAATGCTTATAAGCGATTCCACAGTGAACAATGCAAAGCCAATTAGATATAGTACCTGCATTACTCCAAAAACGATAGCAATCAGTGTTCTTGGAGGGGTTTCACTTAGCTCCATATGGGCAAGTTTCAGCACTGAAATAAAAATATTTTCAACGTGATCCAAGTAATGCAAAGCAACGTACCCCAACGAACAAATGTCCAGTTAAAACTTCAATAGCAACAGAAATTCCCCTGATTTCAGGTAAAGAAACTGAATTGAGAACTACTGCAATTGGAAACTTTAGCAAGAACAACACCTTACTAACAAGACCTAGGTAAAAGTTTTTCCTTGAATATTGAGGAAATCTCTCCCAGAGGAATGGCTAGAGTGGAGACGTCCCACTTAGCCGACCCAGATTCGAAACCACATCAAACTTAGAAGGTAAAATCAGAGACGTCTCTCCCCCTGGTCCCCTTCTTTTAAAAGTCTTTCCTTTAATATTATTGGAGGAGCAATTGCAGCGGTGACACAAAATCCGATATGCATCTGTCACATATCAAGCCATCATGATGCTCATCAAGCAAAAGTGCATTATCAAAAGGTAAAGACAGAGAAAAAAATGCAATCTATTGAAATATGAGTAGAAATATTGCTGTTATGCAGCAGAATCAGCCTTTTAGATCAAGATAATTAGCACATGAAGCTCAGCTAAGCGCATAAAATTACCGAGTAGAAGACAAAAATTGGCCAAAGGTCCCCATGCTGTCAGTTCTGGTTAACGAAAAGCAGAGAATTAGCAATTTCATAGATCATTGTCTGCTAATGATTATTCAGTTGGAATTGTAAGTTGAAAAGAAACCAACATGGCTCAGTACAGAGGCCTGTACTACAGTATGTATGAAAGAGGACATCCAGACATCGCATAGATGACGGTGAGGAGGAAAAGACCAATATCTGCCAAAAAAATACATCAGAAGAAAGATTCATGCTAAAGAGAATCGTTTGTATGGAAAGATATTTAGCACCTTCTCCATGGGTTGATCCGACTAAGACCGCAAAGACATTCCAACCGAGACAGACAACCAGTCCTGCAAAAAGAACAGCCGATGGACATGAGCTGAACCTGTTGAGATTTTTGGTTATCCAAGGTGAATCTTATGAACAGCTATACTCTCAATTAATTGGAAAAAGAAGAGATGCAAGGGTAATGCCTAGCCAACTAGCAAATGCTGCATACTGAAACTTCCGGCCGGGCATGGATTGGTATTACATTGGCTATATCGTGATGGATGATGGGGAAGAACGGAGGCCAATTTTCCACTTCGACTGTGACCCCAGCTACACAAACAGATACATTTTCAAAATTCAAATAAAACATCAAACCACGCTGAAGCTTATTGGTAACCCTTGTGCTAGTAATAACTCTGCATGCATGCATATGTTTCCATTGCTCAAGAATCATAGCATGCATGTAATGGCATGCAAGTAAATTTACTTTATAGTGCATGTAACGTCATGGTTGTAATGCATCTATTACTAGGAGTTGATATGTCTTTTGTTGCATTATAAAAGGAAGAAAATGTTGCAGCTAAAGTGGTGAGGTGCAGCAGAACAAAACAACTTGTCTCCTCTGTGTTTGTATGTGTTCTAGAGAGGAAACAATGTGCAAGTTCTCTTCAGGAGCTATGCCAACATTTGGTATCAGAGTGAGGTGCGAGGAGAAGCTCCCTAGCGATGACTCGCTGGTCGGCGTGATGGCGTGCACAGCGGCGCGTGTCAGGTGGAGGTGCACAGGTGCTGGCGACGAGTCGACTGCAGCACCGTGCGCTCAAAAGCACGGCGGCGAAGGTCCACGCAGCCATGGCGAGGTTAGGGCGGTGTGCTATAATCACACGTGACGTGCACACTGGGGGTGGCGACGTGATCGCTGTGGTGTGGTGACGACGAGCGGCATAGGTGGGCTGCAAGGCGGGAGCGGCGTCGACGGCAAACGACGTTCATCCACCATCAGCAGTGTCTTAGTGTAAGATGTCGTGAATACGGTGATGTCTAAAGCGGTGACAGCATCATCGAAGTGTGTGAGTGAGAGAGATGGCACAGTAGAAGTGTTGTACTGTGTCATTTATGAGTTGTTTGTGCACGTAGGAGGTGTGTTATATACGTGCGCATAGTCATATCATGCTTATGCACGTAGGTGTGTCAATGTATGATGTATGTGTGTGTTCTTATAGTTGTGTCCAAGTTCTCATGTGTGTATGCTCTGATAAGAGTCTCTATCGCAGTCAAGTTGCGTCATCGGCGAAAGACAATTGAAGCTGAGAAAAAGTCAAAGTCGTCGAAGGTGTATCACTAATGGTGAAGAAATAAAAGATATCAGCAGCCTGCCAGGGAGTGTGGCTGGCACAACTCCTTGCAGAATTGATAACTAAAGACCAACGAGCTCTGATTGGCGTCAAGGACGTGCACAGGGATTAGGGGGTGATTGTTGGTAACCCTTATACTAGTAATAACTCTGTATACATGCATACGTTTCCATTGCTCAAGAATCATGGCATGCATGTAATGGCATGCAAGTAAAGGTGCTTTATAGTGCATGTAACGTCATGGTTATAATGCATCTATTACTAGGAGTTGATAGGTCTTTTGTTGCATTATAAAATGAAGAAAATGCTGCAGCTAAAGTGGTGAGGTGCAGTAGAACAAAATAACTTGTCTCCTCTGTGTTTGTGTGTGTTCTAGAGATAAAACAATGTGCAAGTTCTCTTCAGGAGCTAGGCCAACAAAGCTCTCTTGATGATCTAGTAGAACTACCTCTGTTCATTGCCTTCTCCTCTCACACTTTTGAGTGCTTGGTTAAACATTACTCTTTTTTCTTTTTCGAATTTTGCAGCAACTAAAGTGAGCACATGGCACTTCATGATTGCATAGAATGGTCTTAGTGCTCTTTATAGGATTTTTAGTGAAGGGAAAAAGGCGATCGAACACGTTCCCTCTTCTTCAAATTCTCCTCCCATGACAAGAGATCTTTCTCCCGCTTCCTGGGATCCCACATCCAACAACATGCCAGAAGGGATTGACTATAGAGCAACTAGGTGCTCTTTAATCTTATAGAGCACTCACTTTTTTCTTTTCTTTTATAGAATAATTTTAGAAATATTTGATCTTCTATTCATAACATTTACTACTAAAATATGTCATGTAACTCAAGAAATTCAAAACTACAACTAAAAATAAAAGTTATCATCTGGATTTTTAATAAATTACAAGACGAAAGTCGCATAAATTACCATCCGTTAGACCCTAAGTTACCATTGATACCTTAACAAATCACCAACATAAGTTTAAAATTACCATCGGTTTACAAATTTGAAAAAAGTTTAGAAATTATCATGATTTTAATACTAAATTATCATTATAGTTTTAAGGAATTATCACCCTAAATTCAAAATTACCATTATTTCTATAAATTTAAAATATTTTAAAACTTACTATCAGTTGCAATAAAGTTACCATTAGTTACACCATAAGTTATCATCTACACTTTAAGCAAGTTATACCACCCTAGTATAAGAATTTACCATTATTTTGTGTTTGTATAGAAAAGTTTAAACTCTATCATTAGTTGTACCTTAAGTTATCATCGACACTTTAAACAAGTTACACCCTAACATTTTGTGAGTTTTTCAAAAAGATTAAAAGTACGATAAATTATTTTAACAAATTACCATCCTAAAATCAAAATTACCATTAATTTTTTATGAGTTTAAGAAATTAGAAAGTTACAAACAGTTTGCACCTGTGTTACCATATGTCTTTTTGAAAAATTACCACATAAGGTGAAATTTCATCTACACGTGTTGGTGACTGATGCATGTCGTATCAGTGAAAAAGAGGATGGGCGGAGGGTGGATGGGCCCCATGTTTGAGTGACCCTATTGTATCAATTTGCATGTGCACTAGCAAAGTTTGCATTTGTCTCTATGTAAAGTTATCCCATTATGTATGATCCCACTTGCCATAGGGACACGACAATAATTTATGTCCCTACATTAAACTGTATCGCTCGATCTCACATGCCTGTGCCACGTCGCTTGATCGGATAGCTAACAATCCGACACGCCATAAGACTATCGTGTTGATAGTAGCGCGTTAGATTTCTCGTTCTTATTGTGTTGCAACTTCTCCTTATGATCATATCACATGTTTAAAGGAAGTTATAAACCATAAGGTAAAAGGAGCCAGCACTCCAGGTAGCTCTACAACACCGAAACGAGCGAGATAGACATGAGAAAAAAGCGGAATCCATGAACTAAGGATCGGACAGAGATGGAGAGGTAGGCGGTTTGTTCTATCTAGAGTCTGATTAATTAACAGATGGGTCCACTGGTTTTGATGGTTTCACATTTGGACCCCCATCCCCGTGCGAGGCATCCGATGGCTAAACACGTGATAGCGCAGAGATGCTAACGCCCTGGTGGTAGCACGATAGAATTTGCGTTATTTAATTAACAAAAATCATGAGACTGATGTATATATACACCATGGCCCATGGGACTCAGGCTGTGTACTGAATTAATACATCGCAAATGATCAGATAGGTCCGATGGAAAATGCAAGATCTATCATCTAAGCACTGGATCGTTCATTTACTCTCGACCTATCTATCAAGAGAATCAGGGTAGGTACAATAGAGAGATAGTAGCTGTCTTTATCATACTAACAGAGTAAAATCATCTAACGTGGACTGTAATTAAGGAAGGGAGAGACACAAGCCGTCCTCTCGCGAAGAGACGACCCACGCTCGTGCTCCTAGGTGAAGAGACGGCGTTGCGAGCATTGTACAAGTCGTCTTTTTTACAAGCTGTCTTTTTTGTTGTCTTTTTTGATAAGGTTGCAGACAACTAAATAGACAGCTTATTTTACAATCTGTCTTTTTGTTGTCTATATATGATGTACATATATATATATATATAGACAGCAGCTGTCTGAACTATTGTTTATGCCCTCATGCAACCAGACCAGAACGCGAATCGTCGAATGAGTCTTCCTCAATAGGACATCTTAACGTGGAGCAAGTTCTTATTTTGGGAAGAGAAATTTAGGTTAAGCTGTGCATACAACTCAGAGAAGCTTGGTACAGGATCATCAAAAACTCATGTCTTCTTTAACCAAAGTTGATTTGAACATGAAAACTCAATGTTTCCAATGGAAATGTCTCATCAAAACATGCATTCAGAAGATCCCTTGGCATGACGAATCACCGAAGTCCATGTTGCAATAGAATTGCGAGTGGGCAAATGAAAGGAACTTGGTTATTTTCAGTTAATGGCCGTTTTGCACTTTGGCCCTTGCTACCGTCCAATAATTCTATCAAATTTTGGCCTTGTCTTGGGAAGTCTTGTCATTTTTTTTCTTCCTTTGGTTTGGGCAGCCCAGGACGCGCACGTCATGGACGGTCAATTGATCAGAAAAGGCTTTGCATCGTATCATTGAATGTTCTCTTTCTACTGTCCATATATACACTAGTCTGAACTACGATCTGCATCAATCGACAATAGTCGGTTAAGCTGGGTAAGTTAGGGAAATTATTTGGGTCGCGAATGTTCAGAGAACGGAAATATCTGGAAGTACACTGCTTCCAAAATTGCATTGGTTCAGAAAATGGAACAAATGTTGTCTATAGAAAATTAATCCACAGTTAACACGACATTATTATGTCATTTAAGTAGGGCAATAGTCAAAGACAACATTTTGCCATCAAGCGTAATACAGAATACACTAGCAGAGCATTGTAAACCAAATAAGCACGCAGCAACTCCAAGTTTGTGCTGTGGTAAAGGATCTTCTCCACTTAGTGATGGTGGTCCTGAACATAACGAAGACCACAGTATTTGCACACAGCAGGTGCATCCAGATCAAGACAGATATACTCGATTGGATGGCCAAGGGCAGGATTTTTATCTGTAATCGAAGTGAGAAAAGGTCAGTTTTGCAGAAAATGCATGACCATGAGTATATTTTGCAACCAGCAATGTGGCCAAAGCACGATAATGAGAATGTGTAAAGATGGGTAGAGTTTGAATGATTCTTTCCCTACCCCCTTCACAAGCGGCAATTCGCCCTTCAACCTTGATTGGAGGACACTCATTGATCAGTTCCATTGGGGATTTCTTGCTTGTGTCCTGCAATAAATTAAAGAAGGAAAAAAGAATTTAGAAAAACTGATGATTCAACAAGAGAGTCAGAACATATCACCATCTGCAACCAATAAAGCTGACATAGTAGGTAATTGTGCTACTTAAGGTGTGAATATCACATGGCAGACTCCTAAACTCAATCATGGTCTGAAATGGCAAACTACTGCAAACTACCAGGTTTAGTGGTATAAATACATATTCTGGTATCTTCAAGGATATGAAATTTACAAAACTAAATAATCTACTTTCAATAATGATTTTTCCTCAGTGCAAGCAACATTGGTTTTCACTCTGTTCAATTAAGGGCTTCTCATCTATTATTGCTTTACTGGCTACAGAAAAGAATTTCAGAAAAGCCTACTTCAAAACAATCCTCATCATTTAAGTTCTACACAGCAAATGGGCAAAAATGCATACCATTAAAGTATGATAGAAATTGCTGTACTGCTGGCTGTGATATTATTATAGCAAAAGTGCAATAGGAAGAATAATTCAGATACATCTCTGTAAGCACTCTTAACTCTGTAAGATCCATATTTTAATATGGGAGAAAATGTTTTCACTTTATCAACAACGGAAATCTTAACACAGCATTAGAAGGAGAGCCAGTTATTAGTCAATTAAACATAAGTAACCTATGACATGAAATCAAGCAGTACACATCTCTTGAAAACAACATATTAAATGGGCCGTCATGCTTCAGCCAAAGCTACAGACATGAACTTGAAAGACACACATTGCAGCAAGATAATAACGTGCCCTAAATACAACAGAACGAACGTGCATATTACAAAAGAATTAAGGGGTTAGCGCATCTGATCCAAGGATAATTGAAGTCTACAAACCTACGCTGTACCATCCTTTACTGGAAAATTATTGTTATTTCACAAGAGCATCCAATTAAACGTATGTCTCATAAAATGCTGATTCTACTCCTGGGCCATTGAGTTATGTTGAAGTGCATTAAACACCTAGAAATCTGTGTTAAATGGGCACAACGAGCATGCCATCACATAGCATATGTATGAACCCATAGACGCATTCTAAAACTAAACAGCTCCTCACACTGCCTGCAACGTTATTACACGAATCCCACTGACTACACATCAAATTGTCCCTCCCAGAGAGTTCCAAACTGCTGCTCAGTAGCTGAAAATGAAAGGGACTATCCCAACTCCATGCATCCACTGACATGTTTAAACTTTTCTTAAAGATCCACTGACATGTGTAATCAACAATATACAACTAGCAAACCTAAATATGAGATCTCCAGATCTCACAAGAAACAGCTGAAGCCATTGGCGCATACACCAACCAACTTATGGTAACCAATCGATGACCAGGCACAACAAAACGTTTCTAAACTAAACGGTGGGGGGAAACAATATCAATCAGCGCAGCTATACACCCAAACATGGATTACAAGCTAAATCGACCGCCAACGCATGCAGAGACGGAAAGACGCGATCTTTCCCACCGAATCGGGGGCACGGGGAAAGGCGTCAGATTCTCCAGGCCTAGGGATCTGACCCGATACGGATCGGAATTGAAAGACGGGGGAGCGGCGAGGAGGGGACAGGAAACGACGGGGGATGGATACCTGCATCCACTTGGCAGTGTGGCTGCCGACGACGGCCGCAGCGCCGACCGCCTTCTCCGTGGAGAGGCGCCGCGCCGCGCCAGCGCCGGCTAGGGTTTTGAGGAGCGTCGGGAGCAGCCCACTCGTCGCGGTCGCCATGGCTGATGGGAACAAGCCTCCACAATTCGGGAGAGCGAGGAGAAAAGGAGACGAGATTTTTCTTTTCCTGTGGATTTAGCTTAGCTGTTGAAATAAGGCCAGCCCAGCCGGCCCAATTATCCTGGCCCAAAGTCTTGGGGGGTTTGATTAGTGGATACTGTTTTAAAACAGTATCTCCAATAATGTTATCTTCCAGTTATATTAAATAAGTAAAATTTTATATGTAAAAAAGATAAGGTAAGAAGAGATAATATGATATCTCTTACATGATGATGTAAGAAAAAGTTGATATTTATTATTGATTTGAGATCATAATGCATCACTTTTATTTGATTTTCCGTTGCAACGCACGGGTATCTTACTAGTCTCTAATAATGTTATCTTCCAGTTATATTAAATAAGTAAAATTCTATATGTAAAAAAGATGAGGTAAGAAGAGATAATATGATATCTCTTATGCAAAAGACGACTTGAGTCAGCAAACCAACATAAATAGTAAAAGAATGTGAGGCAGAAAATTATGGTAAAAAATAGTATTAAATAGTTAGAAAAACGATTACAGTTATAGAGATAGAAGCCTTAGTGATAATCTTAAGAAATAAACTATTGTACCTGTTCTAAATCGGTGTTGAGAATGCCATTATGGCACGCTGAGATTGTCGTTGGGGAGTTCGCCACTAGCTAGTATCTGTTAAAAGTTGCACTGTGTCCTGTTCTCAATTAGCAATGAAAACAGAAGATAAGCAGTGCTTTGAATAGGGAAGTTAGCTTTCATCTATCCCTGCTCCTTTGTAATTGTAGCCTCTGTACATCCATGGTATGGAGGCACTTGGCGTTGATGCACCCAGCAAGTTCAGATCAGGGCCGAGTAGCCCCCAGTCAAATTTCATTTCTTATATGAAACGGCCAAATGTCAAATTATCTTTGCCCCAATTCGGTCTATCGGTAGCTTAGCTATATGCGAACAACTGAAACGACATTTGCTAGTGCATGTATGTCAGTTTCTTATATGTGGGTGTCTCAGCTCATTTTTTTATCTTGAGTCCTCCCCTGGTTCAGATCACAATGACAGACTCATGATTCAAACCAAAACCGTCATTCTTCCCTCTTTCTGCAGCTGAATACTGGTAGTCATGAGTTGGTTGTAGTGGTGGTTTTGGTCTCTTCCTCCTCCCTCCTGATTGTTGCATCATGATCCATCCATGCATGGACCTGGAAGAAACCCGACAAGGCCCTGCAGCAAAACAACCAAACATTTCAATCTCTCATGATCAGATCAGATCAGATCATGCCTCACCGTTTTTGTCCGGTCAATTGGTACCATTAGACCTAGACACCGTTCAATTTAGTTTTTTGCTTCTAGTTTCTGTTTTTTTACTATTCATTAATTTAGTTTTTTTCTGGTTTTTTTTATTTTAGGTTTTTTTACCATTTATTTTTTCCGTATTCCTTTTGCATTGTCTGTTATGGGTTATCATATTTTTATTTTTTTTAATTTAATTATACCAAATAATTCAACTCAGTTACAGTTAAAAAATAAATCAATTACAGTAAAAAAGTCATAAGTCAATACTATTCTGAACACCCTCTTATACTTATCTGCTACTCCCAGGAGCGCATCAGTGCCACTAATCCTTTTACTTGACCCTACTCCCAAAAACAATGGTTACATTGCACCCTTGTCTGGTCAAGTTGCCCATTTGGCTGCACACGTGTATGTATGCACGTGCCAAATGTCTCTGATGAGTCGCCGACAAGCGGGCCTCATCGGCCACCTGTTAGTGACACATCGATGAAGTTTGTACTACAGTGCCATCTCCGATGGCATCGAGTGCTTGTCTATCTGTAACTTGCATGGTAATTTAATCTGTTACTGTTACAATATTAGCTTTCTCTGTGCCTTCAATGCCGTCACTTGATCTGCTAGCCGTTGGGAGATCACTCACGCTCTACCCAAGAGAATCCGACCTTGATTGGCTCTAGGGCAAGCAAGTGCCCATTTTCTTGGCATTATCTCTCATAATGCTCAAAGCACTTGTTTAATCTTGTGGCCACATGCATGATGTGTTGGAATAATCTCACGTTTTGATGCATCAGATTCAGGGATAGGGTTAATTTCTCTGTCCAACCCCTGCCATAAAATTAAACAAGTGCTTAGCTACTTGGGGATCTTATGCATGCAATGCAGGAGAGACCCTTTGGGCAGCTCTGTCTATGGCAAGGCAATGACATTAGTCTGGTTCATAGATCCAAGGTGAAGTTTTTTGTTTGGATTAGGGCATTGGCAAAGGAATTCTGTATGATCTGTACCATTTCATACGAAATCCATATAGTTCTTGCGTTTCAAACGGGCCATGATTAGTCTGCTCCACTAGTTAACTCTGGCGTTGGCTGTAGAGTTGAATTGCTAGCTTCTATCAACCACTCCTGAATTGGGCGATTTTACTTGCATATGTTATCAGATTCATAAGCTGTCTTGTCGTTGCTAAATTTTCCATTCAAATGCATCTAAGAAGTTGACATGCTCTTTTGTCGGTGAGATAAGATGGGCAGTTTTTGTCCTGATCCCTAAGTTGAGCATGGAGGGACAAAGTGGCAAACAACAAAGAGAAAGGGATGCAAAAAAAAAGCCTTCGTCTTTGGCCTTTGAAAACACTAAACAAATGGTCATATGTAATGGAGACGAGAGCATAATCTAAGGTGGAATATTTTTCTCCTTTCCCTGTGTTAGATTTGCGGTGGCCCTTAGAGTGCAAGTGCTCTCTGTTAGTTTTGATCTAGGCCAAACGGCCGTAAGAGGGAGACGTGTCCACGTCCTCACGCCCTGATGGGGGGCTAACTGCTTTTTGGTTACGGTCCTCCATTGCAACAGCGCAATATAAAAGGAGGGGCTCCGGTATCTCACGTGACTAACTAGCTTTTCCCGTGAGACTCCAAAAGCCCGTACAAAACCAAAAGGGAAACCGATCTACTGTGCGCTGCCAGCAACGGGAAGGCCATCGCCGCCTCTGCAGGACCTCACCGGCGACAACCCCCTGCACCGACTTTTCCTCACGCCTGCATCACGCAGGCACGGGTCTTCGCTCATGGCGTTCATCGGCGATCGTAAGTCACTCGATCCCCTCCCCTCTAGGTGTTCTAGCGAAGACTAGCGATCACGACACATACATAAGGATTAAACCCACACTCTCTGATCAAATAAGTGCCGAAACAATATTTTTTGGGATGAGCAAATGGAAACATTAAAAATTATATGAGATCCTTTTGGTTGAGGCATATTTTCTACTATTTCACGAAGGAGAAAGTTCAATACAACACAGTTTTTTTATGATATCTATGATACATACTTATGATGTATTAATTTGGATGTTTATAGACTACTGAATCAGCATAGAATCAAAGTATCCGGAAGGGGTAGTATAGCGTATTCCCACAGCCTGCTGTAAAAGCTGAACTTGATATACACAACAGTCAAACATGTCATCTATGTAACTCAGAAGTAGTACAGGAAACAAAAGCTGCCACAGCTTGTCAGGTTAAGCTTTTGGAATCATTCGATAGTGAAGAAAACTATAGATGCCAATGTAAGCTAATATTTCTTCTTACCCTAAAGTTCACTTGTTAGTTTTCATTTAGAGTACTAGTTCAACTATGCCATTCTTTTTTTTTCCTTTTACAGTTGTAAATGGAATTGTTTCTAATTTACTAGATGTTTTTGGGTGAGAGACAGTGAAATACATACTGTGAACTTACTTTCTTGTGAAGGGAAATGATCAATTGAATGACACCAAAAGGAGATGTGCAAATGTCTTGACTCTCGAGTGTTCAAAACCTCAAATCAACGTAAAAGGCGGCTTTGGTGCTCGCCAAAGCCGTGGAAAGTGAAACTAAATTGCTTTATGAAAGATCATCATATCACACCAGTTAACAGTACTCTGGTGAACTAGTAGTAAGTGATGCTTTGAATACTTCAATTTAATTGGGGAATCGAATAACTGGCACTATAGAAAAAAAAACTCACATTTTACTTTCTTTCTAAGGAAAATTAGAAACGCTTAGCCGTTGGATAGTAAATTAGTACCTGAATCCGGCTTTGGCTTCTGAAGCTGAGCTAGAATGAATGCGTTGATTTCTTAATTTCAGTTTTTAACTTTTTTGCTTTTGCTTTTTTTTCTTTTAATTTGTATTATTTGTGAAGATATAATGATATTTTTTTATTTTTAATTGAATAACTCAAACAAAAAATTAATAGCCGTATAATATAATTTTAACAAAACCTAACAACCGAAATAAAAAAGCTGCTAATAAAGTTGGATTTAACGGGTCCCCACTCACGATGGCTTCCGGCGACAGCTTCTTCTACTGTTCATATTTTTTTGTTTTCTTTTTTATTTTTTAGGTTTTTTTTCATATTCTTTTACATTATCTGTGATAGGTTAATATATTTTTTATTTTTAAATTTTTTTAAATTTATTTATATCAAATAAGTTAATTTAATTATAGTAAAAAATTAATCAATTATAATAAAAATTATAAACTATCACTATTCTGAACGACTAGCTTTATGGATCACCTGCACATTGCATTTCCTGTACTGAACCTGTTGGTGGCAGCTGCTTCCAGGACCCCCTACTCTGCAATGCATCAAACTGAAGGCAAAACTCTCTCTCTCTCTCTCTCTCTCGACATGGCCCAGTGTTCTTTGATTTTTGATTTGCAAGAAAGTACAAGGTTGCAAGTTGGTGTGGCCGTGTCTGTGTGTCCTTAGTGGCACAGAATCATCTACTGAGAGAGTGCACAGAATCCCCCGTTGAAACAAAACAGCTTTCTAGGGGGTACTTTACATGTGCCTTCGTAGTAAGAACGACAAAAATATTGAGGTATCGGAATTAGCAAGGACATATCTTGATAATTTAATAGCTACATGTGTCATGGTGAATTATTTGAAAACTACCCTTTTTTTAGATTTAATTATGTAAGCTAAGAGCCTAAGACCATTGGTTTTTAACTAAACCAGTTGTTTTAACCTTTAAAAAATGATAGCATTTTTAAGTTTTTAGATGAAATAGTTAGTTTTGTTTAACTTAACAGTTTTAATTAGACTGTTCGATTCAGACAAACTTGCTACTCAAAATAATCTTCACATGTAAATGGCGACTTGATTAACAACTAAAACACAAAAGCAACATCCAAGTTGCCAACAACACGAACATAAGGATATGGTCTAGGATATGATCTGTTCCAAACGGTTTAAGTTTCTAGTATCTGACTTACAACTTTTGATTTTTTTTAATTTCGTCTTTTTAGTTTTTTTGGTATTTTTGCCTTTTATTTCTTTACATTGTCGATATAATCTTTTCTTTTTAGTATTTTTTAAATTTAAGTATTTAGAAAAACTAATAATCACTTACAATATACTTTTAACCATAATAATATATATAAAAAGAGGCCACGGCTTAGACCGGCTAAAGCACGGCCTATACGGAGGCCAGAGGTAGACTAAAAAGAGTACAGGCACCTAGAATCATGGGAGAAAGCCAGGAATCCCTCCCAAACGTTGAAACGACAGGATCAAATCATGGAAGCGAAGTCAAGAAAGGAGAAGTGTTTGGCAACTTATGAAAGGGAGAGTCGCTGCTTCCTACCTGGGGAAGAGAGGACAGACAGGAACCCAAACTTTGTTGCCTAAACTCTAGTCTACTCACTCAAAACACACTACCAAAACTGATGTGATCTCAATTCCTTAGTTAAACAGGATGTGCCTGTCTTTCTTTGAAAAGCATATAGACAGCTAGCTTACGTCTACATATTCTTCTTTTAAGGACATACGTAGATCAGGTCCTCTTAGTCTTTAGGTTTATTCAAAAGTCAAAATAAATAAGATATATTTAAAAATAGATTCTCTAAACGATTTCTTAAACTTAAAATCATATATGACATCTGTATCAGCGTCTTTACTATTCAATGTCGTCTAAAAACACAAACAAAAATCATCAATGGTAGCCGAAAAGAATAGAATAGGACTGTAATCTAGGTTAGGTGGTGGTCCATCGGATGTAGCAACTAGCAAAGGAGGTTCTGTGATGTTTTTGGCTCTACCCCTCTCTTGTGGATTTGCACTACAATCTAGTCTAGATCTATTGGTAGAAAAAGGCTGAAGGAGAGCTAAATCTATACTTTTAGTGAATAAATTAAGGCATATTTTTTTACATTTTCAAGGGTAACTGTAGGTGCATTCACTGTAGTTGCTAAATTGGTAGCAATTCCTTGAACATTTCTTGGTCACAAAAATCATCCGTTCATGTGATCTTAGATACAATGAAACATTTTTGAACACCTTGCAAGAAAAGTGGAAAGACTTGGACAAAATACATTACATATTTCACCTCAACCATCCAATTACCTGACTCCCAACAAGAAAAATTCAATTTAGCATCTTGGCATCATCTTACTGGTGTGGTAACCTTGTCTTGTGGTTAAAGCTCACAGTTGCTGAGCATTAAGGACGATCATAATAACTAACTCCATCCCAGCATGATCTCAGCCATCCGATTCACT
The DNA here is from genome assembly GCA_036346265.1 of Melocanna baccifera. Classification (NCBI taxonomy): domain Eukaryota; kingdom Viridiplantae; phylum Streptophyta; class Magnoliopsida; order Poales; family Poaceae; genus Melocanna; species Melocanna baccifera. Next base: position 22,269,318 of record CM070698.1, read on the forward strand.
ATTACTAAGAAAACCTGACATGACTCTTCAGTAAGAAACATCCAATTTTCTCATCCAAGCACGATATTGACCATCCAATTGCTATAGTTGTCAATGATTGGGAATGGTTCCATGTGTCACATTGCTCAATCACGAAAACTTAAAATCCCATGTCCCTAGATATGCTAAACTAACTTTAAACTCATCACAAGAAGTGTTATTGAACTCCACAAAAACATCTAATTCAACTCCTCACAATAAAATACGGCGGAATGTTTAGTAAAAAATATCATTTTTTCTTTTTCATCCATATGTAATCTTCAATACTCGATCGCTATACGTATCGATGATTGGACGTGATTCCATACGTTACATGTTATCTCATCTTAATACATTAAATCAGTTTTGAAAGCGTTGACGAAGACCTAGAAGAAAATCCAAATTTTCCTCCCAATATGATCCCATCAAGTTAATACAATAAACACGCAGCTGAACGCCAGCCACAACTCCACACCATCCGTGTGGCTGAGAAATAAAACCGGCCGGACAAATGTTGCAAAAACATGTGAAGAACATCTTTTTGCAAAGTTGGGGATCCCCTGCGCTTTCTGCTGCCCTGTTTCAGTTTCATCTGCTGCTCTCGCTACACGCGCGCACACTGCTGCGCGCACACACACAGCAGCAGCTCTCTCTCTCTCTCTCTCTCTCTCTGTGCAGCATGAATATGTAGTAGTGAGCAGCGTGGCTGATGAGTGAGCTCTGATGCTGTGCTGTTGCTGGCTGTGGACAGTGCTCTTCCTGCTTCTCTTTCTCGTTGCTGCTCTTTTTCCATTGAACACCGCACTAAACCCTCCCAAAACCTCTCCCTGATGCAGCCAAGAACATAAGATTATATTTTCTTTTTGAGCGTTTTGATCGCCACCCACCTTGGGAGTTTGGGCGTTCTGTTGGTCTTGATATCAATCACTCGCTCCAGAGAGTGAGCGGATTTCTTCTTGATTTTTGATCAGCTTGGAGTTTTGGTGAAGAGAAAAAGGTGCATCTGTTCTTGCTCGAATCCGTTGGAAAGATCCCGTCGAGATTCAAGAACCGACCTTTGCGCTTCTGTTAGAATTTTTCGCCGAGAAATTCCCCCTAAAAAATTGATCCTTTCCACCTCAAAAGTTTGATCCTTGACTCCGATTTGAGCCCAAGAAAAAGACCAAAAGGCGCCGCTTTTCTTGCGCTAATCCTCTTTGTGATCCCCGAAACCCCAAATTTTTTGATTCAGTTCATCGTTGGGTTGTTCTTGCAAAGGATAGTCCTTGGTTGATTCGCTTGTAGCGGCGGCTGTGGTGGGAGAGGAGGGGAGAGGTTCCCTCTGATGAGCAGCAACATCGCCGCCTGTCGATGACTGAGCGCTGCCTCCGATGCTGTCGGGGTGCTCGGTGTCCAGTCTCGCGGCGAGGTTCGCTTCTTCCCGCCGGACCCGGCGACGTACGCCGTCCGGAAGGACGAGGCGACGGGCCGCCTCGTTGCCTCCAGCGTTCCGCGGGACAACGCCATGGACGTGCTGCTCGTCGACACCAGGAGGGGGAACAAAGTGGTGGCCTTCTACCTGAGGAACCCCTGCGCCCGCCTCACCGTGCTCTACTCGCACGGCAACGCCGCCGACCTCGGCCAGCTCTACGATCTCTTTGTGCAGCTCAAGGTCAATCTCAAGGTCAATCTGATGGGGTTAGTGGTGCATTATGCTTCCTGGTCATCTGTAGGATCTTGCATTTTCCATTTTCTTTTGTATTCCATTTATTCTGTTCTTCGATCAAATGCTTTATATGCTTGTTAACTGTTTAGTGTAGTGTAAATGTAATGCATTTCTTGTTAGGATGCTGTACCAGATATGTTTTTCCTTTCAAGTTTCTGAATTTTTGGGAGCAGGAGGAACTGTGCTTGATGGTTATCGAAGAATAAACTCTATTTAGCAGTGGCAGACCGAAAACCAATTTTTTTTGGGGGCGGGGGAGGGGGGGGGGGCGCTAGTGGGACATGATCGTACTATCTTTTGCAATCTAAAATGTATAATTAGAACATAGACATAGTAAAAATGAAAATACAATGAAGATTGTATTTTAGTAATGGGTGGTGTGCCTCTATGAATTGTTTCTCCATTTATGCAATGTTTGTTTCTCCATACACTATGAATCGATAAATGACAATAGATGAAACTAAAATACTAAATCAATCATAATTGTGAGGAAGAATGGTAAAATACTAGTGCATGTGTGTGGTTTCATTTAGCTTGTAGTGAGCGGAAGCAGTGACATTGTGGTTAATGGAGTGGTGGGGATGTGGAGGGCAACTTTTTGTGAGTTTTTTCTCCTAGGATTTTGGATAGCTGGGGAATTTTAAGGCTTAAGCAATGAATTATCGATCTATCATGTTTAGTTCAGTCCCACTGTTTTTTTGTTCCAAATGTAGATTTGGTTGTCACAGCATACGAGGTATTTTGTTGTCAATGCCTGTCTAGGTAAAACCTTAGCCTTTTTTTAGTACCAATTGGATAAATAAAAACATATATAATCATCAGTCCAAGTTGCAAGAATATTGAATCCTCAATCACAACTATGTCAGTCTTTATTTTCAGAAGGTGTTGTGAACCTTGGCTCTGGATTGGAAGTTATATGAGTGGATGGGTTGGGTAGGGTCTTCAACTTCCCAGCGAGGCACTCCTTGTCGAGCCGTGGCTAAGAGTTGGCTTGAGAACTAGGGCTTGAGAGAAGAGGATCTCTTTATTTCTTTCCTGCCATTCTGCTAAACCGCAGGGGCTAAATATATATATTACATCTCCGACTTGATGGAAACCGAGTCGGATGCAATCTCCTAGCAACGTATGGACTCCATCCGAACTAATAAGACTTCTATAGCTATCAGGAAGCCCAAATCCAAACAGAATAGATCAGTTCTTGTTGGATTTTGCGACCTATTTGACTCTCCTACTATACTTCTCCCCCCAATACACATCTATAACACTCCCCCCGTCCTGAGGAAACAGCTCATCCTTGAGCTGAAAAGTAGGGTATTGACGTTTGAATTCTGCCAGGGAAACCCACAATGTTTCTAACGCTGGTTGGTTTGCCCATTAAACAAGTACCTCCCATATGTCTTTGTGGCGTCGTGAAGAAACTACTAATGCAGGAGTAGGACGAACACGGCCATGAAGGATATCAGGGAGAGCTGGTGGAGCGGACGGAGGAGTCCCCACAATTTTTTCAAAAAGGCCACATGGAACACATCATGGATGCGAGCCAAAGGAGGAAGCTGAAGCATGTACGCCACCTGATCAACACGCACAATGATGCGATATGGTCCATATTACTTAGGGGAAAGTTTGGATGTAATGCTGGCGACCTGGCGATGATGTAGCTTGGGCCAAACCCACTGCCCCACAGTAAATGTAATGTTACAATGATGCTTGTCATAGAATGCCTTCATGCGCTGTTGAGCTTGTAATAAGTGGTCACGAATATCACTCAAGAATTCATCTTGGGATCTTAGTGTAGAATCTACTGCAGATACGCAGAATCAATTGTATAAGGAATAATAGGAATAATAGCTGAGGTGGGCGTCCATACACCACCTGAAACGGAGTTGTCCGGAGAGCTAAATGAAACGAGGTATTGTAGCAAAACTGTGCCCATGGCAACCATTGAATCCACTGACGAGGACGATCCCCATTGAGACAATGGAGGTACATTTCGATTGTACGATAGACAATCTCACTTTGGCCATCAGATTGTGGGTGAAATGCAGAAGCCATGTCGAGGGACATGCCTGCCAAAAGGAATAACTCTTTCCAAAAGTTGCTAGTGAATATCGTATCCCAATCACTAACGATTGACTCAGGAATCCATGGAGTTTCACAATGGCATCGAAGAAAGCATGGGCCACAAAATGAGCTGTGTAAGGATGAGCCAAAGGAACAAAATGAGCATACTTCGAAAATCTGCCCACCACTATCAAAATGACTGATTTCCCATGAATGCATGGAAATCCCTCGATGAAATCTATAGAAATATGGGACCAAACTTGGGTAGGGACTGGTAGAAGTTGGAGCAGTCTGGAAGGATGAAGATGTTCCACCTTATTGCGCTGACAAATTTCACAACAATGAACATGATTTCGAACCAAGGTTTTTAGTTGGGGAATATAGAAGTCCTTGTGAATCTGGTGTAAGGTTTTTTGAATGCCCTCATGACCAATAGCGTGAGCTGCCGTGACAATGTGTTGGACACAAAGTGATGAAGCAGGGACAAAAATGCTACCATGATAGAGGAATAAGCCATCCACGAAAGACCAGTTGACCGGAAGTGTTTGAGAGTTCGACTGTTCGTGTAGATCTGAAATTCTGGAAGAGAAGCAACCTCATCTTTTGACTGGGCAAGCAACTGAAATGTAGGACCAGAGATAGTCGAGAGGGTCATGTGCTCGTCCCAACGAGACAAAGCATCCACAACCGTATTAGTCTTGCCTAGTTTTAGTTCAATCTGAAAGTCAAATCGAAAGAGCTTGCTGACCCAATGATGTTGAGGAATTGTGGTTAACCGTTGATCTAGGATGTATTTTAAACTATAGTGATCCGTTCGAACAATGAAGAACTTGCCCCACAGGTAATGACGCTAATGTCGTATTGCTTTAACTAATCTGATGAGTTCGCACTCATAGGCAGCCAATTTAGCATTGTCATGAACCGGGGTAAACACCACCAAGAAGGAGGCCGGATGGCGTCGGCGTAGAAGGGAGAGGGAGAGACTAGATGAGGAAGATTAGAATATTTCTCTTGATTGATTCCTTAATAGCATACGGTGGCCCTCTTTATATAGATGAGCCCCCCCTAACAGATAGAGTCTAATTCCAATCCTATCTCTAACAATTATAGAAACGCATATTATATCTTTAACAAAAGGAATCTAATCTCTAACTCAAATAGCAATCAATCTCTAATTCCTAATAATAACTCGACTGGGGCCCACACCCCTGACACTACACCCCTCTCGGACATGCAGCTCGTCCTCGAGCTGCTAGGTGGCGGCTTGATGCCAATAGATGACCTCTGACACCGGTGTAGAAGACGAATGGTGGCGGAGTCTGCAGCGGATGGAGATGGCGACCGGCTCCAAGCGGAACATGGTTAAACGATGCTCTATTTGAAAGCACCAGATTGGAGTGGCGGCGCACCCGGAGAGCCGGTGCGCACTCGGGGATGGCGGCGGCCGGGGGTCGGCGCCGGTCGGCAGCCGGAGATCGGCCGGCTGGAGGAGGCGGCGCGCGGGCAGAGGTGGAGGCGGCGACGCAGACAGAGACGGCCGGCCGAGAGGGCTCGGGCGGCGGCGGCCGGCCGGCGAGGCGGCTCGGCGGCGCCCGGCGTGAGGAGGCGCGCTGTCGGCGAGAAGCGACCCGAGGCGGCGGGTCGGCTCAGGGCGGATCCGAGCGGCGGCGGCGAGGCGCAGGAGTCGCCGGACGGCGCAGGCGGCTCGCGCGGTGGCCGGCGGCGGCGACGGCGGCGCGGAGACCAGCGACGGACGGCACGCGCCGAGCGGCGTGGCGCGGCGTGGCGGAGAGGCGGCGGCGGCGGTCGGCCGCAAGCGCAGGAGCGGGCGGCGGATGGGCGATCGGCGGAGCGGCGCCACCGAGCGGCGGCCTGCGGAGCGGGCTCGCGACGGCGACGACGCGGCGGAGGGGGGCCCGGCCGGAGGCGGATCTGGAGCGTACAATTTTTGCTTTTTAGCTCAAAATTTGAAAGTTTTTTATAAATAGACCTGGGAAAACGATTTTCAAAAATGGGCCCCTATACGGCGCCAAAATATATGACGCCGTGGATACATAGCACGGCGCCATGAGTTTTGACGCCGTGCTATTCCACGTAGGAGCCACGGTGTGACTGTATTTAAAACATGTACCTCGGCACCATGTGCTTTGGCGCCGTGCTATGTACCCACGGCGCCATGTGTTTTGGTGCCGTGTCGGGGGGTCCATTTTTGAAAATCTTTTTCTCAAGAGTCTATTTGTAAAAAACTTTTAAATTTTGGGCTAAAAAGCAAAAAATTTTCATCCGAGCGGCGGTGGTCGGGCGTCTCTGGGCACGAACTCGGACGCCAAGCGGCGGTACGGGTGGGACAGCCCAGGCGACGGCGGCGGCGCGGGAGGAGACGGCCACGGCGGAGATAGCGGCGCGGTTTCGGGCGCCCGGGGGGGCCTCGTGGCGGCGACACAGCGGCGCCTCCCCCTTTTCTCGGCGGTAGCTCCGTCTCCTGCTCCCTGTCTCCGGTCTGACCGCGCCCAACCCTGATTCTCGGTCTGACCGGCGTTCTCCGCCCGGTCTGACCGGCGTTCTTCTCCCGGTCTGCCCGCCGGCACAATCTCCTCGACGTGGTCGGCGACCTTGGCGAGGGCGTTGTCGTCTTTGCCGTTGACCGGTGATCTCAGCGAAGGGCAGGATCGACAGTGGCCAGTGGAGCAGCAGCCTGCGGAGCGGCCGGTGCAGCGGCCTTTTCATCTTTCGCAGCCAGCAAGTTGATATCTACCGTCTCCTCTGCTCTATGAGCGGCCTCTTGTTGCTCCTTCTCTCGCTCTTTTAAGATCTTCTCAAAGAAGGCATACATGTTGAGGTAGTCGTCCGCCCACTCTTTGTTGTAGCTGGCCATCTTATCAGCGCTAGCTTTTATCATGGCCATTGACTCGGCAAGAGGACGAGTCGCAGGAATCATGGTAGCAGAAGTCGTGGGAAGGGATCGACTGCTCTGATACCAAGTTGTCACGAACCGGGGTAAACACCACCAAGAAGGAGGCCGGATGGCGTCGTCGTAGAAGGGAGAGGGAGAGACTAGATGAGGAAGATTAGAATATTTCTCTTGATTGATTCCTCAATAGCATGCGGTGGCTCTCTTTATATAGATGAGCCCCCCCTAACAGATAGAGTCTAATTCCAATCTTATCTCTAACAATTATAGAAACTCATATTATATCTCTAACAAAAGGAATCTAATCTCTAACTCAAATAGAAATCAATCTCTAATTCCTAATAATAACTCGACTGAGGCCCACACCCCTGACAAGCATGGTGAGGTTAAATAGCCCAGCTGAAGAAAGCAATGGGTTGTGATCCTTGATGGAGAGCCGCTCCAAAGCCACTCCTGAAGCATCGCATTCAACGATAAATGGGAAGGTGAAATCCAGAAGAGGTAGAAAGGTTGGAGAACAGAGAGCCTCCCTCAATGCAGAAAAAGCCACCGTAGCCTCCGAGGACCAGTTGAATCCATCTTTGGAGAGAAGTTTAGTGAGAGGAGCTGCGATGGAGCCAAAATTCCTTATAAATTTGCGGTAGTAGCCTGCCAAGCCCAAAAATCCTCGCAACTATCAAGGGGACTTGGGAGTTGGCCACCTTCAGATGTCTTGAACTTTGGATTGATCCATCGAAACACTTGCTGCGGAGATCACGTGTCCCAAGTATGCAACAGATGACGTGCCAAAAGAACATTTGCATTTCTTGAGGGAGATCTGATTATGGTGTAGGAGGGAAAAAAAACTGCTCGCAGATGGTACAAATGTTCTAACCAAGAGGAACTAAAGACTAGGATATCATCAAAGCAGACCAAAACGAACTTACAAAGATATGGTTGGAGAATGATATTCATGACTGCCTGGAATGTGGCTGGTGCTGTAGAAAGCCCAAAGGGAAAGACCAAGTACCCGAACAGGCCTTGATGTGTTCAAAATGCTGTCATGTGAATATCATCGTGGTGCATCTGTATCTGATGGTAGCCTCACTGTAAGTCCAACTTGGTAAAGTATGTCACATGTTTTAATTCATCCAATAGCTCATCCACTACAGGGGTAGGGAACTTATCTTTGATGGTTTGGGCGTTATGAGCCCGATAATCCACGTATAGCCACCACAAAACCATCCTTTTTCTTTACCAAGATTACTAGTGAACTGAAAGGCGATGTGCTGGGCAGGATGATTCCTTGTGCTAGCATCTCTGCACAGTGGTCTGGAGCCTAGGATGAGGTGAATGTGGTGGTCATATAGCTGGGAGGGTGAAGTCCTGAAGGGGCCTGAAAGATGTCTTCAAAGTCGGCGAGCAGGTCTGGTAGTAAGGGCTGTGTAGGCTCTTTGATGGAAAAAAGACGAGAAGCTAGTTGCTGAGGTATACCCAAGAAATTTATTTGATGTCCTTTGTGATAGAAAGACATTGAAAATGTTGAGAAGTCCTAGAGGATAGGTCCCAAGGTGCGCAGCCATTGGACGCCGAGAATCAAGTTGAAACCATGTAGTGACAAGGCATAACAAGTGATGGAGAAGGGTTCTTGGTCGATGGTGAACGGTAAGGCTGGACATATTCTCGGACAGGGCACTCGTTTGCCATTCGCCATGGACACATGAATTCCTGACTGATTATGAAGGGGAATAGCAGAAAGTTTGGCGGCGTCCACACTGATGAAGTTGTGCGTGGATCCCAAATCCACCAACGCACAGAACTTGTGATTGTTGATGATGATCGTGAGCTGCATGGTGTTTCCGGAAGAGATCCCTGTCAAGGCATGAAGAGAGATCTGAGGAGTAGCATATCTAGTATTGTTGGCTGGCACATCATCTTCATCAAGGATTTCAATCCAATATAATCTCTTGCAGCGGTGGCCTCGGGTGAACTGATCATCACAATTGAAACAGAGACCTTTTTGTCGACACTCAGCCATCTCTGCGGTGTCGACCACTCCCGAGGCATCGGACCTGGTCCTTGCCGAAGACCGCACACCCAAGAGATGAAGGTCCTCGCCGACGAGTTACGCGCCATCGGCTACCCATCAACGCACTGGGATGGCACCAATGCTGGAGCGGCGCCACTTCCACATGACGGCTGCATTTACTGCACTACTCCTCTCTTCCCACCTCCACCTAGCAACGATGCCCGCCTCCCCGTTGTTTCTGGTCCCTAACCTAGCGCCAGAGCTTCGGGAGGCTTGGACAGCAAAGGAGCTGTGTGGTTTGCTGGCGAGTGCAGGCTTGCCGAGGAAGAAGGACCCGCGCATCGCCGTGCATCCGTTTACTCCGACGCCACGCGCGGCTCTCCGACCACCGCACCAAAGATCGCTACTCCACGCCCCACCGCCACGACTACATCGCTCTCCTCGATCATCCGATGGTGACACGGCTCGGCCCGCCGATCCTTTGTGGAGTTTTTCTCCCTAGCGCTAACCACTCTCCCGCCGCCTTGCTCCGCGAACTATCGTAGCGCTCGCCGATCCCAATCGGGCGCGCCGCGATGGCCGAGGAGCACAAGGCCCTCATCGACAACGACACTGGCGCCGCCCCGCGCCCGCCTAGTGCTAACGCTGCCTCCGGAAGTGGATCTTCACAAGTTTCACTCGATGGCGACCGCCCGCTATAAAGTACGCTGGTTGTTCGTGGCTTTTCTCAAAGAAGACGGCAGACTACGACGAGACATTCATCCGGTGGTCAAACCGACCACCATCCGGATCGTCCTTCCATCGCCGCATCCCGCTCCGGCCGATTCATCGCCTTGATGTCAAGAATGCGTTTCTACATGGCACTTTAATGAGACGGCTCATCGCCAAAGAGCCCTCCGGATTCGTGGACTCGCCCATTCCACCCATGTGTGTCTTCTCCGAAGTCCTCTATGGTTTGAAGCAGCTCCCGAGCATGGTACCAACGGTTCGCCTCCTACATCCGCGGCATCGGTTTCGCCGCCTCCTCCTCCGACATGTCCTCGCTTGTCCTCCGTCAGGGACCGACATGGTCTACACTCGCCGCTTCACGCCGACGACATCGCCCTCACGGCTTCCACCCAAGACCTTCTTCAACATCTCATGTGCTTGCTTCACTCGGAGTTTGCCATGACGGACCTCGGTGACTGCACTTCTTCCTGGCATCTCCGCCGACGCCTCCAACGGCCTCTTCCGCCTCAATGATGCGATGTCGTTGATCTTTCGCGACGCTACCCGGCATGGCCGAGTGTCACTCACGCCACACCAAAGGACACTCACGCCAAGCTATCCGCCACGACGAGCTCCCGTGGCCGATCCGTCCGAGTATCGCAGCCTTGGGGGCTCTACAAGACCGACACTCACACGCCCCGACTTGGCGCACTCGCCCGGCAAGTATGCCTTTTCATGCATGATCCACGGGAGCCCCATCTCGCTGATCAAACGCATCCTCGCGGTACGCCAAAGGTACTCGACGCCGGTCACACATCGGCCTCTCCCAAATGACATCTATCACCGCTTACTCCGACGCCGATCGGGCCGGCCGCCTCGACTCGCGACGCTCCACCTCCCGCCATCGTGATTTATCTCGGGATAATCTCTCGTCTTGGTCCTCAAGCGCCGACAACCGTGTCTCGATCAAGTGCGCAGGCCGAGTACCGCGGTCGTTGCTCCATGTCAGAAGCCGAATGTTGCCGGTCGCGACAACTTCGCAAGAACTTCACGCCCGCCATTTCCAATGACCGCCGCTCATCGCGATAATGTCCGCCATCTACATGTCAACTAATCCAGCCCAAAGATCGCGCGAAGCACATCAAGATTGACATTCATTTCGTTCGCGAGAAGGTTTCACTTGGTGAGGTTCGTGTTTTGCACGCACCATCCTCTCATCAGTTCGCATGGACATCATGACAAAAGGTCTCCGACGCATTGCTTGTGATTTTCGATGCGCTTTGCGTCCGGATCTGCAAGCACGATTATGGCGGGTATTAGAATAATTAGATATAATTCCATATACGCGCTTACCATGTATGCGCTTCCATGTATATACCTTCCATACATGCGCCTTCCATGTATATGCTTTCTTGTATGCCTACCTGCCAATATATATCAAGCCAGCCCTTTAGCTGTGTGTGGTGTTTGTAAAGTAACTTGTAATGTCTCTCTGCTGCTTTGGCCAAGCTAACTGCCATGTCGAGAGGAGGGATTTTGAAGCTCGGCATCAGATTTGATGAGGTCACCTAGACAGGCAAGAAATAAGCCTACTTCATGTTATGGGGAGAGATTGTCAGCCCGGCATAATACCTTGTAGAATTCTTGAGCATATTCTTCAACGGAACTCGTCTGACGAAGGAGAGCTAGTTCAGCAACCGGATTTGTTCTAAAAGGTGGTCCGAAACGCAGCCAACAAGAATTTTGAAACCGAGGCCATGATGGAATCCCTTCTGTGCGTTCCAGCTTGAAATATCATTGTTGAGCGATGCATGTCATGTGATATGAAGCAAGCCAGACCTTTTCTTCCTCGGAGTGCGGTGGCCATGAAAGAATTGCTCGCAGCGGGACAGCCACTCCAACGGGTCTGGTTGGCCATCGAACAATGGAAAATCCACCTTGTAGAACCGTCCTAGGAGAGGAGCTTCGGCCTGATCAATAGGGGGTCGCCTTGCAAAGGAATTGGCAGAGCTGCTGATCTGTGACAGCACAGATATGCGCCCTTCTACATCGAGAACAGCTGCCTGCAAATGCTCATGGGTTGTAGATTGTTCCTCCTGACGTTTCAACACTTTGCCAATAAGTTCCTTCAATTCGTGTAGCTCCGTGGAGATGTGATCGTTGGCCATGGAATATGATGCCAAACTGTTGTGAACCTTGGCTCTGGATCGGAGGTTATATGAGTAGATGGGTTGGGTAGGGTCTTCAACTCCCCGGTGAGGAACTCCTTGCCGAGCCATGGCTAATAGTTGGCTTGAGAACTAGGGCTTGAGAGAAGAGGATCTCTTTATTTCTTTCCTGCCCTTCTGCTAAACCGCATAGGCTGAATATATAGATATTACATCTCCGACTTGATGGAAACCGAGTCGGATGCAATCTCCTAGCAACGTATGGACTCCATCCGAACTAATAAGACTTCTATAGCTATCAGGAAGCCCGAATCCAAACAGAATAGATCAGTTCTTGTTGGATTCTGCGACCTGTTTGACTCTCCTACTATACTTCTTCCCCCAATACACATCTATAACAGAAGGTAGTTAACTTTTTTTTCCTTCTGTTACCATTTGAATGTCTTCTGGAGGTGCATAAGACATTTGCTGTGCAGAACATGCTGATGTGATTTACTTTGTATTTTTTTTGACTGCAGATATGACTACTCTGGGTATGGAGCATCTACTGGCAAGGTAAGTAACTTATGCACAATGGGTGAAATATCTTAAATTGTACCATCGACATACTACAGTATAGTTGAGAGTGTGGTGAATGGTTGATTAAATCATTTCTGGTAAATTTTAGTGGCCTTTCCCGACTAATGCAGATATGGAATGATGTTATGTGCCTAACCATAGAGTTTGCACTAATCGATCTGAAAGAATCTTTTATCCATATATGCTAGATACCTTGAGAAACGTGGTTCAGTTTCACTTTCCAAGAACATGCTGCATGTATCTATAACAGAAGAGAGTTTGGCCCATGCCTGACTGGTGCATATCATGCACATCATGGCCAATTCATCTTGAAAAGTTGTTCTGAGATAGCAATCATCACCATGTTTTTAACATATTATTAAATCCCTACAACTTTTGTTTCCAGCCATGCATGCCATTATAAACTTTCAGGATAAATAATATTTCAGTGCTGCCTTTTTACATTTGTCCTGCACGGGAGATAAAATCTCTATATGAACTATCTGTACATGTACTCAAGACAAGTTCATTTTAATGCTACTTCATTCCTGAAATTTCACAAATGGAGGTCATGTTATGTTGATAGTTTCTGTTGGCTATTTTGAGAATCCCTGCATTCAGTACACTGAGAATTCCTGCCTTAGGACATGTTATGCATGATTGTGTTTGAAATTTCTGTTTTGCCTACTGGGCAGTAAATAATAATGTCTACTTGTCTGATATATGTTCATTTGAGCTAAATCAGATGGCACTTTGACTTTGAATTACTGCCACTTCGCTGATATTTGTACTGATCATGTGTATGCACATATTTCTTTCTGAAGAAATACATTTTTGAGGAACAAATCTTATGTTTGTTATTTTAAGTGCAGCCAAGTGAAGAGAATACATATGCAGACATTGAAGCAGTTTACCAGTGCTTAGAAACTGAGTATGGAATCAGCCAGGAAGACCTTATATTGTATGGACAATCTGTTGGCAGTGGGCCAACATTGCATTTAGCTTCCCGTTTGCCAAGATTGCGTGGTGTGGTTCTCCACAGTGCTATATTGTCAGGCCTCCGTGTTGTTTGCCATGTGAACTTTACTTTCTGCTTTGACATTTACAAAGTAAATATCTCGAGTTGATTATCTTATTTCAATCTGTACCTTTTGTGCCTTTAGGTGTTGCTTTTACTAATGTCTAGTTGACTTGTCTCTGCAGAATGTCAATAAAATTAAGAAGGTGAAATGCCCAGTGTTCATTATTCATGTAAGTTTTTTACTAGTAAAATATCAAGTATTTTCTCTATATACTTGCTGTCTTCTTGGACAATTGTTATAGGTTCCAATTAACCTGCATCTTCTGAGTTTCTACATTTGATCTATTGGAACATTTAACTGCTTATGCATATTTGGTGGTGCTGTTGTTGTCCTTGCTACTCTTAGTTGCAAGTCTTGGAGAAATAATGTAACTACTTCTCCTAGTTACTGGTGAATCATGTATTCATGCCATAACAGTCTAGCTCATCACCATAGAAAAGGTGTTTCATTTAGGCAGAAAGTTACTGTAGAGCTATTAAGGTGAGGAACAAGGGAAATGTAGAAAAGAGATCCGCTTTCTTAGAGGCGAACCCTTCTTAAGGTAAGACGACCACTTCCACACTTCTTATAATCCTTGCTATTTGGAGTTTGTTTCAGTGTTACTTCCTAGAATAAAATACATTTGATCTGTTGAATCTTTTTTTATCACCTTCTCTCCTTTGAACTCCACCGCTATTCCCAGTACGACAACTCATCATCCCTGTTGCTAGTTCCAAGATTATTCCTCCCTATGTTTCTCTTTAAGCCAAATAAATGCAGTGATTGACTAATGCATTGGATAGGAATAGAAATCAATAGAATGGCCATTGAACACTAGCACATGTGATGATCTGGGATGTGTTATTAACAGTTCTGATAGCGTCGTGCTGTGCATGTTGAGTACATGTGGTAAAATCACTCTATGCACCTGTAAGAGCTGATTAGGCTTGATTCAGCCTGCTATACATAGAATAATTGGGTATTGGCAGGCCTTGCCTAGCTTGACTTTCACTATCTAGGCCTGGCTGAGGTCAACAGAATCTGCAGCCATGCAAGCCAGGCTGTGCTGGGCAGGATTAGGCCCAAAAGATAAGGCATTGGCAGGCCTTGCCTTGCTTGACTTTCACTATTCTGGGCTTGGGTGAGGCCAACCAAATGTGTAGCCATGTAAGGCAGGCTGTGCTGGGCAGAACAAGGCCCACAAGATCAGGCTTTTTCTGGTCCAAAATTTGCATAGGTCTAACCAAATCTTCAATCCAATTAAGTTATTAGTGTAGTTGTGGATGGAAGTGCATACCCTTAGCAGGATCTGAAACTAGAAATGTCATAGTTCCCAAACACTACCAGTTTACCAGTAACTACCCACTTGCCAAGCTTTTATAAGAAATCTATGGCTCAGTTCTTTTAGATTTATGCTTAGGCTTTGATTTTCATTTCTACAGTAATTCGTCGTTAAACGGTGTGTTTTTTCAAGATGGGGTTTACCGTAAATTATAGTACAAACTGTACCGAGTTCAACTGTACTGGTTAAAATTGCATGCGACTATTTTCCTCTGCGTACTGTCTCTCACGAACAGTCCAGAATTCAAAAACCACAGCTATAAGCTTGAGCCGAAAAGAACCCACCCTATGACTCAAGACTGTCGGTCATAATTTGGTCAGAACCAGTCTTACTTATTCATAGCTCCAATAGGATCGGAAGGCATGAGCATGAATTGGTCATAAGTCGGACATACTCAGAAATGATTCGACATCACGCTTCAGCCAGGATCTCTTGTTATCACTGGATTTTTGAACCATGGGGCATTTTCAATTGCCTTAACCATTTATACAATCAACAGAGATAGATTTGATCAACCATGTGATTTAGATGAGCTGTCAATAGGAGTCCCTCTCCCCCTCACATAACCCTCCATTCCTTTTATTTTTCAGAGTATGCACTGAGTTCATGCAACTAGCTCAAAATACTTAGCTTTGCTTTCCCTCCAGTTTTACACTGCCATGTGCCATGAAACTGGGTGAACCTATATCTTTTCTGCAGTGACGAAAACAGCCTGACAAATTCATTCAGAACTCAGAAGTGCTTTCATGTCAGCAGAAGTGGCAGTGTCTTCCGTTGCAATAGCCATTTTCTAACCACATGAAAGAATATATTAGGGTAGCAGCAATTTATGCTAAAGGTCTCAGAATGGTTGTAATATTGATAAGCTATCTTAGTTAAATTCTCTTGAATGTGCTACCTGCAGTCATGTTATTTAATCATACAGCATCTTCGAATCAAAATTCCAATAGCAACTGTCAAGCGGTTGCCTCTCAGAATAAAAAACCATACTATTAAATGAGGGTCCAAACATCTAGTTGTGTCTGGCGTAGACAGTTGGCCATACAGCTCGGTCGACTGGGGCCGAACTGATGGCAACTGCATTACAGCAGGGTAAGGAAACACAAAGGTAAATGACAACAGCGAGAAAATAAAATGACATGATTAAGGATTTAGTTGCGATACCATGTAGTTTAGAGGAGGAATAGAGATATGAAAAATGGAGATCTACTTTTGTGGATTTACTTTCTTGGATACTTACTTTTTGTACTTTAATCTTGCTTGCAATCTCAAATTTTCTTCAGTTCCTCACTAATACAGTGGGTTGCTTTAAATTATCAAGTTTGCGTCTTGCGGCCAAACTTTACATGGTCAACATGCCAACCCCTATTTCCCTGATTCAACATCAAGGCCAATGAGCAATCATGAACGGCTTTCGTAGTTGATGCAGTCCTGATGTAGGCTAACACTTCTCTAAACTGCAGTCTGTTTATGATTAACCAATTCTTTAATCTATTGATTTGTTTTGTCCATACTTTCTTTCTCCCAGTTATTGAAGTTTGAATTTCCTGTGCACCAACTTCATGTGTGTAGAAATGGTGTCTTAATTCTACTATTTGATGTTTGCAGGGAACTGATGATGATGTTGTGAATTGGTCACATGGTAATGAGCTGTGGAAACTGGCAAGGGAGCCTTATGATCCACTATGGATCAAAGGGGGTGGTCACTGCAATCTGGAGCTGTACCCTGACTTCATCCGCCACCTCTCCAAGTTCATCCGTGAAATGGAGAGTATCACAACCAAAACAAGGCTCAAGAAGATTCGACAGTCCCTCCAACCTGCAAAGAAGGTCTACCAGGTGAACACCGCAACAACTACCACCTTCACCACTAACTGCTGCTGCCGTATCCGAGTCCGCAAACCGACTTGCCCCAGCTGCGATTTCAGCTGCAGCTGCTGCTATGCATTGAGGAATTGCCTCAAATTCCGTCAATTCAAGTGCACAACCTGCCTCTCCTGCAGCTGCAGGAGCTGCTTCAAGTGCTGCTTCTGTGGTGGAGATGCGCGATAACGCCAATCTCTATGTGTGTATACAGGAACAATGGTCCTGAGATATCTAACCCTTTAAATGCTGTAGGACTAGAACTTAGATTTTAGTTTGCTAAACATGTATGACAAGATAGAGACGCTCGTACTGTTGCTTCTGCTTAGTATTCAGTTCTTTCCCGTTCTCCTTTGTTGTTGCTTGTCAGATTCTTCTAATTATGGCATAAGCTGTTCGCTGTCGACTTTAGAACAATGCTGATGTCTGAATTGATGTGTATTCAGCCATCTCTTAGTTGTTCTGGTATGTTTCCCACCCAATGACTCCATCTCTGCGCTTCTCTGAATTTCGGCCTGGTTTCATCAGCAGCTACAAATATTGGAAATACTCCTGAAATGTGCAGACCTGACTGTTCAAGACCTGGTCTGTTTCATAAACAAGTAGAGGAATGTTTTGACATCACCACTGCTGTGGAAGACGTCAAGGTGGTTTTCTACCATTGTTTCTGTCAGGGATCCAGGTTGCTGATCAGTGACAATGCAGTAGGATGAACTGCTCTCATTCTCTGAATCTGAATCTGCACGCATCGTTGGATCGGCACGGGCTGCATGAACTTTTTCCCCCATTGCTGGGGGAACCGGCCGGTTATCGCAGGTTACTGGCAAACTGTCTTAGACAAGATCAGGTTAAACAGTGCCAATCCCTGTGCACTGGCATTCAGATGCAGCGGTAGCCATCACCAAGGGGACCACTACCAAACATGAATGAAATCATAGACCTCTCATTTATGCGTGCAGGTTCAGAAACGGGCACCCGTTTATGCGTGCACACAGTCGCATACCGAAGCCAACTGCTAGTAAGTTCATACCAAGGCATGTGAGGACATTAAATCTCCTTTGAAAATGCGTGACTAAACCAACACAACTGCAACAGTCACTGATCATTGCAGCAGCAGCTTCTGTCTGACCTATGAACATGATACTACTGTCTAGCAAGAAGCACGGCTCATGGAGAATCTGGCCTTCAGAATTCCATTGCCCTGCGTTGCATTTGCAGTGCAGTGCCTCTCTAGCTACCTACTCCAGTATATGTACGTGTTCAGCGATCAGCATGGCGAAAATTAGGCGAAATCGACTTGCAGATCGTCCACATTCCAATCTGGGATCGATTACCGAACCCTATGAAGGATCGGAAACGACAAGGTGAGAATCGGATGGTACACAAGGTAGGTGGTGTGATGCTGTACATCCATCTATACACACGTATGGCATGGCCTTGTTGTAATGTTGTATCTTGTACGTATTTAGGCATGCACGTATACGTATCGATGTATCATGTATGTATGCAAGGAACCACCCCATGGTGAGCTGTGCAGTGGCATAAGCCTCCGGGACCCCAGGCTTAGCTAGCTTGCTTGTACTCTTGCCCTGTACCTTTCGCTATGCGAATCTAGGCTCCCTAATTAAGCTGCTCATGATATGTGCACACAACACACTGCCCTTCAGAATCTTCAGACATACACACATGTACATATATAGCGTGTGTGTGTGCTTCAGTTTCTTCAATCCTATGTGCCTAGTGTAATGGCAGAAGAGGACACATCAAGATGCTGGTAACTACGAGGAGGTGAACTGAATGGCAATTGCAATTGTACCATACCACTGCCATGGATGGTCAGGATAGATGGAGATGTGTTGTACAAGGCTATGATGGCTCTCTCACTGAGCCACCACTGTTCAGTGTATAGTAAGCATACTGGACATAGAAATAGTAGTAGTAGCTCAAGTGTCTCGGTACACTGGTCCATGGCAATGTGATGTGTGGGGCATGGGACACCAAGGTGATGGGGAACCCTAGCTTGTTTGCTTCTCTAATTGGCATCGGCTCCTCTTAATTTTTTTTCGTTGTGACAGTATTTGTTTTTCATTTTATTCTCTCTTGTTTGGAGGAGGAGATCCTATCATGGGTGTATTGAAATTGATTGATTCTGTTGTCCACGGCTGAGGTTGGCTTGCTCGCTTGTGTTGATGTAACATGCAGTTCTCCATATCTTGCGACCTGGCAGATCTTGGCCATATTCTTTTCTGTTTTTTGGCCAATTTTTGATTTCGACTTTTTTCAGTTATTATTATTTATTAGACTAATAAGGTATAATTAAAAAAATCATAAACCACAATTCAAAAAACACCCCATTGTTCTGTTGCACCCACCCTTAATGTATGTAATGTATACTACTGCCTTGTTAATTATTGGTGGTTCATTGCATTCATTGCAGTCATCTTCCCAATTTTCAATGAGAAGAATCAAGAAGAGTGTTTAGGATAAAGAAAATTTCATTCCTGCCACTAAAAATATGTACAATATCATTTCTACTATCAAAAATCTGCTCCTTTCATTTTTATTATCCTCGATTGACTATTGGACCAAATTTTCAATGATGGCAAAACTAAATAAG
This sequence comes from Melocanna baccifera, assembly GCA_036346265.1. Lineage (NCBI taxonomy): Eukaryota > Viridiplantae > Streptophyta > Magnoliopsida > Poales > Poaceae > Melocanna > Melocanna baccifera. The sequence goes on from CM070698.1 coordinate 22,288,338, forward strand.
CATATTTTCAATAAACGATATTGCACATATTTTAAGTGGCAGGAGCGAAACTCTCTTCAGAATACGAGAGCCAGGGTTTTCGAGCCTATTCATAGCACGGGAATTTTTGCGTGAATTTTCCGTTAAACAAGGTAACTTCCTCTGGAATCCCGTCGAAATCCCACCGTTCCAAACGAGCCCTTCCTTCTTGTTCGCCGCAGCAATCGGCTAAAGTAATCGATCGGTGTGCAGTTAGCTAAAGTGCATCGGGGTGCACCGGTGGGGTGGGCAGCTGGGGAGTCCCCCACACACGTGGGGCCCACAGGCCGGGTACGAACATATGTAACAGGGGCGGGCAGGGCTGTGGCATCTGCATACAGTCACAAGGCAGCGGTGGCGTGCAGCGTCGTGTAGTAGTAGTGGTGGTATCTGCAGCCGTGCTCGAAGCAAACCACCAGATCATGTCCGGATGGTGCACGTATGTATTATTGGCCTGTCTGATTAGCTTAGCTCTCTCTCTCTCTTTCTTTCTTCCTTTCTTTTGCTAATCATGGGGCATATGAAGTATCTGTCTGACTGACCCTCATGATGTTGATGTAAACAGGCAGTGACCAATCGCTATACAAGGACAGTAGCGAGTATAAACTATATTATTATTATGTAGTTAGCGGCGTGTTTTTGCGCATTCTGAGGTCTCTATTTACTCGCAGATATTCTGTGGTTCAAGGCACAAAATGATCATTTACAGCGACGGTTTCTCCGACCAGGAGGTGAAGATTTTTGTCAGGGGATACTGGGAAGACGTCGGTGTAAACTGTGATCCACGCGCGGTTAGAGACTTTTAGGTCGATAGCACGACAATGATCACTAGCAAGCAGTAACCGGTTAACCATCAACTGTGGTTAGGACGATTGATTCGTCTCTGCTAGCTATATGTATGAAGTGCTTGTGCAGTTCAGCTACGCTGCCATTGAGTAGCACTGTGTCTGCACGCTAAGGTGCCGTTTATCGTAGCTTCAGCTTCTAGCTTTTCTTTTTTATTTTCATTTTTGTATGTTGTTTGGTTTTTTTGGATTTTTTTATTTCTTTGTATTGTTTATTATGATATAATCTTTTTTAGAAATTTAATTACGCTAAAAACTATCAATAACTATCAGTGTAAAAAAACCTACAATATAAAGTAAGTCAGAAGCTTCGACTTAAAAATCCAAATGAGCCCTAACTAATATATATGCTATATAGTTGTGCTCAGTTGAACTTTTTTATAACTTTTGGCTTTTTCATTATAGCTAACTTATTTTATTAGATAGTAGCTTTTTGACGTAATTAAATTTAAAAAATTTAAAAATAAAAAGTTATCCTATTAAGGATAATACAAAAAACATAAAAAAAGAAAAGACAAAAAATCCTTAAAAAAGCTAAAAAACATAAAAAGATAAAATTAAAGAATATTAAACTTGAAACCAGAAGTTAAAACCCGAAACAACCAGCCCAGATCGATCTCACCGACAAACATGCACGAGCCTCTTTTCCTGCACGTACGTACGGATTATGAATCATGTAAAAAAAAGCGACTGAATAATTGGCATGCCGTGCAGCAGCAGCAGTAGAAACATGCATGTACACAGCACACTCAAACTAGCTAGTACTACTAGCAACCTTCGTAGAGATCACGTTACAACTAAAAGGTGGATGCATTATCATCGTAATCCGACAGGTTATAAACTGTGTTGGTGCGTTGAGCGGGGGAAACTATCGATAAAAATTGAAACCGAGCAAAAAAAAATCATAATTATCTAATTTTCATCAAATACAAAGAAAATTTGCAATTTTTTAACTTTTCCTTTTTTAGTCTGAAAAATTCAGATTTCAATTCAAAATTTTCATCCAAAAAAAATCTGAAAAATTTGGTAACCATCAGATACCGATTTTACCGTTACCATCCGATAAAATTTGTAAACCGATAACGTTTTCCCTGGTACTGAGCCGACACAAGCACGTTTTATTTTATAGTAGGCACGCAATTAGGGATTGCGTAATATATGCGAGATAGGAAGGCTTCCTTCGCTTCCGGCCGGCGACAGGAAGCCGGAGAAGAAGCGGACGGTGAGCTCACCAACCCCCCGTCGTCTAATCCTTTTTGGCTGGCCTTTTTGGCCCGAGCTCGCCGCGTCTTGTCAGTCAATGCGGCGCGGTCGGTTTGGCTGGCGCGTCCCTCTCGGTCTCCAAAGCCTCTGTGTTCTTGTCAAGAGCTTGGTGAACACTGCGTTGAAATTTGGGAAAATTGGCGATTTGCCGCTCCTAAGATCACTCATTTAGTATTTAGTACTTTTAAATTTTTTTCTTGGTAATTTATCAGCACTAAGAACTAAATACCTGAGATTTGCCATTATAGAAGTATTACAGTATTTTCGAATTTTTGGGGCTGAAGTTAACCGTAGAACTGTCTATTTTGCCCTCCGCCTAGCTTGGTCTAGCCAGACCCATCCCTGTGCTCGGCTGCTCCAGACACGATTGTAGAGTGCCCCTTTCCCTAAGCCATCCTCTCCTCTAGCCCTAACCCTACTACGGCGGTGAGCCGGAGTTCACGTCGGCGAGCGGCCAGCCGGAATACCCTGCGGCGAGCGGCCAGCTGTTTAGTTGTCCCGCGTCGTTCTAAATACTAAATAAGAGATCTTAGGAGTGGCAAATACTCGATTTTTCCTTGAAATTAAGGTGGCGAATCATATGCTTCACAACAACATCACCTCTCTGTGTGGTATAAGCGTGGGCCCGCTGGGGGCATCATGGAGCTCCAACCGGGCGCAATTATCTTTTCCTTTCTGCTTGTTAACAAAACAAAGAAAGAAGGGAGCTAAGCAATATCACTTGAATGTTTTCTTCTAAATTATCATCCAGATTTCATTGCGAATTTTTCATCTTTTTTCAAAAAGATATCTCCTTCTGAAAAAAGAGATAATTAAATATCTAATTAGACGATCAAAATTTTAAATAATTATTTAAAAAATATTTAGATGACAGCTAGACACTTCTAAAAAAGAGAGAAGGAAGGAGCGAGACGCGCGTGAAAGGAAAGCATGGCGAATCCTCATATGCTCCACGTGACGGTGCGCAGCGGGTGCACGGAGAAGGCTGGTTTGGAAGCTTCCCTTCCCTTTCCCACCGCTCTTCTGCCCTCCGCAACGCGGCGTTTCGCCGGCAGAGCAGAGCAGAGCAGAGCAGAGCGGAGCTGGAGCTGTATCTGCAGCGAGCTTTTTGGCCGGGAGCACAGCGCGGAACGCGGCGGGGTGGAGGACGCGCCCACGGGTCGCACGGCGAACACCGACCAGCCTTGGCCGCACTCGGCTCCCCCAACTGTGGCCGGACGCCGCACACGCTACCTGCCGCGTGCGCGTTAGCAGAGGGAGCACCTGGTCAATTAGCATCTCTCTACCGGTCTGCCATCTGTGAAGCGGGTCGTTGCGTTCCCGAGTATTCGCTTCACCTAGCGCACACGCTGTTGCGCTTGGAATTCGAGGCGACGTCGAATCAAAGAGAGATCTATCCAATAGCAGCTGGTTTCATAAGGTTTTTACTGACGGGTTTTAGCTACGGCTGTTAATTTTTAGCTAAAGTAGATACTCTAACTACTATTAATTTTTTTTAGACATTCGATTAAAGAAAATGAAAAAAAATAGCCATTAGTTTTACATAAACAATACAAAAAAAAAGTCGAGTTAAGGAACCGACGCATATAAACCGAGTTGGAGCGAATGCAATCTAGTCAGTGAGCCTAAAATTGACTAGTTTTCTTCCCCAGTCGAGCTCATCCAGCACGAGCTTGCATTAAATCGGATGGTAGCGCCAAATGCTACGCCGATAGTTATATAGCTTTCCCGACATGCATGTCCGTCCACTTGTGCCCACCTATCACGCATTCTGTTTGGAGCCTTCACCCCTACTTACGTGTAACAAATTTGTCGCTCAAGCTAAAATTTAGTAATTTATAATTAAAATTATACTATAGTTATTGAAATTACGCTATAACTGATGGTGATTTATTTGATATAATTAATCTTAAAAAATCTAAAAATAGAAAAAAAAACATATTAACCATCACGTAAATACAAACGAATATGGGAAAAAGAACCGGTAAAGAAGCTCAAAAAATACCAAAAAGTTAGAAAAGGACAACAATTATGAATAGCGAAAAATAACGATGGTTTCTGGCTGAAATTTCACTGAATGGCTTTTTTACTGTAGTTGAGTTGGTTTATTGGGCATAATTAAATTTTAAAAAATATAAAAATAGAAAAAATATGTTAGCCCATCATGGACAATGCAAAGGAATACGAGAAAAAAGAAAATACAAAAAGCCCAAAATATCTAAAAAAAATCAAGGACGAATTACTGAATAGTGAAAAAAAACTAAAAGCTGAAACTAAAAAAATCGAAACGAGCGGGACTTAAGTCCAAATGAGCAGGGTCTTATACAGGACTAGAGCGAATTAATACGGACCATCGATCGACGGTCCAGATCGTAGCACGATATTACTGGGGGCGTTCGTTTTAGTGATAGCTTATGGTTGAAATTTCACTATAACTGACCTTTTTTTCTGTAGCTTATTTAGCCTTTTGGACATAATTAAATTTTAAAAAGTAAAAATAAAAAATATGTTAACTCATCACGGACAATGGAAAAGAACACGGAAAAAATCTAAAAATCTAAAAAAATTTAGAAAAAGATGAATTACTGAATAGTAAAAAAATTAAAACTAAAAATTAAAATTGAAAAAAAAACTAAAACAAACAGGACCAGCCATCTTCTTCAAGGGACCATGCGTACGTCCCTAGCTAGCTTAACTGGCCTAGGTATATCCGTTATCGGTGGATACACATCCACACGATCGGTGTTGGCAGAACGAGGGAAAGGTGCTGCGAAGCTAGCGGCGCCATGTACCCGGTAACGACCGATCGATGGGTCGGATCCGATTGATTCGCTAGCTACGCGATCCGTTTCGTCCCGTGTCGCGTCAGTAGCTAGCGAGGTCGGAGCTCCATCTCGCTAAGCTGCATGGACCGGTGGATGCAGAGCGTTGGGTGGTCTGACCGGGACATGACCAACAGCCTCGACCGTCCCGGTCCATTCGTTCGGGCTCAAGGCGCCCATCGAGATGGCGGTTCAACTCTTTCGGCGATCAGCTCGGAGAACCGGAGCGAGAAACTGACAATGCAACTCGAGCCGATTGACTCGTTGGTGGTTTAGTTGGTTAGTTCTTCGCTTTTCAAACCGGTCGATCGGAGCTGCCAATCTCACAACCGTGTGAGGTGTACACATGAGCTTCTGGTCCAGTGCTGAACTTGTATCATACACTAGGGGTAGAGCCAACAACACGGCCGGGCTGTTAGCTCGTAAATGGAAATGCACTGACACTTCAACTTAAACACGTGTTAAATTCCACTTTGTAGGACCGATATTGGTAACCAAATGATGAATGATTGTTGAACCTTTTTCTCTTATAGTGTTTAAAATCTTCATTTAAAACGGCTATGAAAGGCACTAAGTTTAGATTACACTAATTAAACTTCACAAAGTAAGGCTAGAGACCTTATTCGACAAAGGCTAGATTCGATTACGCTTTACTTAAGCTTTGACTTATACGTGCTACAGTAATTAGCTTTTAAAAGGTACGTTTTTTCAAGATAGAGTGAGCAAATAGTAAAAAATGTACTAAGTTCATTTGTACCGGTTAAAATCACATGCGGCTATTTTCCTCTGTGTACTGCCTCTCGCAAACAGTTAGAATTCAAAATTTTAAGCTATAAACCATAAACCACAGCACAAAAGAACCCACCCAAAAACTGCAACCTTCTACCCAAAGCCAGTCAGAACGCCATGGATAGGCCGGTTTGACTACAGGCATAGAGCTAGTCTGACCGCAGGTCTAGAGCTGCTGGTACAATCAGTCCCCTGTTCTCAAACCTGAAAATCTTTTGGGATAAAATTCAAATATCAAGAACTTGTTCAATTATAATCCAAACAACTCCGAATTTTACATAAGACTTGTTCAAAGCATTAGAAAGCATAAACCAATCAAGAATCAGAAGGTTCTAAATTGAAGATAATCAAATCTAGATAATAAGAACACCAAAAAATCTAAAACTCAAATTACTTCTTGCTTATAAATATCTATGGCATAAGGTCTTTCAAAATTATTCTCATATACTTAGTAAGGTAATTTAAGCAAAGTTCAAGCTAGAACTCCTACGAACATGAAATCACAAATCTTACTTAAGACAAAACTTTGATTTATTTCCAGTAGAGAGTGAAGTTTATATACTTATGGACTATTACAAGGTATAGCTAAAGTACCACTCTTTTTTCTCTCAAGTTTTTCTCTCACAACCATGGAATGAAACAAGGTGTAGAACAAAAAATAAAACCCTAGAATCATTTAATCTAACACCTCATCTCCTCTTTAATAACAAGCAACAATCCCTAATAGATCAAATCCATTAGGCCTACCGGGAAACCCTTTAACTCTACTAACACGAGTTTTACATACTTATATGTTTCTTAAAGCATTTACACGACTCAACCTATTAACATATTAGCGATTGATTCACTTAGCAATTCCAACTTTTCTTAACCTAAACTACTTATTTGAGTCTCCACGCCGCGGTTTTGATCAAGACACTAACTCGATATTTGACCAACTATCAAAATACCTTCGAAGAAGCTTTTGGTCAACTTCCTCTAACTCTATCTTCATCTTTATCTCAAAGCATCTCCGCATATTTTGACATATAACTCGTAGTGCCTAATGAATAGCTATCACATCTTCATGCATTCGGCCTCTCCGAACTGTCTTCACGTGCACCGGTCTTGTCACTTGACACACCACATGCATCAACTCGTTTCTTCACGATCCTTGTATTTTCTGTGCTTCCCGCTTGAGCCACGTAGCCTCACCTGGACTTTATATGACTGCTTGGATTTTAGCTCCCTCGCGTAGTCCTGGTCTATTGCCATCGACAACTAACATTCTCTAAGCCACCTTCATATCCAAAGGCCAAGCAACCATCTTGAGCATAAGTCCTATACACTTGACTAGGGGTGAAAACGGATCGGATAGTTTCCGACCGATCCGAACGAATACGGATACGGATTGTGTCGGATCGGATTTTTTTCGGATAATTCTCGGATCGGATACGAATACGGATTTTTTTATCGGATACGGATACGAATACGGTAAGCCTAGTATCCGTCGAATACGGATACGGATAATCCGGATAAAACGAAACCGGATATCCGGATTTTCTAGAATCTCCCCCATTTTCTTATTTCCAAAATCCGAATAAAATCCAAAAGGCTCTAGAAAATAGCAATTAAATCTCAAAAATTCACCAAAAATACCAAAAAAATCCTTGAGACCTGAGGAACACAAATAAAATATTTTTAGCTCATGTTAAAGTTTAATTTAATTATATTAAATTATTTTAAATTCTAAAAATTTATTTTAAGCTTGATTTAATTCCAGAAAATTTATTTTTGAAAACATGGCTTTATAAACTCCAGAAAATCATGATGTTACAAACTATTTATGTATTTTTGTTAATTGTGGATGTATAATTTAAGGGGTTTTCATGTTCGGTAAAAATTTCGTAACCGTATTCGTTTCGATTCGTATTCGATCCGTATCTGTATTCGATATTATTCGTATTTGTATTCGTATTCGAGTTATCCGTATTCGTATCCGTATCCGAAAAAAATATGAAAACAAATATGGTAGAGACATTATCCGTCCGTATCCGATCCGTTTTCACCCCTACACTTGACTCACACTAGGTAAAACCATGTATCATACAACACAACTAAATAATGGCATCATTGTTGTGCACGGAATCATCCAACTTAAAAATTATTTTCACTATTCTCTGGCCGTAGCCACCGGTCTGATCGCACTCTCCATGGCTGTCAGACCGCTAGTAACTGGCTGATCTGACCGCTTAAAAATACCATAAAACACCCTTTTTAGAATTTCAGTTAAACTCTATCTAGTTTCAGCTTCAGTTTTTTATTCCAGTAGTACCAAATGCAAACTCAACCCCAAATAAATCTACAAAAGTGTCTAATGTTCAATTTGCAAAATCCCATGGTCAGTCTGATCAATCGTTTATCATAAATATATTCTAAACCTTCGTGTGATCTCACACTTTTAAAAAGGGCAAACAGTTGGATGATGCTAGCAAAGCAAGTCCTGGTTCGGCCCCAGATCAAAGTGGCATCAATGATCACACTTTTAAAAAGGAGCAAACAGTTCAATAATGCTAGCTAGCAAACGAAGTTCTGGTTCGGCCCTAGATCAAAGTGGAATCAATGCCAGAGGCCTCACCCTACCAGGCGTCATTTCGTTACACTGTTGTTGCCGTGAAATTTCTGCGTAGCCCGGGTTGGGCCAGCCAGCCAAACCCGCCAACCCACGTCGGCTCGCCCGGTTCGCGTCGCAGCCGGGCGGCCGGGATCGGAGACCAGACGTGCAGCCGGAGCGCCGGCACGTCACATCGAGCCCATTCCCGCCGGCCGGATACGCCGAAAACTTATTGTGTGACAGTGGCACCATTGGATTTGTGTAACAAACCAATAAGACGCTGACACGTGCCATGGAGCACCGCAGCACAGAGAAACACAGCAAAATTTACCAAATGTTTTTGCTACAGTATTTTCCTGTGTTCTTGTCATGTGTCGGTATCCCTTCTTGCCACATTTGGTATCCCGTTACCAAATGTTTTTGCTACAGTATTTTCCTGTGTTACCAAATGCTTTTGTCATACAGTATTTTTCCTGTGTTACAGTGTTTTTCGTCCGCGTGGCGGCCCCGGCCGCAAAACAGCGACGCCGCAACCGCTGCGCCCCGGTCGCGTGGAGACGACGTGCGCAACGGAACAATCTGACGACAGGAACGCCGCAACCGCCGCAGCCCCGCGCGCGACGTGCCCGATTCGTTCGTTCCATCCAGGCACGCAACGAATCAGTCGACCGGCCGTCTCGTCGCGCCCCGGCGCACGGCACCGCGCACAGGGTGTCGCGCGCGGCGCCGGCGCGGCCACACGGATCTGGCTTCGGTCGTGTGGGTTGGACGGTCACGTGCAGGATGCGTGCGTCGGGCCCAGCAACTACCGTGCACGAAACGTCGTCGTCTTTCCCAGCCCTGCCACTTCCGTCCGTCGGTGACGCTCTCAGCACAGCAGGCCCGGCTCTGTGCGTGCGTGCGTGCGCGACAGTGTGCAACGCACACGTGGCAGGCAGGCAGGCAGGCGGGGGCAGCGGTGCCTACCCAGCCGTGGAGGTTGGCGATGGCGAGTTGGCAATGGGATCGATCGATCCATCCATCCACGGCGGGCCACCACCCCAATCGCAACAAACCAACCACCCAACCCCCCGCCCCGCTGCAGCGCTACCCAAACCTGCAACCGGCCGGCCAAATTACTCTGCAACTCCTATCTCACTGCTTGGTTTGATAGAGGATAGATCCAGCTGTATTGTATGTACTAGTATATGTTTCTTATTTATTGCTTGTAGGTAAGTTCGTGGGAACAAATCTCTACCCGAAGGGCAAATGGGCGTAAACACGAGGAGCTTCAGTCGTGCCCATTTACCCGCCAATGAGGACTGTCACGTAGGCCCATGTCTAAAAACCCTAGAAAGCAAAGGTATCAATCCAACCCCACATATTTTTCCACCATCCAGCCTTTAGGCCGTCGCTACCAACCTTTTCCCAAATCCCACTACCCGAGCTCCCCCTCCCTTCCTTCTACCCCTCCCCCACCAAGATCCCTATAGCGGGGCCCGCCTCTGTCCTGCCCCCAAACTCCCCCCCGGCGACCCCTTGCCTCCCTCATCCAGCACCTCTCGGTGACCCCTTCTCCCCCTCCCCCCTCGGCGCCTCCCTCCTACCTTGCCCCCAGTGACCCTCCTCCTCCGGCCACCTCCCTCCTCCCCCAGCCCCCCACGGTGACCCCTAGCGGCGGCACTCTTGTCCTCAACATCATCGCCATTGTCTACGGTTTCACCGGCGAGTCTAGTTGGATGGCCTGGTGCTCGATGACTGCGAGGCCGCCTTCTGCTCTAACTACCCGCTGCCGCTGCCATGCTTCCTCTATAGGGAGTCCCTGGGCGGTGCTGGTGGAGCTGCCACTACTAGTGGTGCACGGCGGCGATGAGGTATACTCCTTTCCCTCTAGTCCTTTACCCCCTCTCTCTACTCTGTGATGGCTTGTGGGCAATTGGGGATTGAGGAATCCATGGGATGAGATGGCGATGGGAGGCAGAAGGCCGAGGCGCGTGCGTGTCCCAGTGCCGGTCGTGCTCGTTGGTGGACGGCCGAAGCACAAGACTCGCCCGATGGGCGAGCTTTCAGTCCCACCACCCACCATTCATGCCTCGGGCTAGCCCAGCACGGCCTAAATACAGCACGGGCACGTCACTGGCATAGATAAGTTCGGCCCAACTCCCAGCTCTAGGCTCAAAGCACCAAACTAAATTTTTTACCAATAGCGGAGGAGGACCGATCTAAATTTAGACAAGTATAGCATACATAGTCTCATAATCATACACTTAATTAGGGGTGGCTGATCTCTGTAGCTTAATTAGGAAGATTGGCTGCAGACGCGTACGTACGTGCCAATGGACATTGGCACTGCAGCACTAAGCTGCGGTACCATTGCATATATGCGTGCAACGTATCCGTGGATCGTAGTAGGGCTCAATCGATCGGTATTTAAGCCAGTGTTTTATTACTTTATAGGCTCATGGTACAATTAATTGTACTCTACAAATCATGTACGACTAGCTAGTGCTCCTGCTTTAGTTGGTTGGGGTATTTAATCAACAAGGCTTCCGAAATATAAGCAGTCCTCTCTCCTCCGTCTTCTTTCCCATCGGCTTTTAATTTTTCTCCCAGATTAACTGAAGGCGCCATGCGCGCCATTAAAGGATGTGAGCCAAGCTAGAGCAAGTACTGCTGTACTAGTTCGTGAAAGGAATGTCTCCTTCTATGCTCAAGTAAAAAAAAAGAGTAATTATTTTTTTCAAAGTTAGTACTAATTTTATTACTATATATATTTAAGAATAAATTACACTTTGTACCAGATAGATTATTTCTGATTTCACTTTACACTAGAGCTAGCATATACTTTCACTTTGCACGAGGTACAGCAATACAAGTTTCACTTAACGCTAGTCAGACCACATTGGCTCAAATCGGACGCACCACTTGGTCAGTTTAGCGCGGGAGTTAGGCGAGCTATCGCGCAAAAGGCAACCAGTGGGCGCGATGGTGAGCAGTTCGTGGGAGAGAGAAGTACCAAAGGAGGACGCCATCTCTTTCAGTACTCATGCAAGCATTTCTCTCGGCTTGAAGGTTTAGTGTGAGATCGAAATTAGTGTACATTGGATTTGATGTGTTTCAGCTGGACTTGGATTAGTTTTGGGGTGGAGTTGAGATGGTGTAGGGCTATTTTGATGGCTCGATTTGTTCAAGAATCATGACTTGCACTTGAAATTTCTTGATTTGGGGATTAGGGTTATAGGCATTAGCTGGAGATATGTTGCATGAAGAATGAATTGTTGATCTTCTTTTATCAATCGAGTTCCAAATATGTAGAACTTGAACTTTGGTTCAATCAAGTTTTTGTCCAGCCACGTAGTCCGGCCGGTGTGGATGAGTGGCTCACTTGTGGGTGGGGCCTCAATATCCAGGAAGCCAAGCGGTTTGAGCCAAGGAGTTCAAGCATGTCTTAAGGTAGCTGCATGTCTACTTGATGATGTCATAATATTATTGTTATATCATTCCTAAACACTTGAAATTTCGGATCCTTGTCACCTTAAATGTTAACGTCATAATTTAATGCCATGCTAGTTGTATGCAAGTTCAACGCATTAAATTGCTCTGCTTATTACTCTTCAAACATGAAAACTTATTTTTAGGACAGTCATTAGATGTAACTGACTGATAATTTATGACAACTTGGTTCATACTTCTCAAAACCCTAAAAAAACTTGTTTTATCGTGCGGGCGGATGGTAAGAGAGGTTGATGTGGATGTAACACGAGAATTTGTGATTTGTGGTATGCACCACCTGGATAAATTAATGACTTAATCATATGATGACATCTTCATGTAAAACAGTACAACCACAAGCTGATAAATTATAGGTATTGCTAACTAATTTGCATCACCAGTAGATGAAAGCATCATTGGAGTGACCTACGAGTCATAGTGCTAGTATAAGTCGTCGTAGACACATGTCGTGTTGCTAGTTTAAGTCGACGTGTGGTGCAAGAGAGCGCCTGGGTGGGGCGAATATAGCCTTCCCTTAGATGAAACATTATCAGGTGCAATCCTTCGCTAGATGCATTATAAAGGCCATGCGGTAATCCTCTTAATCTACATGTAAAAGGAAATATGTGAAATATAGCAATTGGGTTATCTTTTGTGGGTAAACATGTACAATCTCTGCAGAGTATAAACTGTTCGAACAGCCATACCCATGGTCAAGAGCGGACATAGGAACTTCATTGAGTTAGTTCTATTTCAAAAATCTTTGTAGGTAAGATAAAAAACCTATCAGAGAGAAATACTCTAACTTTAGCTTTCCTGGAGAGGCGTACTCCTGTACAAGGTGGATGTAACCTACGCTACTATAATTACTACATTCTCACAATCATCTTTAAAATTTGTTTTAGTCAAAATTGTTAAGTCTAAGAAGTTTTCTTACTTATTGTACTTTCAAAACACTACCTTTTGCAACTAAAAGAATATCAAACCTCCCTTGACAGCTTTGCATGTATTATTATTGCATCCTATGTGGTGGCTTGCTAAGTACAGTTGTACTTACTCTTGCTTAATTACTATCATTCAGCTAGTCAAAAAAAGAAGATCAAGCCCCTCGATGCTTTAAAAGGGTCAGCAGAGCTGGAAGTCGTTGAGGTCAAGAATTTGGTCGCGAATCCCAGTTGACTGCCTGTGGACAAGTCCTTAGGGTCCCACCTGCATGAAGTTTCCGCTGCTGCACTTCTCATTTTCGGTCTATTCAGTCCATATGTAAGTTATTATTGTATTAATTAAGCTTTTGTATAATGTGTTTTTGAAATACAGTAATGTATCTGTGAGCACTATCTACTGATCTAGAGAATAGTGCAGTGAAATCATAGAGAATCTGGGTTTGCTAACCCGGGGTCCGACAACACCAAAAGCAATAAAAATGCTTTATTATTTGAGGAGGAAAATATCTATATTTCTATATGTTTTGTTTTTCAAGGACCACGAAGCAAAGATCATAACAAAATATAAAATACCAATAGAATGTTACAGCCTTACATGACACAAAGGGGAAAAAAAGGTTAGCACAAAGAAGCTTCCAAGTGTTAATACCGCATTTACTACTACCTGTTTGCTATAGTTTCCTTTCAATGTGATTTGATGCGATTAGTTAGGGGAATTGATTTGGATCAGTGGCTACTTAGTTGAAAAAGCATTAGTCAATTTATGGGTGAGAAAACAACAACAACAGTTTATTGCGCCGGTGTATTTGGTAGTTACTTCTGCCTTTTCTTTCTCGCTTGTCCAATGATGATTGACCGAAAGCATCAATCATCCCAATGCAAAGTTTTTTTAAAAAATATTTTTAATCTTTTTTTAATCTTTGCTTCCCATAAGGTCCACCGAAACTGTCGGTGGTGGCATCTCCTTCAAGCCTTTTTTTTGGAGTTACTCGTCGTCATCATCGTCATGCTTACGTAATCACCCACGGTATGAACCTTTTCGAGCCCACCACATTCAATGATCAGGACTCTGATTCTTCCAGCACACCGGGCGGATTTCTACGTTTCGTGGCACCGCGTACTGTTCAATCTATTTATGGACAGCATAAATGATGTGCCACCTAGGATAAGTTACCCTGTTTTTAGAATGGCAGCATTAACATCTATTTGTCAAAAAAAAGAAAAAATCACAATAGAGAGAGTGCGGGGTTGAATATGAGGGGATTCATGCCCCATCAAATGTGAAGCTAGTAGGATTTGAACCGTGATGTTTAGATCATACTTATTTAGGTTTAAAAGTTCGAACTTATAGTTTATACGATTAAAAATATATTATAGTAGTTGATAAATTTTTTAACATAATTAAAATTTAAAAATAAAAAAATTAGAAGCAGAAGCTCTAATGAGCTAAGCTAAATCGGGAAACAAGTCGTATCCGGTTACACCTAAAGATAGATGATAATGCAAACGAAGAAGGAGCGTACCGGTCAAATGCACCCATCCATAAGTTGGCATTTGATGAGTTATCAAACCTCTTTTTTTCTCTCTCATTCTGTTTATTTGAGCCGCAACAGTTTGCTTGCTTGCGCCGCACACGGTGTTCTTACGGGTTTTGACGCGTACGTGACCAGTACATTAATTAGTGCACGCTAAACACGACACCACTCGGTGAATACGTTTTGTACATGGTACACTACAGACGTCACGTCGTCGACAAGCAAGAGCCAATTAGCGCCAAAACGAAAGTTGCCCATTTTGGCCATACGTACAAACATGCCACCGCAAAACGCCAGGGGATGATCAATAATCAGTGAAGATTGAAAGCCAACTCATGGTCCTCTTCGTTCGGCTACGGTTGGTAATTTTTATCTATATATTTTTAAGATAACGATAGGCAGTAGAGATATTAGATAGTAGAGATATTAACACGGACGATGTACATGATTTTAAACTTAAAAACTATTTACATAAGCAACTTCGAGAAGTCGGCCGATCTATTTATTTTAAGTTTCAAAGAAACCAAACATAAAAACAAAAAAGTAAAAAATAACGTAACAAATTTATTTCATTTATTTTAAGTTTCAAAGAAACCAAAGCTAAAAAAAAAGTTTAAACAGAACGTGGCCAATCACTTCCCTCTGGGGGGGCGCCATCTCTTCTGCCTCGATGAGTTCGTTTTCTTTTCTTTTCAGTCCCCCTCAAATTTCGATATTCTCGTTTCCCCCCCTACATGTGCTGCTGGCACCGGCACAGTGGGCTAGCTTCCGCTGTAACGTCGCGTTTTCTTTCTAATTTCCTGTGGGCGAGGAATATGGCGTTTGATTGTTCGTCAAGAAATATCTCCTGATCAAGATTGAGAGGCTTTATAGCTGGAATTTTTTAAGGGCAAATTGATTCTATCTCTAATTATTGAATCAAATTCACACAGCCGAACCCCCTTCCCACCCCGATATGTAAGGTCGGGGAGCCCAATGAACCCTAAAGGCACATGCTCGAACTTGATACTCGGGTTGATGACAAAGCTCGCCGCAACACAATGATGGCCAGAGCTGAAGACCAAGGCACCGCATTGAATGTGGGATGTACATATCAAATGACCGAGGCTCCGTTCTAAGCAGAATTTGGCTTCTATCTTTAGAAGCTAAAAATTATTTGAAACGCGTTAACTTTTTAACATGATTATTTCTTTTTTTTTCTTTACATTGTCTTTGGAAATATAATGGTGTTTTTGTTTTTTTATTTTTGTTTAATTAAATGATTTAGAAAAAACTAACAATCGCTATAGAGTTATTTCAGCTAACAGTTATCAGAAAAGTTTTAGCTAAACCGGGTCTGAAGTTTTGGCCGAGAATCGGTGAGAAAACAGTGTGCTGATTTTTAGCAAGTTCGAAAATTAATAAGGCTGTTACAACAATGTTTACACTATGTTAAAAAAATCCCCATATGCTCTTACATGCCTATTGTCATTATTTAACTTCCAAACTTTGTTTGCATTGCAACTAGTCGACATTTTACAGCTGAACCAGTACATTTACAAGCGACTAGGCACACTGTATTTTTCCCAACCACTTTTTGCAATGCATGTTCCTCCCACTTATTTAACTGCAACTACAATTTGACCAACAGGGCAACAATGTGCAACTTGGCACACCCTAAAATCTAAGGTCTGTTTTATAGTGTTGTGGTTTTTGGTTTTTGACTTTTGGTTAAAGTAACACTATAATAGCGGTTAGCTTTTTATGATATATACAATTAAAGAAAAATAAAAAAATAGAAAAATGATAAACATCATTTTATATTTATGGATAATACAAAGAAAAAACAAAAAATCATGTTAAAAAATTAATACGTTACAAATGATTTTTAATTTTTGAAAGCTAGAAATCATCGTCGTTTATAATGAGGCCTAAATTGGTGGTGGACATTCATTCATTCCAGCAGTGATTGATGCGCATTGACATTCCAAAGCCACACAGATGCCCCCGCCGATCTGGGGCAGAAACATGGGACATACATACGTATGATGGGAGACTGGGGGTACGTAGTGCATAAATATATTATTGAAGTATAAATAAATTTATCATCTTTAATTGTTAATTTAGACTTTCGAATAAACTAGTAGTGTATGTAATTTAATATGATATCAGAACTAAGAGATCTTGAGTTCTAGACTCAGTTGACATAATTAAAATAATAATAATTACATCACATTTCTATTCCAGAGAGCCTACACGTGAAAAAAAATATCTTTTAATTGAAATAGTTAGTGTATGCAATTTAATACATATGCTAGCCAGCCATACCACAGTTCTATAGTATAATCCTCCTCGTATTGCTCGACATGCAACTTAATATTTCCTCTATTCTTTTTTACTTGACATTTTTGATTTTTTAGGTCTTTGAGATGTAACTTTGGTTGCTATTTTTTATAACTTTACACTAAGATATACTAGTAAAATTATAATATTATAAAAGTATATTTAACGATAAATCTAATGATGTAACTTTTGTATAACCAATCTAGATAGTTTTGAATCTATTAACATCAAACTTTAAAAGACTTAACGGCCTAGATCCTAAGAAGTTAAGTAAGAGAAGAACAGAGGAAGTTCACATACTAGCTAGCCAGACACAGTTGTATAGTATAGTCCTCCTCGTACTGCTCGACGTTTCAGAGTAAATGGTGTTTGACCTCAGGAAATACTACTGCTCGTGCTCCTACGCGGTGGCGCCGGAGGATTCTTGCGGCGTCGCCAACCCACGCCGCCGTTGGCGTACCATTACGATGGAAACGGAGGCGCGCGCACTGCCGGCGCGGCGGGCGGCGTGGTGTGGGGATCGTCCCGTCCGCGTCGGGGAACGCGCGCGACGCGGCAAAACCCATGTTCTCCACGCCCCAACTAACCAATCCTCCCCGGCCGGTGCGAGGATGGCCTTTCTTCTCTTCCCCTCTTGTCGGTTTGCAGTTTTAGATCCTGATTGTTTCGGTTTTTGGTTTTTCACTTTCTAACTTTACTCTCTCACAATAAATTTCTGCTTCTAATTTTTAGTTTTCTCCAATAAAAGAAGCAGCCTAGGCTTATAAATATTTTGGAGTCTTACCTTAATGTACATTACATTATATTAACTGTGGACTAATGATTCGAGACAGCGAGCCAAGCATGTGCCAGTCCTACCTGGCAAATTGGACTGACGAAAGCTGCTGCTGCTGCTGTAAGAAATCTAGCTTGCCGTGTGCGAGCAATTGACTCCTAATTGCTCGTCAAATCCAGCTGCCTGATTGGAGCTATGCAAGCATGCTCGCGTGCTCAGCTGCCTATAATGGCGTCGTACCAGCGTTACATGGCATGGCTTTGCTGTGGACGCGGTGATTCTAGCTTTATGTCGGTAGGAGACAGGGGTCGAGCTGGATTTTGCCCACGCAACACTCAGAAAAGAACTCCCCTCAAATATAATACAGACCGCTAGCCGCAAAACCCATGGTTTAGGCTTCGTTCATTTAAAATATGGTATGGACTGTTTCTCATCCCGAAAGCTATTTTATCCAAACTGTTTATATTTATATTCGACGAAATAATATATATATATATTTACTGACAGTGCTGTGAAAAATAGTATGTGCTCGTCGGATGGAGGGCTCCGCCAAACGATTAAACAGTATGCGGTTGATTTATCAAAATTTAACAGAGATTATACGTTCATAATAATATATTAATTTGTATTTAAAATTATTTAAAAATAATTATTTATCTGTATTATAATAAGTTATCACTATATAAAGTATCATTAGTCATAACCTCACTTCATCCATACGATACATATTGTGCATGTCATTGCATAATATTATAAATTAATAAATTGGGAATAATATGTGAAATAAATTGTTTCGACAATTAAACAAGAAAAAACAACCAATTAAGAAGGGGAAGTAAACAGACAGTTATGAGTGGGTGGAGCTAGCCGTGAGAGGAATCTCTATGTCTACAAGCAACCGGTGAGATCAAACTCATCTCCTTTGTGTTTCAAGGGCTAGAAATTCCAAAATAAATCTTCAATTCAGAAAAGACAAATTCCTATAAATTATTCAGTCATTAATCGGTAGAAAAATAGAAAATATCCTGAGCGTCTACCATATGACCCACATTAGTTATGACAGTATGGATCCTTTTGTCACATGAGGAAACCCAACCTTACCCGATGATTAAAAATATGCAATGAAAGGAGTTCAGACATGTCCCTTGTTTGGTTAACTAGCAGGATTACTCGTGCAATTGCGCTGCTAGATACTAAAATATGTATTATTGTCTTTGTTATACAACTCTAATTTCTATGGTTGAAATATAGCAGTATTTGTTTTACAACTCTAATATCTGTGTATCACTAACCTACACCATTTTACTCTGGCTCTACCAAAATAAGCGATGCATATCATCTCTTTTTCTAAATTAATAAGATAATTTCTAGAGTTTTTTTATAGGATTATTGTGAGATTTTATTGCTATCAAAATAAATGAGGTGCCTTGAATTTCTACAGGCTTTCTATTTTTCTCGATTAATGAGAATCTTTAGAATCATTTCTTTTTAGAATTACTGTGGGACTTTTTTGCTCTCAAAACAAATAAGGTGTCTTAAAATATTACCAGTTATTTGTATTTATAAATATTTTGGCTTGATTCGGTAGACACAGTAACCGAGCAGTTAAGGTAGCGTTCGGACTAGCGATGGCTTTTGATTTTTGCTGAAATTTTACTGTAGCTAACTTATTTTTACTATAGCTGAGTTAACTTATTAGGCATAATTAAATTTAAAAAATATGAAAATAAAAACGGCACGTTAATCTAGAACGGACAATGCAAAGGAATACGGAAAAAAAACAAAAACACAAAAATTCAAAAAAACAAAAAAAATAACGCTAAAATTGCTATAGTATTTTCGTTGCTGTTATAATGTATGCGACGCTAAACGCTAAGAAAAAAGTTCTAACGAGCGCTGCGGAAGGCATAGCTTACGGGAATCAATTGACAAAAAGGGTTGGATTGAGTAATTAAGCACTGCAGATGGAGATGCACGCACATTACGGGGTTTAAGTACGGCTTCAGACGTTAACTGCGTTCGTTGCTTGTAGATGAGAAGAGACGGCGGTGGGACGGGGAGGCATCCATCAATGCTTCGGTTAGACGTGTTGGCATGCGTGGTTGGATCGATGGAACAGCAACCGCTGATTATAAGTACTACTCCTAGCTCTTTCCACGTACGCTTAATCTGACTGTCGAATACTTATTATTAGCATTATTATTGGTTCGTGTTCTTGTGTATTACTGTGCTCGTACTCTCCGTGTCATCACCAGTAGAATTAATTCAACGGTGGTATATGTCTTGACACCATATATGTATACGGGGTGTTTTCTTTAGGTTTAAGGTTCTGTCTTATAGTTTTTAAATTCTAAATGTTCGTAAGAAATAGAGAAAAATAATTACATATAATTTTAATTAACTTATGAACATTCCCGACCGCCGTAGATCCCTTTCGCAGATGAGTCTGCGGCGTTGGTCTTCGGTTTAACCATCGCGTAAAATATTAACGGGGGTTGCTTGGTGTGAATGTGGTACGACGATCGGTGAGTGGCAAATTAAGGCTCCGCTCAGAACCGCTGTGGGCGGTGGGCGACGAAAACAATGTAGCAGGTACTGTAGCTACAGTACCTTCTACAGTAAAATTTTTGGTTTTTGTTTTTAAACTTTACTTATACTTTTTTTGTTTTTTGTTTTCGGATTTTTATATTTTTTTACACTTAATTATACTCAATAAACCAACTCAACTACAGTGTTTTTTCAGTCAGCTACAGTGTTTTTTCAGCAAAAGCCAAAAGCCATCGCTATTCCGATCACCCCCTAAGGAGCGGAGGATTGGTGCGCGACACTGGCCGTTTGCTCGATCGGTCACGTGTGGTTTAGAATTCGTGTTTTTTTGTTGGATGAAAACTTGGACACAACCCAGGGTCCCAGTGAAATTATAACGGGGGGTTGAATTGAGCACAGTTGGATCCTCGGGCACCACCAAGAGATTTTGGCTTCACTATTTCTGTTTTAACTTCTAATTTTTAATTTATTATTTTTTAATTTCATGTTTTTCTAGCTTTTTACCTTTTGAATCTTTTTTCCTTTTTTGTGTTCTTTTGCATTATCCGTAATAGGATAACCCGTTTTTCTATTTTTAAAATTTTAAATTTAATTACGACAAAAAGCTACAAGCTATTACAATATAAAATAAGTTAACTACAATGAAAAACGCCAAAAGCCACCTAAAAAAAGCCTAACTGAGCACAACCTTTAGCGGGCAAAAGGGGAAAGAAATTCTGACCAACGGGGGACCATGCCACAAATTTAGACCCTACTTTAATGAGCTGTTGTTTCTGGATTCTAACTTCTTAATTTTATTTTTTAGTTTTTGGGTTTTTGTCAATTTCTTTGTATTATCCATCATGATATAACTTTTTTGTTTTTTTAAAAAAATTTAGTTACACAAATAAAGTTAACCGTAGTTACAGTGTATTTTTAACAAAAAAGGTAGAAGTCTATATTTATAAGCCCTTTAGAGCATTATCTTAAGCGTGTTCACGACCATTTGCTTGCAAAAAAAAAAAGGAAGAATGTGATGGAGAAATTGGTTCTGTTTCTGCCCACCTCTGTGAGCGAAATTACTCCAAGCCTCCCCGGCCTGTCCACTTTTCAATCCGCAAGACAAGAATATATAAAGGCAAGCTACTGATCCTCTCTCTCTCTGGAGAGCTCTTTTGATTTTATTTACTTCAGGCTGGCAGGCACAACCTGTACAACAAACAGTTGAAGAGCTGCAGGCTAGGGCTCATAAAATAGTATACAGGACAGTTAAGGATGATACTACAGGGGTAGCAAGCCCGGGGGAAAGGAAAGGGCAAAAGAAAATAATCTTCCGTTCGGGAGGAGCAGAATGGATGTTTTTTTAACTTATAACTTAGTTTTATATAGTAACTAGTTTTTAAATAGAGTGTTTTTCGTTATAGGATCTAAAAGATGATTATTGTAAACACTGTCTTGACTTCATCTATATCAGCCAAAATCATACACAAGTACTCTCTTCACACGCTTCTCTCACGAACAGACAGAATTCAAAAAATTTAAGCAAAAAATCACGATCCAAAAGAACCCTCCTAGCTAGTCAAGCCAATTAACAAAGTTGCCACCGCTAGTAAAAAAAAACACTAGATAACAAACAAACTAATCATCACCTCCACTGTATTCTGCCATTCTCTCCCTGACTAGATTAATTTAAGGAAGAAAGAAGACCACCACACCTTGCGACGACAGCAATTACAGGAGAGCATCTCATACGCTATAGGAGAGCAGAGGGGCAACGATATACTGCTGAGATGAATGGCTATTAGTTTTATATGCAGGGGCATCACATGTCGGGAAGAGGAATATCATTGGAAGCAACCTGGTTGGTAGGCGCGCCCATGGGTATGGGTCTCTCGCGCGTACATGCACCACCAAGCTCGCATCGTTCGTTCGCCGCCTACATATACACCCAGCTCATCAGCTCAGAGCCTCGGACACACACACACACACTGCCTAGCTCGACACTCCCCTTGATTAGTAGCTCGCATATAAATTTTGGGAGGGAGGTTAGCATCCGTCACATACAGAAACACTCGCTCCATCGTTGCCCACCACCTCCTTGCTTCTCTCTCTACACGCCTCTCTCTCTCTCTCTCTCTCTCTCTCTCTCCTCTGCTGTTCTGTATTACACATGCGAAAGGCTGCCTAGCTCGGCCACCGTCTGAGCAGAGGAAGCTTGCCATTGTTTCTTGGCTCGTTTGTCTCGTTGGCTTGAGGGAGAGGGAAGGAAGAGGAAGGGGGGAGAGGCGGCCATGGCGCCCGCGGTGGCCGGCGGAGGCCGGCGGAACAATGAGGGCCAGCAGGCGAACGGCTGCGTGTGCGGGTTCCCGGTGTGCGCGTGCACGGGCGCGGCGGCGGTGGCGTCGGCGGCGTCCTCGGCGGACATGGACATCGTGGCGGCGAGCGCGACGGCGGGGCAGATCGGCGCCGTGAACGACGACAGCTGGGTGGCCGTGGACCTCAGCGACGACATGTCCGGCACCGACCAGAGCGGCGCCGCCCTCGACGTCTTCCGCACCGAGAAGATCAAGGGCGTCCTCCTCCACCCCTACCGGTAATCATCTGACCTCATCAAACTGCGCCGTGTGACGGTTGCGCCGCATAATTTGGCCGGTGTTAGTGGAGATAATATCGCCAGTACCAGTAGTACCATCGTCAATAACCTTGATGCGGCGGGCATTAATCGGTGGTTAAAGTTTGAGCGCTGGTACTGAGGCTGAAAAAAGTAAATAAGTTAGAAGTCATTGCCAAAACGGGAGACCTTAATCGTCGCGCCCACCTGACTGGCCGGTGGGCCCTCCTCCCACCTGGCGGGCGGCTCATAAATTTCTACCACCTCAAGAGTTAAAACTCGGCAGCTCGCTGTTGGGATGCACTTGAATGGGTTTGGGATTATTCGTTGGGGCCTTTTTGCCTGCAACGGGAATCCGATGTGGACGTTGAATTCGGGGCAGGGAGAGAGCAGGCATGGTTGGCATGTGACTCATTATTAAAAGCCTCCTATACACTACACTCTGGCGTTCGATTCGGCTTTTTACAAGTCCAGTTGAAATTATACAGTAATAGTTGTTAATTTTTTCAGTTATATAATTAAAGAGAAATAAATAATGTAAAAAAATAAAAACACTGTTAGCAGATGGCGTAGATAGGTTTTGATTGGGTTTTGTTTTCATGCATATCATAAAGCAGCAGGAGGATAAAAGGGGCATTCAGAAAAGAAGTGTAGGTGCTAGTGCATAATTGTACGCAGGCGCGATGCATGTTGACACCAAGGCAAGAATGAATGCCCAAGACGGTACAATAACTATACGGCTCAAAACGTATAAGAATTACCACCACTTCTTTCAAGCCCACCCCCCGTACAGCGCCAAGCGTAACACGGATTTACCAGAAAAGACGTACGAGAATACTAGTATAATACGCGTATCATGTACTTGCCCCCAAGCACCTGCATTAAGTCCACACGAAAGCTCAAATCAATTTTGGAACCAATAGCAGAAAAGAAAAATAAAAAAACAAGTCCGTAATGCCGCAACGAATCCAGTAGTCTCGGGAGCCGCCACCGCTTGCGTTGCCATACATGAGTGACATCCACGCATGCGCTGGCTGGCGCTCTCGCACCGCTGCCCTACCGGACAGCCAGCTCACACATTGACTGCCAGCTGTCGCGTCCCCTGCGCTGTCACATGATACTCCTTCTCTACCCTATAAGCCGAAAGCTATTTTAAATATAGTGATTTTTTTACTAGAAACTATCGGTAAATGCTGCAGCTGTGTTAAAAGAGGTTTAGGATCTGTTTGTTTCAACTGTAGATTCTGAAAAGTAGTTAGTGAGTATCTAGCTAGTCAGAATCTGGAGAAGCTGGATAACCCCAGCTTCTGACTACTAGTTCATTTTCTGGATTCTGTATTTTCTGGCTACTTAGAATCTAGATGAAAATCTAGACTGTTTGGGGGACCTGCAGATTCTAGGAGTAGCTGCAGCTGCTAGAAGCTAAAACAAATAGGCCCTTAATGGCGAGCGATTAAAAAGTTTGGTGTAATTGATGGTGAAATTTGGGGGGTGCACTGCAGGGTGCTCATCTTCGTGCGGCTGATCGCGTTCACGCTGTTCGTGATATGGCGCATCGGGCACAAGAACCCGGACGCGATGTGGCTGTGGGTGACCTCCATCTGCGGCGAGTTCTGGTTCGGCTTCTCATGGCTGCTCGACCAGCTGCCCAAGCTCAACCCCATCAACCGCGTGCCCGAGCTGGCCGTGCTCCGGCAGCGCTTCGACCACGCCGACGGCACCTCCTCGCTGCCGGGGCTCGACGTCTTCGTCACCACCGCCGACCCCATCAAGGAGCCCATCCTCTCCACCGCCAACTCCATCCTCTCCATCCTCGCCGCGGACTACCCCGTCGACCGCAACACCTGCTACCTCTCCGACGACAGCGGCATGCTGCTCACCTACGAGGCCATGGCCGAGGCCGCCAAGTTCGCCACCCTCTGGGTGCCCTTCTGCCGCAAGCACGCCATCGAGCCGCGCGGCCCCGAGAGCTACTTCGAGCTCAAGTCCCACCCCTACATGGGCCGCGCCCACGAGGAGTTCGTCAACGACCGCCGCCGCGTCCGCAAGGAGTACGAGGAGTTCAAGGCCCGGATCAACGCGCTCGAGCGCGACATCAAGCAGCGGTCCGACGGATACAACTCCGCCGCCGGCGCCAACAAGGACGGCCAGCCCAGGCCCACCTGGATGGCCGACGGCGCCCAGTGGCAGGGCACCTGGGTCGAGCCCTCCGAGAACCACCGCAAGGGCGACCACGCCGGCATCGTCCTGGTCAGTACCTCGCATTCCAACTCTTCTTCTCTACTTGAAACTTACCAGTCGCACACGCATGCAATGCGTTGCATGGATTGTTCTTGATTAGTGGTTAGGGGTTCGTTGTTAGCGGCCATGACCATGTGGATGGCTGTCGATTCGACAGGAGGAATATGGCTTGATTGGCTCGATGCGAAGTGTTTCTCTTGGGGATTTGACGCGCTGATGGCCAGGGGTGCAACCACCACAGATATAAGAACAAGACGGTTACCACCCTCTTGTTCTCCTCTCTCTCGTGGCCAGCTTTCATTGCTGGTCTGAAAACAAGTGGTTGGGGTGGCCCTTTCCCCCCGACAGCACCACGGCGTCAGCTTTAGGCGCCGTTCTTTTTTACTGTTGGCTTTGACTTCTTTGCGAGTCCAAACAAACGCTGCTTTTTAAAACGGATTTTTTGAACAACCTCTTGAGTTTAAAATTATATATACTATTTACATCGATATTTTCGATATTTACTGTCATTTTGAAAAACTCACATAAAAACTTTGACCACATGTAACTGTAACTGTGACAGTGCATGTAACTGTAACTGTGCATGCATGCATGCTGAGTTGCTGACGAAGACGATCGATGTGTGCAGGTGCTGCTGAACCGCCCGAGCCACACGCGGCAGCTGGGCCCGCCGGCGAGCGCGGAGAACCCGCTGGACTTGAGCGCCGTCGACGTGCGGCTGCCGATGCTGGTGTACGTCTCCCGCGAGAAGCGCCCCGGGCACAACCACCAGAAGAAGGCCGGCGCCATGAACGCGCTGACGCGCGCCTCTGCGTTGCTCTCCAACTCGCCCTTCATCCTCAACCTCGACTGCGACCACTACATCAACAACTCGCAGGCGCTGCGCGCCGGCGTCTGCTTCATGCTCGGCCGCGACAGCGACACCGTCGCCTTCGTCCAGTTCCCGCAGCGCTTCGAGGGCGTCGACCCCACCGACCTCTACGCCAACCACAACCGCATCTTCTTCGACGGCACTCTCCGGGCGCTCGACGGCCTCCAGGGCCCCATCTACGTCGGCACCGGCTGCCTCTTCCGCCGCATCACGCTCTACGGCTTCGACCCGCCCAGGATCAACGTCGGCGGGCCGTGCTTCCCGTCCCTCGCCGGCCTCTTCGCCAAGACCAAGTACCAGAAGCCCGGGCTCGAGATGACGCAGGCTAAGGCGGCCGTTGCGCCGGCCAAGGGAAAGCACGGCTTCCTGCCCATGCCCAAGAAGGCGTACGGCAAGTCGGACGCGTTCGCGGACACCATCCCGCGCGCGTCGCACCCGTCGCCGTACGCCGCCGCAGCGGTGGCGGTGGCGGCCGACGAGGCGTTGATCGCCGAGGCGGTCGCGGTGACGGCGGCGGCGTACGAGAAGAAGAGTGGGTGGGGCAGCGACATCGGCTGGGTGTACGGCACCGTCACGGAGGACGTCGTCACCGGCTACCGGATGCACATCAAGGGGTGGCGCTCGCGCTACTGCTCCATCTACCCGCACGCCTTTATCGGCACGGCGCCCATCAACCTGACGGAGCGGCTGTTCCAGGTGCTCCGGTGGTCGACGGGCTCGCTCGAGATCTTCTTCTCCCGGAACAACCCGCTCTTCGGCAGCACCTTCCTGCACCCGCTGCAGCGCGTCGCCTACATCAACATCACCACCTACCCGTTCACGGCGCTCTTCCTCATCTTCTACACCACCGTGCCGGCGCTCTCCTTCGTCACCGGCCACTTCATCGTGCAGCGGCCGACCACCATGTTCTACGTCTACCTGGCCATCGTTCTCGGCACGCTGCTCATCCTCGCCGTGCTGGAGGTCAAGTGGGCGGGCGTCACCGTGTTCGAGTGGTTCCGGAACGGGCAGTTCTGGATGACGGCCAGCTGCTCGGCGTACCTGGCCGCCGTGCTGCAGGTGGTGACCAAGGTGGTGTTCCGGCGGGACATCTCCTTCAAGCTCACCTCCAAGCTGCCCGCCGGCGACGAGAAGAAGGACCCCTACGCCGACCTGTACGTGGTGCGGTGGACGTGGCTGATGATCACGCCCATCTGCATAATCCTCGTGAACATCATCGGGTCCGCGGTGGCCTTCGCCAAGGTGCTCGACGGCGAGTGGACGCACTGGCTCAAGGTCGCCGGGGGCGTCTTCTTCAACTTCTGGGTGCTCTTCCACCTCTACCCCTTCGCCAAGGGCATCCTCGGCAAGCACGGCAAGACCCCCGTCGTCGTGCTCGTCTGGTGGGCCTTCACCTTCGTCATCACCGCCGTGCTCTACATCAACATCCCCCACATGCACGGCCCGGGCGGCCACGGCACCGCCCACGCCAAGGCGCACGGACACGGACACGGGCACGGCAAGAAGCTCGGCGTCAACGACAACATCTACTCCCTCTGGCCGTGACGTCACCCCATCCCACGAAGACGACGACGACATGAGAAGAGTACGTACCGCTACTGAAGAAACAAGTTACTGCTGCTGAAGTCATCCACTGAACTGTGCACGAATTTGATCGAGCGAGCCGCCAAAATTTGATTTTCTTTTTTTCTTTTTTTTACCTTTTTGCCCTTTTCTTTCTTTTAGTTTTGTCCAGAAAAAGATGGTGTTGATTTGATTTAGTTTTTTAATTACCTGTGGTAATTAACTATGTACGTATACATTACGCGAAGAGAAGAGAGAGAGAGGGGCTTACGGATGGGACCGGGGTGTATGTTTGTACTGTACATGCTGGACGATGTTTGCATACGGAGACAGGTCACAGAGAGGCTGGGAGTGGGCCCGGTGGGGGCGGGGTGGTATTCTTTTAGTATATGGAAACAATAAATTTAATTTCATTAATCTCGCATGTGTCCATCGATTCATTAATATTTCTTTTTGTCCAGGAATATTTGATCAGTACTAGAAGTGAACGATGATGAATGAGCTGTTCGTACATGTTACTCTCTGTGTATTGGGAGCTTTTATTGGATCGCTTCATGTTCTGGATTTGACTTGTGAAACTGGAAGCCATGTGATCTTCTTCTTCCTGTTCTTCTTGTGTGTGTGGTAGCTGACTTGGAATGTTGATGTTGATGATCCTGTTGAACTGATGATGTTTCAGAATGTTTTTGAGCTAGAGACCTGCAAATTTCTCAAAATTCATTGCACTTGCATGGTTCTTAGTGCTTGGATATGAAGGAAGGCTCTGTAATCTTGCTGGGGGTTGAACTCTCAAAGCTTTAACCCCTAAGGCTTCCATGTTCTAAATTCAGCAATTAAGTTGTTTTCATAACACTCTTTACATAATGTTAGGCGTCATTTACTGTTGTACTTCTAGCTGTGAGTTGACAGAACAGGGGATGCCCAAACTCAAAACCCTTCTCCCCCTGCCCAAACTCAAAACCCTTCTCAAGAAGTTCCCAACTTTCAAAACGTCAATATAAGAAGGCAAGATTTTGAAAGGAATTCTCGACACAGGTCGTCGTTTATCTAACGAACGCAGGAAGTTCCCGAGTTTCAAAATGTTAGCATTCTAAGATCCCTGTCATGATCCTACATTGCAAGAAATGTAATTACTCGTGGACAGTGGGGGAATCAGGATTTCATCACGTCCCAAACTGTGGAGGGCTGAAGACCACTACTACCTAAGTTGGGAGAAAGTTTGTTCCCTGGGCTTATCCGGGCTCTGCACTGGTAAATATCCCACACTCCAGTACTGAAGCCTAGGCTGCTATAGGCTTGGATCTGCCCTTGCTCATGGACTAATACTCCCGTCAATCATAAAAGAGTGACATTCGAGAATATGTGCAGTCCAACTTTGGTTATCGATGTTTCTATGAATATTAATAATGAACATATGAAAATGACATGTACGAACTTGTGAGAGATCATGTGAGAATGTCTAGAATATATTTGTGATAAACAATTGACATTGAAGGATCATGTAAGAAGGTCCGGAGTTTTATTATGATGGACCATTGTCAAATTAGAGGAGTTGGTATTTGGATTTTGCAAAATTGTAGTTTTTTAGAATAGTTTGCAAACCTGGTGGTCTGACTGGCCAAGGGAGGCGGTTAGACTAGCCACCTGTTAGATCGACCATCGCCAACAGTTTGATCAACAGCCACTAACGGTCAGACCAGCTAGTGTCAGTGGTCTGATTAGCTGGCATTAGCGGTCTGATCGGCTGGTTGTGTTTGTTTCATATGAAAATTGAGATTTGGGAATTTTGGTCGTGGGTTGATTTGGTTTGATCTAGGTCAGTGCATATGTGTTGCATGATGCATGTTCTAGCTAACGTGAGTCAAGTTGTGAAAAATTTGTGTCCAGATATAATTTCTTTGCCTTTGAATATGCAGGAAGGCTAGAGTCAACAATGATCAATGGCAAGGATCGGGGTTAAACTCATAAAGAAGCCGAGGTGCACAACGATCAAGGATACTGGGTGAGATGGTGAGCTAAAGTATGGCACAAGGAAAGCATAAAATATTGAAGGAAAGTTCAAATGATGGGTTGCACAATATAGCTTGGTTGGTCCCAATGAGGCATGGTCTAGTAAAATTAGAATGGAAGAGACTTACCGACATGTGACAAGCCAGTGGTGAATATACACGTGGCAAGCATAACAATTATTTGTAAGGAAAGATGAAGACCGAATCAAAAATAGTATTTTGATAAGTTGACCAAAATATTAGAAATTATCTTGGATTAAAACTGTAGTGCTTGAGTGGCACTTAGTAAAGCGTTTTAGATTAAGGAGAAACTGAGAAAATCAAGTTGGATTAAAGACTAAAGACTTAGTGGATTTGGGACCGTGTGCTTTGAAAAGTATGCATGAGTGTAGTGCGTGAGTAAAACCCGTGTTGTGTGGGGTTAACAGATTTCCCCCATTTGTGTTATTAGATATTTAGATAGTATCTTTTAGAGTTAGATGCGGACTTGTTGTCTCATCTATTTAACAGGTTATGATAGAGACTTACTAGTTAATCATCCAACCCTTTCTCATTGAACCCAAGTGTTCTAGGGTTAGGGTTTGAAAAATGTGAGTGCTGTGGTGTGTTCTCTAGGTGGAGTAGATGTAAAACTTTCATTATCAAGTAGTAATATATCAACTTTGTTCATCTCATGGAGTCCTCTTGTTTTGGTTGATTTGTTCTTTATTTTGTTGATTTTGATCTTCTCTTTCCCTTTCTTATTCTTATTGGATGCCAAGGATGAGTACATAATAGAGATGTCTAATAGAAATTAATTCTCATCCATCTAGGCATTAAATTTAGCAATTTCTTAAAATTGTCTTATTTTGCTTGGATTTGACCTTCTTAGGAGATTTCTTGATCCGAGAGTTTTACCTTGATTTTCTATGATTTCTTGCTTGCTGTGATCTGCGAGAATATATGTAGAACCATCTTGGTCACCCTCCACCCACGAGCAAGTTATATTTTAATTTTTTTGGTTTTTGCCCGATTTTAGTGCGATTTTGCTTATTATAGATAAATGTCTTAACTTTAGCATGGATTCTTGAGATCCATGAATAGTAAGTTGTGTAAAAATCTTATATTATTTAGACTTCGATTTTTTAGAGTTGTACCAAAAGTTGCATCAGATTGGGTTGACTTTTTAGTTCTAGAACAGGGGAACGATCAGACCGCCAAAGTTCGGTCAGACTGGTGCGTAGCCGGTAGACAAACACCAAACACCAGTCAGACCACCACTGGTAGCTGGTCTAACCGCTAGAGCTTTGAGTTCTTTGGATTTCAATTTATTAAGTTACTTGCTTTGATATTGACTTCCAATCTTGATCTTCATTACTTAGTAGCTATTGGAGTGAATGATCGGTGAATACTTAAAAAAATTTTAATGTATTATTTAGCCCCTCTGTTACCATACTAGTACTATAGACACTTTAGTTGAATTGAAATTGAATTTTACAAAAAAAAATTAGAAAATTTAGATTTTAGATTGTGCTGTAAGATTTCAGGCGATCTAACTAGACTTGGAATGTCGGTCAGACTAGCCTTAACCTATTTGTCTGGTCTTGTGCCCGATGGTCTCACTGCCATGGGGAAGGCGATCTGATTGGCCGGTGGTCAATGGGTTGACCGCCATCGTGCAAGCAGTCAAACCGGTGCCAGGTGATGTGACCAGCCATGGCACAACGTTCAAACCGACTTCTCGAGAAGACAGGCATGTCTTGGGGTATCCTATACATATCTTGAATGTCTAGAGAGGTTCGGGAGAGGCCAGTACCTAAGACATATCTGGGTTGTTGATGAGATTAAATATGAGAGTGGTTTTAGTGTGTGCATGACATGAATGCTATTGTTTTGTTGTCGTGTGTTGCATAATGCATTACTTTAACTAACGTGAGTCAGGTATATGGAACTTGTGCTTGATATGGTTGCTTAGTTATTAGATGTGCAGGTGACTTGGAGAATACTAGTGGTCAACGGCAAAGGACCTGGACTAGATGGGAGAATACTAGCTTAGGGAGAATCTGAGGCCCGAAATGGTCAGGTAAGCTAGGTGCCATCATGGAGTATGGAGAGGTGAATTTTATGCATTATGAATTTTGCTCGACTGATACTAGCGCGCTCGGGTCCCACATGGGTGTAGCACCGTAACACGTTTTTTTAAACAATTCTCTCGAGTGGTGCAGCGTGCCTGCCATCCATCGTGTCGGCCATAGCTCGGCCCCCTCCCACACAAAGATGGCCTATCACATTAGGACTCAGCAGTCGCCCGGCCCCCTCGTGTGATGCGATCCGTTTTTAACTATTATATGTATTCATGCAAATATTTGTAATGCATAAAATTCTTTAAAAAATAGGCAACTACTATGACCGTGTCAGAAGGCTGTGCATAAAATTTTATAGTTTTTAGAACTCATTTACTATATGTAATAACTCCTGCAAATATCATAATCATACGATTTTTTGATCAACATTCACAGTCGGCATCGACCAAATTAGTAACCACAACACAAATGTTTCTCATTCACATGAAAGTGCTAAATAATAAGCATAACTATTGATGAAGAAATGATGCTAAAAAAGAACTAGAGAATAATGCGGTCATTTCATGCGCGTTACCGGGGGCCTCAATCATGTAACTTGGAATGTGGGAAGTTTAGTACGACGTGACTATTGACTAGTTGACGTGATTTTATGATTTTAGAATATATAAAATTTTAAAAAAATTATGAAATCAAGTCTACCATGTGAGAATCCTTGAAAAAATATTTCATAATATTTAAGCTCATTTTCAATATTAAAAAAAAATTCCTACAAGCAGTATAATTAAATAAATTTTTGAGTATGATTCAAAAAGATAAAATTACAAAATAAATTATATAATTAAGTACATTGTATTTGGAGTCTCTACGAAAAAATGTCATAATTTTTTGAGCTCATTTCCTATATCTAAAAATTTATACAAATAGTATACCTAAATAAATTTGCTAATTATATTTAAGAAACACTCATTAATCACGCTAATTGATTGGTGCAGAGCCACTGGGCCTTGCCGTCTGGTAGCCGAGCGGCAAAAATACTATTTTTATTCTTCTCACACATATATAACCATTTTTACAAATACATATTCAAAATACACTATATACACCAAAAATTCCACACATTCTCTCTCACTCTACCAAAACCATACAAATACTCAGCACAAGAGCAGCAGTAGCGCATTCACTACCACTCACGAGTTTCATCATTGGTAGATCATGATGGCAAACACTAGCAACCAATCGCAGACGCGGACAGCACATACCAGAGGGGAGAGAGAGAGAGAATAGTTAGAGAGAAGGACGAAAAAGGCTGGCTTGGCTTGCTAGGTGGAGACTGGATGCGCCGGATGGGCCCGACCGACCGCGCGATTCGGCTTGATCGAACCAGTCTGTCCCTCGGGCCCACGACGAAAGGCTGGCCCCGCTTCACTCCCGTGTCGTCTTTCTCCAGAAATCTCCCCCTCCCTGCCCGCATGGTATTTCCAGCTGCGGCCCATAACTACTGCGAGTGATTTTTGCCTTTAAAATAAATGTTTATATAAATAAATTAAATATAGATAAACTAATAAGTCATTTTAAAATATCTATCTCGATAAGCCGTTTTAAAAAGACGGTGAAAAAACTGTCTTTGAAAGAAGATATAAACAGGTAAGGATGAGTTAACTGGTTTACTAGAGAGGGAAGGAGGAGGGAAAAAGACCAAAAAAACAGGGAGGAGAGAGAGCCAGGCAGGAAGCTAGGGTTCCGAAGAGGACAGACACGATTCACATGCCGAGGGCTCACCATTCTGAGGCGATCGAATAAAGCACGCAGCAGCTAGCCGCTGTTCGTCGTTAACCTGAGGTCAAGGACACGGATCAGATTAATCTGCGATCGATGGCCTTTAGCTCCCCTCTCCCTCTCCATATAAACTAAAGCAGATCAAGGTGTTCACCTCAAAAAAGGAATTAAAAGCGGATCAAGATATGTACTATCTGTCTAGGTAAAGGGAAGAGAGAAGACGAATCGTGGGGAATGGCAACTTTGTCCGTTTTAATCTTCAGGACCTCTTTGGAGTGCACATCGAACGATTCAATTCTCGTAGGAATTCTCAAAGACTAACGGGCTATTTTGTGTTGGATGGACGGCTAATTGGTTTAAGATATGTTTTTTTAGGCTACAACTTATGATTTTATTTATGATTTATTAGTTTTATAAGTAGAAAAAAAATCGGAGCCAAAACTAGAAACTGGACGGAGCCGGGAGGCGACGAGCGTACGCGTACTGCTCGCTCGCGAAGCTCGTGAGTTGTGTGCTCATGTGTGTAACCGACAAAGAAGCTAGCTAGGTGACCGAATTAAGGCTGGGTACTGTTATATATGGCTTATGTTTATGCTTATACTGTTTATAGTAACTAGTTTTTAAGTGATATATTTTTAAAGACAGAGTTAATAGAAAAATTATATTAAAAGATATATTAAATTTAGCTGTATCTAGTTAAAATCATATACAACTATTTCTCTTTATATACTACCTCTTATAGATAATTAATATTTAAATATTTAAACCATAAACTATCGGCTAAAAAACTGGCCCTAAATATAGGCAACGCCAACTGCCGATCGAATGTATCGGCCATCAGGCATGCGACGCCAATGAATGGCGATGACCGTCGCAGACCAGGATCTGTCCGCGCGTAATTCCAAATCACTCTGATATGCGCACCAAATATATTCTCCGTATGCACTCCTCCTACCAGCAAATAAAAAGGCAAGGAATTACCGTATTAATCATAGGAAAAAAAGCTAAAATTCCCACGTTAATTGAAAAAGAGAGAAAACATCCAGGCCATTGATTTATAGCTAGACATTAGTTGGGAAAGGTCTAGACATGTTATATACGCAAGCTAGGTGCTATACAGGCTGCTACTATAATGACTGAATAATCGAGGACAAGTCCAATACAAACTTCTTGATATTACAAACTCTATCTCTAACTCACCAAATAAAAATGTAAAGTCTAGGATGTTCATAATTTCATATGCACTATATGTAGCCAGGCCTTTAAAACAAATGCCCGCAGGATCGATCCTGAAACAACAATAATTTGAAATAAAAACAACTATATATAGTTGGATTTTTTCTTCTTGAAAAAACAAGGTATTTTACATATATTTTTTAATCACGGTTGATTGGATTGTTGTATATTGAAATTGCTCCATCAAATTTCAAAAATAATTTTCGTGTCTTAAATTTTAAAATTTAAATATGAAATGCAATGGAACACTGATTATAGTAATTCAACGTACAAGTTCAACACAAATTAGAATCGAGTCGCAATTTATATTAAAGGTAAAATTCGAAATTAAATTATATTATGAATATACAAAAATTTAATGAATATTAAATTCTTCTAAATAAGAATATAGAATTTTGGAATAAAAATTAAATTCCGTAATAAAGTAAAATTGATTAAAATAGTTTGAATATATCTAAACTGACTAAGAA
The DNA here is from genome assembly GCA_036346265.1 of Melocanna baccifera. Taxonomy (NCBI): domain Eukaryota; kingdom Viridiplantae; phylum Streptophyta; class Magnoliopsida; order Poales; family Poaceae; genus Melocanna; species Melocanna baccifera. Next base: position 22,323,081 of record CM070698.1, read on the forward strand.
ATAAATGTCAATTTTGGAATATACAATTTCGAAATTGGAACTTAACATTATAATCAAATTTAAATATATAAATTCAGAATGAAGATTAATTTCTGAATTAAAATTATGATTACGAATTAAATTAAATTTGAAAACATGCTAAATAAAAATTAAATTAATGTTTGATTTTTTTTGGATTTTAAAATGGAACTAAATTAAATGTCCAAATACAAAGGTTCAAACTCGGAAATCTAAATTGACTTTTGATTTTACATTTTGATGAAAAGCAAATTACTTTTAAAACCACTAGCCCAGGCGCACGGGTTGATGTCTAGTAATAATAACGCCAAGGACTGTTTTGCTGTGTAAGTGTAACGCTATGGAATCTAGTTAGCCTCACAAATCTCTACTTGTACATTAGTAACATTTTGCTGCTGTACAAAAAAAAAGTTTTTTCAGCTAACAATTGTATCCAAAAGTTAAGGCGAAAAGAAAAACAAGTGCTTCTGGAAACCAATGTTTGGAGAAAAAGCCAGCGTAATGCCAAATGGTGACGTGGCCGTATGCAATAGAGTCCCACGTAACGTAAATTTGCCGCGAGAAAGGGGGTAAGGAGCCGCGCTCGCGTTTGTTTGGGCTTCGAATGTTCTTGCCTGGGCCGCAAGAAGCTCCGTTGCAACAGGCCCATTCTGCAATGCAAACAAGCACAAAATTCTACTGAGACTGCCTGGCCTGGACATTCGATTCTGCTGCACATGAACTTGTTTTCCCTTGCTCCTTATCAATCAGTAATCATTATTTATTAAATCAATAAATTATAATCAAAAGTTATAAATCGTAGACTAAAAAAGTAACCCATAGCGGACCTAATTATTTCCATGTGCAAGCCAAAACGTCAACTTTAACCCTCAACTTCCAGCCACCAAACCCTAAAAACCAGTGTATCCTAATTTCTAGCCCCTAAAGCTCCGAAACCGGATCAAATAACCCCTTGACCCTGTTTTAGAGGTCATTTTGCCATCGTGGACAGATAACCCCTGGCCCTATGTCGTAATCAGCCGCGTCTGGCGTATAGCATGCTAGTATCATGCTGGTACGTAGCACTACCTGTCTTCCCTTCAATGGCCCGATCGATCGAGAGATGATTCTAGGTGTCATTCTCTGCTGCTTACGGCTTGGAAGCTGGAATTAGCCGAGGCTATTTTCTGCAGCGGCGCACGCACACTGCTACCCATTCTCCAATAATATGAGAATGATTACCTTATGATTATGCATGCATGGACGCGGACGTGGTAGCTCTACCTACACGTTGGGTTATCCTACAAGGCTGTCCCAAAGACGAACAGAACAGGACCCCTCCTCTCTCTCCATCCCCGTGCACAGAGAGAGAGAGAGAGAGAGAGAGAGAGAGAGAGCAGAACGGATGGGGCTCTGTCTCTGCCTCTGCCTGCGAGAGAGAGAGGCATAGGGGAGCTGAGGAGAGGAACTGGGTCAGAGTCAGAGGCACTGTTCATGTGGGACCCATGCTGAGGTGACCCATCGTTGCCTGGCTGGCTCCTCGCTTTCATCGCTCCCCTAGTTCTGTCTCGCTCTCTCTCTCTCTCTCTAGATCTCTGCCTCTTGCTGTAGTCTCTGCTCCTTCCCCATGCCATGCGATGCGCTGCAAAGCCCCTACCTCTTGATTGCTGTCATCATTTATATATGCATGCAACTGGTACTCCCTACCAGCTGCCTCATGCATTGCCTCTTCCTGTGCTGCTGCTTCTCCTCCGCTCTCTCTCTCTCTCTCTCTCTCTCTCTGTGTATAAGGCAACATATTTTATTTACGGTTTATAACTTTTTCTAACAAATATATAAGATACTTTATTATTATTTTGAAGCGATTTATCATGATAGTCTTTTAGAAACAACTTATTAATTTTGATTCATTCGCACGATCGCTCATACTAGAACTAAAATTCACAAGCTACAGTCATAAGTCATAGTCACAATCTAAAAGAACATGCCCAATTCATTAAGTCGATACCCAAAAGGAGCTGATTGGGGTTTCTCTTTGGAAAAGGTTTCATGCTTTTGTTGTCATGGTTTTTTAATTACAACGGAAGACGCACACTTACATACACCGCACTCATACTGGACTTAGGAGTTGGGTTGTATTATGTCGGTATGGCATAGGCCCAGCGTGCTTCGGGCCAAGTCGGGCTGTGCCAACCCGGCACGACCACCTCGCTATGCCGTGCCCTGCCGCACAACTCACCTCCGGCGAGGCCCAAACACGGCCTAAACACAAGATGGGCCGCCGATGTGTCGTGCTAGCCCATACTTGGCCTTGTTGGACACATGGAGCCATGGACGTTGTCGCGGATGAGGAGCGGGTGCTAGTCGCCAACGAGGATATGGTGGAGCAAAGCCGGACCACGCGAGAAGGCTGCCCGCACGATCGCACCCACCGCCGTAGCTTACTCGCCACGTCACTAGGTAGCAGAGAGAGGACAAAGAGTTGGGTGGCATAGTATAAGCACCGTAGTAGTCTAGCAGAGAGAGGAAAGGATTGGGAGAGCTAGTGACCAGAGACCTCAATCCCTTTTTTGTGTATAGTAGGAGATAGTTAGAGACTAGAGATAGAGAGATAAGATAAGGGTGGGAAGGGCAGAAATGGAAAAGGTTGTGGTGGCGTTCATCTTTTACAGGTGTACTCCATAAAAAAGAAGAGAGATATAAAATTGATAAAGGAAAATAAAGAATTGCATAAAATTAATGATGAAAAATAATGTAGCACATTGTAGACACAAAAATATTTGGGGAAAAGGAACTAAATTTTATTCATCATTGGGTGCAGATACAAAGTTACCGCCTCATTAAAAATCTTATGCCCCAGAGTGGGGTTCCCCTGGTAAGAAAAAGAGTACAGTAACAATATGCATACATACTAACTACTCCCCAATGTGATATCGTTTATGCATTCTAAGTCAATGTACGCCGCATGATCTCAGGATCCACCAATTGATGTTGTTGTTGCCCTTTTGCCAATTCTCAGTCTTTGACACAGATGATTGCCTCCACTATCTTGGACATGAGAGATAATCTTCTTTCTTCAATTATTATCTCTACCATGTTGAACATTGCTTCCGAAGAGATAGTGGGCACCAAAACTAGTAGAACATCCCGTGTAAAATGGCATAGCATAGGAATATCCACTTGTTATTCTTCTAACACTTAAGAAAATCTATCTTGGCTTCGCCAGCAAGCAACATTAGGATCTATATTTATAAAATCATGCTCTAGGTAGTGGTTTAGCCCTAAGGCATAATTCTACTTAGTGGCGCTTGAGACCGAGAGGATGAAGAACTCCACTTACCGTTTAGCTTCTTTCACAAGTGGGCTATGAGCCTATGATGCTTGTCTTGCCTTGTTGCACTTGCTATGAGACCTCTGATCTCGGGTTGCTGCCAGTGATATAAGTGAAAAATACGACAAAGCTCATTTTTGACATGTTCGAAAGCTTCAGAGAAATCAAGACTGAGCCACTCACCTATTCCCTCCATAGCAATATGCAAACCTACCAACTTTTTTGTAGAAATAAAACTGTAAGCAAAGCAATATAGGTATGAAATAGATCTAAAATATTTAACAAAATTTCCTCCATTGCTACAACAACAAGGCCCAAAAGGCAGGCCTTCTTAGATTTAGCAAACTTGTTTGCAATTACAAAAATAAAATCTATAACTAAATAAGAGGTAGGGTAATAAACACCGGATAGAGTCTTAGTTGCTTTGTAAAAAGGTCTTAAAACTCTAAAAAATGATTAGCGATTTGTCAATCTGAGTTAGTAAATAACAATTCATTATTCTGAGTGTTATCATTGACAAAGACATATATAATATATTCGTGCCTTTGTACCATTTTCAGTATGATGTATGTAAAGTTTCACCTTACATTCATGTCAAGACCAAATTTTCATAGGGTCTTGTCATTGATTGTACAATACTCCGCGAATCTGGCTATCTCTTGTGGTGAACTTGTGAGGTAATGAAGGGCAGCACGGATATTGTTCAAATATTCACCAATCACTTGCATACCATCTTACATAATAAGGTTCAAGATATGACATACGGATCCCTGGTGGATAACATATTCGCTAATATATATCTGCAACCTTGGGGTAAGAATGTTCATAGCCATTGTATTCGCAGATGTATTATCAAAAGTTATAGAAATAATCTTATTATTTATCTTAAAATCATCAATCACATCTAGTGTCTATCTTAAAACAAGTGATTCATCAATTAAGTTAAACCCTATATGACAGCTCAAAAAGTTCAAAATATGCATGATTTTTTTTTTGCAAAATCTCTCGAATGCTTGTTGCGTTTTTCTGAGTTTCTTTTGTTTTTCATGTGCTAAAAATCTTATCTCCTTTCCCTAAAATTGCTCAAAAATCCTAAATTTTCTCAAATCCTTTTTATCACTTTTGGGCCATTTTTAGCCTGACCCATAGCCATTTTCTCTTCCTACTTTCTTTCTTTCTTTTTCTCCTTGGGCCGCAACCTACTTTCCTTCCTTCTTTTCTTTTTCTTCCCTCTAGTCGACTAGCTCATTTCTTGGCCCAACACCGCACCAGCTCTGTGCCTTGGCCTGACTCTCGCATTTCGCAGCCTGACTCCTCTCGATAGACGAACCTTTCTTGATAGATATTTTCTTTGAAATTCTCAATTGTGTTATAAAACTTTTACCACAGTGGCTTATTGACTACGCATGTACTCATTCTTGCATATTTACGTTTAGACAATGAATAATATGAAGATGACATACCAACAGATGATGAATATTATGATGGTCATGATCACCTGTTCTGGGTTGACCCTACACTCAAGCATTGCCTGTGGTGTGCCCGTTCGTGTTGACGAACGATGCCTTCATGATGCGTGCATGGAAGGAGTCACTGGGCCTTAGCGATGATGGGGTACTACTGTTGTCGGACAGCAACCCGAGCTAATGCGCATGCTCGGTGTGGAGATGTACCTCTTTGATAAGCCTATGAGGCTCGATGTGGTGGACCACGATGGCCATGGCTCCGTGGCTCCATGGCACTATGTGACAGTATGCCCCCACGCCAGATCTAGGCTATGGCAGTGGCGGCAGGCCTAGGTTCATGTGAGAGGATGGGGACCAGCTAGCTAGGGAGGTAGCAGATCTAGGCTGGAAGCCTCGGGGCGGGGGCTTTAAGTGTGATGAGCCGACAACGATGGTAGCCATAGTAAGGGAGATGGCCATGACAGCATGCACTCTCTCTCCTCTCTGGTTTCTCCCATGTCCCACCATCCCTCAGTGTCCACACCAGAGGCCCAACCGCGTCGTGCCTAGCTCGCCGTGCCACTTTCGTACCGGGCTGGCTCGAGCACAGCCCAACAAGATGTGTTGTGTCGTGCCGCCCGACAGGCCTTCTTTCCAAGCCCAGCATGGCCCATCGTTGTGCCATATCGGCCTAGCCTGCAACATGTCGTGCTTGGGTCGTGCTGTGCCGGCCGAGTCTTAGGCTAGCCTGGAAAAGCCCGACCCAGCTCCTAGGTCTACTCACACCACACACACATGCATGTGTGTCCTACTAAATACACGCTAGGACTTAGCAAAGGTCGCTAATACATCCCGGATTTATCCAATACGTCACGGAATGTGGGCACGCACTTTTCTACTCAACACACGCGTGTGTGAGGTGAGGCACCCGTGCCAACGTTGAAGCTTGCCAACTGAGCAAAGCTCGATCCTCCTCTGGTGTTGTGTTTTGATGCTTTCATTTGTACCTCATTCCATGTACATTCGGGATCTCCTTAGTTCTTGATCAGTTCACTACGGAGTAGTAGTTTCAGACCAAAAGAATAGAGAACGCCATGGATAGCGGCACGCGCGCACACACACACACATATGTATATATATGAGAGAGAGGCAGCATAGGTAATCTCTTTATATAAGGTAGTTTCTTTTGGGTTATAGCTGTTGGATTATGACTTTTGAATTCTGTCTGTTCATGAGAGATAGTACGAAGAGAGATACAGTCGCATACTATTTTGGTAGATATAGTTAAAGTCGGTATCATATCTACTATAATCAATTTGTAGATACTATCTTAAAAAGATGCACCATTTAAAAACTAATTACTATATCAAAAGACTAAAATCTATAAGCATGTAGTCCAAAAAAAACAAAAACCAAATTCCATAAACATAAAGTGAAAGAACCGGCCATACTCTAACCTACTGACCAGATGCCTGTGCAAAAAAAACACTGTTAGCTGGTAGCAAGTCTCAACAGGCAGCGTACGCTTTGAATTCTTGCTCGGCTGCCGTGTGTCAGTTCACTAGTCCGAGTGTTTCTTCCGGCCGTTCCGGTCAGCAGCAGAACACGGCACAGAAAGACCTCGGTTGTCATCTGTCAAACATAGCACCAGTAGTACTACTACTTGTCCAGTACTAGTATATAGAGTAGTAAACTGAAAGCTGGAGACTCTACTGGACTACGCCAGTGCGTCTACCACTGCCACACATCTTGGATGTCAAGGTCTCTTCAATTCAGTTGCCATCCATCCATCACCTTTGCTTTGCTTTGCTTTGGTCGATGCATTCATGCATGTAGTAGTATGTGGTGTAGGAGTACTAGTTTCCTCCCGTCAACTACTCACAATTCCCAAAAGGAGACCGAGCACTTCGGACCACCCCTTTTTTTGGCATAGTAATGGTTTTTGTTTATACTTTCTGAGATAGTAATAGATAATTAAAATATTAATATAGATGGTGTATATGTTTTTGGACTCAAAATTCTATTTAAAGAAGTTACTTTAGAAAACTGCCTTATTTGATTCGATTTTGGGAGAAATTAAAAGATACAAGACCAAAGCCTTCATTTACAGAAAAAGAAATTGAAAATACTGGAGAGAGAGAGAGAGAGAGAGAGAGAGAGAGAGAGAGAGAGAGAGAGAGAGAGAAAGGCAAGCTCCTTCCTCTCCTAGCGAAAATTCTTTTTTCTTCCCTCTGGTTGATCATGCTGATCAATGTATTTAGCTTATTCACTCCAAATTCTTGTGGATCAAAATGATCGTTTCCCGCATGGATGGGCACACACAAAGATGTACAAGTTTCTTTCCTAATTAAATTTGCATGTTTCAGAATAGCTGGTAACTAATCTCGGCTATGTTTGCTTTATCCTACGAGAATATACATTATAAATAAACGAGGAGAACATGAAAGAATTTGCCTTAACCACAATTGCATAACCGAGTTTCTGAATTTCTCTATTCTTTTACTTGCTCATTACAAAATTGGTTACAAGTTTCCTCATTATATAGATTAATACCCTCCTACTATACATTACTCTCTTATTTGATACAGAACGGCAACACATCTTCTCAATGTTCCGGGTTCAACTATACATACTCGAGTTTAGCCGGCGAACACATATTCTCAATGTTCTGGACTCATCTCATCATCGGAGCAATGTTGGTTCATCATCGTTGAGAGTTTTAGCAAAAAGCACTTTCTCCATTTTTGGCTTGCGGTATTCTGAAACAAGTGCTCATAATCATTACAATTATAGCACCTCATTTTTGTCTTATCAAGCTTTCGATTTTGACGACCTCGACCATCACCACTGGAAGTGTTCTTACCTTCATGCTTCGAGATCGAACATCCTACTTGGCTTGAGTTCTGATGTACACCTTCATCTTGATTGTCCAGGTTGCATAATTGCTCATCGTGAGCATCGAATAATGCAACAAGACAGCGGAACTTATTTTCGCCATCATACTGGATGATACCTCGTCACCAGTGACACAACTTCCCGAAGAACGCGCCATGATCTTGGACATAGATCAAGAACTCAGGCTTGCTCTCTGTCATGGATCGAATAACAGAACCTTTTCTTCAGTTTTGGAGTAGAGAGCTGCTGAGCAATGGACTTTACTTTTCCGCTTGAACTGAGGGACTAAAGCAAAACGATGCTTTTTGTTGTTAACTGTTGGATGATTTGGTTTCTACCTTTAACTGAAGGTTCGAATCGAAGAAAAATACACTTTGCAACTCCGATAATCGCCTAGGCTCTGATACTAAATATTGGCTTTGCCCCAAGACTCACATATTGCAAATAAATGAAGAGAACATGGGAATACTTGCCCTAACAGTTTAGCTAAGTTTTCTGAAATTATCTATTCTCTTGCTTATTACAAAATTGATTACAAGCCTTCTCATTATATAGGTTAATACTCTCTTAGTAACACGCATATTCGGATTTCAAATTAGTTACAAGAGTTATACACGGAGATGGTCACAAGTTATACACGGAGACAGACTCTACTTCTTCTTAGACTCAATTAGAACTCTAAATCAAGATTATTTCCGATTGGTTAATATATTAGACTACTAGTAGTAACAATGAACCATAGCACTGCATGCATATCGACTATCAGCACTCTCTCTTCTCCCCCTACTGTGAAGGCTACAAAAGCTACTATCTATCCAGCAAAGCTCATGCTGCCATGCATGGATCGGTGGACATGTGATGCAGCAGAAAGCAAGAACAGGCCACCCCCTTTTCCCCTTTCTCTTCCCCTAGCTCATCGTTACCACACTGCAAAAAGGCCTTTAGATTGTCCTAAACATTAACCCCATTTCGATTACAAATCCATGGTAGCTAGCTTTCACCTCTACCACCACTAACCTAGCTAGCTTTCCTTCCTTTTTGCCTGTCCTTGCTCACCACCTCCCTTTCAACAGTGAAAGATGGTGTCTCTTTGGGACCATGCTAGCATGGGTGATGAACATGCAAAGTGCCCTAATCTCGTCGATCTCGTCGACGACGACGACGATGCCGACCGATCTTCAGTTTGGCCGGTGGTGCGGTCGCCCTAGGCCTAGGGTGAACTCGAGGTTCAGCTCGCTCGCGCTCGACGTCGTCTCCGACAGGCAGGAGGAGTTCATGTCTGACAGGATCTCTAGGCTCTTGGACTGCATATTATCCTGCACGCACAACGATGGCAGTACGTAATTAGTCTGATCTATTGACGTAATCTCGCTCGATTTACAGCCGTTTCACGTACACTTTAGCTCTGTTAGTTGAAATAAATTCACTGATATATGTGTTTGTACCTTGAAAGACTGCTGCATGCTTCCGTTGTTGGACTCACCAGGGAAGCCAGACCAGTCCTCCCTGCAGACAGTACAGTGCCACCAGCAAATGCAGCCCTGGTTAGTTCATTCGTTTCCAGATCATATATAAAAACATCTAAGTAAATGTAGCTACGAGAGCTACCATTAAATTGTTGGGAAGTGTCGCAATATATTCTTTAAAAACATGCACATGATCAATTAATCATGCATGCAGTAGCTAATATCTAAGGCTGTCATAAATATTGACAACAAAAATGAGGCCAAGAAAAGTTAGGAGTTTGGAGATGTCCTCCTGAACACATGCTCCTAGCACGCTACTAGCAATTACTTGGTTGTTGCTCCTAGCATCTCCAATGCTACTATGCAATCAGCATAAACTTGGAGGAAAGAGAGGTTGTTGCAGTCTCTATAAATTGCATGTAAGTATCAAATGTGAACATGCTCTATTTGGTTGATAGAGCAGACAAGAGCCATGGGCATACATACATAATTAATGAGATCAAGATTGCAGCACACATATGTCTAGGTGATCCATGACAAAAGTTTTTGCTGGTCTCCATGAGTAGTACTTTCTGATGAGATCACATTATCTATTGGGAACTGATTCTAATGTAGGAGCAACAAGCTGGGGATGTGCATGTGGGTAAAAGAGGCTGCTGCTTACTTTACAAGCCGGCCTAAAGTAGCAAAGTGATCTACAACTACAAGTCGAGATGACAGTGTGAGGTGACATCAATAAAAAAGCTTGATCCATGTAGTTTAGTCCTACTTTTACCATATTCATACCAAAAAAAAAAGTAGCAGCAGCATAGTATTTCTATAGAAGCATGTATGCACACAGGAGATACTGGCAACAAGCTACTAGTACTAGTACTACATACTGTATAAGTGCACACACAAGCTAGTGATGACCACCTTGAGGAACTATTCCACAGGGCGCCATGAGCACCGGTGCTGCTCCCATGATCGTTACAGGCTAACCTTCCATGTTGCGCCGCCACCTCCGGCCTGCCGCCGCGCAGGTCGAGCGAGTTGTCGTCGCAGATCTCGCCGGCCGACCCGTTCTCAAACCCATCAGCCTGATCTGTTCCCATGCAAATTAAGGAAAACAACGCAAGGAATGCACATTAGCGCATTGATTTACTACAATATCAGAATATACCAGGACACAATTGTGATGGTGAAGAAGAAGAAGATGATGGTGATGAGAAGCACGCATGGAATAGAATAAAATGGAAGGCTGAAGCAGGTTTATGTAAGCATCTATTCCAAAGCGCGAGCAAAGCGTATATTCACCTGACGAAGCTGCCGGCCTTTCGGTATTCTTCACAGTCCTGTACATCTGCAGCATGCAGCAACACGGCAAAAGATATTTAGTAATTTAGAGGCATGTATATCTATCTTTCTCTACTGCTTGTGGAGAGAAATCAGGAATCATGGCAAATCACAAGATTTGCAACTGCACAAAGTTCATGGCTGCAAGATTTGACATGACAGCTTAAGGGGAGAGAGAGAGACCAAATCAAGATGGAGAAGAACGGAACCCCATTCACATTGACACTGTAGTTGATCATGTGTATTCATGTGTGATGTGTGTGTGCCAGTAGTAGACAAGTACTGGCCATCTAGCTTAGCTAGGGTGCCATGCCATTGCCATAGATGTGAAACTTTCATGTTTGCTTGAAAGACTGACCTAGCTAAGGAGAAGTTTCCATGATATTACAAGAGATGCAGAAGAAGACAGATGGTGGCACTGTTGCCGCTTAAACTCATCTGGGTCTGGCCATCTCTCTCTCCCACTTTGATGATCTGTTGCATGTATGTACACAACAGCATTGAGCAGTGTGTAGTACTGGAGTAGTAACTAGCACTGCTACAGCAAAAAAAGACAGGAGAGAGACCCAGGAGATGAACAGATCCATGCATGTGTTTGTGTAACTTCCTTTCTTTCTCACTCACGGTTAATTTGATTACAACAAACAAGTTACCACCGGTCTACTGCTACGAAGTAATTACCAGAGAGAACTAAAAGGAGGTGTAATTAAATGGCTAGTGCATGAGTACGTAGTTAGTAAGCAGTAGCTGGTTAATTACCTGCAAGTGAGACTTGACATGAGCCAGGGTGAGATCCTTCACATCAATCAGCTCGAGAACTGACTTTGGCGTTGCCCCTGTGAGATTATCAACACAAACAGCACACAAAGTGTCATGAGATCGAGCCTAACACTTGCAGTGCAGTACAGGAACTGTGTTCGAGAACAAGCACACGCGTGAAGTGTTTGATCGAGAGCGTGCAAGCAAATACTACGTACTGTCGTGGCCGCCGAGGAGCTCGACGGCGTGGACGAAGCGAGCGTGGAGGGTGGATGTCCACCGCATGCGGGGCGCGCGCGCGGCGCGCTTCGCCGGGAGCCCGCCGCGCGTGCCCCCGCCGCCGCACCCCGCCCTGCGCCAGGCGCCGGCGACATGGCACGGCTCGCAGTAGCACGGCGCCGCGGCAGCGTGCGGCGGCAACGGCGGCGCTGTGTTCTGGTACAGCGGCACGCCCCGTATTGGCCTCAGCATGGCACCGTCGGGGTGGGGGTGGTAGTACAGGCCGGCGCCGTGGCCCACGCCGGCAGCGCTGGGCGGCATGGGCACCGGCACCGGCATTGGAAGCGGCACGGGCACGGGCACCGGCAGCGACGGCGCCATGGCAGGGTTGCCGCTGCCACTAGCAGTAGGAGGTGCAAAGAACCTCGCGTTTAGGGCGTGGTGGTGATCATGGCCATGGGGTGTTGCACTCGTGGAGAGGCCGATTTGGAGGGAAAGATCCGGCTGGGAAGGGAATAGCTCCATTGATCTCTCTTGCTCTCTCTCTCTCTCGAGCTTTTGCTTGCTACCTCTCCTCTTTGCTTTGCTTCTGCCTCCTCTTATACCTCCCTTCTTGAGAGCCTGGCCTCTCTCTCTCTCTTGTTTCTTTCTTTGTGCAAGTTGTAAGGCTTCAGCCAGATGGATGCATTCATGCATACTCCCCTTTTAAGCTAGTGGAAGGGAGAGAAAGAGAAGGGGTAGAAATGTAAAGCGGTTTGGGGGAATATGTAAGGAATAGTAGCCCTAGTATGTTAGAGAGAGAGAGACAGAGGGAGGAGTGAATGAGAGAGAGTGAGAGAAAGGCTAGCATAGCAGTACTAGCTATGGAGGGCAAAGTGTAGTTTCCTACAAGGGTCAGTGAGAGAAGTGTCGTCGGAACTTTTGTCCGAAATAGTTAAAAAAATGGTTATTGGAATAAAAATTTAAAAACCACATTTAGAAGACGCAAAGGAGGCGGCCAACAGCTTTTAGAAGTAGAGAAGTTATTTTTAGAAGTTAAGATATTTAAATTAGTTTTAGAAGCCGAAGTCGATTTCAACATCCCCTAATAATGCATGCATGAGGGTAGCAATATGCGGGGTGCTTAAATTAGTTGGAACTAATTGATTTTAGCTGAAAATGAATAGTAAGAGCTAGAAGAAGTGGTTTTTAGAAGTTGAGGTGTTCAAATCGGGTGAAGCTGATGGATTTTTGTTGAACTGATTTAGAAAATAAAAATATAAAAAATACATATCTATGAGTGATATATAACAATCCAGTTCTTCTCTATTTTTCTCCATTTTCTTATTTTCTTTTCTTTTCCTTCCTCATTTCCTTTTTCTTTTCTTTCCTTTCCGTTCTTCTCTTTTCCTCTCCTTTCTTGCTTTTTTTGTCCTACCCTCCCTTTTTCTCTTCTCCGGCTACTGCTTCTCTCTCCTCTTCAGCTGACGCTACCGCCTCCTTTGCTCGCACCGTTGCCATCGTCCCTCGCCGGCCGACGAGCACACCACTAACGTCGCGTCCTTTTTCTCCTCTCCTCTCCTCCCTCTCTGTATCTCCTACTCTCCCTCCTATGTACATGACTGCGCACGTGTAGCACCTCACGGCCATCGCAGAGCTCGGGCAGCAGGCCAACCTTGCTCTGACCAGATCTAGAGCTCCAAGGTGAACTCCCACATGCCTACTCTTTTCTTCATCTATTCCTCTGTCATGGATAAAAGCAACTTTTCGAAGCCACTTTTGCAAACTCAGCGTTCAAATTGGCTTTAGATTTCTCGCAGCCGAAGCTAAAAGTCCGGACCGATTTGAACAGGCCGTAGGACTCACTCTTTGGGGGACCAAAATTGCTTGGGGTAAAGATTCCAATTTACCACATTCACACTTTCTTTGTACTACATGTATGGTAGGCTAGCCAAAAGGGCAAGTTCCTTGTTCTTGTGCATGCAATGCAAGGCTTTTGGATGATACATGTTGGGGTTGGTGGCACATGTTTTTCTTGTTAGGACCCCATCCATCCACGCATCTCTCTCTCTACACACAAACAAAGCTTCTTTGGATTAGTTCCAAAACTATATATGAGAAGTAACAATATGCTAGCTAGCTTGGTTCATGCTGTGTGCTGCTGGGTTTCTCTCACAAGGAAACTTTTGGCTTTATTAAACTGTCTAGTTTATGCATCAGTAGTGCACAACAAGCACATGAGTTGGTTCAGAGTTCAGGCATTAGTGTGAAATCTTGGCTGGTTTCTCGTACTGTTGCGGCAGTTTTCTGCAAAGCTACCTTTGCGTCATTCTTGTCACCAAACAGCTAGCTTTTGGTTTCAGACGAACAAAAGCAGTGTACTGCAGGGGATTCGATTTACTATCAATTACTATTACCATTACCCAAACAACGGTGCTCAGCTGGGAACCCAAACAACTGAACAAGAACAAATTAAGTTCAACCATTGCATTTGCCCCCATTTTGCAAGACAGATGCCCAGTGAAGACAGAAGTACTAGTACTCCGTCGATGTTTTAATATCGATCTTACGTATGATTTATTGGATTCAAGGAAAACACTCAAGGCTGTAATGTGAACACATAGAGTAAAGACACGTGGATTTTATTCAGATTCGGGTTTCTCTTGAGATAATAACAGCCCTACGTCCTGTGCTATTACTACTATGAAAATGACTTATAAGTGTGTACAGTGCAAGAAATTACAGAATAGATTACTCCCTAGTGGGACCTATCTCTCGCACTAGCCTCCCTTTTCTACACAAAACCTATCTTTTATATAGTCGATGAACCGGTGGCAGTTGCTCCTTGCCCAGGAGACGTCTTGTCGCTTTGGAAGTTAACCGCTGGACGGCGGTTATTGTCAGAGAGAAGTGGGAACAGTTCGTCATAGGACGATTATTGTTAGAGAGACGTGGATAAGATCGTGTGCGGTTATGATGTATAAGTGCACGCTTAACTGCCTTGTCAGACCACTCTAATGCAAAAGTAGATTAGCCACTAACTCGGACAATCGCAATAAGACTCAGTCAAGTAGTTGTAGAAAACCTTATGACTAAGTACTTATAACAAGGGCTATGAGTAGGTTGTGATGGCGAAACTCATGACCAGGTCGTCGTAGGAGCTACAACTAGGTAGTCGTAGTAGGACTTACGACTAAGTAGTCATATAAGGGCCTACAACTAGGTAGTTACAGAAGGGTCTACGACTAAGTAGTCGTAACAGAACTTACGATTAGGTAGTTATAGAAGGGCCTACAACTAGGTAGTCATAGAAGGGCCTATCGCTAAGGGACATATTAGAGGAATATGATGACGTAATAAACTAGAGAATTATTATATTCTCGTCATACTCCATAAAGAATATGCCTTGCACTGTTGAAAGACTTCAAGATGAGCACTACTCCACTATTATAAACTACTAAAATTTGAAGGCATTTGCTGGACTAGCATGCCAATATATTCATAAATGCAACCTGTCAGTAGTATTACTATTGCTTTATACAAAACATTGAAATTTTGTTTGAAGAAAATACGAACCCAAGGAGCCTAATCCTACATCATTATAGTAAGTAACAGTACAAGTCTCAGATATTACATAGAAGGATGAGACATTAGCAAAATCACAACCATATCCTTCTTCCATAGCATTGTATCTAACTTCACTAGTCAGTGAGGAATGTTAGAGTACATTGCCGGAGTTGTTGTAGTAGGCTGGCAGCAACCTTGAATCCACCTCTTTGCCGGTGATACAGAAAGTGGCCAGCTTGAACCTTCTTTTGTGATTGTCGTTCTCTTGTGATTGCGTTGGCCAGCAAAGAACCTAACTTGAAA
Organism: Melocanna baccifera; assembly: GCA_036346265.1. Lineage (NCBI taxonomy): Eukaryota > Viridiplantae > Streptophyta > Magnoliopsida > Poales > Poaceae > Melocanna > Melocanna baccifera. The sequence goes on from CM070698.1 coordinate 22,338,377, forward strand.
CCACCGGAGATATTGGGGATGGTCGACGTGAACCAGATGTCGAAGAGGAGTAGGGCGCATAGCTCACTTGGAGACCGTCGTACACCTACTCGATGGCACATACCTCCTCTACTACACCGAGTGCCTGAGAAGGTAAAGATCGCCGGTGTCACCGACGAGAAAGATGTTGAGGACGGTGACAAACCAACGCTCAATACCTTACAACTTGACTCCGAAATAGCCAGATCTAGAAAGAGCTTGCAATCTTTGTCGTGGATTTGAACATAGGAACAACTATATTACCAAGAAACAAAGAAGGAGAGGGGGACATACACAGTGGCTGGAGAGATGACACACCAGCCAGCATGCGATAAACGGGAATCTATAGGGGGTAAAGATGCTAGAGGGTCTATTCTTTTCAGCTTCTCAAAACGGTTTTTGACTTTTACTACAGTATCTAACTTTCAAACGGAGTATTTTTTAAGATGAGATCTACAAGTTAATTATAGTACACGTTAAAAGCCCAACATCTATATCATCTAAAATCGCAAGTGAGTATCCCTCTTCGTAATATCTGTCGCAAACAGCTAAAATTCAAATATTTCAGTCAAAAGTCATAAGTCGCAGCAAAAAAGAACAGGCCCAGAGTGGTGGAGCAAACCTTGGATCGCCGACAGAGTAACGAATTGGATACTAATACTCCATAGTCCATATTATCTTAGAGTACATCTAATAGTATCATTTCAGTTATCTCTTAGTTATATAAGTAAAATTCTATGTAGATGTGAGAAGAGATAATATGCTATCTCTTCTTATGTAAGAGACAACTTGAACTTGTAAACTAATGCAAATAGTGAGAGGGTGTAAGGCAAGAAGTTAGGATAAAAATATTATAAAATAGTTAGAAAAATAGTTTACTATTAAAGATGTTATGTATAATCCTGTATTTAGATTGGATAGAAAGCTAAGAGATAATCTTAGAAAGATAAACAGAACAGTGTGGAAGAACAGAACAAGCTCTGTATACTATTTCTCTCTCCAGAGTAATGTGGAAGAACCAAACCAACCAAACGTAACCCAACCCAATGGTGCCTGAGGATAGGAAAGCTTTTGGTTGGGTCGTTGGAATCGGTGCTTGCCGAGACTCGCATAACAAACAATAGTTTCACTGCTGAGGCTAGCAGCCGAGCACTGCCTGCTGCCTGCTGCCGGGAGGTCATAGGAGGTCACCTCAATGGAAAATCTGGGAATACACCCTACCCGAGTCAAAAGAACTTTCCTTTCCTCCATGTACCACTAGTAGTATATAAAAAATCGAAATAAATCTGCACTGCCCCACAACATGTACACTTGCACTGTTCCTGAGGAACTCATTGGAGTAGCACACTGAACCACTTGTAGAGGAGTATTGAGAAGAGTATATCTACATAGATGGAGTAGTATAATATGGTAAAGACGAATTGATAATGTTAATTTAAATTACAAATTTGTCGTTTTTCAAAATACGCACGCGAATTGGCAATAAGATTGAAAGCATTATTGATATTAACCTCATATCAAATCCTAGACAAGAGCATCATGCCTGTGGCATTTTTTTTTTGACTTAACGGTAGCTTTATAGTCGCCGTATATACTACTAAATTTTTTTTCACTACAATCAAATGTAATTAGTCAGTTGACAATCAGACCACACCAACGAGCAATGTGGCATAAGAAGGATTGACTGCACAAAACATCTTCTGAAATTGTTTAACCCTGACATAACAAATTTAAACATCTTCTGAAAGTGTTTCACACTGACACCGCAGATCAAAGTTTTACTACACTAACTTTGTGCACTTAGCAAAGCTCCTGGTCATTGATCCATGTTAACTAGTAGTACTAAACTGTAAACATGTACTCGGTTGGACTAAAATTTTATATCTTATGACTGAAATTACACTATAATTAGTAGAAATTACATTGTACCTAATGATGGTGTATTTGGTATAATTAATTTAAAAAATCTAAAAATAGACAAAATAGATTAGCTATCACATGTAATGTAAATAAATACGAGGAAAAAGAACCAATAAAAAAGCTAAAAAACCAAAAATTAATAAAAAACGAAAAACATAAATAAAAAAAACAAACTAGCACCAGAAATCTTAGTTTAAATGAACGGAACCAAAATGTTGCCCGGAAAGTCCCCTGCTAAAAAAAACGATATCATCTGGCCTCGTACGCCGCCCAAGGCAGCGCAAGGCAAATCACCAAACAGTGCCTTGGAAACATAAAGACTCTTACGCAGGGAGGAGGAACACACATAGGTACAGACTACAGCTGATGTTCTCGCCGCTCGGACGACGATGCATGGGACAGGGCGACGACGGCATCTAGTCTTCCATGGAATTAATGCAGGCATCGGAAACCGTGCATGGGTGGTGGCGATTTGTTTACAGGTTAGAGCAATAATTATCCTCCTTGAGCTGCTCGCTGGCACCGCAAGTTCATGGCCGATCCGTCAGTTAAAAACGCCCGTCGATCCTAGCAGCGGTGGTAGTGTCGGCGTGAGATGGGGGGAGGTCGCGGTGGGCACGCACGCATGTGATGTGAGGGTTCAGAATTCAGATGATTCGAAATGCTTTTAGCAGGTACTAATCTGTAATAGGTGTATGACATACATTTTACACAAGTATATTCTAGGTCTAATCATTTATTTTTTAGAGTGTTACAGACTTTTCACTGCAAATCTAATTTTAGGGTGGGTGATCGAATAGCGACTAAGCCAACTAGCTGAGTTAGTGGATAGTGTAGTGAATAGTGAAAAAAAAGCTGAAGCTAGAAGCTGAAACTGAAAAAAAGCCGAAACGATCACCCCCTAAGCCAACTAGGGTTGAAATTATTACTCTTGTGCTGTATAATCTCTACGTAGGAGATTACAATTCTAACCTTTGAGGATTATAGGGCTTAAACTGTCAAATATAGTATAACTAAATCTTAATTAATCTGAATCATTAGATAAAAAATAATAGCATATATTGAATTGAGTGTACCGTAAGAGAGCTCGATGCACACTAATACTCAGTGACGACCTAGGACTAAAATTTAGGTGGGGCTAATAGGACAAGGCCAATAAAAGATAAACAAACGAAACATAAATTGAACTATCTTTTGTAATCCAAAATCATATATAATTAGAAGAGTGACAAAATAAAAATACAAAATATAATAAAAAATTATACCTTGGTAATGGGTAGTGTACTTCTCAAAGCTCATAAATATATGTAAGTAACTATTTCTACACCAAAATTAGCAAACTTAGTAATGAAATTAGAAATTACGATTGTGAATAGTTATAAAAATTGAAAAAAGATGTAACATACCATTAAAGTACTAGGATTGAGTAGTACAAGTACGAGGCAATAGTATTTTACAAGATTTCATATTTTGAAAGCATTTTCTGATTCTATCATCATCAAGCCGTCCACTAGAAAAACGCCCCCGGTGCTTGCCCATAGCCTATCAGAGGCCAACCATCACCTATTCAACCGTGGCCTGTGCGATTTGCCAACACCCTCTTGCTTGAGCCGCCTGTCGGCCCACGCAGGCCTCAATCGCCTCCAAGCCGCCCACCCCCACCCACCAGTTGCCAAGCACAAGAGCCAAGAGGAATAAATCACTGAGCTCTGGAAGAATGGAAGCATCTATTGTTGCCGAATTGGTTGGGCACATGTGGGCTTCGATAGTTTAGTGGGCTTTTGCTGGTGTGGTTGCATAGTTGGCCCAGCATGGAAAGAGGTATTTCAAGGCCAACTCTCCTTATGTTCTTCAGAACATCCTCTACCTCAATCCCACTCTCTAAACTCTCTCTCGCCAATGACCATGGTGCCCCATAGGTGGCTAGAGGGTTCCTACTCTTCAGCTGGAGGTAAGGTGGGCACCAGCCCTCCTTGCCCCCTTGTAGATTTGCCACTGCTAGTACTCCATATTATGTAGCTACAACCATGTAAACCTTTTGCATTAGACCATTTGGTGATGCATCGTTTGATTAGATTTGAAGGACTTGAGGATGATAGTTAATTTCTGCGATCTAGCATAGGACCTAATTGTTTCCCGTTCTAAATTTTGAGGGCCTCACTTGACACTAACCTAATCAACTTGGCTTCTTGTGGTGCAAGGGTGGTCCCTCTATAGTTCATGGGTGTTTAGTTGAACCCTTATTATTTTTTACAAAAAAATATAGTATATACTAGGTATATTACATATATATACTCTTCATTGAGTCAAAATGATACATATTTATACCTAAAAATATAAATCATCCCAATTCAACCCAAACCCCCTCTCTCAGCCTATTAGAACTCTCTCTACACCTATCAGACCCATCAAAACCAAAATTCCCTAAGGCCCCAACTGGCACCCAAATTCTAACCCTAACTAGCTCATCTCTTTCTCTTTCAACGTGGTGGCGCTGCGCACATGGAGGGTGAGGGAGCCAACCAAACAGGGAGGCACGAGGTAGTGCCGCAGTGGCTCAAGCCCACAATAGTTGCACGTGGCGGCAGCCAAGGAAAGGGAAAAGGAGTGCACAACGTGCAATGGTTGTCGGGGATGACGAGTCGGTGAGAAGGCAAACCAATTACCAAATCAAAGTCACAGGTGCGCACTAGGAGCAAAGTGAGGGCGTGAGGCGATGCGGTGAGTAGGAAAGTGACGCAATGAGTTGGACGACAATGTGGCAAACAGTGAGGTATGAAACGCACCACGTAGTGGCGATTTCTCATTCCTAGGTGAGTTGCATTCGGTTTTCGACTCTTCCTCCCAATTCTGAAATCGGTAAATCCCAAATAGTTTATTGAATGATTGTGACTTTGTGAAATATATATTGGAACCTTCAAAATTGAAGAAGAAGTTTGCATATTTAAAATATTTTTAGATAGTGTTGGTTAGATAGCATAAAAATTGAACAAGTTAGTAAGGTGATTATAAGTAACAATGAAATGACTATCCCTAAAATTGCATGAAGGGTTGTAGAGTTAAAATTATATTTTGCTTAATTATTTTATTTTTTTCTATATTATCTTGAGTTGTTTTTGGTTCGGACAATTTGTACTTTGATTTTTTCCATCGAGTACTTTTTTTCATTTGAGTAATATTTTGTTAACTTTGAACACCCATACCAGAAATACTGGCCCTACCACTTTTGTGGTGTTCTAGGTGTAGACAGATGCCCCATTTATATTTGTTTCTAAAAGCTGAGTACATAGCTTTCAAATAAAAGTGTTTTTTTAAGGTAGGATCTATTAGTTGATTGTAATATACACTATAGTAACATATATAAATTAAAGTTAAAAACTATTAGTAAAAGCTAATAAGAACCAGCCTAGAAACGACTTGAAGTGAGCTAGAGGGACCATCATATTCATTCGTACCACTACGTGTAATGCATCAACCAATGTCAACTCTTCCTAGAAAGGTGAGTAGAGTAGGATCCATTGATTAAGATAATGAAGATTGATTAGCATCTGTTTAAGGTATTATTCATATTGGTTTCTAATTTTTGCTTATATTTAGAGAAGTCAGAAGCTAATATGAATAACTGCCTTTTGAAACTATTTCTCTATTTCTTTCACTCCCATCTCGTTTTGAAGATAAATTAAGAGATCATAGAGGCATTACATATCTTATTCCTATTGCTCATGTCTTATACACGTATCTCTTTCTTATTTTTTTATACCACTTGTCTTCTCTTTCTAAAATTATTTTTTTAAATAATTATTATTTATTTTTAACCAAAAATCTTCAACACAAATTCGAATGCTCCCAAAATAACAGCACCTCCTCCTTTGTCCTCTCTGCCTTAAAGGCATAGACATTTTAGTCTAGAAGCAAGGAAGGTTTGGCAGGGTTGCTGCTGCGCGCTGACCGCTGCTAAAAAGAATACTACTAATCGGAGACCGCTTCGCTTGTGCATGTGCGCGCGGCAGCCTCGATGAGGAATCTCTCTCCGTATGATATGATATCATACAGTACTCACTAAAAAAGAAAAAGGAAGAATGCCTTTGCAGGAGTAGCTACGCGCCTACGCCAGCTAAGTTTTTGCTCGAGGTCCGAGCAACCGCGCGATGGGCTGGAAGCTTCGTCCAGAGTGCAGCCTGCTCGGCCCGAACCCGGTGTAACTCACATAAATAACTTATACATAGAATACATGTATACATACGTATTTAGTGAGAAAGTACGTATTATGCTCCATGAGGTATTATGCTTTCACAGAAATTCTAAACGTATATAGGAGACACACGTACGTGTATGATATACGTACAAGTATGATATGAGTTTGGTGTTTGTCCACCTTTTACCCAAAAAAAGGCTACGTTTTACTTTGACCATCCATCCTTGCGGTGATTGGGCGGTGAGCGGATCGAGCTCACGTGATGTTGTTATTCAATTGAGCTAGCTCTGCATCTTTGTCTCTCGTCGAGTCGTCACTAGCATTATATACTACCATAATTCATACTAGTGTATTCGTCGCACACATGAGCGTTGCAGTGTGTGAATAGATTCGTTATTTTGCATCGATCGATCAGTTGACACGTATATAGTAGTATACCATGTTCAAGGGCACAAAGTACATTAGTTACTGGTTGCAGAGTTGACTTGGGATATTTCATTTAGCTCCATGCATGCTCCTTTCACTACTACAAAAGTCATCATCACAGACAATTCAAAAACATCATCACACACAGTTTTCTGAACCGTCTAAATTTATAGATCAATGATAATCGAAGATTATCACAGACGGTTTTTAAGTAAAAACCGTATGTGATTATCAGCTATCACAGACAGTTTTTACTTAAAAGTAAAAACTGTCTGTGATATTCTTTTCTACCTCTAAATCTATTTCTGTTTATTGGTTAGTCTCAGGAAATACTAACCATACCATCTGAAGTAAGCAGATCAACATGTACCGTCTGTGATAGTTCATTCTATATCTATTTTTTTTCTATTTTTCAATTAGTCTCAAGAAATATTAGCTATGCCGTTTGAAAATAAGCAAATACGACAACAAACAAAGTAGAAAATATTCTATTTATATTACAATCTACCATTAAAACATCACACGATTACAATCCACCATTACAATAGTAGAGAACATTCCATTTCCATTACAATTCAAGCAACAGAGAACAAAGAAAATAGAAGAATTAGAATCAAAAACTACAAACAATGGATCAACAGAGAACAACAGAGAAGTTCATCCCTGATGCAGCTCGGGTAGACCTTCTTAGTGGCCGCTTGTAGGATCAAGGATAACCGACTAGAGGGAGGTGAATAGGAGGTTTTAAAATTCTTGCCTAAATAAACAAGTAATTTCAATTTCAACACTAGACAAAAATACTAGAAGAATTAACCCTACTCAATTATAACAATTCTACTAAAACAATTTAATGAACTACAAGCACTAGCAATCACAAGCAATATATAAATGCTTAAAGAGAATAAAAGGAACGCAATGATAAACGATGTTTTCCCGTGGTATCGAAGATTTGCCAGTCTTCACTAATCCACGTTGAGAAAAGCCTAAACACCCTTGGATCGGCTCCACGAATTAAGCTAAACTCCTCGATCACTAGTAGTAGCTCTTCCTCCTCTCCGGAGATAGCGAGCTCCAAACCACTCATAATCGGCTCGAGCTTCTTCACAACCTTCTTGAAGAAGTCACCGGGCAAACAATCTCCTCGCCGTCTAGGTGCCGGGAAGCACCAAGAGAATAGACCGATGATTCCGCTTGACGACGCCCAAATGCAATTGGATCAACTAGAATTGAATCCACTCGAAAAACTCTCCATAAACTCGAAATGAATGCTGGAGAGAGAAATGAGAGTGAAGTGAATACTCTAAGGCTCAAATGTGTTCAATGCAAGCTCAGTAACCTACCCAAGGGTAGATGGAGGGGTATTTATACCCTCACCATTTATACCCTCACCAACCAAAACTAGCCGTTGCTAAAAATTATCCTGAAAAATTCAGGGAAATTGAAATTACCGCTGTATAAAGTGCGGTATTACCGTACTTTACTGTAGCACACAGTAACGGCTATGTCAAACTGTTCAGAACTAGCCGTTGGAATTTAGTACTATATTACCGCTGTTGTAAGTGCGGTATTACCGCACTGCGGTAATACCGCAGGTTAGTGCGGTACTACCGTACTGCGGTCGTTCTGCCGTGCTAACACCGTATTACCGATTTCTGGCCAGTTAAGTTTTCACTCGGGGACTCTCTGGGAAAAAATATTTTGAAAAACGGTAATACCGCGGTACCATGCGGTACTACCGCACTGCGGTAGTTCCGCCGTTCAAATTCCGATACTACCGATTTCAGTGAGTTGAAGTCCCCGGAAGGGTGCTCTCTAGAAAAAACATACCGCATATAGTCCGGCACTACCGCCTTGCGGTAATACCGCTGTTTGCATGCCGGTATTACCACACTGCGGTAAATACCGTTGGTGGGTACGGTACTACCGATTTTTCTGAGAGAGCACAGTGAGTTTTCAAACTTATTTTCAAATGCATGCATGTTACTAGATTGATCCAATGTGCACCAAAACATACTATCAAGTTACTTTCAAAGATCCTCTTAATAGTATGACATCTAACCTATAATCCGGTCTTTCACTTTGACTCCTAAGACCGGTAAAATTGAAAAACAGATCCTAAATTTTTGTACCTCATCTTTGAAATCTTGACGTCAATATTCCATGCAGCTTGTTCCTTACCTTTGCACATATGAGACTTTATCTATACAATCTTATCGCACACATTAGTCCCATGTTCATAATTAGTCATTAATTACCAAAATCCTAATTAACGGGCCTAGATGGTTTCACCGCCTCACTGTAAGCTCCTAGGTAGCAATGGAGGCTACGATGGAGACCTAAACCCTCACAGAATCAAATATTAGAAAAAACAATAGAGAGAGGAAGCTTAAGACACATTTGAAGGGAGGGGGTGGATGGATTCGGGTGAGTATTTATAGAGGAGAGAGAGTTACGATCCGTGGGGTGTGGATTGATCGGTTTCTATTGGCTGGAATTGGATTGATGAGGATTGACAGGCCCAACGGTCAGAGAATAACTTATCACATACGGTTCTTAATTAAGAACCGTCTGTGATATTGGCTAAATATATACCGATACAATATAAATAACTAGTCTCAAAATATGAAATATCAAAGTTTTGTATGACTTATATATACTCATTTGAAAGGTCTCGATGAGATATACAACTTTGCAGTTGTGACGAACCACAAATTTTAAAGGGAAGATTGAAAATTTTGGCAAAAATAGAAATAAAAAACTTGCAATTGGAATTTGAGGCTAAAGATGACCGATTTTGGAGGTTTTCGAGGATGATTGGCACAAGCAGTTCTTTATTTTTGGATTGGACTCGTCGTTAGCTTTCCAACGAGTATAAGAACGTCGAAAATAGACACCGTATGTAAAAGTTATACCCGTTTTACTAAAAGTGTGTCAAAATAAAATTCTACTTGAACCCAGGTAGGAAATTATAAAATTTTAGGGGTGTGTGAGGCGGAAACATATCACAGACAGTAATTAAGAACCGTATGTGATATTCCGCAATATCACAGACGGTTCTTAATTAAGAACCGTTTGTGATGAGGCGTCTAATATAAACATTTTTGTAGTAGTGGTTGATTATCTAGGCTAAGGGTTAATTTGTGGTTACGGTGTCATCAAATTATGTGTTCCCTTTTAAGTTTTACCTGTGATTGCTACTCCCATATACGTCTTCAGCGGCGGACTTACAACAAAAATTTATAAGCCTAATTGGACAAGATCAACAAGAGATAGACGAATGAAATATAAATCGAATTATCTTTTGTAATCATAAATCATACATAATAATTAAAATAGGGATATAGTAAAAATACAAAATATAATGAAGATTATAACATGATAATAGATAGTGTACCTCCCAAAACCCATAAATATAAGTAAGTAACTAATTGTACATAAAAATTAACAGACTTAGTGATAAAATTAGAAATCACGATTATGAATAGTTGTAAAGATTGAAAAAAGGATGCAACAAACCATTAACTAGGATTGAGTAGTACAAGTACAAGACAATAACATTCTACAAGATTTCATGCTTTGAAAGCGTTTTTTTATTTTATCATCAACAAGGTTTCTAGATATCTCTCATTTAATGTAGCATATCATCAAGTCACTAAACCAATAATCCGCTACTCTATTATGCAAATCTGTCTTGAAAATATTTATTACCAAAAAAACTCTTTCAACCGATGTCGTTGCCACTGGAAGAATCAGTGTTAGCTTCATGAGGCGGTAGACTAATGGGAAAGTTTTATTTATTTTTCTATTTCAACCATCAGTTTTATTTTTTTATTTCAACCATCTTTTGAGCTATCGTTGCAATACCACCACATCCATGAAATTCTACACTTCTCCTAAGATTAAGAATAAAGGTTTGAAGCTGATTTCTTAACAACAAATAGTCAACCATGTCAAAGTTATTAGCATAAATCTTAGCAAGTCGAATAAGCTTACTTACATCAAATTGAAGAAAGAGTTTCTTAATTCAAGACAAGATATGCACACCTGCAACTCTGAAGAAACTTTATTGAACCGATGGTTCATCTTTGATGCAATGACATTAATAGCAGTAATGAAAATCTCAACATGGTAATAATGAAGGTAAGCCACCATATGCTTCCTATATGTGGACATACCTCTAACTGGAATGAGTTCTTCCATATTTGGCATATGAATCCCATTTACTTCACAAAGACTTTTTACTTGTTAGAATAATGGCTCCTACCCATTGTCCCTCATATACTGCAAGCGCACTTTCACATCTATAAGCAAACATATGGCTACAACAATATCTTGATCCTTCCTCTACAAAGCAAGTGATAACTCACTTGTAATGCTTAGCAAGTCTATCAACAAATGCAAGATAAAAATAAATTCAAAACTTTCTATTTTCTGTATCAAACCTGATGATCCACCATGACTTGATGGTTGCCATACATCTTTACTCATAATCTCTAGTAACTCTAACATTGCCTCTCACATTTAGTAAATATGCAGTAAGAATTTTAGATAAGAGCCCATCTAGTATCTAAATGTCAAGCTAGCCTTATTTCTTAATGCAACCCTGTGCCAGTGACTACCTTACCCTTCTCTAGCTTCTCCAACAAGACATCTTGATCTTTTGCAAGCAACACATCCATTCTATTGCAATATTGACTTACAGTGATAACTATCAAGGGAACATAGTTGAACAAATCAGCAATAGCTCTACTACAATTTGCAACAGTCACAATAACTAACTGCAACTGATAGGCAATACAATGGACATAGAAACCCTACGAATTCTCATCTTGGATAAACCTTTGCAAGCCATTAAATTTTCCTATCATATTTGAAGCTCCATCATAACCCTACCTGCGTTGCCTAAAATTGGTAATTGATACTTTTCAAATAAAGCAAACAAATCTTCCTTCAATGCAGCAGGTGTACCAAATTTTTTGGGCCTTCAAGATTTATTAAAAAGAAAATAATAGAAACAAAAGTTCACATCTTTTTTCACACTTTATTCCAACCAATCAAATTTATTGTACCAAGATTATTGAAATGCACTTGAACAATCATTTTGCATTTTGTGAGGAAAATATTGGTCGTTTGGTTGAGTTGGACCTCTCAGCAAATACGCTCTCCTCACTTGATCTCTAATTTCATTGTGATATTCATTAATAGGTATGCGATTCATTGGAACATCGATGATTTCATTGAGACTAAAATCCACCTGAGCCTTTCTTTACTTGATTTCTGCTCTCATTAGTATGAGGAATACTACTTGTATTGCTTGAAAAATATTTATGTAATATTCGTTTCTCCATTTTTTACAACTCTACAAATCGATAAGTGATAATAGATGAAACTAAAGTATCAAATCAATCACAATTGCGCAAATTGAAAGTAGATTTATGTTTTATACCTTACGATCGCTGCCTCTAACCCTCTGTTATCTCTTAATGCCGAGCCATAACCGATAGCCCCCTTAGGCGGTCAGCCCCTCACAGCTGCCTTCACACTAGCCACCAGGTTTTGCTGATTACTATCAAGTGCCAATCTGGGAGGTACCTCACCAGATCAAGCGCTAGGCGCCTTGGTGTTTGGTCGGCGGCTCGGTGCCCCACGGGCCCACCGTTTCCCAAGACTCAACCCATCAGCAGTTAGCCACTTGCGAGTCGCCCGTCACCGGCCCAACACTAAGCCACATGCCAGCATCATTGCCAACCACAGTAGCCAGGCAAAGAAGGGATCGAATCGATTGTCGGCTTGCTGTTGCTGCCGAAAGCCCAATTGGTTCATTTGGTTGGCCTGGTCACATGTGGGCTTTTTCTTCGGTATTTGGTTTTGGTGGGCTTTGGCCTTTAGCGCTTTGCTGCTTGCTGGTGTGTTGGCGAGTGGTGACACCATGGTTGGCCCAGCAGCATGGAATCGTTTCAGGTAATCCATTCCAAGCTCAAGTGCCGCTCTAGTGCAACGGTATGCACTTGCAATGTGTTTAAAGCAAGTAGCCAAGAAAAAAAATATATCCAAAAGCAATTGTACCAGTAAAGATTACCGTAATCCACTGTAATGCTAAGTAGGCCTTAACTATAGACTATGCCTTGTTCCAAAATAGCGATAGCTTTTGGTTTCCAGGAGCTAAAAGCTATTTATAACGCGTTGGCTTATTAACATGGTCTTTTCTTTTTTATTTTTTATTTTAAATTATCTGTAGAGATATAATAGTGTTTTTCATTTTTTTCCCTATTTTCTTCATTTTTTAATTGAATATATCAGAAAAACTAATAGCTGCTATAGTGCCATTTCAACTAAAAGTCACAATGCTTTGAAACCGGACCTATGAATATGAACAAGTTCGTATATCACCTGCCGACCTAGCTAGTGTCTTGAGAAAGATGAAGGCCAAGTACTTTTTAGCTTATGGCTTCCCATGACCAAATAAGCGGGATGGTTTCTACACTGCCGTTTTGAAGTGATTTATAGAACATATTTTTAAAAGTGGTTTATCAGCATTCGGTTCGTTCGCACAAATACTCGTGCTAGAGCAAAAACTATCAACAAAGAAAACACCCGATGAAACAACCAAAACAAATACACGAAGCACTAACGATTATATCTGGGAGGTGCATTATGCTCCAAACTTGCGAAGTTGAACTTGTGTGCTTGTTGCTCCAACGCACTCCTGCTTAACTAGCTATCAACATCGTCCCTTCTGCTGATCTAATCCTTTCCATCTGTTGCAACATTCTTGCCAGCGTTTCCTAAAAATGCACAGTAGCACAATTTCAAAATTAAATGGCCTTAATAAAATATGTATATCTACAAAGAACTAGTGATATTCAAGGTATCTCATTTGTATAGGAGGTCTAGAAAATATCACGATATAACCCTTAAATTAGGAAAAAAGCAAAATCCTAGAAATTCTCTCATTAATTGAGATAAAAAAGAGAAGATCTACCATGCTTATTTCGGTAGGGCTAGAATATAGCGGTGTAGATTAATCACACATCGATAAGAAACTCTCTCAATATTAATCAAGACAAAAAGAGGAGATCCTCACCACTTATTTTGATGGTGTTATATTATTATGATGCAGATTAATCATGTATATAGATTATAACTATTATAATTGTATAATAGATACAACTGTATTTTCGCAAGACAATAGAGTTTTTATAACTAATACACTATGTTGTAATATTTAGCCACGTAATTGGAAAAAAATTTCTCAAGTTATTTTAAAAGAAAAGTGCTTATTAACAAGCTGGCATATAATGTTACAACACTATAGGAAAAGCAAGGCAGTCTGACCTGGGCAAAGTGAGTCAGTGCCACGTTCGCTGGGCTGGTCTTTATGACATCCTTACACAGTAAACGCTGGGCTGGGCCTCGTGGAACAGTGTCGCAAGGCCCACTAGCATGGCCCGGTCGTCCAAGGTGGCCCCACGTCACAGCAAAGCCTAAGCTCCGATGCAAAAAAAACTAATCGTTTGTTTTTAGTAGCCCAGATCTAAGGCTGTCGACCCATCAAAGCCCATACCTGACAATATGGGCCCCTCTTGAGACGGCCCACATGTGCCGCGCGGCCCAGCTACCAGCGTGTGCTTCGTAAAGCTATTCCGCCTAGGTCGTACAAATCGTAGTGCGCCGCCCCCCGAGCCCGAGCCCGAGCTCGAGTACCTCGCGCGGCGCGGCTGACGGCGCAGGGCATCCACCGGCGACACCCCGGCGCATCCGGAGGTTGGTATGATTGCTTGCGTTTGTACGTCGTGGCCGACTCATTTCCGTGCTAGTTTGGTGGCGTCTGCTATCCAAGGCAGCGGTGGCAAAATCTGCAGAGGAACCCTAGGTCCTGCTCGAGCTTGGCCTCCGTGGAGGTTGTAGAGCGGGCGTGGGATCGCGACTCGTGCTGTGATGGGGTCTCTAGGCACTAGTAGGTTGTGGCGTGCAGCGATCTGCGGGGTGTAGCGAAAAAAGGTTCTTGTTTTGTTTGCTGCTTAGGTTTCCTGGCCTCGTGTCTCGGTACAGTAATCCTCGCCTTGGCTCCTGATGCAGCAGCGGTGAGCTAGTGCTATCAAAGATTCTTCAGTTGTTTTACTTTAGCTGGAAGTTTGGCATGGTGCTTCGCAAAAACTTTGCGGTGGAGTTTAGCAGGAGATTTATATTTTGCATTGGTTCCTTTGCTAGATTAGGTGTGAGATTTAACGGTGGCAATTGGGAAAAAACTTGCTCCTTCGTGCATTTGCAGTGTTAGCTTGATGGTATACCCCGATGATTATTTGCCCTGCACCCACCGCCTGGTTTCGTGCTTCTCTAGAGTTTTCCATTACTGCTAGGGTCTGTTAGAACAGATATTCATGTGTACAAACATGCATGGATCCATTTAGGTTAGTCGAATTTGCAATCTTGCAGATATAAAACATGTTGATTTCTATAGTTTATGCGCATTCATGTACATTTCCATACTGGTGAATTAATTGCCTTCCGAATGATATGGTTAGTAAGAACTCAAAACATCTGAATTAATTGACTTCTAAATAATACGTTTTCTTTTGGTCATAGCACTGCGCTTGTTTTGGTTATTCGATCCCTCAACTTGTGAAATGCTTGCCAAAGGGAGGAAAGTTGCTGGAAGGGGTGAAGACATGTCTGCACATTATGCATTTGGGCCACAGGAGGATGATGCGATTATTAAACATCGGCTTCTGACTAGGACGACAACTACAAGGGGTGAACCACCACTCAAGAAGCTTCAGAAGAAGTTCATGTCCTTTGCCACTGAGATCGAGAAGGATGCGGACAACATAAGCGACTGTGAGAGGCTGTTAAAGGCCTTTCTACAGGAAATCAACACTTTTGAGCTGCCTCTTCTTAAAAGCAAGGCTGTGGTTGATGCAAACCTTAGGGAGAAGGAGAGCTTCAACGAGCTGCAGGTTGAGATCCAGCGACAAATCTTGCAAGCGAAGACTGATATTGAGGATCTTAAGAAGCAACTTGAACAGAGCAAGATTGAGAGGCAGCACAAAGAGGAGTGCGAAGCAATCAGAAAACTGATTTCTTTGCAGCCTCCACGGTCAGAGACAGAGAAACTCATCGCGGATCTTGAGAAGGAGATTGCTAATTTGGAGGCTGAGAATGCAGCATGCGTAAGGACTTTGGAACTCAGGAAGAAGCAATTTGCTCTTCTTCTGCATGTGGTGAGTTTATGCTTCATGTTCCTTTTTTATCCCCCAGAATCACATTTCCCCCCATCTATGCAAGAGTGACATGTAGGGCACTTAATTGAAATAATTGCTCCTGGTGATAGGTTCAAATAATACTTCTCCAGGCTCTGTTTTTCGCAATACAAAACAACTTTTAGGGAGGATCAGCCAGAGTAGCAATATATGATTAATTTCTAAAATTTATATCAGTGCTCACGAAATTTTGTGTATTGGAGACTTGACTATCGCCAATCATCAAATGATACTATTGGCATCCATTTATTTGTAGCATGAAATTGAAAGGCAAAAGTAGTTTTTCATTTCTTTTAAACAAATGGATCACTTTGCTCTCTTTCTTGAAGCCTCTAGATATATTTAATTGTCCGAATTCAGTATAGTCTTTGGCAAGTGGAATGGTTTTGAAATGTCTGTTCTAATGTTGCACCTGTTACAGGTTGAGGAATTGCAAATATCGATCGAAGATGAGCAAAGGAGCATAGCAGATGAGCTGAGAGCTGCTGCCACTGAAGAACAGAAGATGAGCATTGATGAAGGCAGTGGCGGTGCTTCAGATGCAATGGCTGTAGACTGATTAATGATCCTAGCACAAGCGAGTAGCATGCCCTGCACGTGCAAACACTTCTACATTGTTTTGAGACCATATAGCACTGTGTCTGCTTGGTAGGAGATGCTTTTTGTCATGACTTGGTCTTTCATGTAGTTTCAACTGTAAGCCGTAATCGACTGTAAAAGCATGCCCTTGCTTGTATGAAGAGAAGGAATACATTCTGGTGTAACTTGTGCAGTCCTCCAGATTCCAATATGTAGTGTTATCATTTACTGAACAGTCAACAATGTGCTGCTTTACCATGCTGGTTGAAGTAAAGCAGCCTGTCATGGAGTCTGAATACCATGTCCTCAATTGTCAGATCTGAGGTGCTGGCATCCATGGTAGCACATAACCTGTAAGCACTTGTGCTGGCTGCTCGTTTGGAGGGTAGAGTAGATTCCGACCCATTTGGAGCTCGGGAAATCCTTAGAAATCCCGCAGGACGGCAGGAATTGCACTAACTATTTACTGTGAAATTCCAACATTCCAAATAGGCCCCAAGTGCCAAGCATATTTTCACCTGCACAAACTGATGATAACCCTCTTAGCCAATCAGTTGGATGACTAACGTTGGCATTATGCTTGATGCTTCAGGCTTTGTTGACCCCCATGTGTTGCGCATCAGAATGATCAGCACTGACCGATATCTGATGGATGTTGGCATGCTCATTCTGCATCTACTGAAGAATCAACCATGAACATCGGTATCTTTCAGACCAAAGGCTGTTAAACATCATTGTTGGATACAACCAAATACGATTCAGCATCTGATAGATTTTGTTCTCTCTCCGTTTACGTTTTGCACACCCATCCGACGCAAAGACGATCCGTGCATGGAGAAATTGTATCGGCGACGGGGGTTCGACTTGTACACACTCAGTTCCACCTGACATCATACAGAATAAACCGAAGTCGGCGGCTTGGACGACGTCGGCGTCGTCTTGCCGCCGGTAGTACTACGGCTTTCAATAACTCGTAATAATGAGTCGAGAAAACGAAGGGAAAAAGTACTCGTAACTCCACAGCGCACCATATCCGCGTCTAGGGTTTCCAACCTGAAAGCTTCGTGTTCGCCGCCGATCACCGCCATCGCAGCCGACGCCATGACCTCTGGAGACGATGAGCGTGGCGCCGCCTCCAAGCACCACCACCGTGAGAAGGACAAGGACTAGCTCCTCCTCCCGCCGCCACCGCGACAAGGACCACGAGCGCTTGTCCTCTCGCCACCACCGCGACCTGTACGTTGTTGTCACTCCTATCATGATATATATGCTTGTACTATGTCTTCGTCTCCTCAATAGCCTTTTGTACTTCCTTGTTTCACCACCAAGTATCTTTAGGTTCACATATTGTCCCTCGGGTCACTCCAAGTATCTCCGTAGCCGCTTTCCTAATACAAGTCACCATCTCTGTCTATATACTATTCATTTTTTCCACGTTTCATATCCCTTCTATGATTATCATCTCCTTGAACACCTGTAAAACATCCCCTTTAGTTTCCACCACTTCATACTCGTAGCTTTGGTGATCTTAGCCCATCGAACCTGTATCCTAAAACAAAAGTCAGTGACTACAAATTTGTGTTGCTAGAAAACACATTCTCCAGGTATAACCTTACAATCTATGTAGACTTGTTTATTCTCCGTCCTAATAAGGACAAAATCGATTTGGCTAGAATGTTGACCAATGCTAAAGGTAACTTAATGAGACTGTCTCTTTCTAAAAAAAAAATATGTTAGCTATCATGAAATCATAGGCTACGACAAAGTTCAAGATACCTTCTTCTTCTTAGTTTCTATCACCATAGCCAAAACCCTCATGCACCCTGTTAGAATAGGCTATTGACTATTGCACTCGGATCTATCTCTGAACACTCACGCTCACAGGAAGTTTCTTCAGACGTGAACAGGAGTCTGATGAGAATCCGACAAAACAGGAGATAGCAGTGGAAACTGAATAATGCAGTGCACATTTCTTCTCGGATCTTCCGAGGCACTATTTATACTCTCATTAACTAAAAAATAGTGTTCGTTACATGCAGGAAACAAACAAACGAAACATTCAAAGACTCTCTAACTGTCCTACTAACCTGGACAGCTTGCTCGGCCACACAGGCCTAAAAAAAAACTAAGTCTGCTCTGAACTGCAGTCCGGTAACTCCGGATCCTTCCAGCAGATTACAAATGTATTCGAGAGATAATTAAGAAATAACTAATGCTCAAGATTACATTCTTGTGCCAACTCCTGTGGTGTGTTCGTGCTCCCCCACGGCCAGCTCGCCGCTTCGTCGAACACAACGTCTCGAGTTACACACACCTTCTTCTCCACCGGATCATACATCCGGTAAGCCTTGGACCCTTCTTCATAACCAATGAAAACCATTTTTGTGCTTCGGTCTTCCAATTTCTTGAGATTGGGCTTCACTGTCTTGACGTGGCCGATGCACCCAAAAGTTCGTAGATGCTCAACATTCGGTCGACGGCCATGCCAAGCTTCATAAGGTGTCACACCTTCTAAGCTTTTCGTTGGTGATCTGTTCAAGACATAAATTGCTGTTGCAACGGCTTCTCCCCAGAATTGTCCGGGCATGCCCATAGCTTTCAACATGCTGCGTGCTGCCGCTACAGCAGTTTGATTCCGACGTTCAACGACTCCATTCTGCTGGGGAGAGTACGGGGAGGTGAGTTGGCGCTTGATGCCATGGCTCGCACAGTACTCCCCGAATTCAACCGATGTGAATTCTCCACCTCGATCTGTGCGGAGTGCCTTCAGTTTCTGACCAGTCTCCACTTCAACACCAGCCTTGAGATGGCAGAAGCGGGTGTGCCATTGCCAAGCTTCCTCCCTGCAGGTTGCCGACAGGCATACTGGTTTTGCCAATTTAAGCTTGAGGAGGTACAGGTGATTCATGCTGCGAGGTACCTTCGCAAGTAGTTAGCATCGCTGGTCACGAATGGTAAGTATCCCGTCTTCGATGTAGACTTTGTACTGCTGCTCGTCCAGCTGCCCAATGCTTATTATGTTGTTCTTCAACCTGGGAATAAAGTAGACTCCCTCAAGTACACAGTGCTCTCCATTCTTGCATGCGTAGAGCACAGTGCCACGGCCACAGATTTCTACTTCGAACCATCCCCAAACCTGATTGTCCTAGTGACATGGGTATCAAGTTTGGCAAAAGCAGACTTGGCGCCAGTCATATGATTTGTAGCGCCAGTATCTAAATACCATATGGGTGACACAAGATCATCAGCTTCCTCCTGGAATTCGATTTTCTTGGCCTCCATTTCATTGAGGTGCACCTGCTCGTACTCGGGTGCTTGACTGGGCGAAGAGATTGCACACACTGCGTCATAAGCAGTGTGGACTCTTCCTGGGCCTGCACTAGATTTGCTTGATCTTTACGATCTCGTCGTGGTTTGCGACACTCCCTCGCATAGTGGCCTGAATTGCCACAATTGTAGCACTTCACTTTTGTGCGATCACGGGGCTGCCGTTCGACACCAGCTCCTTGTTGTCGCGGCTCATCTCCTTGCAATCACGACTTCTGTGTGATCCTGGAGTCTTCGGGCGCCAGCGGCTTTGCCGCCTCTGGCTCCACTTCCTGTACTCCTGCTGCTTGAGAGACCCTCCTGATCTCTTTGCTTCATATGGGCCATCCACTCCTCTTCGGTGAGAAGGAGTTTGGCTCCGTGCTGCATGCCGTCGGAATCGTCATCGTCACCATATCGCTCATCTACAGAAGATAGGCGACCTACCAGTTCTTCCATGGGCATCGTCTTCAGATCCAACAATTGCTCGATTGCAATTGCTACCTGCCGGTACTTTGGGGGTACGACGCGGAGCAGTTTCTTAAGCACCTGCTCATCCTCGATCACACCCCCATGTCCCGGATATCATTGACAAGGCCGGTGATGCGCACGCTGAAGTCTTCGACTGACTCAGCCTCCTTGAATCGGATGGAATCAAACTCATGATGCAAAGCTCGTTGCCTTGCCTCGCGCACACGAGTGACTCCGACCCGCATGGTCTTGACAGCTTCCCATGCCGATTTTGCTGAATCTTTTGTCGCCAACGATCTCAGCATTTCCCGCAGCACGGCCTGAAGAATTGCCATGAGCGCCATGCGATCCTCCTTGAAGTCGCCGCCTCCGGGTTCAATCGCTCCCGATACACCTTGGGCTTGCAAATTGACCCGCATCAATAACGCCCAATCGGCGTAATTGGTTCTGTCAGCATCGGATATCTCAGCGCTACTCCCGACTCCCTGGCCGTCTGCTGAGACATCGCTGGCGACAGAACTCCAGTTCCACCCGAGCTGCCACCGTTGCCACTTGTGCTGCCGCCCATGTTGCTGCACCTCCCAGGTGGTGTGTAACGACTTGGTGAGTGCGACATGGTGGTGCAGGATCAGAACAAACCTGCTCTGATACCAACTGTTAGAATAGGCTATTGTCTATCGCACTCGGATCTATTGGCTATCGCACTCGGATCTATCTCTGAACACTCGCGCTCACAGGAAGTTTCTTCAGACGTGAACAGGAGTCTGACGAGAATCCGACAAAATAGGAGATAGCAGTGGAAACTGAATAATGTAGAGCGCATTTTTTCGGATCTTCCGAGGCACTCTTTATACTCTCATTAACTAAAAAATAGTGTTCATTACATGCAGGAAACAAACAAACGAAACATTCAAAGACTCCTAAGCGTCCTACTATCTCGGGGCGACTTGCTCACCACACAGCCTAAAAAGCGACTAAGTTTGCTCTCAAGCTGCGATCAGTAACTCGGATCCTTCCAGCAGATTACAAACGTATTCGGGAGATAATTAAGAAATAACTAATGCTCAAGATTACATTCTTGTGCCAACACACCCTCTGAAACCCCCACTAGTTATACTGATATGATCGTTGAAATTGCCTCATAAGAAAAACTTCTCACTATTAGACACATTGCTAACCATGTCATATAGATTTTCTCAAAATTGTCTCTTAGCGACCTTATCTAGATCTACTTATGGAGCATATGCACTAACAACATTTAAAATCAAGTTGCCAAAAATTAGCTTAACTAGGATAATCCTATCCCCTGTCTCCTCACGTTGACAACTCCGCTCTTGAGGTACTTATCGATTAAGATGCCCACTCCATTTCTATTTCGTTCTGTTCCAGTATACCATAACTTGAAGGTAGTATGCTCCACCTCCTTTGCATTCTAACACATCCATTTAATCTCTTAAACGCACAATATATTTACACATATCCTAATCATTGTATCAAGCAACTCTCTTAACTTACCTGTTAAATACTCTACATTCCAACTACCTAGATAGATCTTACTCTCCTGTCTCCTCGGGTAGCTTTCTTGCCCCTCGCACTCGTGAGTAAAGTGCGAAGACTATTGCATATTTTTCACTACATTCGGGCACCAGACGTAGCACGTCACTAAGGGAGTGGCGTCCCGGCCCTTACTCATTTATCAGCACACTTAGATTCTGATATGGCACATCCGAGTGACAAATTTGAATTTTTTTTTTTGCTATAGTGCTACATATAGGTAGTGCTCATTTGGATTTAAATTTATGGCCTTTGGTTTTTTTTGGCGCTGTTTGAGGTTTTTTTTCACTGTAGCTGTTGTAAATTTTTTCGTAGTAATTAAATAAAAAAATTAAAAATAAAAATAAATTCTCTTATTACAGATAATATAAAGAAATATAAAAAAAGTTTGAAAATGACAAAATTAAGAAGAGAAAAGGTGGAAGATAAAGGCCGTCCTTACCCATAAGGCCCTAAGCCCATGAAATACTCCGCCGCCTGTCTCACACCATCTCACCGGCGGCTTCTGCAGTCTTCACCGGAGCCGCCATTCTCCGTCACCAACCACGCTCGCTCGATCCTCCTCCTCCACCGGCGCCCCACTCGTCCTCTTCCTCCTCCTCCTGCTTCTTTGGTAAGCCCTAATTCCACTTCGCCCAATCTCTCTGCTTTCCATGCATGCATCATTTGATTGCTTCCAAAATTGTTACCGCAAGATTTGGCAAACGATTCTTGCGCTTCACTTGGAAGATAACTTTCTGCTGAATCTTGCTACTCTGTTATTGGTCTCCAATTTGGTAGAAAGCTTCCGCCTTTGATTCAATCTGGAGGTGAGATGATCCCGTTCTTCTTGTAGGAGCCGCTGAATCGGGGGAGCTTCGTTTTGGAGTGGCGATGGACTACACCAACGCCATCCACATCATCCCGGACGCCGCCGGCCCCGACGCCTGGGCCAACGAGGCGGCGCCTCCGGGCGGGGACGCCGGGATTTGGGCCACCGAGGACGACTATAGCCAGTGGAACGCCGACCCTGGGCTGAGCGGGGGCGGCTACGGAGGTGACAGGAACTCCTCGCAGCCGCAGTCGAGGGCCGGGAGCGAGCAGCCGCCGCCGGGCAAGAAGCCCCGGGGAGGCGGGCCGTCGGGCAGCGGCGACGGCGGGGGGAGCACGAGCAAGTCGCGGGCCATCGGGAAGATGTTCTTCAAGACCAAGCTCTGCTGCAAGTTCCGGGCCGGGACGTGCCCGTATGTCACCAACTGCAACTTTGCTCATGGGATGGAGGAGCTGCGCAAGCCACCGCCCAACTGGCAGGAGATCGTAGCGGCGCACGAGGAGGCGACGGAGCAGAGGGAGGAGCACCAGATCCCGATCATGACCTCGTCCAGCGTGGTGCCCGGCGACAACGTGTCCGGCAGGGCGTACAAGGGGCGGCACTGCAAGAAGTTCTACACCGAGGAGGGGTGCCCCTACGGCGACGCGTGCACCTTCTTGCACGACGAGCAGTCCAAGGCACGGGAGAGCGTGGCGATCAGCCTTTCGCCGACGGTTGGAGGGGGCAGCTACAACTCTGCTGCTGCTGCTGCGAATGGGCTGACGCAGAAGCCATCGAATTGGAAAACGAGGATCTGTAACAAGTGGGAGATGACTAGCTACTGCCCCTTTGGTAGCAAGTGCCACTTTGCTCATGGAGCTGCCGGTGAGTCTCTCTTTTCCTGTTCATCTTTAATTCCTGAATTGTTATACAGTTAGTGCATTTTACAGCTCATTTAGCCAATTGTGATTCGCCCTACAATGGAATATATATAGTCCTTATATCTGCAAGTAGTTTGTGCGTGATACTTTGTTTGTTTTTGATATAAACCATTGATTTGATAATATATTACTGTATGAAGTTAGTCATCTCCATTTGATCCGTGACCCTGTTATGGATATTAGGTTTAAAAAAAAACCTGTTGCTGGGCCTTGTGAAGTCTAGATTCTGACACTTGTTTGTGTGTTAAACTGGGATGATTGATGCTCTTTTATTATTGACAACAATACATCATAGGCCTAATTTTAAATCTTGTTTTATAAATTTATTTAGCTATCCTTTAGGATGGGAAGTCTGTGATTTACTACACAGCTTCTGAACTGCTATAACAAATGCTGTTGGGCTATGAGCCTATATGAGTATTCTATGGTTTATGAACTACACCTTGATGGTAGGTCTAGTGTCTGCTCCAGTCCATATCAACTGTTTAGTTTTTCCCCCCATCGTATTATAGACTTAAGGCTTTGTGATTGTTCAGAACTTAGCTTCATTCTGCCTTTCCGTTACTTCAACTTATATGAATGTACATTAATTTGGTCCAGAGTCTGGACAGTTGCCGTCAATCTTATCATTCCCTTTATAACTGTACCTTTGCTGAAATCTAATTGGGTTGATCTGTACAGTTGCCGTCAATCTTATCATTCCCTTTATAACTGTACCGTTGCTGCAAGATATGAATAATTCCATGATAACGTGAATCTTGATCTGGATGTGGCTTAGGTAGGCTTTCTAGAATCTAGAGTTAAATACAGAATATGTTCACTGGTGCTAATAGCTCATTGATTCACATGTTTTTAAGTGACAACAAATTGTTTTATGGAATTATTGGCTTGTACTCATAGGATTGGGAAACCAGGATGATACAAGAACTGGAAAGCAAATTCTGCGTGCCTAGTTGCTTTTGCTTTTCAGAAGCCAGCTTCTACTAAAATTCAATCATCGAAGTTACTGATTAGCTTGTGCAGGTTAGGAAATGACCACTTTTTATGCACCTTTTACAGTTTACGTTTTTATAGGGATCTGTTTAAGTTCTGGGTTCACAAAAAAAAACATCTTAGGTTTAGTCGAAATGAGGTATTGGATGCTACTTAGTGGCCATATCTGCTTCTACCCACTTACCCTGGTTTTTTGGGGGTCTATGTTTGTGCTGTCTCAGACAATTGATATCTCCATTGCAGGTTTTATCTTGCATAATATTTGCCATTTTATTTCTATGTCCAGGATGAGCACTCTTCAGAATATAATTTACTACTCAGCTCACCATTTTGCAGTCACACGCATACCTGGGGCATCATTCATGTGGATTGACTCTATTTTTCTTAACAGTATGCAAATTTATACTAGGTACTTTGTGCTAATATGTAGTACATGTCTATTTCCTACAAGTTCATATCACTGCTGGAACCATTGGTTAAACTGCTTTGTACTTCAGTTCTGTTCAGTGAGATGGATTTAAATATTTGATTGAAATAGCAAGACCCATTTGATGTCCGCTTACATTCTTAATATGTTCCGAATGTAATTGCAGAACTCCACAAGTATGGTGGGGGGCTTGTCGACATGGACAGCAGGGACGCTGCATCAACCCCCGACTCAAAGCAGGCTGCGGTCTCCGCGAAAGCTCCAGCAGAGACTGCTGCTGCATCCACCGCTGTACCCCCTCACGCAGACGTGTACCATCTTGGTGTCCAATCGCAGCGCTCCACCATCGTCAGCCAGAGGTCTGGGCAAGTACAGAGGCCCATTCAGAAATGGAAGGGCCCTGACAAGATCAGCAGGATCTATGGTGATTGGATAGACGAAAATGAGTAGGGAGGGAAGCCCTCGCTTGGTCTTTCGTCGCATCTGCGTCCGCGGGTCGGTTCCCTTACCCAGTTTAGAAGTTCTAGTTGGCATTGCAAAGCCTGGGTCTCAACAGAATTTGTGTGATGTAAGACTGAATTTTATGTTGCTGCAAGTCCTGCTGTCTCTGTTGTATGAATGCTGGCAGTAAACTCAGCTTCGCAAGACCTACATTGGTAAGGAGTTCTGGACATTGTTAGTCTAAACTACTTGTTTCCTTGTCACTTGTTCTCTTATTTTGTTCTATTGGCTGTTTCTCTTTCTGCTTTTTTTCTCTCGAGTTTAGAGGCAGTTCCTTAGCTAGAACAGTCAGCTACCTGTTCGTCAGGCCGAGTGGCCCAACTACGTCTAAACGTATGGTTGAGCCCATCTTTTTTGGGCCCTTAGCATTTGGGCCGAGTACCTCACAGCCCAAACTGTAGTGCTGTTGCAATCAGACCACACCTTTAGGTTGTGAGTGAAATCCATATATGAATGAAACGTCAAAATTATAAATTTTGGCATAGGTTTGTTTGTAAGTTATTGCAAAGTATCGACGTATATAGGCTATGTTACAATACTATTAGGTGTTTCTTGTATAAAAAAGGTGGTGTTGTAAATCACACATATTTTAGAATGGAATATTGCCATACCTGACAAGAACATTATCCGTTTGCGAGTGAGAAGTACTTGACAAGAACACTTAACAAACTAGTTGTAACTAAGAGGACAGATATATACTAGATTGTTTCGAATCATCTTATCCAACAAACTATCGTGCAATGGGTGACATTGCACTAAAGAAAATGGTGAAAAGAACAACCTTGTCCCGGATACTTCATTGGAGGAAACAAATCACGGGGAAGTACCGCTTCTTCAGCAAATTACAAGGCGAAAGCTGTTAAAAGAAGAAAAAGTTTTACATGGTAAGTACTGCATCTTCAGCAAATTACAAGGCCAAAGCTGTTAAAGGAAGAAGAAAAAGTTTTACATGGTAAGTACTGCATCTTCAGCAAATTACAAGGCGAAAGCTGTTAAAGGAAGAAGAAAAAGTTTTACATGGTAAGTACTGCTTCTTCAGCAAATTACAAGGCGAAAGCTGTTAAAAGAAGAAGAAAAAGTTTTACATGATAAAAAAATGACTACAAGTGATAAAAAAAATGACTACAAGTACACTGATGATGCATGAACACCTGGAGTTTGGACTGGCCCTGAAAGTAACATATAGTATAACGATGGTGTCCGAATTGACTTCTGCATATGCTGATCTGGTCCAAGTCGTGCATATATCACAATGCAACCACCGCTGTCTCGGTCATGTAATCCTACGTGGACGGTGATAACGTCGAAGAATTAAGAAATTCGTGCCAACTGACCAGCTCACAGCGTCTTTTGTAGCCTAGCAGAGATGTAGACTTGCCTGCACCGTACATTAGTTCCAAAATTCAGATATTGTAGTTACCGTAAACTCTCATTTTTTTTCATATTGTTCATTCTTTTTTAAACGAAGGATCTTATGTTTCTTAATCTATTTCTGCTATGCATGTTAATTGTACGGTTCACGCACTTACCAAGCCTATATAAATCATTAAACCATTTTAGAGTATTGATTAAGTGGCCAAATTTACTTGTTATCGAGAAAGATCTATAAATTAAAATGGACATATCTAGGAAAGTTCCTGAGCTAACGAGACTGCTATCCCTTTCCACTCGCGTGCAGGGTGGTCCAGTGCAAATATGTAGCACAAAAAATAGTGTGTGTGCTCTTCATCTCTATAAAAAAAAGATATAGTCATGTTTTTTTTCAACTTATAATTTATTTTTCACTGGACAAATAAATATAACGGGTTCTCCGTCACCATTTCAAAATAGCTTATCGGGACAGTCTTTTCGAAATGACTTATCGGCTTACCGACATTTGACTTATTCGCACAGGAGCTTGTGTTAGGACCAAAGACCATCAATCGTAGCAAAAAAGAACACACCAATAGAGGACTATTTCCCTACAGCGGATCTTACCCTTTAGAAAGACTTGCTCTTTTTTGGAGTATACTACAAGAATGAATTAATAGATAGTGGGAAATAAAAGAGGTGGCATATTGGGTGAAAATACAAATATGAAGAGAAAATTTCAATTTTCACCAAAGTTATATGTTTAAAAAAGTTTTTTTTAAATTACCCTGTGTAATTGAGGATATGTTCTATATCTCAAAAAAATTTCACTATCAAACTCGATCACATTTACAAGATAAAAAAGAGACAAATTCTTGTTAAAATAGTGTTTCACTATTTTACAAATTGTTTTTTTATCTCACAAATGTGAACAAATTTCATCTTTAATTTTTTGCAGAGATGTAGAGTATCTTCCACTATAAGCGATAATTTTAAGAGTTTTTTAAAACTTAAATTCAGTGAAAATCGAGTTTTCACTATATTCACATTTCATCGCATATGTCGCCAATACAAGAAGCCATCTTATCGTAGAGTAACCCTTCTAGATGGCGCCCTTAGATCAACTCTACCATAGCCGCCGATCTTTTGTGTTTGCATTAAATGTAAGGTAAACACCCTATAAAAAAATGTAAGGTAAACACACAATGACACAACCCATTGACCTTTTTTTTTGAGACCACAGAACCCACTGGTTTTAAGATCATGCATACAATAAAAAATTTTTATTGTATAACGGTGATATCATTAGATTTGTGTAATAAGATAATAATGTACTAACACATGACACGAAACATTATAGCGAACGATACTTAACACTGTAGCACAGAAAAATACAGCAGAAGTTATAATCTTTTGCTATCTTATTTTTCTATGCTACAGTGTTCTTACTATGTATCAGCCTTCTGTTGGCTCGTTACATAGATGTTTGTGTCACCATTACGTAATATAATTTTTCGCGTATGAGAGATGCATGCCACATATAGGGATAGGTCCAACCGTTCAAAGAGAGTTACGGTAGCTACCTAGCATAGTTTCAACAACTAATTTGTGCACGTGGACTGCCTGGAGGAATTCCTTCTCGAGTGAATTGGCTTCTTAGGCCCTGTTTGTTTTAGCTTCTAGCAGCTCTGGCTACTCTCGTAATGTGAGCTCCCCAAGCAGTCAGTTGTCATCCAGACTCGAGTAGCCGGAAGCTAGAATCCAGAAAATGAACTAGTAGCCGAAGCTGCAACAACCCGACTTCTCATGATTCTTTGAGAAAATACCACTTAGATTTCAAAGTAATTACCCGCAAATGCCACCGAATAAAATCCCAGTCCCGACGCCCCGCCGCCTCTTCCTCGAACCCCGCGCGATCCGCCTCTCCGTCGCCTCCTCTCCCGCGCCGACGCCCCTCGTGTTTCCCCTCCTCCCCGGCGCCCCTCCCCTCGCGGTGCCCCTCCCCGTCGCTCCTCCCCGTCCGCCGACCGCTCCCAGCCCCATTCGCCGCCTCTCGTATCTCTCTCCCAGGCCTCCTCCGCCCCACTCGCCGCCGCGCCCCACGGCGCCCTCCCCTCCCCGCGCCTCCTCGTCGCCTCCTCCCGTCGCCCGACCGCTCTCAGCCCCATTCACCGCCCCTATCCGGTTGTAGTGCGACCAAGGATCAAATTGCACACATTGGTCGTCATGGGTATCCTACTCAAAATGTTATGGCGATTTGCGACTTTGATATGAGGTTCACTTTTGTTGTTCTTTGGATGGCTCGGATCGCCCATGACTCTCGTATATTCAATGACACTCTATCTCGGTACTGGAAAATTTCCACACCACGAAGATGGTAATACAATTATCTATTTCTATCTCTCATTTTATACATTATCATTAATCCGATTTGATTCTTGTAGGGAAATTTTATCTAGTTGATGCTGGTTATCCTAATAGAAAGGGATACCTAGCTCCGCATAAAGGCAAAAGTATCACTTGCCGGATTTTCAACGGAGGGCGCCCAAGTGGCCAAAAGGAGGTCTTCAATCATGCTCACTCCTCTCTTCGTAATGTGATTGAACGTGCGTTTGGCGTGCTAAAGATGAAGTGGCAAATTCTATTGCATATGCCAAGCTATAAGGTTGAGAGGCAAAGAAGATCATCATTGCTTGTATGGCGCTTCATAATTTCATTCGAGACAGTGCTTTGAGTGACCATCTCTTTGAGAGATGTGATGATGATGAAGAGTACATGCCATATGTTGATTCAAGCACGGAGGTGATTACATTGGTACGACACAAGATGATGGTGATATGTGTGCCTTTCGTGATTCCATAGCTAACGGATTGATGGCTTCAAGAATATAGATAGTACTATAGCAGTTCATTTTGATGGTGATATGTGCGCCTTATATGCCTATGAACACCTTTTATACATTCCTTTTGTATGGACATATGGTAGTTATCCATATTAATATTTAAAATTATGATTTGAGTCAAATTTATTGTCATGAAATTTAAATATTAGTTTTCAATGTTTGAATTAAGTACAACAGATGGATGTCTCTTCTATCAATATATAATCAGGACATCAACTCATCCAAGGGTATTTGGACAATACATCTATCGGATACCACCGTGACATGACTAGAATCCAAGATGCCAAACAGCCTAGCTACTCAGACCAGCTGCTACTCAGACCAGCCAGCTACTCAGAATCTCCAGCTAGATACTCGGACAGTAGCTTCGGAATCTGCATTTGAAACAAGCAGCCCTTTGTTGTATCTTCGAATCTATTAGGCTCATTCTCGAGCTAATAAATTGAAGAAGAAAGTTTTGATTGGTAGTTTTAATAGTAGTAATTAGAAGCTATTGTACATTAGATGTTCTAATGTCCTATTTTAAAGAACTTTTGACTTTTGATTTACTTTTAGAAAAAAAATCTTTTAGATCATGTTGGTTTTTTAACTCAGATATTTTTTTATTTTGCATTGGAGATATAATAGTATTTTTATTTTTTTCATCTTAATTAAATGTCTTAAAAAATTAATAGCTGCTACGCTGTCGCTAGAGGACAGGAAGCCAAAAATAAAATAAAAAATCGAATTGAAAAGGGCGTTCGGTAGACATGCACGCTGGCCTGTCCGACATGGCCGCCGGTGTGTTGAGCTAGCGCTGACGAGAGCATGCAGCTGCAGGTGAGGGGACAGCCCACGTGGGCTCTGCGGCGACGTGGCACGGATTGGTTGGTTGCAGGGGTACGACAGATCGGATCTGGGGAAGCGCGCGCGAGCTGCAGTTAATCGGCGTTGAATGAGCTGTAGGCTTTGGACGCGCTCAGAATAACTTCGCGTCTGCTTTCGCCGAACGTCAGCTCTTTTTACCATATATCTTTGTCTTTTTCTTTTAAATTTTTTATTTTTTCCTATATTTCTTTATATTATTTATAATAAACTAATATATTTTTTCTATTTTTAATTTTTATAAATTTAATTATACAAAACAAATTAATTTAACTATAATAAAAAATTATAAACTACCGTCATTCTAAACGACCCCTTATTATCAGCCAAAGAGACCCAGCCTCTCATCTGTCTACCCTTCCTTTCCTCTGGAGTTGTATCCCCCAACTCCCAACCTTTTTTCACAGTTTTGCATTTTTCTTAAAATTGTGTTCGTGTTTAACAAGTTCGTAGCTAGTTATGCTCATGAATTAATCCGCTGCAAAACATGATATAACCTCCGTTTAAAATAGATATCTTTTCAGGCGCCGATATAGTCTGTATATCTATTTTGGACTTTCTTGTGATGACACCTCCACAAATGTTATATTTATATGACCAGTCCAAAATACATTATATATCATGAATGCAAGTTATCTCCTTGTAGAAAAATATAAATTAATTAAAAATTTGGCACAAATTTCCAAATGCTACGAGATAATAAATTTAAATTAGTTCTGGGCAGTAGTTTAACTTGTTGCATACGTACGTCTGCAAATTAAAGAGGCATATTTATTCATAAATTAATCAACAATGTGTCGCTAAATTAATCAACAATGTGTCGCTAATATAAGATACAAAAACAAAACTCCAAACGCAATCTCTGCTTGAAGCATAGATTCTGAAAAAAGCAATAATGGATAGGTTTTTTTTGGGTTATGACTATAGCTTTTGCTTATGGATTTTGAATTATGGCTGTTCGTAAGAGATAGTACGTGGAGAAAAATAGTCACATACGATTTTAGCTGGTATAATTGAAATCAGTACAGTATCTACTACAACTGATTTACAGACCTACTTTGAAAAGATACATCATTTAAAAGCTAGTTACTGAAGTAGAAAGTGATAAGCTAAAGCCAGTCGAACCCGGCCAATGCTTGATCTTATCATCTACACTGCGCATATCTAGGTCATTTTCCACTGCCTTGCTTCCCAGAGTCCGGTCCTTTCTGAAATTATTCAGGGTTGATTTGAAGTCGAATTGACACAAATAACTGGCTAATGAACCTTATTTCACATTATATTCTTATCTACTTTTTTTTAAACTTCTTCCAGAAGAACCAAGTCTCAGACATTTTGCACCTTCCATCTTCCAGAAGTTAGGAAAGCTTTGACTCCTCGTGGTATGTGTTTGGTTTATTGTCACCGTAATTGTGCACATCATGGTTCGAAAGGGAGGGAGGACGGAGCGGGTGGCCGGGGTGAGACAAGACAAGGGCAGCAGCAGCGAAACCTAGTTCACGGGCACGTTCACAACATTGCGCGCGTGAGTGCATGTGATCGTGGCCGGGGTGGTGCGCGGCAGCACGTACATGAACCAGCGGCGGGCCGGCCGACGGCAAGCTGCGGCACGCGCGCGCGCGGTGCCGAACCGTGCGCGGGCAGTAGCGTGCCGTGCGCATGGGCAAGAAGAGGAGGCGGAGAGCCAGGAAGGCGTACGCATGATGGAGGCCAGGAACGAGCCAAAAGGGGACTGTGTGAGCGACGAAGGATTTCTCGTCGGTTCAGTCTGGATCCGATCAGAAAAAAACTGCCTTTAAAATTTCCTTATCTATAGAGTTTTATTTTCTCTGTTAGTCCAAGTTGTCTTAATTTGGTTATTTTGTTGCGTTTACACGCAGGATGTTATCTCCTATGGCTGCGTCCAGAACCAAAACAAGTCCTAGTTCTTAGTTTATGAAATTTTCTTGCGGGAGGCGAATAGGGTTTCGTGGTGGTGGGGAGTATTTATGGAGACAGGAGGCCTCACGGATAAGAAATAAAAATATAGGAGCTTAACAATCCCATTGAGAGAGTGTTTCTTACTGTTACATGCTTAAATTAGGAGAGAGATAACAGAAGGTGCAAGTACCTCTCCAACAAATTACTCTTAAACTCTTGGTACCTCCCAAGAACAGTAAAAAAATATCTTAAATTCGGCCTGCCCTAATACTAGTGGCCGTGTAGAGGCATTGCCCAGAACAATGAGATAGAGAAGATTCTCATGATTCAACATGGCAATGTATGCCTTTGAAAAAGGGGGATTCAATTTTTCAACCTTCAACTATATGCTAAGTCTGATTTTCAACCTGCAACTCTAAAAACGTTTACTTTACAACTCAAACTCTCAAAATGATTAAAACACCCCTCGCTCAAAACCACTATGCTTTTGAATAACGTGGCATCTACGAGTACATGTTTTACTGGTATGGCATGTGCGCATGCATACCCATCATTATCCACATCATCTTTGCAGCTTCATCCTCCTCCACTAGTCAAGTTGAGCCCAAGCCAGTTGCTGCTGCGCCTCCTGCACAAACACATGGGCCTTCAGTAGCCTCGTAGCCTCCATCACCCGACCGCCACCGCCGCCCGCCTCGGTCGTGGCCCAGCACACCATGCCTCTCCCCAAACCACACCATAAGG
This sequence comes from Melocanna baccifera, assembly GCA_036346265.1. Lineage (NCBI taxonomy): Eukaryota > Viridiplantae > Streptophyta > Magnoliopsida > Poales > Poaceae > Melocanna > Melocanna baccifera. The sequence goes on from CM070698.1 coordinate 22,371,538, forward strand.
TTCCTCACACCGCGAGCATTCTATTTTGCTCGAATCCATGCCTCGCCACCACCCAGTCACCGGTGTCGTGTCTAGCCTACCACCTCCTGCAGCTCGCTCCCTCTGTGTTGTTCTCTATTGCAAGCAAGAAAGGAGATAGGCTGACATGTGTGCCCCATGGGCTATGTATAAGGTGATTTGGATTCCATTGGATGCCATGTAAGCACAACCAGTGAAGTGGCCACCAATATGGAGAAAATTACTTTATGAAACCAACATATAGATGAAAAGTGTACGATTGTGTAGTTTAAGGGCGGAAAGTAAACAATTTCAATGTAGGAGGTTAAAATTCAAACTTAAGGCAATAGTTGAGGTTAAAAAATAGATTTTTTCCCTTAAAAAAGACATGACAATGTCGTGGAGTGTCTCTCACCTCACCTGTTGTGACAGGTGACCACCACCTGTGGGGCTGCTTTGCCATTGTCTATAATTACCATCTTTCCCTACCCCTCCCAATCTTAGATTTTTTTATTTGGCCCATTGTGCTACCTTAAATTTGAAATTAACCCCATGTGGCACGAAATTGCAAATCTAGCCTCCTTGTCGAGCACGAAAGAACCAACAACTGACACGTGGCTCCTACCGTGCCACCCGACCGTGGCAGCATCCAGCCACCATGGCACAGCTAGCGAGTGCGGCATAGGCAGGCCTAGCGTGACAGGTGGTGGACCCTACATGCCACACGACCAAGGCAAGGACCTGGAATGGTCCCGCACTCCAATTCCGTGGCAGAAGTGCCCGCATGGCACACGCGTTGGAGAGCTTAGCTCACGTGTTCGCTGGCCCTGCCCCGCTGGCTATACACAATAAAATGGTCCCGGGGTTGCTCCTCTCATTTCATCCAGAGCCATGAGAGACCAGGAGAGGGAGAGAAGGGAGGAAGGCCATGCAAATACCAAATTTTGAGTGGTTTTGATTTTAAATTTGAAGTTTACGTAGTTGTAAAAGTTGTAGATCAGTTTGAAAGCATGAAGAGAAGGTAATTTTCATCCATATGCAACTATAATTTTTGCAATGTGATTAGCATATAATTAATTAAATGGTAGCTTCTTAGTTTAGAAAAGTAGTAGTTTGCCTTGTGTAGTTGGTCTGTGCCCGTAGTTCACTTAGAAAACATAGTGTTGTTAGTGTCTTTAATTACTTATTAGTCACGGTAATTACATGCATGACATTGCTTATGTATAGCTAAATGAGTTTGCATGCAAACAAAATTATTACAATTAGTGCATTAGAAAATAATTATTATGCAATATGTAGGTTGTTAATTTGTACATGTCCCCTCAAAGTTAGAAATTTTGAAACTGTCAAACATTATTAGCTAGAAGTACATGGACTATTTGACGGAAAAAATAAAAAATACCTAGTGCATTAGAAAATAATTATTATGCAATGTGCATGATGTTAATTTTTACATGTCTCATAAATGTCAGAAACTTAAAAAATCTAAAACATTATTCGCTGGAAGTACATAGACTATTTGATGAAAAAAATTAAAAATAATTATTATGCAATGTGTATAGTGTTAATTTTCACATGTCCCCTAAAAATCAAAAATTTTGAAAATCTGAAATATTATTAGCTGAAAGTATACAGACTATTTGATAGAAAAAAAATACTTAGTGCGTTAGAAAATAATTATTATGCAATGTGTAGGGTGTTAATTTTTACATGTCCATAAATGTCAGAAATTCCAAAAATCAGAAATATTGTTAGCTGGAAGTACACAGACTATTTGATGGAAAAAATTAAAAATATTTAGTGCTTTAGAAAATAATAATTATGCAATGTGTTAGGTGTTAATTTTTACATGTCCTCTAAAAGCCAGAAATTTCAAAAATAACAAACAGTACCAGCTGGAAGTACATAGACTATTTGACGGGAAAAATAAAATAATTTTCACATGTCATACTTTGAAGTGTATGAAATATGGTATGATAGTTTATGGTAAAATAATTTGTATGCTCAAAATGAAGTGCTTGCATTTAACGAAATCATCAATCAAACTGAAAGGATGTCTTGAATATGTACAAAATGAGAAAGCTACATAATGAAATATTGTATTTGAACTTAATAATGTGTAAAAATGATCCAGTAATAATAAGATAAATCTGCTTGATTTACGATAGTAGCTGTTACATGGTATGATTATTGCATACTGTGTACTAAGTAGGTTTCATATGCATCTACGTTAGGTACGTCATGTGCGACATTCAAAATTTGTTCGTGTTCTACGGGAATGGTTTTGTACGTGACGGGCCGTATGTGGCGGACCCATCAAAATATGACCAGACCATAATCCGTGTGTCGGGTTTGAAGGACATGAGTTTGTCTAAGCTAAGGAGGTGCATGTGTTTTGTGTTCAATCAGGACACTGTAAGGAAGAAGGTACGCATCAAGGTATTGTATGCGTCAGTGGTGGGTAGTGCTGGGGAAACCTTTTGGCAACTTTTCAAGACAACAAGTGATTCTTCATGGGGCAATTACATGAAGATTGTGTGCAACCCTGATGCTACGATATATACGAGGTCGATGGTGTATGTTCAATTTATGGAGAGGATGGAATCATTCAGCATGGGTGGTTTTGGTGGAGCTGTTGTTGATGAAGTGCCTGTGTTGGTCTCCGGTGCTGATGTAGACATTGGTGTTGGTGGAGTGCGGGTGAGGGATTGGGCAATGGAGACCCGAGGAGGCGTACCAAGAATTTTGAGCTAAACAAAGACGTAGAGAGATGGTAGGCAGCCCGTATTGATTGCTGTGAGTATCTTGCTAACCAGGTGAAAGAAGTGGAAAGCAAGGAGGAGGATGTGGAAACAACTAGTTCTGAAGACGAGGAAGATGGAGAAGCTGCTAAGGGAGGTGTAGTAGGTGGCGTTGTGACCACCGATGTTGTGTATGTCTCCTCTAGATTGGACGACATCGCAGCAACATCTCTAGTTCTATCATAAGCAGAGGAGGCACAATGGGGGTTCAATGAAGACACTCTACTCCAAGAGCAGACTTCTCTAATAAGAGTGCTTCCTAGCAGGCCATTGCCATATACATCATGAACATTAGCCAGATGTATCAGGTGCATAGGTCAAAACCTGACATCTATATCATTAAATGTGTTGATGAATCTTGTCCTGGCAAGGTCCGTGCGCTACATTCCTGGCTATGACAGTACATGACCTACCCTATGCACATGATAGAGGAGGTAGCAAGGACACACTTCCTTACATACCTGTTGTTCTTAATTGGGTAGGTCTTGTTCCCTATGACTTTGAGAGATTGGGTATACCCTAGCAACATCCATCTTGCCGAGTTCGGTGAGGTGCCACAATACAATTAGGACTCTCTAGTGCTTTGCACTATGTACCAAGGCTTGTGTGATGCCTCACAGTGTACTACAACCTGGGAGCCAGGCCTCACGGTCTGCTACACCTTGTTGCAGCTGTGGTCATAGGAGCACTTTCCGGTTGGGTGGCCATATTTTCAGAGTGTCGTGCACCCTTTCTAGTTCAACTCCAAGTTCTATTGTCAAGGTGATGGCAAAGACCCTATTGACAGGCCCACAATGGATCACATTAATTTGTACGGATCATTCTGTTGTTATTACCCAACAAGGGAGCTTTGCTCAGCGACGTAATTCAATGAGGCTGCTTTACATAGTGACATAACATAACGCTGCAACAAGACTCCTCATTGGGGCGGATGCCTCGTGGATACGAATTTGCACCAACCAAATTGCACTTTAACTGCGTATACCGCGTTGGCTCAGTGTATAAGTAGTACCCCTTCCACTCTGGGTTCTCCTGCATCAAGACTACAATACTAGCTCACTCAGATAGAGTAGCAATGGGAGGAGATCCACCAACTCGCAAGGGCTACTGCAGCTAGGGATGAACAAAGGGAGTGTGCCAGAAGGGCACCTCCCTGCAACAATGCCCCCATAGCAGAAACCCCTATCTCAACATTCCCACCGAGGATTCGCTGTAAGACCCACTAGAGGGAAAGATGCCACACCCCTCTGTTGATGTAGGGATACATGCAGGTTCTTCAAGTCCAAGGAGTGGCTGAGCCTAGGAATGCATTGCTAGGGTTGCGCTAGCTATGCCTATGACTATCCCGATCGTCTTTGGGACATGGTGCGGTACTGGTAGCCGATAAGGACCGTTTACAGTACATTCCCCTCACATTTCTCTTTGAAAGTATGCACTAACACCCTCTCTCGTCTACACGTAGTCTCTAGATCCGCTATGTGGCTACCACAACTAGATCGACCAAGAGATCCACCCACATGGCCAGTGGCGTCTTGACTGCGAGGAGTAGGATGCCAATAGGGACCGCGAGGAGGGAGGAGCGGCGCCACAATGAAGAGAACAGTGAGCATATCTGTAGGAGTCGCAAGCTCATCTTGAGGCATATAGACACAGGGAGCATGAGGCTTGTGAGAGAAAGCACGAAATGGCGGCCAAAGCTAAGGTAGCTGACGAGGAGTACAACACCGAGTTCGCAAGGAAGAGCAAATGGCCCTGATCCATGTAGTAGATCAGGCCATTCCATAATAGTATCCCATCCTACCCGTCATATTTTTTTCTTTCTCCTAAAAGCATTATGCTTACATGGTTTGGATATTTTTGTCGCTGTGTACCGTAGTAGTAGTAAGGTTGACATAAACAATTACCCAAATAGTCATGCCATGTAACCACGTCTAATATGCGTCTGTTTGGGGACTCTAATATATTTTAGGTTTCTTGCCTCGCAATTTAGCTTCGGTCAGAAGATTTTATCACTTTTCTACCTTCAAGTGCATTTGTAATATCAGAGCCCCGTAGTAAAATTGGACTTCAAAGTTGCTACGACAAGATCACAATCAACAAAATACAGTAATGATAATTCAAATTATCTTTCAGTTATCTTTTCTAAGTGTTTTTATTTGCAAACGTAACATGCGCTGAGGGGGGGGGGATGGTGCCACATTTCCTAGTCCCTACCACGGTGGGGTGATGTGGCACCTTCATGGGTCCCGTCACCTGCCGCACCTGGTTAAACTATGCTACGCTAGGGGTGCTGCCGCGGTAGGATACCCGTGTCACATGTTGGTTCTTCTGCGGTTGGTTATGGACTAGATTTGCAAATTCGTAACACATGTGACTATTTTTGAAAGTAAGATGGCACAATAGGACCAAATAGAAAAAATTCCACAATCTCATGTATATTCTACATCAAGGAGTACATGGGACATAAGAAATTAAGCACGGTACATACACATAGTGGCAAACAAACCAAGAAATTAATGAGGAAATGTTGTGTATGGGCCCGCGGCATGGAGGGTTTGAACCAAACCATATAACCGGGGTAAAAGTATATGTTTTTTCTTTTCAGTTTCTAAAAGTTTTTTTAGTTTTTCTATAGTAACTACCTTTCAAGCAGAGTGTCTTTTTAAGATGAAGCCAACAAATTTATCGTAGTACACATTGTAGAGACTTCATTTATATCGGTTAAAACCACACACGAGTTTCTGTTACTTCGTACCCTATCTCACGAACAGTCTACAAATCATAAATCAAAGCCAAAAAATAAGCCCTATGTACCACCAATGTCTTTTAACTCTAATTGTGATAAGAAAAAGAAGCTTCTTATATAGACGGAGTTGCCGTGATTTGACCCCCAGTCGACATCGTAGGCATTGCCGAACACCTGAACCTTATTAATGGCTGGGTTCAAACTGGCTTTTGCTTTTGACTCATGTACTTTGCTATAATAAATAGCTTTGAAATAATGTATCTTTTAATACAGGATCTACAAGTTAATTGTAGTAAGCACCGTATTTATTTTAGTTATACCGTTTAAAATCACATATGATTGGTTCTGTCTTTGTATTCTCTTTCACAAACAATCAAAATTGAAAAGTTAAAAACCAAAAGTCAGAATTAAGAAAATCCATCCAATAAAATATCGTGCCTCTTGTATGATTTTTTTCTTTCTATGATCATCTTCGTCGTGGTTTAGGCCGTGGCCGATTCCAACTGGAAAGAAGACGCACGAAGCAACACGGCGTGGGAGCCGAGCCGCGGGTGTGCCTAAGCACTACGAAGCTGCACGTGTGGATCCCTGGATATGGATGGATCTAGCAAACTGACCTGAGCGAGTTTAACATGGCCATGAACTGGGGCTCTGCTCCTGTGGGTAGCGGCGGGCATATCGTGTTTAGCGGTGGAGTCCGGTACGTTCACCGCCTGCCGGACGGTTGGCTCCGCCACTACTGGTTGGCAGTGCCAAGGCATGCATGGCAGTCAGAGACGTCACTCCTGGTCAGAGATGTTACTCATGGCAGTCATGGGTGCAGCCCGGGATCTGCGGGGGGCCTGCTGCCTGCTGCCAGTTGCTCCTCACCTGCTCAGACCTGCAGAGAGAGAGAGAGAGAGAGAGAGAGAGAGAGAGAATGGATGCTGATGAGTGATGCACAAGTACCAAGGAAAGTAGATAGGCATGCACCTCACCCTCGTGGCCGACACCTCCAAACTTGTACGAGCACCCCGCCCGGCCGGCCGGCCTCTCGCTCTCGCGCGCACAAGAACATGCACAGGCGCCACACGCACGCACACACACCTTCATGGATTCGTAGACTTGATTTGTTAGGCCATGTACAATCTGTCTGCAACATCACAATAGTGCTAGGTTTTTTTTACTTTATAGTATTTAGCACCTTCTTCTCTTTAAGACATGATCCCAGTAAAATAAAATATCCCATCTTTTTTTCACCATACTATCTCTCTCCCCCCTTATTTCACTTACATATGGACCCATAGTTTTTTTATTGATTTTGGCACCGAAGCACGCAGGTGAACCGGAGCTAATATTTTTCTTCTTGGCACCCCTAGCTATAGTGGTTAGCACCGGTTCAATCGGTGCCACAAACTTTCTAGCACCGTTCTGAGTGCAACGCTGTGCATGGCCATCGGCACTGTAGATATGGTAAGGCGTGCTATAAGATTTGGAAGACGCGCTACAAGGACTTTTAGATGAAGAGAATTTGGATATTACTTTATTTTAGAGTATGGTTTTTTTAATCTAGTTTAGAGAAGGGCTAGAAAGACTATATAAAATCTTAAGAGATTGTTATAGAGAATCCAAGCAACAAGCAACAAAGAAAAAAACCACTTATCCAAAGGTAGAGGTGTACGAGAGGATTCGAGGTTAGGTAATTCTTTAATACTAGATTCTTATATAAAGTAAAGATTAGAGAGTACTAAAAGATTCGAGATGGTTGTTAGATAGCGATAATCTCTTATACTCTTCGAATTGTGCTTAAGTAATTTGCGGTTAGCTTTGTCAAATATTTTCTCTTTCATTATGGTTGCTTCAACGGTGTTATTTTGGTCCTCTTTACGAGATTCATCTTCTTTATTTTTGATACCGTACACACTCACACCTTATCTCAATAACTTTGATCCGATCCAGGGGCTGCTGTGCATAAGAAGGGGTATCAGATGTTGTAAATGTAGGCAATATTTTAATTTCAAATTTTACTAGGAGACAAATAAAATATACTAGTGATGCAAAGCTAACTACTAACAGTAGACTACTCATCATACTTCAGAATATACGCAAGAAAAATATAATATCGAAGTCATACGAACACACGAACGATTTACTGTTGGGCTTGTTGAAGAGTAGGAAGCAACGCAGGCGTGATGCAGTGTAGGGTGTAGTAGGAGCGGTCGCGCAAATGCGCTACCCAGAAACCTTATTACCGCCCCGTGCAGGTTCTCTCTGCAACAATGGTTTGAAGATCCCGCTCTCCTCTCTTACCGGTGCACACCGAGAAGAAAGGTCGATGAGGTTCGAGTGCTCAACATTTTGTACAAGAGTGAAGAAGATAATGGGAGAAAGAAATGGAGAAGTTCAGTACCAAACCTAGACGTCTCCAGGTCTTTTATAGACGTGCTAATTACTCTCTAGTAACTGACGCCATTAGACTGAAATAATACTCAAGTAACTGACTTCATTATTCACTGGTAACTACTCGTATTCAAACCAAATATTTAAGCAGTCTCATTACCAGTCAAAAGAAGTAACCGACTCCATTATTCACTGGTAACGGCTGATATTCAAATAAAATTAATGAAAATTAAGCAGTGTCATGACCAGTCAAAAAAAGAGAGAGACGGTACAAGATTTAGCAAAATAAGGTGGACATGGTCTGCCAAGTGGCGTGCCACACTACGGCTCGGTCGCGCGTCGCAAGTCACAAGTCACGCGATTTTCAAGCGAAAATACGCGAATACGCGTGCGCGCGCGTGCGTGTGTGTGTTTAGCCAAAGCCATCTTCATGCCATCCACTTTCATAATTCAAAGAGTGGCATGGATTTTACCTTATAAATTAGTTTCCCCCACCCTGCCTTAGCAATATAGTACTAAAACTTGCATACTTTGAATTTAATAAATGAGCCTCAATTTGTTGGCCTATTTTTAACATCAGAGTGTAACAAGTGGTATCAGAGTTAAGGCTGGATTAATCTGATTTGTGAGAAGGTCGGTAAAGCGTCAGGTGACACAAAATCAAGATCGGTGTTGACAATGTGGAATCAAGTAGAGAAATTTAATGGCAGAGGAAATTTTAGTGTGTGGCAATATATGGTGAAGGATGTCTTTTGTTAAGACCCAAATATGTAAATCTGGACTCTCTGTGTATTCTGTACTAGTTCAGAATCATGCTAGTGCGTACAGTTAAAATATAGGTGAAATATTGACCATGAACGATTAACTAAGAAAAGTTAAATATTATTACTTATTAGAGTTATAATCTCATGGCCAAACTTACAAATAATAGCCTGAAAGGCTTTAAAAAAAAGCTAGCAGCAAAAAAGAAAAATAAGCGTAGTAGCCAAATGACATGCCCACAGACAACCGACTGAGCAGTGAAGTTCTAATTGCGAAGTCGTCGAAGAGAACTCCTTCAAATTCCTCTGTCTATTGTGGCTCTTTTTTGGCAACTAAGCAAATATGGATATAGTCATGAGAATATAGAGTACTCAACAAGTCGTTTGTAACAAGATGTAATATAATTATGTAAGGCATACCATATGATGGCTTACTGGTTATTTTGCAGAAAATAACAATTTAAAGTTAATATAATAAATAGATTAAAAGCGAATCTTGGAAATGATTAATACATAAATAACCAAATGAATTGAATAAACCACAAATGAACCAAACTTTTACCTAATGAACTACCCGTGAATTAACTATTTACGTAATGAACCATTAGTGAAATAACCATTCATTTTCTAAAGTTATCCCAACTAAGTTTTTTAATGAAAGTTCTACCCCTTGTGTTAAATCACTAATCATTATCTATAACCGGGGGACACAACTATTCGAATAATTTTACACTCTGTAGAGTTTGCAAAACTTTACCCACATGGTATGTTCTTCTTGTAGAGTCACTTGTATAATATGCTTCCATAGACATGCCAACCAAGAAGTTCATAACAATACTCAATCTCAACCCAGTTTTACCCGCTAAAGTTTTGCTGTCAAGTAGGCAAACCACCTAGTCAGAGAGCGTCCTCTTGCTCTCCGTGGAAATGTCTAACCGACACCCATGACATCTTAATGGTGAAACCAAAATTAAAACATCATAAATTAATCAACTAGGTCCATTCCATACTGAACATGTGGTTCTGCGGTAAGACTTAGATCAATGGTGCACAAAGTTAAATACTTAGACATTACCTAGGTGAGACATCTACATCTCAGAAATGTTAACCACATTTCCCGCCTTGACTGCATGATCACTCGTCCAAATGAAAACCATTTTGTATAACCAATACCAATTACACTACCCATGCTATGGTACTCATATTTTATAACCGTGGCAGACCACTATGATTCAGTATCTCATTAAGTCAAGTTAATTAACATGTGATGATGAGCCTAATGTACTACTAGCATGGCTAAGCATACTAGATGTACAACCCATGGATAACTAGTATTGGACCACTAGATAAAAACCCATTCTATAGTTAAAATGGGATTATGATATTCAAATTACTAAGGTGAAATTAATCAAGTTAGACGATAACTACCAGATATAAAAGTTTATATTAAAATAGCAATTCATCATAATTTAAAATAAAATAATAAATAAAATATATTAAAAAATAGTTTCAATATGATCAAAAGATATGACTTACCTTGGCCTTACTGAGTTAACAATTCTTGGTCTTCAGATCCTGCTTTAGCTCCTTTGAAAATATTATCTAATGAGAAAGAAAATGATTGAGGCGCAAATAAAATCAAATAAACTCTAAAAACTTCAAACTAGAACCAAAAGATAGAGCTCAATTTTAGATGAATTTAAGAAAAAGAATCAGTCAATGAGAGCTAGGACGGAGAAGAATGGGTTCTTGAAAAATTAATTGTATGAGAAAACACTGGAAATAAAAAATACTACTGTGTTGTGGACCGAGTCTATGGAATAGTGTGGTCTACAATGAACACGGATTATGGAACAGTGCACCCAACTTTGAGATGGCAGGCCGGCTGACGTGGTGGCTGATTAGGATTAGGGCTGGCGCGGCATGACACGTGTTATTCCCAAGGCATATGGTAGCTGACGTGGCAGCGACACATGGCGCTGACGTGGCAATCCACATGGAAGGTGATGTGGCACACATTGTGGCACAGTTGAGCTGAGGTGGCTGACACCTGGCTGACACGTGTACACTAGAGCTTACATGGCTGCTGAGATGGCGGTGCTGACAAGGCTCAGTTCATGGGTCTATAGCATAGGTGGCTTGGATTGTCAGAAGCTCACCGCTTGGTATACTTGGTCTATAGATAAGGCAAATGGACAATGGGCACAGGTGCAATCTGGCGTCATCGCTGATGTCAATTGGTGTGGGGTTCGAGGTGACGGGTGAGGCCGAGCAGACAGCGGTGCGATTGGTCGATGGTTCGTGGCAGCGACAAAGAGAAGTTGTGGCGCGGCGAAGGTGCTTACCAGCGGGGATGACAGTGACAGGAGACGGGCAAGCACGGCAAAGCAGCGGTTGATGGTGAGCAAAATCGGACGAAGGATATGATGGTGATGATGAAAGGAGTGACGGCTCGGGACATGGGAAATGAGGAGGTGGTAGGGCTTAAATACCCGAACGTCAAGGTGTCCAAGGCAGCGACGACACGGAGTCCAAGGCGATAGTGGCACGGACGCTGAGACAAACTCCATCTTGGAGACGGCGGTGAGAGACCATGAGGAAGACAACACGTGAGAGGGCGACACACATATGTCCAAGATGGTGCGGGCAAGGCGGATGGCATGGATGGCCAACACATGGCGCTCATCCAACGGTCCTACGTGAGTGTGGATGCACGCCACATGGCAAGGCAAGGCAGACTGGGCTGAACTGGGCCAACTAGGTCGAGGATGAGATGGGCCGGGCGGACTGGCTTTAGGGTTTTGGCCCAAGGACTTTTTAGGATTTTAAAGAATTTCCTATTTTCAGAAATTGGTTCAAATGAAATTAAGCCCTAGAAAATAGAAAATAAACATGAACAAATTCTAGAAAATTCAAAAAAATTCCTTGAAATACAAGGAACCCAAATGAAATACTCTCAATAATAATTAAAGTTTAATTTAGTCATATTAAATTATTTTAATTAATAAAAGTTTAATTTAAGCTTTAATTAATTTTAGAAAAATCTAAATAGTTATTTTTATTTTAAAAACTTTAAGAAGGCTCTAAAAATCTGGATGTTACAATCCTTCCCCTCTTAAACGTTACCAGGTGCAACGTTAGAGATGACATTGTTCATGGTTCTTCTTGTAACACTCTGGGATATCTGACTGCCTTGATCTAACGGTGCTCCATGGCTTGCTCTTGAGGAAAAGATCTTGGTAGGTGTACTTTCAAGGTTGAATGGAATTAGAGTGATTGCTTGACATTTCTGTGGACATTTGCGAGTGAAATGACCTGACTATTGACACTTGAAATAATTAGATGAAACAAACCTATGACATGAAAGGCTGTAGAAACAGGGGGTGTGGTTAATTAAACTACAAAATAAAGGAACTCTCAAATGAAAGGTTTGGGCAGGCTAGCTCGGACACTAACACACAATATAGTGATGTGCATGAGCTCATGTGGTAGGGGCACTTCTAAATGTGAGAGGAAAATAAAAAAATACGAAGTCGACTTGGAGTGAGTTCTTGAAGGAGCATAGTGACTTAAACAGATGAGAGTCAAAGTAGAGATTCTTAAGTATGGTGAGTCATATTCTAATTTTTTAGGATTTGAAAATACGTGCTATAAGGAATTGTAGATGAATTCTAGTAAAGATTAGGATTCTTACTTCCTTTTATAGTAGAATTCCTATTCTACTTTTAAGGAGCTAGGGATACTATATAAAGCTATGAGAGGTGGTTATGGAGAATTCAAGCAACTAAGTAATAAAACAAAGAAACTACTCATCCAAATGTAGATGTGCACGAGAAGATTAGAGGCTAGATAGTTCTTTAATACTATATTCTCGTATAGGATAAGGATTCGAGGGTCCTAAAATATTCAAGAGGGTTGTGAGAGAGCGACAATCTCTAATACTTTTTTGAGATTATAATTGAGGAATTTGTAGCCGGTTTCGCCAAATATTTTCTCTTTCATTGTGGTTACTTCAATGTCATTATTTTTATTCTCTCTACGAGATTCATCATCTTCTTTTTTGATATCATGCATGCTTATACCGTATCTTATATACTCTGATCTGATCAAAGACTGCTGCGTATAAAAAAAATATCAGAGTGTAACATGATTCAAGAAGCCGCCACAACATGGCATACACGATGCAGTGAGTGAGGGCTCCAAGCCTCAAAAGAGAAATGGCTGGAGTAGATAATGCACTGTTGGTAGATAATGCAGAGCGGATTTGTTGGGGACCGCTGTAGAGGCGGGGGCCAGGGGCGGATCTACAGTAATTCATGGGTATTCAGCTGAATACCCATTTTTTTTGAACAAAAAACCAATATATACAAGGTATAATACATATGTATATATATAGTTGGGCTGAAATCACTATTTTCAATCCAAATAATCCATCTGGCCACCCCCTCAGTCGGCCCATTTGGCTGCACACTTGCACTGCCGCACGGCCCATTCGCCATCGCGCCCCACGGCCGCCCACCGCGACTCAACCCCATTCGACCTCTCCTTCGCCATTCCCCATTCCCATTCGACTCATCCGGATGCCGGTCATCCCCTCGACCCTCCGCCCTCCTTCGCTATTCGCCCCGAGCGCCAAGGCGCCGAGCCCCATCGCCCCGCCGCCTCCGCCTTCCGCCATCGGCCGCAGCGAAGCGCCGCCATTAGCCTCCGGCGTGGCGGCGTCCATCGCGGATCTGCGCTAACGCCGCCCTTTTTCGGATCGCGGCGCGCCATGCCGGCCGCGCCATCGATCGCTCATCGGTGGCGCCGCGCTCCGCCAGATCAACTCCTCGCCACCGCATCAACCTCCTTTGGAAAATTTTCTTTGAGGTCCGCCGATCGCCGACCGCGCCATCAGCATCAACTCCTCGCCGCCGCACGCGCGCCACGCCTTCATCTACCCTTTCCGGCTTTCAAGATCTAAGGATTGGTGTGCTTTCTTGGCTTTGCAAATATTTGTAGTCGTGAGAAATTATTGCTACCAAAATCGTAAAATTGGCCGATGACCGTGGTGCTTGATTGTTAATGTCTTCGATCGCTATGTGCTTGATTGTTAATGGTTGCTAAGTACTTGAAATGGGCGAAATTAGTTTGCAAAAGTAATTGCTGGTATCTGAAAAACATGTTTGGCAAATGGCAATTGGCAATTGGCATTGTAGTAGTCGAGGACCGTAGTAGTAGTCTCATAGAGTATGGTGCATGATAAATAAGTGTTTATGCATCTTTTGGCACAAATACATATGTCATTATGCCCAATCATGCAAATATTGGAAAAGCTTCATAGCTTCTAATTTTCCAATGGTGGTCTTGTACTCTTGTTCTTGATTTAAGTAGATAATATGTGATCAAAATCACTAGGTGGCCAATATTGCTCCTATATGAAGTTATGAACCAGGTAAGAAAGTTTGAGTCCAAGCAAATTAGAGCAAGTGTAACTCATTTCAACAAGATTTTCTATTAGCAAATAAAAGCAATTGCAAATTGCAAACATACATTAGTTTGAGTCTGAGTTGAGTTTTAATTTTTCTACAAGTTAAGGATGATGACATTATATCTCGCTTCCAAAGCATGAAGACTCGTCGTGTTAATATTTAGTTCTTAATTGTTTTGTAATTTCTTTTGTATTATTTCAGTTGTTGTCTTCACTACGAACAATTGTACTTTAATTTTCGCTATTATGGACCTTTATGTTTTCTATTGCATAATATTTTTGCAACTTCGAATACCCATTTTGAAATTCCTGGATCCGCCACTGGCGGGGGCTGAACCCTAGCCTAAAATTAAGATGATCAAGAGGTTTGATGTTAGACACTATTATATAATTGTTAATTTGTAAAGAGTTATTCGGCTTTATACAGTGTATTATTTGAAGGCTTAATTTGAGACAGACCTAACGGCCGGTAAGTAATATAATGATCCATCGATGAAATATGCACCCTTGACACCACATTTCGTTGCTCTAATTAAACATTGCAAGATGGTGACCGAATGATACATGTGCTTGATTACACCTCCTGCCAACATTGCTCTAATTACTCAATACTTGAGGCCCTGTTCAGGTTGGCTTTTGCCAACGCTGACGATGGTGATGAAATTATTGTAGTGTGCACTGTGCATGCTACAGTAAAAATTTTTTTCGTTTTTTCCGTATTCCTTTGCATCGTCCGCTCTAGATTAACATGTCGTTTTTATTTTTATATTTTTTTTAAATTTAATTATACTCAATAAACCAACTCAGCTACAGTTAAAAATAAGCTAACTACAATGTTTTTTCAGCAAAAACCAAAAGTTATCGTTATTCCGAACACCCCTCAAAGTGGGCTGGCACTAAGCGACAACTAATTGTGTTCCTCTTTTCTGCTGTTGATGTAAGCGGATGAAATTAAAGTAAAGGAAATTACCAACTTATTGTATCATTGACCCTCGAGCCCTTTATATATACACACAATTATCCATCTTGTCACGATATGGCAAGTGCACATATAACTTGAATAAGGTGAAAATGACGTGATTTGTATAAAATTAAGACCAACTGCCATATATTTATATTCTTCTCTGGTTAGGTAGCTACCAGGGCAGTTGGTCAACTTCGGCAGCCAACTGACATCAATCGTTGCTTTAGGACAAACTTATACAATGGCATCAAGTGTATAATGCATATATATAATCATCCATGCGTCCAGTCTCTTTCAGATGGGATTACTTTGGTTCCGTTGATAACAATTAAGTTTTGATCTCCTAATGGACGGTAAGACCTAAGGAATCTTGGTAAGATCTTGGTCTCGTTTACCATCGTTAACGTCAGAGGAGTACCATATCATATTTATGCCACGCCTTCCCTTTTTCTTTTACCATAGTCATGTCAATGTGACTAGGTAGACTGGCACACAATAACGCTAAAAGTGTTTTCTTAATTTACAATTGAAGGAGCATGTAACAGGGTTTAGGTTTTTATTATGATAACTATTGCTATTTTAGAGGAGCTAAAAATTGGATTTTGCAAATTTTACAATTTTTTTAGAGCTATTGTCAGACCTACCATTTAGACCGCCAAGAGGTGACAATCAGACCGGCCGACCCTGGCGGTCCAACCTACATAGTTGTTTTGCTTAGGCCGAAATGTGTATTTTTGAGAATTCTAGTTGTGGTGTATCTTGTTTTAACCTAAGTCAGTGCATATATATGCATGAAGCATGTTTTAACTAACGTGAGTTAGTTATAAAGAACTTGGACCGAAAACTATTTCATAGTCTTTGGATGTGCATAATCGCTTATAGTCAACTATGGTCAACGATGAAAATTGAGGCTACACTCATAAAGGAGTCGAGGTGTAGAACGATCAAGAATGCTGGATAAGATGGCTGAGCTCAAGCATGATATGAGAAATGGGAAAATGTAAAAGGAAAATTCGAGCGATGGGTTGCTACATATGGCTTAGTCGGTCTAAGTAAGATGTGGTCTGATAGAACTAGAATGGGAGAGACTTGCTGATGCGTAGCAAGTCAGTAGTGTATCTACACATGGTAAGCATGGAGATTGCTTACAAGAGAAGATGAAGATTAGATCAAGAAAGTGTATTTTGGTAAGTTAACTAAAATACCAAAAATATTTTGGATTAAAATCGTGGTGCTTGAGTGGTGTTTAAGAAAGCGATTTAGGTAAATAAGAAGCTGAGATGATCAAGTGAATCGAAAGATAAGTATTTAACGGATTTGAGCTATATGCTTTGAAAAACATGCATAAGTATAGTGTGTGAGTAAAACCCATATTGTTAGGGGTTAATGGGTTCCCCATATGTGCTATTAAATAGTATTTATTAGGGTTAGATGTGAACTGATTGTCTTATCTATTTAATGGGATGGAGATTGCTAGTTAACCATCCAACCATCCATATTCTAGCCAAGTGTTCTACGATTAGGGTTTAAGAAATGTGAGTGTTGGTATGCTTTCTTATCCAGCAAGTAGAGTGGCTGTAAAAGTTTCATTCTCAAGTAGCAATACATCAATCATGTTCATCTCTAATAGAATTCTCTTTTGTTGATTGATTTGTTCTTGATCTTGTTAGTTTTCGTTCTCCTCTCCTCTTCTTGATCTTGCAGTGTAAAGGATGTGTATGTGATAGAGATAACTCATGGAGATCAATTCCTATCTGTCTAAACATCAGATTTTGCAAAGTTCTTGAAGTTTCCGATTTTACTTGGATTTGGCCTCAACGTGAGTTTTCTTGGTCCAAGTGTTTTTGCCTCAAATCTTCTGGAGTTCTTGCTTATTGTGACATGTAGAAATACATCTAGAGCTATCTTAGCTATCCTTCACCCACGAGTAAGTCATATTCCTTGTTTTTTTGTTTTTGCCTAGTTTGTTGTAATTTGCTTATTCTTGAGATATGTCATAACTTTGTCATGGATTTTTACGATCCTTGGATGGAATATATTCATAAGATCTTAAAAATATGTGTGCAAAATTTCATATCATTTGACTTGGATTTTTGAAGTTGCATTGCCTTGTGCTGTTTTTGTATTTTGGAACAAAAGAGGCTAGTCAGACTGCACCCCCTCTGGTTAGACCACCAAAGGCCGATCAGACTGCCCCTAGTAGCCGGTTTGACCGTGAGAGCCCTGAGTTTGTTGGATTTTAGTTTCTTGGGTTACTTGCTCTAGGATTTGGCTTTCAATCCTAATCTTCATAGCTCAGTAACTATTGGAGTAAAAGATTAGTGAATACTTAGAGAAAAATTTTAAAGACACTATTTAACCTCTTTGTTGCTATATTGGTCCTACAACAATATAAATGGGCACAAATGCATGATTAAAATTTCTACTGCAAATAACAGAGCTATCTAATAAGCCCTCAAACTATTTCGGAGGCGCTCAGAATGGTGATGGCCTATAGATTTTTTTCACTGTACCTGAGGTGGCTTATTTAATGTAATTAAATTTTAAAAAATTTAAAAAATAGAAAAAACATGTTAGCCTATCACGGACAATACAAAGAAATACAGAAAAAGAAACTAAAAATTCAAAAATCTAAAAAAGATGAAATTAAGGAATAGTGAAATAAAAGCAGAAGTCAGAAGTCATCGACAAAACAAGCAGGACTTGAATTTTGTGCAATTAATCAAGCTCGGTCCCAAAGTACAATTTTGTTGATTTGAGCTCCTCAACTATCAAGCTAGTTGCAACAAATCCCTTATTAAGTCCAATCTGTTTATCTGAGCCCACACTTGTTTTGTCTAATTGGACCCATATGTACTATTTGATCCCTTGAAAAAAAGCACTTAGTTGCGTCTCCGAGAAGAGGATTTCAACCTTAATGCTTACAAATTATGGGTTCAAGATATGATCTGATGGTCCTCGATCTACGCAACCAACCATTCCCTTGAGAAAAAGTTAAAACGAGCATCTGCACTACCTAGTAGATATGAATTTTTTTATATTAACAAAGACCTGATTGAGAAACTTTCATTAATTTTTTTATAGTAGGAAGTTGCTGAATATTCGTCATACATTGGTATTAACAAAGTATCTGAAACATTTTATATAGTAAAACTCCGTTTTGAATCTTTGATGTTAATAAAGACTGCTTAGTGACAAAACTTTGTGCAGTACTGTTGGATATATGTATTTTCTAAATTACAAGCGTCTTTGACTCTTTTGAGGAAATTTACCAAATGATATATACTTTTTCTTTAACCTGCACACATCCATAGAGTATGAGTGTATGACTTTTCTTTTGACCTTGAGAAAGCAGCCGGGCTCCATTCAACTAGTACTAATAAGATAGTAGGAGTGAACTAGGAGTTTTTACCATATTTAGTACTGTTTCATAGTATATTTACAAAAATAGTCATATATGAAATATATTGGTAAAAATAACGTTTATACCGTCTAGTGGACGGGTGGCAATACGTAGAGGCAGATGCGTGGTGCTTGCCGTCTACCCACCGGACGGCAGGCCACCTGCTGCCTCATGACTAGACGATAGGCGCATGCCTCCCGGTGGTGAGACGGCAGGTGATTAGGCTGGCTAATTAGCTGACCTAATCACCTGTCATTTTTTAATTTTGTTTAACATTTATGCAAATTTTGTAATATAGAAAATGAGTTCAAAAAATTACAAATATTTATGTGCAGCCTTTAGAGACAATGTAATTGGCTGTGTAATTTTTTTTATAATTTTATCCACTGTGAATATTGCTCAAAAATTTATGTGATTTTAATATTTGTAGGAGATATTACATATAACAAATGAGCTTCAAAAATTACAAAATTTTATACAAAGTCTCCTGACATAGGTGTAGTAATTTTTTAAGTTTTTGGGAATTTTATGTGTTCCAAATTTATCACATTAATTCATGTTAGTTTTATGTAGTTGTAATTTCATGATTAAAATAACATGAATTAACGTGGTAAATTGAAAGTACATAAAATTCTCAAAAAAATTACACAATTACTATGCCTATATCAGAAGCATAAAATTTTATAATTTTTAGAGCTTGTTTGCTATATGTAATGGATCCTACAAATATCAAAATTTTATAAATCTTTGAGTAACATTCACAGTTGATAAAATTATGAAAAAATTTCATAGTCAACGACATTATGTTGGGAAATTGCATGTAAAGTTTTATAATTTTTTGAGCTCATTTACTATATTAAAAATTCTGAAAATTTTTAAATAAAATTAAAAAGACAAATGATTAGGTCGGTTAATTAGCCAATTTAATCACATGCCATCTCCTCATGGGGTGGTAGGCCCCCCTACCATCTACTATTGGGGTGGCAGGTGGCATGCCATCTGCCCGCAAGATGGCAGGGCCACACATCAGCTCTCCATCGCTGCCGCCTAGCCACCGGACAATGAAAATATTATTTTTGCTATTATCATTTTTATATGGCTATTTTTTGTAATTATGCTTGAAAATAGTATCAAATTTGACACAAATTCGTGAACTAGTTAGTTAGTCTTGATATAAATAAGTAGCCACCGGATATGAAGTCAACTTTATATTGGGTTTTTTTCTTTTTAATTTTTAAAAATTATTTTTTTAACTTTTCTATAATAATTAATTTTAAAATAGATTATATTTTCAAGATAGGATCTATAAGTTGATTGTAGTACATACTGTAGTGACTTTATTTATATCAACCAAAATTATACGTGGATTTCTGTTACGCTGTACTTTCACTCACCAACAACCCAAAAATTATAAATCACAGCTAAAAACCATAAATCGAAACAAAAAGAATAGGCCCATTATTCCCTCCGGTCACAAAAGAGTGATGTTTTAGACATCAACATGATCTTTAAACCATAACTTTTGACCACTCATTTCATAATATTATGACAGTATTTTTAAGAAAAAATCTATACATCATTTTTACATGTCCAATTGAAATATTCATCAAAATATCAATAGCTGAAGTTTATAAAATTTGACTACAATATTCTAAAACACTGCTCTTTTTGTGACTAAAGTGAGTAAGAAAAGTCATGATCACTTTCATATATAGTTACATGAATAGTCAAGTAGTGGACTAGCAAGTTTATTGCAAAGACACCCATATACTCTAGATGGTGCATATGATACAAAATTTTAGTCAAGCTTCATGTAGTTTTTCATAGACAAGTGATCGAAGTAGGTCATGAGCTATATATATATATATATATATATATATATATATATATATATATATATATATATATATATATATATATATATATATATATATATATATATATATATATATATATATATATATATATGTAGTCACATATGTTACTTTTGACCTTGGGACAGTCAAAGAGGGGCATAAACTTCATTTTGATGTTCCACTAACTGCATGGATGGCAAAGCGAAGGCACCGAGGAAGAGAATCGTAGGGTACTTTACTGTGTTGGTCAAAATGCCGGCCCTTCATCCCCACTAACCAACAAGGAAATAACATGCAATACCTAGAAAACCCTAACCCTAACCTAGTCTCTTCTAAGAATCTATTCATATTGGCCTCTACTTCTAACTTTTACTTAGAAAAATTAGAAGCTAATATGAACACTTAGCTTTCTTAAATGGTTTTAAACTCTTCCTACTTCGGGATAAGTCAGAGGTCATATATGCATTACGCACCTCACTCCTCTTATTTTTGTCTCGTGTACGCATCTCTTTCTCACTTTCCCCGCCACTCGCCCCTCTTTTATTTATTTTCAATTAGTCAACAGTCGTAACCAAAAAATATTAGCCGCAACCATATGAACAAACCCTAGCACCAAATTATAGAGCTAGCTAGCTAGCCAAGCCATCCCATATTCCACTTGGACTACTATAGCTAGACATGAGTGTAGCACTTTGCTGGAATAGTTTTAGAAGGCACTCATTTGGGCTGAACAATTAGTGGTTTATGGCTGAATTTATACTATACTTGGTTTATTTTGTAATTTAGCTGATAATGGCTTATTTAACATAATTAAGTTAAAAAAAAATCTAAAAATAGAAAAATATATTATTCCATCACATATAATGAAAATAAGTACGAGAAAAAAGAACTGGCAAAATGCTCAAAAAAGCCAGAAAAAGACGAAATTTAGAAATAGTGAAAATAAGCTAGAAACTTAAACCGAAATAAGCGGGGCCTTAAGCCACACATATATATACAGAAATACATACAAAATGTATCTGTTAACGCACCTTAACTCTATTGGTGCAAGAAAGAGAGAGAGAGAGAGAGAGAGAGAGACATTGATCGGTAGCCCCTACTTACGGGGTGTTTAGAATAGCGTGGCTTATGGTTTGTTCACTGTAACTGACTTATTTTTTTATTGTAGCTGAAGTAGCTTATTTGGCGTAATTAAAATTAAAAAATAAAAAATACGTTAATCCATCACGGACAATACAAAGAAATATAAAAAAAAAAACCCAAAAAAATAAAAAATTAAAAAGATAGAATTAAAAAATAAAAAAACAAAAATCAGAAGCCATCTCTAATTTAAGCCGGGCCTAGACCGAAATTGTCTCAATGCACAAACCAAATGGCTCAACACTTTGGTCTAGGGCCAATATAATAAGCCCCAACTTGCACCATTAAACTAATTATCGCCCCCACTTGCGTGCATAAGCATCAACGTCGTAGTCATCCTTCTCTCTCAAGAAAAGAACTTTTATATTACTCTTATGCATGGTGCATGTGTACAGACATGTGGGCTCCATAACTACCATACCCTACATGTCAGTGAAGTACACATAAGGCAAAAGACTTTGCTCATCGTATCATCACCCTTTCTCTCTCTAGCTAGCTCATGTATTATATTTCCTCCTTCCATCAACTCCAAAGACCACTAACCTATCCCTTTCTCATCTTCCTTTAATTTGCCATCACTTCCTCTCCCCTTCTCTATCCTGATCTCTCTCTCTCTCTACCCCACTGGGTTCCATCTCCTCCTCCTTCCTGGCTTCCTCCTACACCTCCTCCTTGTTCCATCTTTTTCTCTCTCTTTTTTTTGCCCTTCCTGGCTAGCTTTCCCCTCCCAAAACATTTACTTAGTCCACAAATGACACCACAAATCCACATGAGAAATTAAATACCATCAACAAAGATAAACAAACACACACAAATAGAAAACTCACCAGACCCGGCCTCTCAGCTCCTTTTCCTCCTCACTCCACATCCCAAAAACCATTCTTTACTTTCCTCCAAGAAAACAAGCACCACAGGAGAAACCCTAAGGAAACAGACACACACAGAGCTATCTTCTCCTCCTATTTTCATCATCACCACCACCAGCTTCTCTTGCATCTCCAATTATTAATATTATCGGTACTGTTATCTAGCCATTATTTTTACTCTCTTATTGCTACTATACTCTGCTTGCTTATAATTAGCTCTTCTCCTAGCCTAGAAAATGGCAGGCCTGGATTTGGGCACCAACTCCTACCTCCACCACCACCAGTCCCTCCACCTCCGCCACGATGACGGCGCCGCGGCCGACGACGATGAACAGGACGGGCTCTCGCCGGGGACGGGGGGCGAGCCACCGAGCACAGCTGGAGGCGCGGGCATCGGTGGGGGGGAGGTCGTCGCCCGCCGCCCCCGCGGTCGCCCTCCGGGCTCCAAGAACAAGCCCAAGCCGCCGGTGATCATCACTAGGGAGAGCGCCAACGCGCTCCGGGCGCACATCCTCGAGGTAGCCGCCGGGTGCGACGTCTTCGAGGCGCTCACCGCCTACGCGCGCCGCCGGCAGCGCGGTGTTTGCGTGCTGTCGGCCGCCGGGACAGTCGCCAACGTGACGTTCCGGCAGCCGCAGTCGTCCCATACAGGACCGGCCTCGCCGGCGGTGGCTACGCTCCACGGCAGGTTCGAGATACTCTCCCTCGCTGGCTCTTTCCTCCCTCCCCCGGCGCCGCCGGGCGCCACCAGCCTTGCGGCCTTCCTCGCTGGGGGCCAGGGGCAGGTGGTCGGCGGCAGCGTGGCCGGCGCGCTCATCACGGCGGGACCGGTGGTCGTTGTGGCCGCGTCGTTCAGCAACGTGGCGTACGAGAGGCTGCCACTCGAGGACAGCGACGAGGTGGTTCCCCCAGCGCCTGCAGGGAACGACCCGGCCGGCCTCGCCGGCGTGCCGTTTGGCGATGATCCTCCAGGCGGCGGCGCGGCTGGTGGGCTCCCGTTCTTCAACCTGCCGCTGGGGATGCCGCCAATGCCGGTGGACGGGCACGCCGGTTGGCCTGGCGCCGCCGGTGGCGTCGGGAGGGCACCGTTCTCATGATGGATCATGTCTGGCGAGCTCGGCAAGTGCGAGGACATGGACATGTACAACAAGTAGCCTCTCTTATCTCTCTCTCGATCGATCTTTCTCTTGGTCTCGATCTCTTATGTCTTTGTGATCTCCTGATGTTTTCTGTTAACCTGTACGAGACTCTTGTGTTGATTGTTGATCAGTTGGGTGTCTTCGTTTGGACTATGTTGTCAGGACATGCACTCATAAATTGATCAAAGTTATAGTAGCGTTGTTTATGTTGAAATTGATGCCGAGTCGTTACTTGCAGGACATGAATTCTTGTGGTGCAAATGGCAAAGATCAACATTTTAATTTGTCAATTGCAACTTATTTGATTTGCTTGAATAAGCTCATTTGGATCGCCCCTCTTTGTTTACAAATGATAGGCTTTTTGCTCGTTTCCTCGTTTTCCTATTGTTTTGTAGACTGATGTCTATATGCTTGTATGCATCTAGATGTTTGAAATGAATAATGGTCGCAGGCCAGTGTTTCTTGCAAATGGCCAGCTTGTGTGTGTAGCTTTTTCCGTACTCAAGAATATATACTTCTATTTCTAATATACTATTTAAATAAATATATTATATTTATTTATCACTCTCAATATACTTAAATACTAATTCTAAGATACTCAAATGCGATTTAGTTGAAAAAATTTCATCGAAGATTTCTATTTTTACTATATATCTATTTTCATATATAAAAGAAGCATATACACAAATTATGCTATACAAAGTGAACTTCGATGAATTTTTTTGTAGAACTCAACTTAGAATATCTTATAATTATTATTACAATATACTCAAAAGGATAAGAAGGTATAACAATACCATTTAAACGGTATATAAGAAGTGGAAGCATGTACTGCTAAGAGTATAGAACAATTTTTCTATACATACCATATATACAGGTAAATCAAATAGATTTGTATGTATGTGTGTATATGCACATACACATGCAAATCTATTTGATTTACCTGTGTTTACAATATTTATTTTTCTTCTATGTATGTTCTTTTATTTTCCATTTAAGTCTGATTCCTAAGGAGCCAATTTGCAAAGTGCAAGATAGCTATATATATTTATTCTTGTTAACCAGGATATATATATATATATATAGGTGGTTGGAGAAAAAATGTATGATAGAATCAGCTAATTTGATGAAGTATGTAAGAAGCAAAAGAAAGATTTTCGTTTTAGTTAATTCAAGCTTTTCCTTAGATTGGGGATAGAGCTAGTCAGGGAAGAACATTGCTTCTTTTTCTTGCACTTTAACGTTGATTTGGTTCAAAAGAAAGGTAGCGTACTGCTAGATTAGATAACGAAGTATGTAAGAAGCAAGAAATTTTTAGTTCGTGCTCTCTCTATATACACAAACAACTGGTGAAAGAATATTGAAGAAGTATCGATGTAACTTTTAACAAAATTATAATTCATGGAATAATTTGCTGAAACTAATTAAGGTCTGATTTGGAACACGAGAACTTTGCATAATTCCTACAGGTATTGCATTGTTTATTGCAAAATTCCTAAAGCATTTACTGGATAATACTAATAGATTAGCGTGTTCATACATATATAAACACTAGGCAAGATCCAAGATAAAAGGTAAACAAGAGATAACATAAATATAGTTTTATGTTGTCTATGAATTGCTGATATCCTCTGGTTCTTCTTTTTGAAATCTACAACCTACAACAAGTAAAACAAGAAGTAAAAGAAAACAAGAGAACGATTAACATGTAAGTAATAATTACAATTTATAAAACACCGAGAAGATCACTGTAATTTACACGCATGCATATCATGGAACTGTTTGTCTGAAGAACTGAAGCCAAGCTGTGCGAAGAGCAAGCTAGATGTTTGGCTGGGTATTACATATATTCCACTTACACTCTTCCTTTATTTCTGAGTGGTGTTCTAAAGTCGTTCCAAATTACTCTAATGGCCAATTATTTGGCACTAGAATATATAGAAAGAACTACATGTGCAGAAGCATGATTGCATATATATGTATATAGAAAAACACACTACATAGTACACATATAGTTGGTGGGTTTTCTGATTGATTCACGTGTGCAAGCCTATCCACACTCCTTTGGTCTAGTTCTAAACAACGATTGCTTTTGATTTTTAAAAACTAAAACGCCGTCTGAAATATGTTGATTTATTGACTTAATTTTTTCCTTTTTCCCTTTCAGTGTATTCCATTTCTCCTATTTTTTATTTTTAATTGAATATATTACAAAAAAGTTAATCACTATTATAGTACTATTTTAATTAAAAACTAAAAGCCAAAACACTTGAACATACCCTTACTTATGGTTTCACTCCACACAAGTACATAAACGATGGATGCAGTGTGGCACCGAACTCTTTACGAGCACCCTGATGAGCTGACTGTTTTCTTTTGGAACCATGCAATGACCCTTTTGGAATCTTTGCCTCTCCCCAAAATGGGGTACATGACTACCATAACCAAATGAGCAAAACTAAGCATATTTTCTCACACATGCATGCTGTTGACATGAGCTAGGTCTTTCAAACCGATGCCAAATGTTGTAGTAGTCTCTCTCTCCCACTTCACTTCACTTCAAAGGTGTCATCTCATGATATACATGTCTCCTTTACTCCTTTGCTGTTCTTTTTG
Organism: Melocanna baccifera; assembly: GCA_036346265.1. Taxonomy (NCBI): domain Eukaryota; kingdom Viridiplantae; phylum Streptophyta; class Magnoliopsida; order Poales; family Poaceae; genus Melocanna; species Melocanna baccifera. Next base: position 22,397,676 of record CM070698.1, read on the forward strand.
TGCGTGTCTGATCGAGTTTGTTACGGGAGCCTTTTCTGTGGTCCTTGTTAATTTAATCGCTGCATGCATTTTTACTGTTATTAGGAGGATAAGTATTATATGTAAAGACCATATTTTTAGGGATAGCACCGTCGTATTTTCCCGCAACAGTCCAAAAGTTCAATTATGAATAGAAAGACATGCTTACTCATGAACATTTAAAAATGATTAACTTAATTAAAAATATGAACCTACAATCAACTTTAACAATTTTACAGGCATCCAAATCCAAAACTAAACTAACATTCAGAAAAAACAAAGAAATCCCCACAGGAACACTTGAGTGTGGTCGTAACCCTAATACGAAAATTTAAAGTATATTTTCTCCTTTTGGTATCTAATTTGTTGAAAATAAGTAAGATTGAGTATACACAAGTGCGGAACTGGGCCCCTAGCAAGGTAGGCTAAAGCCCATGGCGTGAAAAAAATGTATTGTATAGCCTAGGTATTCTCAGCCTAGCTCGGGGTAGTATTGCTAGGATTCAACCCAGTAGCTCAGTAGCCCATGAAGGGGTATCGGCCGACAGTCATTCTATCTAGATTCAACGGCCAAGGGTTACTTAGCCGATCGTTCAATCCGAAGAATCACGCTCTGTTGATCGTCCAATGTATATCCAACGGCCGAAAGTTTATTAGTGATGTTCAGACCGTCTGAAGAGATACGCTTTAGTGATAGTCCGATCTAGATCTAATGGCCGAAAGGATAGCGCTGTTCGGATAATTCGAAGAGTCATGCTCTATTGATCGTCCGATGTAGATCAAACGGCCGAAAGGTTATTGGTAATGCTCATACCGTCCGAAGATATAAGCTTTAGTCTTTTGGGGGAGACCCTAGCCGAGTAGTCGTTCCTTGACTCGCTCTTGGCCTGCGCCGCCCGCCTCCCGGCTTGGCGCCCCCCTCTCGACCTGCGCCACCCGCCTCCTGGCCAGCGTTGGCCCGGCTCCCCCTCTCCCGACCTGCGTCGCTCCATCCCCTAGCCTGCACCGCCCGTCTCCCGGCCAACATCGCCCCTTTCCCGGCCTACAGCGCCTGGCTGCCCGCCTCCCAGGCTTCAGGTATTTTTTTCCCTTTAATATGACATTCTGTGTCTCAAGAGTCGAAGCTTATATCAGGCTGATGAACTATATAATTGAATGTAGGAGTGGAACATAGTTGAAAAGCATAAGAAGGGTGACTATACTTCTATTATTCATGGAAAATATGCCCATGATTCCATGAAGAGACGATTGCCACTGATTCTCTTGCAGAAAAGTACATCATAGTGGAGAATATAGAAAAGGTATACTTTTATGCATTTATATTTTGTTATTGTTTTGGACCTCATATTGAATTCATTCTATGGCTAAAAATAAAAAAAATAATTTAATTGTAACATGCGGTATATGCATGTGCTTATATTCTTGGTGGCCAACTTGATAGATCCAACTCAACAAAAGAGGAGTTCCTTGAGGTAAGGATTTTCCTCAAATTATCCTTTTACCGACATGTGGAAAGAAATGACTAATGTCTAATGGAATTGTTTGACCTACAATTGCGGAAATTCAAAAATGTTGTTTCTCCAATATTTGATCCTGATGTTGACTTAGAGAAAGTAGAGATTGCAAATCAAACAACAATGCTTAAAGGAGAAACTGAAGAGATTGGTGTGTGATACTGGCAATTGTTATTACCTTTATGGTTGTGTGATCTCATACTGTACAAATTTGCTTTTGCACTAATACTAATTTGACTATAATGCTATATAATTAACAGGAAACTTGTTGAGAAGACTATAATGCGTAAGTACAGAGTTGAGAATGTCAATGACCACTTCCTTGCCTTCAACAATGTTTGTGATGCCACACAGATAAATTTTCTTTTGAACTTATCCTTTAGCTTTACAACAATCTTGTGTACCTCCTGTACTAGCTAAATTTTCTCCTTTTAAATGTCCTACATATGAATTTTTCATAAACCTATATTTTTTGGATGTCAAAACAGACTGTCTTCATAATATCTTCACAATATCTGTGTGTGAGAGAGAAAATGAGAGATTAACTTGGTATGTATTTGCACTATACCTTTTTGTTATGCCTTCTATGTGTATATTTGGCATAAATTTTTCTCATTAGAATTCAGCCCGGGGCTTGACGGAATCCTGGATCTGCCACTGAGTACACTAGTACTCCGCAAGTCACATAAGGAAATACTATTTAACTAATTATCGGTATTACAAGAGATGGGATGTGTTGATTTTGTTATTATATTTGTGGATGCAATTTTATTTGTAAGCAGTTTTCTAAAGAACAAAGGTTACTTCTTAAAGGAAAAAGGGGGTTCAATCAACTCAATTACCAACTTGAAATCTCACTAAAGCTATTTATGCACTGTTATTGGAATCACCCATGAAATACAGCTCCATTGACTAGGAGCACGACATATTCGAATATCGTTTATAATTTTGACTCTTCAAAGTTGCTTAGTTTTACCAATAAGATATCTCAGATTCATAATGGCAAACTATAAATATACAACATGTTAGCGTGTGACTAAGTTTAGATAACAAGGTCTTTTACTGCTCTTCTCTTTTTATGGCCTCTACCTGGTAGGGCTGGGACCACACATAGTTGACATTCCATTAGCTAACGCGGAAAGCGCTTCCCAACTCTGTGTACTCCTACTGTTGTTAAGTATAGTTTTACCGTTTCCATACCACTCCCTTTATATGTGATCCATTCCACTTCTAGAATACCAATACTCTATAGATATTCAATTGATTTAGCCTCTACTAGACCAGATTTGACAAGTCAAAACTTATGGTTAGCGATCACTATGTTTTTACTCAGTATAAGATTCTAGTCTTTACTTTTCACCAACGAGGCAACCATCCACAAATCTATAACCTAGTGCACCACAACACTGCTATCAATCCAACCAAAGCTTCCTCCCTAAGGTAAGGTCATGGATTCCAACAATATCGTGGCTTTCCACAATTCATCCTTAACCCTAGTATCATTTTGTAATTCTATTGACAAAATGCCAAATCACTTAGTAGTATAATACATTTGAATTTTCTAATCTACCATGGTATATTTTTATAATAATTTATTATTACTAATGTTTATCAAGGTGAATATAGCCATCAAGTAAAACATGACTTTTTCAGTGTTAGGACATAAGTAAATTATCATGTCATTCTAAATAATTATTTTAAATAAATAATAGTGCATAAATAAAGAATAATAATGATAATGATAATTAAATAATTAAATGATGTAGGTTCAATATGATCAAAAATATGTGACTTATCTCTTTAACCAGAGTCTGATTATTCTTCTGTAGGCTTTAGGTTCATACCATCCACTTTAATTGCTCTAGAAGCTTCTCTGCTAGCCAACTAGTTGAATCCAAATATTAGCACAAAAAATGAATACAAATAAGTTTTTGCTTTGCATAATGCAAACTAGGAATAAAATACAATAAAATAACTGAAAAGACATAAAAAATAGGTTTGGGCAAATAGAGTTTAAGTGGTGCTTGGTTTAGCTGAACAGAGTTAAAAATTGGTTAGATGAGCTTGCGATCATCGAAATAGGTGCTTATGAATAGTGCTGTTACATAGGTAGGGCTTAGCCCAATACTTGGCCTAATTGGTTTCGGTGGTATGGTCCATTACTATGCAGCCCACGGCCTTCTCGGCACAGTTGTCTTCTTGCACCTTCGGGGCTACAGTGTCGCCGAACAAAGCAATGCGACAACATCCAATTGCAGCGCCGGCGATGGTCTCCGATGGCAATCAAGGGCACAACGAGGCTCTATATGGTGAGAGGTTTCTATTTTAGGGCATGGCGGTGGTTGAGGCTTACTGTTGACAGTTGGCGGTAAGAGAAGCTCTGCAACGCTTGACCATGGAACAGGGGCTATCTGAGGGACAAACAATGAAGGAAAGAGGCTTGGGCATATCTCGGGTGCAAGGGGAAGGTCGTGGCGGTGGTGGTTTGGGCGCTAGGGCTTCGTGGAAGGCCGTCCATGGTGAGGTGGCTTGGCCGGGGCGGAGAAGATGGTCGCCAGCGGTCTAGGGGTGTGGAAAGGCTAGGGCAAGACTTGGGTTCAGTTTTTAGGATCCTGGTGGTGCTAATGGTGAAGGCAATTGAGAAATTGTGGAGGTATACGACGAGTGGGAGTTTGGGCTCAGCATCGATTAGAGAGGGGCAGCAGGAATCTAGCCGGAATTAGGGAAGGAGAAGGCAGTGGTTGCCAATGCGGGTTAGAAGAGGGCATGGCACAACTTTTATAGCCCTTGGGAGGCGGTGGGAGCAGTAGAGGCTTCACTAGTGAGATGGCATGTGGCCAACGGGAGAGGTAGTGAGAGGTCTCGACGGTGGTTGGCAGCTACAGGGGTGAGGTTGGTGAGCGGTGTGGCACCTCGGTTTTGGAGCTTCCTCGAACGATGGGATGCGACGGTCAAGAATAGCTGGTGCGGCTTGACGGTCGTGAGAGCTCGCTTGGTAGCAGTTGCAAATCCAATCCTAACTGCTCCATCGCGTGGTCGGGACTCATTAATGGGTGGTATCAGGCATGGCAGTCAAGGGTACGACCTTGCAAGGTGGCAGTGGTGATGGTTGGTTGTGGTGACAATGAATAGCGAAGAGCAGAGTGTCGGAGAGGGAACAGTGGAGGAAATGGACTTTGGGAAGGCGCCAATGGCTAGAGGAGACGGGAAATCAAAAGAAGAAAGCACATTTGACCTGGAAATTTTCGAATTGGGTAAGAAATCAAAGTTCAGCCAAATTTCAAGAAAATTCAAAATTTTGAAAATTTTTAGGTGGTTACATTATACTACAAGAACAGATTTGATCGTCGGACTAAAAAGAATGTAGAAATTTCCTTATGGTTAATTCTTAATTGAGTCGACACTCGACACACACAATCCCCTTATTGCAACTAAGATTGCGACATCTCTAAATCATGGAGTACTGTTATTTTATTTATCATTTCATGCACCTAGAACACTGGAGTATAGGTTTGCTTTTATATAGCTAACTGCTATTTACATCCATTCTCTGCATAAAAATTGCAGTGATATGATGTTATAAGTACTATATTGATGCTGAACACAAACTCATGCTAAGTTGGTCTACATAGATTATGCAAAAATCGATCCCTACCTGATTCTAATTAACAATTGAGAGCTAGATGGAAAAAAGTTGATGCAAGTGTCCCATCAGTTTTGTCTTTGGGAATTCATCGAGAGGAGGAGCTCCTTGTTCTATGTGCGTACAGTGTTCTGTGCGTACAAATTAGTGGACAAGCAATGCTGTACTTAATTAGAAAAGGAAGTTCTTACAGTGATATGCTATGCCTACACAGCAGGTCAGCGACACAGCTGCTAATATGTAGGCATGCATATATACTCATCACGATTAATTTCCTATTGCATGGTTTGACCCAGAAAATTAAAGAATTCCATGGTCAAATCCATTTGCAAGAAGTTGGGTACATAGTACATCCAATATGATTCAAAACGAAAATGTATTAAATTAATTAGCAACAAAAATATCCATGTGTTGGAGCACGTAGGCAGATCTAAAATATTTATAATGATAAATAATTAACAATGTTGTTTATTGATGTTATTTGATACATATAATGTGTGTAAACTTATTTTGGTTAAGTTGTAAAGAACTTATGCCGGAAAAAAATATTATTTTGGTCTTTGCATGTGCAAGGTAAGTCAGAGACGATAATGGTCTACGATATGGACTAGAAGATATCTTAGTGTAAAGTCATGGTTCAGAGGGTCAAAAATGCTTGAGGAGATGATTATGCTTTTGTTGCAGGCTCGTGGAGATCAAAGATTGATGATATGTGTTAGAGCTATGGAGTGCGGTTCGAAGGCTACGACACGTGATAATTTTGAAGTGTCCAAAATTAGGTAGTGTGACAAAATTTGAAAAGCCCATGTTACATAAAGGTTTTAGGTCATTTATTTATTGGAATTAGAAAAGAACTCATGATCTTAGAGATAAAATCATAATTTAGGTCCCAAAGACTGATAAATACAATTTTTATGTTAGAGTTTAAGAGGTGTCAAAAAGACACTTTATAGCTATAAATATATTCCAATAATAAAAAATTAGGTCTAATTCAAAGAAAAATTCGTTGCATGAATCCGGTCTCGAGTGCGACTTCTCCATCGATCGCCAGGCTGCCTTGTCCGCATCCGCTGCCATCGATCGCGAGGGTGGGTCAGTCAGCCAGATCACAGCCACGAGCGCGCGGCACCTGCTGCTCTCCTCTTCTCCGCCCCCGCAAGTCTACTACAGGCCAAGGGCAGCCGGAAATTCTCTTAATTGGTCTCCTGCACGCGTTGCTCACTTTCTGAGCAAAACCTGCCTCTTCCTGCTAATCTACTCGATGTGTGTTGTTGCAAAAAAATTAACGCAGCATCATCCAGTGAAAATCAACATCTATAAATTTTTAATTTGCTACATACTATGACTGTAGTAGTTCGCTGCAATATAAAAAAACTTTTTTCTCTTATGTTGTTTTTTATTTTTGTGTTATTGTTATGATTGGTAAGTTGAAAGAGCAGAAGATAGTAGAATTGTAAAAGAAAAACTTCGCTGTGAATTATAATTATTTATCTTACTTTGGTTACCATCGACGATTTTATAATATACATGACGGTTAAGCCTTTTAAGCCCGAGGATGCTTCTTTTTGAAATAAATTTTGCAAAATCACGTTATGATTGTTAAAACTATCTTAGGCTGCGATCAGAACGGAGTTTTTTTCACTGTTTAGCGATTAAAACACTGTAGCAAATGATTTTAAACATCAGAGCACTTTTGTCACGTAGTGAAATTTTTTTTGTTTTTGGTTTTTTGCGTTCCGTTTTTTTTTCTCATATTCCTTTGCATTCTCCGCACTAGACTAGCGAGCCGTTTTTATTTTTATATTTTTTAAAATTTAATTATGCCTAACATGCCACTCAGCTACAGTAAAAAATCAACCAGCTACAGTGTTTTTTCAGCAAAAATCAAAAATCATCGTTATTTCGATCACCCCTTATAACCACATTTTTAAGGACGAGTATCACAAAACTACACCCACTTTAACGATCATTTCACAGAACTGTTCGTCGAATCCAAGGTCTTTCAATCCTGGCCCACAGGTCACTTTCACATCCTCGCAACTCTGTCGTATGCTCACATGGATGAACTTGCCACGCATGCGACACGTCATCTAGCTTGCGTGGCGCGGGTCTGTGTGGGGGCTCAATGTCTTCGAGGGAAAGGAACCCAAACACTTACTCAAGTCCATCCATGACAGCAAACGGGGTAGTTGGAGGATGTGGGACCGACCGGTGGGTCAGGGATGTCAGTCCTATTGGATTCCATGAAAGTGTAGTTTTGCAAAACAATTAGGCAGAATAAGTGTAGTTCTATTGTACATATCCTTAAATATACAATTTTGTGATAGTTTTGCGATCGTAGTGTGATTTTAACGAAATTTACTCTTCTTTTTGAGAGATATATATTTACATTTGCGTTGTTTTAGTGACTTACAAAAGCAATATAACAACTTCAAATTGTCAGGTTCACTGTTCATGCATGCATGGGAAGATCGATGGATTTTTCAACAAAGTACAACTGCGGTGTATTTTGTTATGTTTACGCAAAAGTACAGAAATATAGCGTATGTTTGTTCTGTTTCGTTCTTTTCTTTGTCTAGTTCAGTTCAAAAGTTCTACATTTTAGAAAGAAAAACTTGTTTCCAAAAGCACATTTTAGCTACAGATAGAAACCCTGAGATCAGTCCGGTGGATATCTGAAATTTCTCAAAATAATTGTTTGTTTTCTGGTTAGTTATTGGTTAACTAGGCATATGGATAATCAACATTAAATTCCATCCAGTGTCCCTAATAGTGATCTGCAAGGACTAATTTATTAAGCAGAAATTTTCTACAGGAGAATTTAAGACCAAATGAACACTTTTTGTGAGGAAAATTTTTTGAACGGATTATGATAGGACAATTTTTTTAGAGGATTGAGAGTAGAATTTAGCCATTGGAATGTACACTTTGGGCCAGCTGTGCACTTGGGGCCTTAGGCCTATGAGGGGCATACACATGCATGGGCCATACATTTCCCGTGTTGTTGTAAGGCTACTAGGCCGAGCTTCAAATATAAGCCCAAAAAGTTCGGGCCGATTGTTGCACCCATCCAACGGCTTTGAAGTGCCGAAAGGCTCCCGATTCGGTATACCAGACACTTTTTGGAGAGCCCCTATCATCAGAAAAATCGTGCATGTTTCAGATCCTATTTTTTTGGGCAACATGGTTTTTTAACTATGATTGATAACTTTTATTTGTACTCTTTAAAATGACAGTGGATAACGTAGATATCAACATGAATGACACACATAGTTTTCTAGACCCAGAAAACCGTTTAAAGGAAAGTTACTTGAAGAAACCGCTCTGTTTATTTTAGCTTCCAGAGAAATCAAAGTTAAAAGCCATCAAAAAGAAAAAAAAGAAGAAGAGGCACTTAGTAAGACCTAGACATAGGAATGGAAACAGATAGACATAGGAATGGAAACAGATCGAATACGAATAGAATAATCTCAAATACAAATACGAATTCATATTTTTAAATGAATATAAATACAAATTTATATATTTAAAATAAATATGAATACTAATTCGAACGTTCTCGGATACGAATATAAATCGAATGTTCTCGAATACGAACATGAATTGAATGTCGTAATGAATACAAATTTGAATCGAATATGCATTTACTTTGGTCGAATGCGAATATCCTTAAATTTTTGTAACAAATTTCGGTAGAACAAATTTATGTAACATGACTATATGTCTACATGAGCTAGTAGTGTAGCACATAGAGTTAAAAATTATGCCATGTAATTTTTGAAATTATGTCACGTAATTTTTACTTCTTGCTTTTGAACCTTGATTCTTCAGAAAATTACTTACTACAATCATCCTTAGGGAAATCGCTCTAAATAGAAATGGATCGAATAGTTTTGAATACGGATATGAACATGAACATGAACATTCTCAAATACAAATACAAATATTCTTGAAAACGAATACGAACATTCTCGAATATAGATTTTACTTACCACATTTGCATTTTCATATATATCTTTACTACTATAAAAGAAGGAGTTGGTGGTTGATGAGTCCTCCCTCATATCTCTCCCCTCACTTTTTTAAGCCATTCGATTCGCTATAACTAATCTGAACCGTCCGTCTCCTAAACCCTACCTCTCCCCCAGCGCCCGGCCCCCTAATCCCATCACTCCTGCGCCCCGCCCGGCGCTCTCTCGCTTCCCCACACCCTGCCCTCGCCTCGTTCTCCCGCGCCCCACCTCCCCTCGTTCTCCCGTGACCGCCCGCCCCTCGCTCTCCCCGCCTCCTCCTCCCCGCCCCGCGCCGCCTCCCTCCCCACCCCACGCCGCGCCGCCTCCCCCCCCCCCCGCGCGCGCCGCTGCCTCCTCCCTCCTCCCCTTCCTCTCCCCGCCGCCTCCCCTTTCCACGCCGCCGCCTCCTCCTCCTCCTCCTCCTCCCGGCCTCCCCTCCTCCCCTTCCCCTTCCCCGCCGCCTCCTCCCCTCCCCCGCCGCCTCCTCCTCTCTCCCACCTGCGCGCCGCCTCCTCCTCTCTCCCACTCGCGCCGCCTCCTCCCCACTCCGCGGACCTTCATCGCCGAGCGCTGCCCGGTGGGCGCCTCGCCGCCGGCGCCAGATCTTCACCGCCCGGCCTTGCCGATCCGCTTCACCACTTCTTCGCCCGCCGGGTCCGCCGCCGCCGTTCTTCCACGACACTTCATCCGACCGCCGCCGGGTTCTTCATCACCTCGCCTGGCCGCCGGATCTCTCCGCTCAGATCCGTCTGGGGCCGCCGCTGCCGCTGGCGTGGGAGCCGCTTGCCCCCCCACCCACCTCCTCCGCCCGCGCGCGCCGCCTCCTCTGCCACCCCGCGCGCGCATCCTCCTCGGGTGCCTCCTCCGCTCGCCGCCGCATCCTCCCCGCTCCGCCTAACGCCTCCTCCTCCCCACCCTCCGTAAGAGAGGGGCCTCGCGTATCATGCTCCGCGAAAGCCGAGGGGCCAGAGAAGCGAAGCGGAGAAAGTGAAGCGTGGGCGAAGTGAGCCACTCCCACCGTCGTCATCGCCTCCCATCCGTTCCCCACCAAGCCTTGACGAATCCTATCCACGCGCGCACACGGGCGAGTTGGATCGGAGATGGAGGAGGACGCTGCCGCGGAGGCGGTGCAGCTGATCGACGGCGAGGGTGAGTTCGCGGGCGACGCGGTGGAATGGTTCATGGCGCCATCGGCGCGCGCAGTCGCGCCTCCTACGCCGTCGTCTCCATCATGGGGCCCCAGAGTAGCGGTACGTACGTGCACGCCGGCCGATCGATCGATCGAATCGGTTGGTTCGATCGATCCCGTGCGCGGCGCTGGCCAATTGTTTGATCAAAAGTTTCCATCTCATCTTCTGTAAATTTTGCTAGGCATGAGTAGCGCGGCGCGCACTGTTCCATTGCTAATCAACAATGAAGTACATTAATTAGAATATTAGGTACTTCCCTCTCTCTAGAACCGCGTTCGTGATCGCGCATGCATTTGGTTGATCGGGTTAATAATGGCCATATATCATTGGTTCCTCTGTTAGATCGAGAGTTCATGCGGCATGTCACGCGCGCGCCGCCGCTTGGTTACTCGATGAGGGGTTTGGTTCGCGCGCCCGTGTAGCCGCGTATGCACGTTCAGTATTTGTTGAGCACTCGAATCGCGTTGGTTAATGAGCGTGCAATTCAGTTTGTTTGTTTGTGGAGTAGTATCGCAACCAAATCATTGAGTTTGTTGTCACCTTGTGGTTTTGTACATGCTCGCACAAGGTTGCTTGCATGTGGTGGCACTCGGCATAATAATGAGAAGGTGCCACACCGACAAGATGAACTTCGATAGGCTTTCATGAAAGGGTTGCATAGGTGGGTTAACCTCATATGTCTTTGGATGATCGGTTGTTTGCTTTGATAGTACAAATGTAGAAATCTGCACTTTGCTAGCGTGTGACATATGGTGGCATTGTTAGCGACTTTCGTATTTGTGATCCACCATGGTTTTTTCCAATTAGCGTTGTTCAAGGTTATTTTGATAAATGTGGATAGTTTGGAACCTTAATTGGCTAACGTGAGTGTCTTTGAAAGTAGCGCTTGTGCATATCTTTTTGAAGCCCCGAACTTGCCGACATGAATGATAGATCTCAAGCAAATAAAGGGCAATGTAGTCCCATAGCATCTGATTTTTCCAAATGCATAGATGTATTTTGTGATTAATATAATAACATTTATCTTTGAAACATGTATTCTTGGCTGATATGTGGGCTTTCTGCCCTTTTTTTACAAATAGATAGTATGTAGTTTAGAATTTAGTTGGGATTTATTTTCATCATACTTTTTCTTTGGAGCAGGAAAGAGTACCTTGTTGAACCAACTCTTCAGTACTAATTTCAGGAAGATGGATGCATTCAGGGGAAGGTATATACCATTTTCTTTCCCCCACATGATATAAATCTGTGCATCATGTTGTTTATTTTATTTACTTATGATTAAATAATTGAGCAACTATCTCTTTCTTTGCTTGCCATTTTGCATGTCCGCTTGGCCACTTTCCCCTTCTCTTATCAAGAAATTGCAGCTCTCAAATGTAGTATGCACTATTAAAGTCTGATTTATGTTTAGGGAAAAAATGTTGATGTTCTATTTCTATTGTTAGGAGCCAAACTACCAAAGGCATCCTGGATAGCACGCTGTGTTGGTGTTGAGCCTTGTCTTTGTTGTATTGGATTTGGAGGGGACTGATGGAAGAGAAAGAGGAGAGGTATGCTTCCGTACACAATTCAATTTGCCTGTTCAATATCTTTTAGCAAAGCTTTTGGAGTAGCAATGTGCAATGGTACAGAATTGTTGGAAGTACACTTTGTAGACTTGCTAACTATAGTTGTTCTGAACATCTGATGTGGTTTCACATAACAATCACCAAACCCTGGCAGTTAGACCTAGCTCAGATAAGAAATATATAACACTACATAACTTTTTTGTTCTTTCTTTGAGTTTTTAGTGCCAGCACAGAAAATTTGGAACTTGGATCATGGAACAAGACAAGTTTAAGAATAATACTTGATATTAACATAAGGTTGTTTTCATTTGTCTTTTGTGCTATGTTACCTGAAATTCATACAATCAGGCTCAGTTAGCATTACTTAGTACTCCCTTTCCTCCTGCGGTGATGGCATTATCTCTGAACAGCTCAAGCTTGCAAATTTTGGTTTACAAATATTGCTTGAACATCCCATTGTCATTTCTTTTGACTTTCCTTTCTTCATGTAAGAAATGTAAACGTTGTTGATCCTCCAATGAACAAAAATGAACTTAATCTGCTTGCTTAGTACTTATTTTATAAAAGGTGCCACGAGTTGAAGCAACTTGAGCATGGCGTGTGGATGAGTCTTATTAGACATATTGCTGTAAGGAGGTTAGTGGGTACACATTCTTTTCGGACACATCTGTTTGTTTGCCTCATTTTAGGATGACACTGCATCTGAAAAGCAAAGTGCGTTATTTGCTCTTGCAATTTCAGATATAGTTCTGATTAACATGTGAGTCATTTTCTATGATCTAACTATATGTTACTGAGCTAATATTTTGATATTATGAATATGATAACTTCCTCCCATGGCCTTAGGTTTAAGCCTTAGTTCGTGCACTTACTTTCTGACTTTGTATTGTCATCATGTGTATGCCTATGGTGGTGCCATGATATCGGTTGGGAGCAAGCTGCCAATAAACCACTTCTAAAGACAGTATTTGAGGTACCGAGGTGTAACCTTTCTGTTCTTTCAGGTGTACCCTTGTAGATGGGATATATAGTCCTGATGTATTTGTAACATTCGGACAACTGGTTATGTAGGCCATGATGCGTTTGTTCAGTCCTCGAAAGACAACACTATTATTTGTTATACGTGATAAAACCAGGGTTTGCCTCTCTTTGTTATCTTCCTTTCTTGAATATATTTACTATTATGTTTTCATGCAAGCTATTGGAAATATAATCTTATCTTTGCCCCCATTTACTTGGGCAAATCTCAGACGCATTGTTATTTTATTTGATTTTTCGTTGCAACGCACGGGCACCTTACTAGTAAATATCAAATAAAGTAGATTATCCTTTACCGTTTTCGTTCACAACCGTCCCAGCTACCGACGAATCGATAATATTAAGATGAAGTTTGCTAAAAAGAAAAAAAAAGAAAAACCATTGTTTCTAACATTGCACCGCGCTCTCTGTTCCAATGTGCCTGCAGATACATGCTACACCGGATGAAAAGGCCGGGGAGATTTAAAGGAAGCTATTTAGCTAGCACGCAACCAGAAACGTCGGAGCATACATGCATATCAGTCTCGATGGAGGCCTTGTCGACCGTGCGCATCATGTAGTTTTGTTTGCACACCAGTGACAGGCGCTTCTCCCTGTGGGATTTTTTGGATATCGTACGTGCCCTTCAATTTGCAGCTAGCTAGCTGGAGCTGCAAGCCAGGGAAATGGACCCTTTGCAGCAGCATACTTATTTTGGTGTGTAACTGAATCATCCAGAAGCACCACGTGTGCTTGCAAAAAAATATATATGTTGGTGTATCTTTGGTACCTAAGACTAGTAATACCATAGTTAGCCCTCTTTGGATCACTGAAATTTTAACAGAAAACAGTTTACTTTTTGTAGAAATTAGAAGAAAAAATCTCTGTGTTTTAAACGTGGCCTAAATTGGAGGGTGATTGTGACAACCCAAAAATTTGAATTTGAGCAAATTTCATTTGAATTTGGAGGGTTTTGCCAAATCCGAAAAATCCAGCCAAAAATCCAATTTCCTTTTTCGGAATTACACTTTCCACCTTGAGAAGGTGCACTCTTGTTGCCCGTCTTCTCCCCTGTTGCCGCTTGCCTCATGTCGCACCGCCTTTCACACATGCCCACACGCCTCAATCCCCGTCGTCTTCGCCAACACCAAACTACGCTAGCACTTGCGCCACCTCACTCGCCACTTCATGCCAACATTAATCGCTGCCCGCACCAGCGCCACGCCATTCTTGCCATCGATTTGCACCGTCGCCAATCCACATCACCAACTACTTGACATGTCACGCTGCCGTTATTCTTCGCCGCCACCTCGCATGCCCGCTCTAGGGAGGAACAACAATTCTTGCGCCACTAGCACTATTGGCCTCGTCTCACAGCACTATTGGCACCACTGCCTTCACCACCTACATAGCCAAGCTCTATGACCCCTCACTCACTTTCCGAACCGCCCTACGCCCACTGCCACCTTTTCTCCCTCCACTTCGGTGACGTCGTGTCACAATCGTCGAATCCCAAATATGCATCGGTGAGCATAATTTCAATTCCTCGCCTTTTCCTCCTTTTCTAGTCCAATTGCTCGCATCCTTAGCACCTCCTCATCACCACAAATCTATCCCCTAGCTTCCCGCCTAGCCTCGCTGCCCCTAGCTCATTGTTGCCATGCAACATCGCTCTAGCACCAACGGTCATCATCAGTAGACCTCCTCAAGCCACCCGAACCAAGCCTTCATCACCACTGACCTCTCCTAATCTCCTAGATGCTCAAGCCCCGCCAATTTGGCCAAAGCTCGCCGTAGCTCCGCAATCGTCAGCCATCTCCAAGTTGCCACCATCCGCGCGTGTGCCCAAAATGGGTTGCTTGTCGTACCACCACTTGCCGCTGTCCGCTATCGCCATCGCTACATTTGGCACCACTACCACTTTCCTCTACTTGGCCACCATGGCAGCGAGCTCTAGCTCACTCTAGTGTGAGCTGGGCCATGAGCTCCATGGGACAATAAAGGTGGATTGACAAAGCTAGCTCAAGCTAGCTTTTGGCCCAATCAGCAAATTGAGCCAAGAAAGTACTATGCAGCCCAACACTATTTACAGCTCAACCTAATAATATTCACCAACAGGCCAACACTGTATAACTCGTTAATTTCAGCCTAAACCCATTACTAGGTATCAAACCCAACCCACTAGAAATAGTACCAATCGATGCTATTCACTTAAACCGTTACTATTCACCTAGAATCCATTAAACTCTTTATACTTATTTCGACCGTTTTGAGTCTGTCTAACCCATTTTTAGCCCCGTTCAACCTAACCAAGTTTAGTTTAAATTTTATCCGTCCAAACTCACATTGTTTTATATATTTTTTGGATTTTTTTTATTTTACTTTATTCCCAACTTTCATCATACAAAGTACGGACTTATTTGTATTCGTTCTTTTGTATTAACATATGGATTCGACAAGCTGACCAATGAAGAAGCTAGTGGAGCAACTAAAGTAAATGGTGTTAAACCTAAAACCTATGAAGAGGCAATCGAAAACACTGGATAAGAAAGCAAGGCACATGTTATTGATCATATTGATCCTATATTATTTACTTATTATTACTTTGATTTATGTTAATTGATCATTGTCATTTTTATAAAGTAATAATTTGGAATGATATAATAAATGGTTAGATCCAATAATTGAAAAGCCCATTCATGCTCTTGTAAGCCATATTCGCTTTGACAACCATAAGTATTATTATATGAAATCACCCCATTGGTAATTAGTAGGTATATTAGAAAAATATAAATGATTTACAAACATTGTTAAAGATTATCCAGTCTAGCATCGGCAGATTTTGAAACAAAGCTGAATATGGAGGATTTTTAATGAGCAACCACTAGTTGATTAGGGCCCGTGACCTCACCCAAAAATTGACTCTGTTTTGATATGGTGGTATGTCGGTGCGCACGTGGTATGTGAATGATAGCATCATCTATGATAAATAAGGATTGGACCCTTGTGCCAAATAAATAACATATAACTTGCTTAATCACGAGCTTGACTTGTCAAACTGGTCTAGCACACTGCTTGATTCAATCTAACATCTGCGGGGTGATGGTTATCCTAGGATTATTTGGATAGCCCGCAGGGAAAAATGGGTGAGATGGAAGTTGGGCTCGTTGTTCCACTTGCTAATTTTCACAACGGTAGGTCCACTCAACGTTGGGCTACGATTTTTGCACTGTCCAATGGATTTCTAAAGGTGGTTCAATGATTCCTAGCCTAGCAGAGAAGCTAGAATAAAAAGAGCTGTGAAACAATCTTATTATTCTCAGCTTAGTTGCACGTTGTCATGTTGTATATCTACAGTTTGATATTATGAGTCTGAGATATCTTATAGGTAAGTTTAGGCAAATCTGCAAAGTGTAACAAATGGTATTCGAATACACCATACTTTTAGTCAATGGAGCCGTGTTTTATGGGCAATTCCCATAACAAGGCATAAGTAAATTTTGAATGATTTCAATGTGAAAATTGTGGATAACAAAATCTTCTTGCTAATTTGCTTATTGAATGCTAGTGCACTCAAATTTGCTTATTTTTTTTCAGAACAAACATTTGAAGAAGGAATGATGCATCAATTAACATGTTACTATTACGACCGCACTCATACGTTTCTATGGGATTTCATCAATTCTTTTATATGTAAGTTAAGTTTTTGGCTTGGACGTCTATAAAGCTGTTGTAGTTTGGACGTTAGGTTATATTTCAAATCAGGCTAATTCTTTTTAAATATTCTTGAGCAGGTATGATATTTTTTGTTTGCAACTGAACTCCTGGACTATTGCGGGAAATATGACAGTCTTATTCTTAAAATGGGGTCGTCACAGTGATCATTAGCAATAAGATTAATCTAATTATAGATGAATTATTGTGTGTTTAAACAGTGTTTCTTAGTGGACTGGCTAGCTGCTAGCTAGCTCCCTGGGCAGGCCAAGGGGCTCTCCGGCGCTGAGCTCCCTGCCAACGAAACACACGCCTCAGAAACTCAGCACTGCCGGCCCCGCCGACAGCTCTCGTGTGGCTGTCGTCGGCGACCTGAAAACGGCGGGGCCGAAAGCCGACCCGGTCGGAATATTCGTCGGTCGGATTTCGGATTGAGCTACACTCTTTCTCTCCTTGGACGCTTCCATCCATGGACGAACCATCAACGATGCATAGTAATGCACTACTCCAACAGCAGCTGCATGTGGTCCATGCATTGCGTGGACGGATGCTCATCTTATGAAAGAATGAGCAATCATCATATGCCTTTCGATCTCTCGTGTTCATCGAAGCAGCAGCATATATGAATGTGCATGGCCTTTGAGGTACATGCATGATTGATTAAGAACTAATCAGATGCATGAAGTGTGCTGTGCATATATAATTGCTTGTTAATTGGGGAGGAGGAACATATTAAAGATATATGACCGAATAGCAACAGAGGGTAAATAATGCCATTCAAATTTTCTCCAATTATTCTTGATCTTTGACTCAAGTAACTACAGAGTTACCAAACAATAGCCAAAATCCCAAACAAAAAGCTTAAAGAATCAAACTATGAAAATCACTGAACCCTGGAGGTCCAACTGTCATCAAGCCACCAGCCTGACCTCCTGCTGATCAGAACATCAGATGCAAGCCAGCATGCCCGGTGGTAAAGATTTGATTGGTTCCCTGTCCAGAATAGCCCGAAGCAACTCAAGAAATGGTGCAACTTTCAAAATACAAATCCAAATGCTATAAAATTTTTACACACCTTGCTTAAGGTCTCTGTAACTTATTCTACCAATGGATTATAAAAATCCATATTAAAGTTTAGACTTTTTAAAGATTGAAGGAAGATTGCATCAAATCTGAGTAAAATATAAAAACAATGAATATGATTTACTTGTGGACAGACGATGGCCAAGATAACTTTAAATATATTCTTACATATCACAGCAAACAAGAACACCAAAGAAATTAAACCAAGTACCCTTGAATTACAAAATCACTTGGTGAGGCCAAAATCAAGCAAAATCAGATTTCTTCATGAACTTGCAATCAAAGTACCTAGATCGGTGGAGATTGATTTCTAAAAGCTATCTTCATCTCTTATACGTCCTTGGCGCAACAATATCAAAAAGAGAGAAGAGAAGAGGAAAAATCAATCAAGTTAAGAGCAAATCAATCAATACAAGATAAATTCATAAAGATGGACAAAGATTGATATTTTGCTACTTGAGGATGAAGGTGTTACAGCCACTCCACTTGGAGGATAAGAGAGTATAACACAACACTCAACTTCTCTCAAACTCTAACCCTAACACTGGTGAACCCTTGGTCTCAAGAGAGGATAGTTGGATGGTCAATTACAAGTCTCTATCCCAACTCGTTAAATAGATAGGCTAGTTAATCACATCTAACCCTTAATAGATACTATTCACTTAGCATAATAGAGAAATCCAATGATCCCCTACACACGGGTTTTAACTCACACACTACACTTATGCATGCATTTTAAAGCACATATGTCTGAATCCGCTAAATCCTTAGTCTTGATCCAATTTAATCTTCTCAGCTTTTTCTAAACCTAAGTTGCTTTCCCAAGTACCGTGATTTGCTTCAAGGTAGTTTTTGGTATTTTGGTCAAGCTACTATCCTTTCTTGACTCGGTCATCTCCTTCTATTACAAGCAATCATCATACTTACCATATGTAGGTGCATCACTGGATTGCCACGTGTCCGCAAGTCTCTCCTGTTCTGGTTTCACTGTGTCACACCTCACTTGGACCGATCAAGCCACATAGTGCAACTTGCTATTCAAATTTTTCTTTAGTATTTTCTGTTTTTCTCATGTCATACTTGGTCTCATCATCTCACTTAGCATTCTCAATCGTTCTGAGTCTTGATTCCTCCTTGAGCGTAGCCCCGATCATCGCCATTAACTATGGTTGACTCCAACTGACCCTGCACATCCAATGACAAATCAATTATTTCTGAGCATAAGTTTTTCATAACTTAACCTACATTAGTAGAGATGGCAATTCCTCCCGCGGGGGCGGGGCTCCGCAGGGAATATCCCCATGGGGGGCGGGGACGGGGGGATAATATCCCCCGTGGGGGGAATGGGGTGGGGCCCCGCTATGCTAGCAGGGCAGGGACGGGGTCATTCTCGCCCCATGAGGCCTCACGGGGACCCGAAAAAAATAAAAATAAATATATTTAATAATATTATAGTTTTTTAATATAGAAGATTGTATTCTTCTCTTATATATTTAGACTAAAACTTGAATTTATATGTTAGAATATATATTTTGAAGCTATATTTTTTTAAAATATGCTTAAGTAATTATAAATTAATAAATAAATTTAAATTATTATTTTTAAAAATAAATTTAATCTTTTTTATCCCCCCGCGGGCCCCACGGGACCCCCGCGGGGACCGGAGACGGAGGGCCATCTCCCCCCGCGAGGCTTAACGGGGCGGGGCGGGGGCCAGCTCGCGGGGGGCGGGGCCGCGGAGGTTTCCCCCGTGACCCCCTCCCCCCTGCCCCGTTGCCATCCCTATACATTAGTAGTAACAAATCTCATGCAATATATACCTACTGACCTAGGTCACTCAAACTCTTCCTATGACTCAAACTCCCCAAAACCAAAACCCTGGTGAAGCAACTATGTCTAGCTGGTCTGACTAGATCTCAATCCTAGTCAGGCCGCTAAATGCCGTGGTTTGAATCGCAGAAATACACCGGTCAAATCGGTGGTGAAATCCGGTCTGACCGCCTCCTTAAGTCGGATTGACCGGCCGTCCTGCAAATAATTCTAGAAATCGATAATTTTCAATTTCAAATTTCCAACCTTCTCAAATTGCAATGGTTTAACACAACATAATTCATGACTCTCTCATATGGTCCTTCAAAAGAGATGAAAGGGCAATAAAGTTGAGACAACGCCGACTCCTATTCTTGCCTTCTTAGCTATGCCACCAGGGACATTGCAACTGTTCTAGTTAGAGAAATCATTTTTGGCCAAAATTCAATGAAATTTGATTTTCTCGACCACCCTAAAAAAGCCCAATTCGGCAAAAAAAATTCTCCATCTCTTTCTCTCTCCCAGTCTCCCTCTCTCTCAATCTCCATCTACTCTTGTTCCCCGTCAACGCCGGTAAGGGAGGGGGGAGAGGGTATGGGCAAGGGACAGGGAGGCGATGACACGACATTGGCCGGGGATTTTTTTAAATATATTTGTACTTCTTGAATTTGGATTGTATGTTTGAATATTTTGACTGAAATTTTTCAAAAATATCCTAAAATTTTCAATTTTCATCTTTCTTGGAGGTTCGAATAATTTTTTCACTGAAATTGTTTCACCTAGTTCCACAATTTTAGATGTTTCTAGATGATGAATATTTCACATTATTCGGTCCATCAAGATATGTTTGGTCTGTAGCCACAATGATATCAATTATCGGCGAACAATATTTGGACATATATGCAGTTATGCGCAAGCGCGTGCCAGTTAATCCCAACCTAACTTTGTCCCCTTTACCTCCTCTATTCTTTTTTAGACGTCGTTTTAGAATACGGGCAGTCAACTTCTAAAAATTTTAACCTCTAATATACACATAAGCATTTAGATTTGTCACATGAAAATGGTATCACTAGATTTTTCATCAAAAATACGTTCGTAACATTATTTTTAATACTTTTTGTTAAATACAATTAGAGAATGTTACGGTAAAAAGTGTGTATTGGAAACCGTATCGATATCTAAAATGACAAGTAAAAAAAGAACGGATACAATATTATGTAAACGAGAACTAACAATTAAATAGCGTCTCAAAACCCTTTGAAATAGCGCTAAAAATATCATTTTTTCTCTATCTCAAAACATTCGCTTTTTTAACCCTTTTTTTTTTGCGCAAGTGTGACACGATAGTGATGTAACACGAGATTTTGTTGCATGCGATTCGTGGCGAACATAGTACACGTACCCCGATCTCCGATGGGTGCGTTTCACGTTTTGACCGCAGGTTTATCTATGGATATTTGGTACGCTGCAAATCTTGAATTAGTGGCCCAGATTAGAGCCCTTACCTCTCATTTATCCGCACAATTTTTGCACCCCGGAAAAGAGAGAGAGAAAACTCCCCCATCCTGTGTGCGCCGCTCTCTGATTTGGTATGATTTGACACGGCAGAATCGTCCAATTCTGTTATCTCCGATGCTACTAGCTGAAATATTACTGTAGCCTACGTGTGCAATACACCCGAAAGTTCTTTCTCTGTTCATCGCAGCAATCATGCCCTAGATATTATTATCAATACCACTCTACTGTGTTTGCAGGTTTTCACAAACAACTCGCCCCTATTTCTCAGCCATTTTGTAACGCAGAAGTTTTACATCAGACAGTATAATCCTAAAAAAATTCTCGTGTTCAAGCGTTTCCTCAAATTTAACTCCAATTTGACGGCTTGGTTTGGTGCCTAATTTTACCACGCCAAAACTTAAGTACGCAATAGCTTTTTAGGTGGATGTTTGTAGCTCGTGACAATCTAGGTTCGAAAGTGCTCGGCTTAAGCACTGTATCTACAGTACTTTTGGCCAAAAACTATGTTTTTAGAACGGAATCTAAAGGTTAATTATAGTATATATTATACTGACTTCATATATATTAGTTAAAATTATATATAAATATCTATCTTTCCATAACATCTCTCATAAACAATAAAAATTATAAGTTATAAACCAAAAAACCTAAATCACAAGCTAAAAACCCCACCCAAGAGCTCACGTACCGAAGACTCAATTTGTCAACCAAAACTTAGCCACACCAAAAGCTCACGTACTACGCTTCAATCCGAAGACTCAATTTTTTGTCATTGGTTGTTTCTTCAAGACACTATGATAAGAAACTAGGTTCATTGCAAAACTTAGCCACACTTATGCAAATCTAATTAATGGAAACTATAAGCATTAATAAGGAGAAAGTTGACCATCAGGCCCTCCCGGCATTTCTTGAACTCACACCGGTTAGGTACGTAGAGCAACACACGTGCTTCGGATTTGGTGTGCCGATGCGTTCTCCAATAATTGTGGATTGATGGCAGAACCGGCCATGTAGGGCCTTTACCCGTCAGACTTCCTTGTCATGACAGTGAAACAATAGAAGAAGAAGAAGAAGAAGAGATTATTAAACCGGCGCCATGGATCAGCTCGCTCTCACTCTCAGGTCTCGAGAAAAGTAACAGCAAGGGTGGTGCCAGCTGATGCTGACAAGGACCTAACTTGGGAGCACCCAGGTGTCACAACAGGTGTCTGCATCCGCCATTAGCTAGTTTGATTTACCTCTGTCCCTCTAGTATGACTGTTTCTTGTGTGTGATGCTGTGGCCAGGGCAGGCTAGCTGCTGGGTGTCGACTTTTTACTCCATTCCAACACAGAAGTGTTGGCTGCCTGGTACAGTCCAGTGCTTGGAAAGCTATGGGTTGGCTGCCTTATCCTATCATCCGCAACCCGGCCAAACCCCAACTAGTCTTCGCCTCTGATATTTTTGATTGCAGTCGATAGTTTTTAACTATAATTAATAGCTTTTAATTATATCTAATAATTTATATATATATTTTTTAAGATAACAGTGAAGATGCTGATATAAACGATGTACATAGTTTTAAACTCGAAAAATCGTTTACAGAATCCACTTTAAAAAACTGTCTCATTTATTTTGACTTTCGGAGAAACCAAAAATCCAAAAGAACAGAGCTACTACTCGCTTGGTCACAGAAGAGTGACACTCTAGAATATATTGTTTAAAATATATTATTTAGATATATATATATATATATAATGATACAATTAATGTTTTCTAAAAAATAGTTTCACAATTAACCCATTATTGGGTTGGGCCGGGGCACCGAATTCATACGGAAGGAATATAAGCATTTCCCTTGGAAGCGTTCTATTCCATTTTCCAGCAGCACTGTTCCATTTGTCTCGGTTACCACAACAAATGGACAGAAGGCAGCACTACTCTCAACACACGTCAATTTGGTCCTAACCGGAATGTTCAACGAACCAAAGGCTTCCTCCTCTTTTTAATATACAGTAGATGTGGATCTTTTTCTTTTGGTTTCTAAAAACTGTTTTAAATTTTTTTTATGATAAGTAATTTTTAAATAGAATATTTTTTTAAGATTAGATCTACAAATTAATTGTAGTACATACTATAACAATTTTATTTATACAGCCAAAACCACATACAAGTTTTATTATTCCGTACTTTTTCTCATAAATAGACTAAAAGTTATAAACCGTAGCAAAAACTATAAGGTGAAACAAAAAAACTGCCCAATTCAGATATATATATGTATATAAAAAAAACCTAGGTGTTTCAAATGACTAATGCCGAGAACAATATTGATACATGTGTCTTTGTCACCTAGACATGGCGGACCAATAAACGTGATGCTTAAGTAGCGCCTTCGAATTTTGCAAGGGTTTATGTGTGAAACTAAACATGTTTCTAAACAGAGCTTAAAGATCTTGTAGCTTAGATGACATATATGTTGTTGTAGCTAGAAAATTATGATTGACAATAAACAGCATGTATGGGTATTTGTTTCATGCTTTTCTTAAGTAATTTTAGGAGATGAAGTGCTTCCAAATCATTTTTAAAATGTCCTTTTCACTATCTTAGACGAGCGGTGATGTGCTTTTCAAATGATCGTCGAAAGCATTCTCATAATACTATGTATATATATTTTCTATTACACCTAATTAGATATTATGATATGTACTTCCTTCAGTCACAAATACATATCGTTTTAGATATCAACACGTCTCTAAAGCGTAATTTTGATCACTAATTTTTTATTATAATATATTTATAAAACCCATAAAACTATAATATTATGAAAATACTTTTTGAGACATATATATATATAATTTTTATATATCTAATCTAAATATTTTAAAATATATCAACAATTAAAATTTTATTAGTTCAATTGTACGTATTTTAAAACGGTATGGAGTGTCAGAGGCTCGCAGGTAGCCTGCTTCACTATGATAAATTGCATTAACACTTATATTATGGAAGTTAGTACTATGCAAGGACAGGTTCATATGGTCTTTTATGCTCTGCATAGTCCAATCACTTTCGCTGTGTGACCACGTGTGTGGCCCCAGGATTTTGTGTACGAGCCCCGTGGCTTGTCTGGTGTGCACGTGGCATCTCCTTAGCCGCTATTTCCTACATCTCAAACGTGAAGTACTAGAGCATTGGCGTATGATCTAACGACCTGGTGAGCCACATTTGAAAGTTTTTTTTTTTGCTCACTTGTAACCAGCCGTCAAGCCCTGGTTTTTTTGGTAGTGCTCATTCTAGTTTAAAGATAATTTTTATTTTTAATTTCTATTTTTTTTATTATTTAGTAATTTTATCTTTTTCTATTTTTAGGTTTTTTTCTTTTCTTTTTTCTCGTATTTCAATGTATTGTTCATGATGGGATAACATGTTTTTTCTATTTTTAAATTTTTTAAATTTAATTATACCAAATAAATCAACTCAGATACAGTAAAATATAAATCAACTATAATAAAAAAAAATCATAAGTTAATACCATTTCGAACGTCCCGTGTGACCACCATAAGTCACCTACCTGGCTTTTCATGTGCACGATGTGGCAAAACAACATTGTGGCTGCCAAGTAACTGCTTCCTCGTACCTTATGTACAATCATCACATTTATCTGCAGAATAGAAAGTTGAGTTGCTCATGTGAAATCATGAAAGTATTATCCTTTTCGTATCACGAGTGCTGATTCCTTTGCATGAGAATTCAGGTGAAATGGATGTAGATGTCATAACTTTATAACCGTAGGAGATCTGAATTGTGTTGGACTGTTGGTACATCAATCAATCTGCAAATACAATCCACTTCTATCCTCTTAGTCCGTGTTCCAAATAGCTTTTAACTTTTAAAAGCTACTTTTAAACGAAGTAAATTTTTAAGATAGTTTTTATAAGTTAGTAGTCATTATAGAAGCTGCTTTGAACAAAATGTCTTTTCAACGCGAGTATTTCTTACTTCCTTAACCTCTTTCATAATCAGCCAAAAGTCAAAAATCACATTTAAAAACTAAAAGCTACAGCATTTTGAACATAGCATCACTTTTTTTTTCTTGTCAAAACATGGAAACCATTGGGCCGCAACACAAGATGAATTAATATGGTGTCATTCTCGTCTTAGTTGAAATCTGCTTCGAGATGTATCCTCTTTTCGGGGAAATGATTGCATCTTGGATGACTAGTATATTTGGAGAGGGCAAATTGAAGACTGCTTCTAGGCTTTAAAAACAAGATAATACTCCACAGATCTTAAAGCACCTATGATTACTGATGGATTGGCACAAATTAATCAGTCTTTCAGCTCGTTGTTTGCTTCAGAAATGTGCACTTTCCATTTCATGGAGCATCAATAGTCTATACTATTCAGATTGTTGCTAAGTTTATGATCATAAAAAGAAATTTCAAAATCTAATGTCTTGAGTAGCCGTTTTTCTAGAAAAATGTATATTGCACATCAAATATGATAGATAACTTTGGAAAAAAATCATACACAAGATTTTCTTTGAACAACAAGAGAGGTCCTTGTAAGCCGTGAGAAGCTTTTGGGAACCTTTTTGGCCACCTATCATGTACGCTCCTTTTTTTCTTCTCCCCTATAAATTTGTCAACCTCTATCTCACATTGAGAGAGAGAGAGAGAGAGGGAGAGGGATGCACTAACTAATGAGCTGCTCTTATTCATGCAGAGTTTATCATAGGATTGGGTCATAAGCATTGTTGTTCGGTGCAGCTTCTCTTCTCAGTCTTCCTTATTCTTTTGTTCCCTTTGCCCTTAATTTGGATGTGCTGTTGAATGGTTGATATCTCTATCTTTGAAGTTCTAACTTTTCTTTGCCTCTACTGGAGAAGGCAAGCATTTTTTTGGGTTCTTTTGGGTCAATAGATTAGTTGTGACTTTTTTTATCTCCTACCTTATCCTGGACTTGTACATGCTCATCTTCTCTTAGGACAACAATGGCAAATAGTTCTCATGAATGTGGATGGCCATGAAAATCCCCAGTGCTATGGTTAAGTTCTACAAACTAGTGAAAATTCATGTAAGTTTGGTTGGCAATCTAAGTTTAGAAGAAACAAGATTCAGATAGCTATTTGCCTAGCTATATACTCGCTGATGAAATTATGAACTAGTTCTTTTATGGTATTTTGGTAATAGAAATTGAACATCAAATTTGATGTGAGTTTCAAATAGGGAGGTGAAAGATTTCCTACTGATGTGCATTTAAGAAGAAATTTCTGTCGTCTAAAGAGTCCTGAAGCTGCTTGTTGCAAGTGAAGTGATGCTCTAACATTTCCGTTGGTACTTTCACGAGTTTCTGTAAATCTGGGGTCTTTCTAGCTCTCTCATCAACATCTCCTGCACTTTCTGCAGGGTTTCATGTAGGGGAAGGAAAGCTGTTTTTTAGTTGCCTGATTGCCGTCAGAATCTGCGAAGTCTCTACAAGCAACAACGTCGTCGGTTAAGGCAGCCGGCACGGCAATGCCGGTTCCCCTTGCCCCTTTTCCAACACCTCCTGTGTCATTTACACCTCCCAATGGTACGGTTTCAAACTGGGTACTGCAAGAACACAGCTACTTTTGGCATTCTTTGATGTTGGTTGGTCACCCAGAAATGTTGTGTGTTAAGAGAAATATCACAAATTCAGTGTTTATCAAGATGTATATGTCATAAAGTTTACTATGCTTCACTCTTTTAGACTAGAAATCTAGATACCGCACTTTCATACGAAGCTCTTGAAGAAGTTATTCCATTTCCTGGTTCAGAACTTGCAGTACCTTCTGCTCATATATTTTTTTGGAAGTTCTGACAGAACAAATTAAGCTCAACATGTGCTCAATTAAGCTATAGAAGTTTCTCTGCTGATTTTGTTATTGCAATGCATGAAAGTGTTTTTCTGAAACGAAACTGAAAGTTATTGGTAAGTGAGATTCAGCCACTGAAGTGCTGCCTCTTTTCCGCAATTTCAGGGGCGCAAAGCCAGCTTGTCTGCTCCGGTTGCCGTAATCTGCTCATGTATTCAGCCGGCGCGACGTCAGTATGCTGCGCAGTTTGCAGTACCGTGACCGCTGTGCCGGCTCCCGGTATGCACATGAATCACTGATCTCTCTCAAGGATTTGTAAGTAATGTGGCATCTGAATATTGAGTTCCATCTATGAAAGATTAATACTAGTAGTGTCAATTCCATTCTCTCTATTCTATCTACTGTAACAAGAAGTAGCATCTGCTCTATGTGTGCGCTTCACATCTTCTAAACCTTACAAAAAAAGGTCTTTTGCTTCTTTTGTTGGTACAGAAATCTAGTTGCAGATTCCTCAGTAATATAGAGAGATCAAAGGGGATAGCTTGTTAGCCTTAAACCAAATGCAAGCAGCTTTGCATTTTCTGAAAGTTGTCCTGAAATGCAGCTTTCTGAGGATTTTTCCACCTGGATTTGGTGTAGGAACTGAGATGGCGCAATTAGTTTGCGGAGGATGCCACACTCTTCTGATGTACATACGTGGCGCAACAAGTGTACAATGTTCTTGCTGTCACACTGTCAACCTGGCTATGGAAGGTACGTCAACCAAACCTTTTCATTCTCCTCTTCCTCAGCTGCAAATGGTATATTCTGTGGTTTTGATTCCTTTGTGAAAAATCATCCTTCTGAACAGAATATATTCTGTGTCTGAAAGCTGTAGCAATCAGTCGATAACAATTAACATCATAGAATTGGCTTATCCTGAAGTCGTACTCATCAAAATTGGACAGTAGGATGTCCATTTGTTGTGATTCAGAAAACGAAAAAAGGTTTGACAAGGATATCCTAGATCTATCAAAAGTTCAATGAATATCTTCTGGAATTACTAGAAGTCTGGCAAACATATCCTAGAATTACTGAATGCTTCACAAAGATACCCATTAGCATTGAGTCGTGACTTACTGAAGTTCCACACTTAGAATTTATAATGATAGTGCTCATCTAATCTTAAACACTCTGAATGACAAATGATTCTCATGTTCTTGGTGGCAGCGAATCAAGTTGCGCATGTAAACTGCGGGAACTGCCGTATGTTGCTGATGTACCAGTATGGCGCAAGGTCCGTCAAATGTGCAGTCTGCAATTTTGTGACATCAGTTGGGGTAAGTTATCATAATCAGAGCACTTAATTTTACATATGACATTAACATCATCTAATCGCTATCGATATTGTACTACTACCTGAATTTCATATGAACCATACTTGAAGAATGTTCTTTTTGAATCCTTTCAGGCACCACCTGGTGCAGACCAGAAGCCCTGCAACTGAAATCCCACAAAATTCTGAAGGCAGCTTCTCCAAAGGATGCTTTCAGTGCACATGTATAGAGTTCTTCCTGAAGCAATTTTTTTTTGTTCTTATCTCCCTTTTCCCCATTTCTCCCTCCCTTCGTTGTACCTGGCGAGCCCGCAGAATAAATGAGAGTTTTGGTCATACCTAGTGCTCAAATTCGTTGACTTGTCTGTGTAACTGGATCATAAACCTAAGAAATGTTCTTTTGTTTCCCCTCAGTTCCAAATCTATCTTCTTTTCCCCGTGCTTTTCTGAAGAATTTCTTCCACTATGCATTTTTGTTTTGTGCCAATTCTTGAACTGAAGTGAGGACACTTGCATGAGCATGAACAATAACATTAACAATAAGCTATATTTATATTGACTTCTAAAAATTGTTTTTTCTATGGTATTTAACTTTTAAATAGGGTATCTTTTTAAGGCAAAGTCTATTCATTTATTATAGTGTACATTATAGTGACTTCATTTATATCGATCAAAATTGCATATCAGTTTTTCTCTCTATAGCTTTTTATAAACTGTTACTATTTATAAGTTAAAACCAAAAGACAATATAAATGAGCTCTAAGACTGCCGAAACATGAAGGGAAACATCAACCATGCAAACATAAACATCCAGATGCTGCAATCAGGGGGTACAATACATCAGATGGGAGGCGCTGGTCTAGGAACAGAGCTACTGTTGCTCGCTGGGACACGCCTGAGTGTTGAGCACTACCCGTCTGACTCTTATCCAACTCTGATGGTAGCCTGGCACCCTCTCCCAGCAAACAGCTTGCAATCATGGCATGTGACCCTTTTGAGCCTTGAATGCATTTGCCTAGGTGGATGAATCATCCTGACAAGGACCACCCGTCTCTGATCATCGATCCAATTAGAGGAAACCACGCAGAAGTTCAGGAAATGCAATGATCAGAAGGCAATAGATGGTATTCAGTCGAGTCAGTAGTACTAGCACCAATTCAGAAACAGACTCAACAACAACACATCAATCTATCAATCTATAGGATTATGCAAGCATAGCAGCATAGCATAGGCCTTTTGAATTTTGATACCAGAAAAAAGTTTCTGAGTTGTGATCAAAACAAGACATCAGATCGTGCTCTGTAACATCACTCACTAGTTCCTCGTGATTGCGCATTACGTATACATGCTTTGGATAATCTCTGACGAGATGAGAACGGTTATTTACAGAAGAAGCGATCAATTGTTGTGTTTACATCACTGAGAAAGCAATAAGCAAAAGAATGAACACTTGAGTGTCTCTTGCGCCGATCGCAACCGCTGGTACTGAGATCGACGGCTCCGGCAGGGCCTATACCTCCGCCGACGGCCACAGCAGCCGCGGGCAGGTGTACCGGACAGCCAGCGCAAGGCAACGGCGGTTCCAGGATTTGCATGATGGATGTCCGGGGTTAAAGAAAATATTACTTAATGGAAAAAAAGCTCTCAGTGGTAAAAACCAAAGTACAAATTGTTTCTACTAAAAATATCTCAAAATAATATAGAAAAATTATAAAATAATTAAGGAAAAAGTTAACGCTGCAGCTCTTCATGCAATCTTTGGGACAGTTATTTCATTTCATTGTTCCTTAGATCACCTTGCTAACTTTTTCAAACTTTAAAAGTTCAAGAAATTTTTCTTTATTACCTGAGTCTAACCACCATTATCTCATAAAAATTTCAAATATACAAACTTCTTCTTCATTTTTGAAGACTATATGATCTACATTTTATAAAGACACAATCCTTCAATCAACTATTTAGGATTTACCGATTTCAAAATTGAGAGGAGGAATGGGAGAACGAATGCAACTCACATGACCTTGCCACAAATGCCGGCCTCCTACTCGCTCGTGTTGCCTCTTGTAGTCACCCCGCTCCTAGTGTAGCCTGCATGCAATTGCGTTGAGTTTTATTCTTCATTTTTCAAATCAACAAATTTCTTCATTTATCAAAACTCTAAGATCTAAAATTAGGGATTTTGGATTCACCTATAGCGGTTTTGGCGTCGTCGGTGGCGCCTAGCCTAGCCTTGGCCCTACGTGCGCTGCCGCGCTTCCTCTCCTTCGTGCTTTGGCCCTTCTTCAACCTCCTAGGCCAAGCCGCCGCTGTGCATGCCCATTGTGGTCTATGGGGTGTGGGCTCACACCGCTGGCTGGTGTTGCATCCCTTACACTTGGTGATTGCCGCCTTACTTGCCATAAGTGCGCCGCCAACCGCCTCGGTCGTCATTTGCCTGCTGGCCACTTGTTGCCTATGTGCACTATGCATGTAACTGATCGTCTGAGCCGTCGAGTGAGTCAACCCACATGCACAAAGAGATAATAGGGAGGTTAGATGGTTAGGGTTAGGGATGGTTGAATGGACCAACATGAATTGGGTCAGCTAGAGACGGTGTGGGATGGGCTCACCACTTGCGTAGACTAAGGGGAAGTTAGAGAAGTAGGGCGAAACTGAGCTGATGGGTACAAATATGACGAATCTGATATAATTAAAAACATATATATATATATATATACTATATTTAGTATATATTGGATTTTTTTTAAAAAAAATTTGGTGTTTAGCTAAACACCACCACACAGGTCTGCCCCTAGCGCAAGGAGTACCAGGCACCCGCCAGCGACAAACAGGATGCCGCTGGTGAGGAGGGCGATGGCCGCACATGAGCAGGAAGGCGATGCTACCAGCGCACATCACCGCGGCAGCGACATGTCAGGACCTGATAAGAATGACTAAACAAATCGCAAATTTCAGAGGTAAGATTTGGGGGAAATTTTGGAAACACAAGTTCGGCTAGGGTTCTATGCTACCATACAAGCTAGGAGACATATTGATATTTTCCTTTCTTACTTTCCCATTCCACAAACTAGGGTTATAAAACCCCCCTTTGTCCAGTCATTTTAGAGGATAAAAGTTACATCTGAAATGGGATTTTAACTTCTGATAACAGGGGAATGGAGTTAACAGGGAAATGACAAAGCAAATCAAAGTAAACAGTAATCACTGAAACTCCCTCAGAACCATTGGATTTCACTTATATCTTCCTCGTTCACTTTGGGGATGTTTATAGTCTAAAGCTTCAGCTGCAATACTGAGCCTATCAATTGCCCGATCCTTGAAAGAATCCTTGTCCTCAAGGGTTAAATCCTGGAAAAGTCGCCTAGATGAAGCTTGCATCTTCCCACGTAGCATCATCTTGAGCTAGGTTTCGCCAATGAGTCAACTATTGAGTCACAACCACTCCTTGTCTTGAAATCATTCTTTTGTCTAGAATTGCTAGAGGTTCAGTCTTAACTTTTCCATCTGGTCCTACTAGAGGCACAAATGGCAAGGGCACAACACGAGGTCCTACATGTTTCTTCAATTGGCTTATGTGGAAGATGGGATGAATAGTTGTTCCTTCCTGAAAGTGCAGTTTGTATGCCACCTTTCTAATCTTCTCTTGAATTTGGAATGGCCCATAATATTTTGCTCTCAGTTTCAGGGATCCCCTTAGTCCAAATGCATTTTGTCTATATGGTTGCATCTTCAAATATACCATGTCTCCCACCTCAAATTGCCTTTTAGATCTTAGTCGATCACCAAAGTATTTCATCCTATTTTGTGCAGTGTGTAAATTCCCCTTTAGTTTCCCCAATATCTTCTCTTTTTCTTCAACACTGAGCCTAGTTTCTTCAACACTAAGTCTAACCCATTATTATTCACCAAAACCCGTTAAGCATATTTATACCCATTTTGATCATCTCAAGCCTGTTTAAACCATTTTTAGCTCTATTCAACCCATCCAAACTTTGTTTAAACCCTAACCACTCAAACTCACCTATGTTTAACCTTTTCTGGACTTTATTTTATCTTATTCCCAGCTCATTTCTTTCAACCCCGGACTTATTTGTTTATTTCTTCATGATAGCACTCGAATTCGCTGGACAATCTGCCACACGAGCAAATCAAGATCCAGAAGATGTAGGCCCAGTTGAAGAATATGAACAAGAAGGCAACTCGCATGTCTTTGATTATATTGGACCTATATTACTTAAATATTTTTATTTTCATTCATATTATTTACGTACTTTTATTTGCATAAAATTATAGTTTGGAATGACATGAGAATTAGTTAAATCCTATCACCAAAAAGCCATGTCTTAATTTTTGTAAGCTATATTCACCTTAACAACCTTGGTTATTAATTACTGTATAATTAATTATTAGTATAATTAGGCAATCAAATGATTTATCTTAACTACTGAGAATATTTTAGCTTCACGCTAATAGATTTTTAAAATAATACTAGGATTGAGGCTACTTGATTAGAAGCCACTAGATAGTTGGAGCCTATGACCTCATCCTAGGATGATGGTTTTGGTATGATTTGAGCGGTACTGTGCTGTAATGCACCTGGTATGTGGATGATTGCCTTGTTTGAGAAAAATAAGGATTATACCTTTATGCTAAGTAAAGGACATAGAAATTACTCAACCACAAGTTGAGTTATCAAATCTGGTCTAGTATATTGCTCGATTCGATCAAATGTCTAAAGGAAAGTTAGCCATTCCAGAGTTTCAGGATAGTCTGTGAAAAAGGGGTGACATGAAAGTGGGACTGGTAAAGTCAATTCCCATTGTTCACAACGGTAGGTCTACTCGATGTTGGGTCGTGATTTCCGCATTGGCCTGTAGATTTCCGATAAAGGTTGAACAGTCCCGAGTCTACCTGGTAGAAGCTAGAACTAATGGAGCAGTGAACGACCTTGTTATCTGAACTCAGTCATATGCTAACAGGTTGCGGTCTATTGCATGACATTGTGAGTATGAGAAATTTTGTGGGTAAAGTTGGGCAACTCTGTAGAGTAAGACATATAGTATTCGGATATGACATGCTTCTGGTAAATGAAGCTATGTTTAATTGGTGAATCCAATAACAAGGTTGAGAGACCATGTGGAGGTAACCCCGGTTGTGTGATGAGTAATTGACTCGTGTCCTATAAAGTCTGAGTTTGTTCCGAGCATTTTTATGCTAAATTACTGATGCGGATATTTAATTATATCATTTTGAGCGGTGCTATGTAATGTGTTTTTCTTTGTCGGTGATGACTGCAGGACTTTGAGACAGAGCCGTGGTGAGACACGGGTGACAGGACTAGGCACAGGCGGTGCTGAGGTCAGAGCGGTCGGGGTGTGTTGAAGACGACGAGAACTCGAAGTGGCTGCGAGGTGTGCGTGGCAAGACACGAGGAAGCTTCCAGGAAGGTGCAGGAGGGGCATTTTGGTAAATACGCAAGGCTGCACAAAAGGAAGCGGATTTTATTTGAAAATGATCCATTAGTGGAGAGTTGGTGTGACCTAATGGGTAAAGTAGACTTGTAAACCTATTAGTGGAGGCTATAAATAGAGGTACTCTCTAGTGGGAGAAGTGCACTTGAGAGAGAGAGAAAGAGAAATGGGTATGAGTATTAGGGTTTTCTAATGCTTGTGCTCTTGGGAGAGAAATTTTGTATGCAAGTTTTAAGGGTTCTATGTGTTTCTCTCCTTGTGTGTGTTCTTGGATGAGACATGGAAGAGTTGATGTAAACATTCATATGTTATATTAATCGTTCATCGCTCTTCGTCTCAAATATGAAGTTCTTGTGTTTAATCTCGTGCCATTTGCTTGCTTTCATTTTAATTTAATGTTCTTGTTCTAGTTGCTACTATATATTCATATATGCTTTGAACAGGGATTCATCTCAAAGCGCTTTGGCTAGTTCATCCCGAAAGCAATCTTTGTGTTGAGTTTTAGTGATTTATATCTTAAGTTTTCTTGTTGCTCGGTGATGGGAGTTGACCTCAAGATCAGTTGATCGATTATCTCCCATGAGCAAAGTGATTGTCTCCAGTGGCGGAACCAGAAATCACAGGGAGCCAGGGCAAACCACTAAATGCCTCCAGTCAGCTGAGATCTGAGTGCCATCCACTCCACTCCTCACCAGATCCAGAGAGCCTCTAGTCTCCAGCGCCCTCCCAAATTCCCCCGGGGCTTGCCTCCACGATCCCCCCTCCGGCACCGACCCCGCCCCTCTGGCGCCGACCCCGACCCCGCTCTCCGGCGCCATTCCCCAGGCCCCGAACTCCGGCACCGTCGGCCCCGTCGCCCGCATCCACCCCGTTCCTCTCCTCGCCGTCGCCATGGTTGACCTTGCCCTCACCGCCGACACCTCTACTATCTCTGCCATGGCTAGCAGCTCCACCACCTCCTCCAACTCCTCCTCGACATCTGCTCCACCCCCACAAGCCCATACTGTCCCAGGCTATCTCCACTCTTCCACATACTCCCTCTCCACGTCCTCCGCCGCCGCTGGTGAAGAAGCAGCAGAAGCTGCAAGCTTGGCCTCTGGGTACATCTGTGCTTGGATTCTTCTTTTTTGCTGCCTTGCTTGGTCGTTGGTCGGGGGCGGCGGGGCGCCAACGGTGGCCGCCGGGGGGGGGTCTTGCCTGGCCGGGAGACCCGGGGCAGCCGCCCCGACTTGCCCCGGTGGTAGTTCCGCCACTGATTGTCTCGTTCTGCTACTTCAAGTTTCGGCTATAGGACCTTAGGTTGTCTTTTGCCTTGGTGCTGTTCGGTTGCAGTAATACAACTGCGTTTGGAGCGTATTCTGACTCGAGTTCTGCTCTTTTCGGTCTGCGAGTTCCTTCTTACATTGGTCGAGCAAGCACATCTTCTTTTCTTTTGATTTGTTTGCAGTTTTGGTCTTCAGTTTTTGCCTAGTGCTCTCTCTTCTGTGTTCGGCCGGTAATTTGTTTTGTCTAATCGCTCTCGTTTGGTGATCGGTCTATTCGACGATCAAGTCTATTTGATGACAATTTGCGTGATGACAGCCCACGGCTCTGGAAGTTTTGGTCTGTTGTAATTTTTTTGGTTACTGATTCTTTTACAGCAGAGTTCGTGCTCTATCCTTTCAAACGGGTTATGCGGAGCAAGTAGCTTTTCGATTTGATGGATCACTGCAGTTTCTCTTTCTTTGTTAAATGCAGTTTTCGGTCAAGCATTTTCTTTTGCCTGCTTTCGCCCAGATTTGAAGCTTCAAGTAGTACTTAGCCTTTCCATTTCTTTCTTTTGCTGATTTTCAAGATTTTTGCATGCGATCGAGACAGTATTATTTTCAGTTGAAATTTTTACTGTTTAATCTCTGATTTATGCTGAATTTTTTAGTATCGCATGTGTTCCAATCTTTTCTTCTTTTGCATGCAGTCCAAAATTAATCTTCTGTGAGTTGCTTTATTCTGCTTCCTGTTGAAAAATCAGTATTCGAATTTTTAAAGAACGACATTCACCCCCCTCTGTTGCCATTTCGGTCCTACAAAGGTATAGGTAGATTTGGTATGATTTTTAAGATGGTAAATAAGTTGGTTAAAGCCCCTTTTTCTTTTAAGAAGATAATGCTTTGCTTTTTATGTTTACAAATAAACTTGTATCTAAAAATATAATTATAAAACCTTCACACTCCACTCAATTGAAATACTAACAAAGTAGATAATTAGATATTCCTATGTGACTTGTTATTTACGGATATCCTCTAAAAGCATCAATAGAAGAAATTTGGGAAGACAACGAAGAACCTTATGAAGGATATTTTGATGATTTCCTAGAGGAGGCAATTATTGGTTCTAGGTCTTGTCTATGCTCAAGTACGCCTGTAATTTTGCGGAGACACCGAATCTTATGAAGGATATTTTGATGATTTCCTAGAGGAGGCAATTATTAGTTCTAGGTCTTGTCTACGCTCAAGTACATTTGCAATTTTATGGAGACACCGAAGTCTTACGGAGGCCGGACACGTGTTTTCTCACTGAAAACGAACGCGTGTGCCTTATTCTAATTATTCAGGTCAGTTGTGCGGGTGTGATCCTAGGGATTGAACCTGGACTATCTGGGCGAACAACCTCACACCTGACCAACCGGGCTATGGCTCGGTCGTTGTATACTGGCAAAATTTTAAAATCGGGTTTTGTGGATTTCAACCGAGAGGTCAAGATCTACTGAAATATCAAGGTCAAATTAAAAGAGAATTTAGATCAAATCAAAAGGCAACACTGTTAATTGCATGGGAATCGTTACATTCTTAATCATCAAGAAGTGCGTATATTATATCTCTGCACCCTGAGCATGCACATGGCAGCCTACGGGGTCCTCGCGAAGGATCTCAGCCGTAGAGATCAAGATCTACGGTCCCTGTGCGCGCGACAACTACGTCGACGACCGTCATCTTCCGTCCACAGGGGCCATGTATCAGGTCGACGGCGGCGGCGAACAGCAAATAGCATCCAGCCACCAGCCATGCGCCCCCGAGGAGGAGGGAGAGGATGGCCGTGGCACCGTTCTTGTGTCCGACAAAGCGGTACAAGTAGAGGGCCACGAAGCCGGCGCCGAAGCCGAAGCAGAGCAGGAGGGCGATGGAGACGAAGCAGCAGTGCTCGCATCTCGAGGTGTCGTCGCCGCCACCGTCCGGCACGGCGCCCACCCGGCTGTCGGCTACCTCTAAAAATCCATGGGTGTTGTACGTAGGTAAGTACATGGAGGCAATATCTTTACTATTATAAAAGAAGGAGTTGGTGGTTGTTGTCACACTCTCCTTTTGATTTTAACCATTCGATTTGATCGGACCGTTCTCGTCGCTCCCCCACGCCCTCCCCATCACTCCCCACACCCCCCACGCCCGCCCCCTCGCTCCCCGCCTCCCCACGCTCCCCTCGCTCTCCCGCGCGCCCCTCGCCCCCGCGCCGCCGTCGCCTCTCCCCACCCGCGTCGCCGCCGCCTCCTCCCACCGCGCCGCGCCGCCCCAACCCCGCGCCTCGCCTCTCGCCACATCGGATCTCGTTTCCCTAGCCCCGCCCTCCGCTGCACCTGCCGCGGCGCGACTCCTCCTCCATCACCACCGTGCGCGCGCCTCAATGTCCATGGCTGCCGCCATCTTCTCGCCGCACTGACCCACTCCTCTTTGGTAAGCTACGCCCCAAATCAGATCTTGTTGGTCTTGACCGTGCGCGAAGAGAGAAGGGGATTGAGGAACGGAGCATGTCGAGGCCGCCCGACCAGCGTCTTCTCCTCCTCACCTTTGACGAGCCCCTACCCCAAATCCCCGAGGTAACCATATCCTTCCCTTCTTCCTTCAGATCTAAATGGGGATCCAGTGCTAGGGGTTCGGGAGAGGAAGGCAAACACCCACACACCTTTGTGTTCCCTTGCTCGGCATAGGCCTCGGGCTCCCCACTAAACTCGCGACCACCACCCACGATGGACTCCCACCTCCTCTTCCTCCACTCCGTGTCCCTACCTCTATCTCCCTCTCACCGCTGAAATCGCATGGCGCGCCACCGCCTTGATCCTGCTGCTACCCGGTCACCACGTCTCTCCTCTCACCGCACTTTGCATGGCCCGCCGTTGCGGTGCTCCCGCCGCCACCGAGCCAGACGCTTGTCACATGTTCGATAAAATGTCTAAGTCAATGGCCAGGCTCTGTGGCGAGCACAATACCAATTCACATGCCGAACTTTAACATATATTTGTTAAGTTGTGTTCTAACCTGTTTAATTGTGTATACATCTTCTACGGCCTTCACTTTAACATATATTTGTTGTGGCTGAAGGTACGTTGGGCTATCATCAACAGGGATAACATATAAATCAAGCTCAGCCTCTTTTGGTAGCAACTAGAGTTCAGGTGAACGTTATGGGAGTTTCAGTGGCACAAGGGGAGCTGATTCATTCAGTGCCAGTTACAGGGACAATGAACCTGGTAAAACCTCAGCAAGTAATAGTGGCAACCAGAAATCTGGCAGGACGATAAGAAAGGGTGCGAAGCACAATAGAAGGTATTTTAAGGTTGCTTAGCATTTTATTCATATCTAGAGTAACCGCTCGGTTTTCGTAAAATCAGAGCGATAACATTTTATTTATCTCATCCCATTTATCATATAATTCAAAACTTGGTAGCCGGTGGGATAGGGTGGTATAAATATAATACCTGATTGCTTTCTTGGGTGCATGATGGATCATTTAATTTCCAGTGGAAATACAATTATTGTCTTAAAAGTTTACTACTATTGCTATTGGAGGCCCTTGATGTACCTTGTAGTGGTAAATGCAGCAATATCAGTTCTGGACTTGCCAACCTGTAGCCTCAGGCTTACCTTTTATTGTTAACTTTTTGCTCCTTCACTGATGTTGTATTTGTCCAATACCACGAATGGGGATTCTTTTCACCCACTCCTTGAAGCCCCATCTAATACAAAAAGCAATGAGGAAGACTTCCATGACTTTGATCATTGTGGATCTTCTTTAAATGATAAAATCTTGTACTTGGTATCTATTTGGTGCTTATAGTACTACTTTGCCAGGAATGTCTTTGTCTATAGTATTAAATGCATGTTCAAATCTTGACACAAAAAGTCTGTTCAAATACATCATTTTGGCAAATCTCACCCCTTAATTCAATATCTTACAAACAGTGCATTCTAATATTGGCTTCTGCCTTATAAATAGAAGGTCATCGAGTGATAATATAGTAGCTTCTTTTAGGATATCTGTAATGATCTCCTGCAACTTGCTAAAATCATGATGTTTTCTTTTTCTTTGAAGTTATGGTGCCCCGAGCTTGTCCTTGTTATGCTTGTTAAGTCAATTGGCAAGGTTTAGCTTGGTAGCTTTTTTGCCAGTTCTTAAAATGTGGGCAAGAACCCAGAGGATTTAGTATATGGTGAATCTTCTCATTGGCATTGCATTCAATATTTGAGAATTCATTTAATTTAATAATGCATGGGAATCTTTTCACCGTGATGTGGCAATTCTTAGCGCATGTGGAGACCCCCACATTGTGGATGCCCTAAAGATGAGCTTCAGAATGATTTGGCTGGAGCAATGCAACTTCAAGCAGGTGTGGCAAAGGGGATTTTTGCTTGTAGCATGGTTATTAAGTCAACGGTATATTAGCGATATATCGTCGTGTGGCCCCTCCGCCGGCATGGAGTGCGGAATATACCGTCCGCTAATGAGATTGTAATACTTGTTACCGATTGTATTAGTTTTCTATTTTGTTTTCTTTACTTGTTCAAAATGTATTGAAACTGGGTTGCACTCCTTGAGCAAGAACTTAGTAGCTCCACAAGATTTCCTTCATGAATTTGGATCATTTAATACATTAGGATTCGAAATACTCATAAAACTCCCATTGTCCAAAACAGGACACCAACATGCTCTTTTCTTATAGGAGCCGTGGAACTCGACTTGAGCTGCAATGCATGTCTTGTATAATGCGTGGCCTCTGTTAGGTCGGTGTTAATTGTTTATGTCATAAATTTGAAGTCGGTTCTTTGGTATCCAAGACTTAATTTCTTAGCTTTTCCTTCTGCCACATATTCCTTTTTTCTTCCTGTATCTTTTATTAATCTTTGTTACTTGAAGGTAAGAACCTTCATTGCTCATAGGTTTCATGTGGGATGCACATAAATAGTGTTTATAAGCCTCATGACTTGAAGAATGGGAAGCCCAACCTTTTTCATGTAGTTGTGTACTCTTTACCTTTTCCTTCTTTTGTAATCTTTTCTTGGAAGGATGCTATGTTCAAATATTAGTGTGTCTTTCGAGGTTAAGCCTTTTGTATTGATGCCTTTTGTTCACGCTATAGATTAGAACTCTATCAAGTCGATATCTTACAAAATTCTCTTTGTGGATAGGAAGCCAAATTCAGAATTGGAGGATCCATTGGAAGCCAAATTTCACCCAAATCGGTATTTTAATAGTGATCATCGTTGTTTCTTTATATTGATCCCCAAAGGAGAGATGGGCTTATGAAGGCAAGTTTGCTATGAATTCACAAATAAAAAATTCATTGGTGTATCACATTTTTAATGGGAAGCTCACTTGTCAATTTTTTTGATACAATGTTCGAGAAAACTGAAGTTCAATACTTGTTGATCTTGATTGTTAATCTATGTTTCATTTATTGATTCACAGGTAAGTTATTAATCAATTTCTTTTATTTGTATTACTTCTAAAGTTGTAGATTATGCTGTGTTTTTTCAGTTGTTAATCTTGTTTGTGTTTGTGTTGCTATAATAATGAAACCTACTCCTTATTTAGGACCAACATCCAACAAATAGTTGGAACTTACTATTAAATCAATTGGTGTCTGCAGTTTGTCTTTGTTTGGTCATCCATGATAAATTCTTTATAGTTGAATGAGAGGCGATGCTTTATAGACCTTATAGTTTGTCTTTGATAGTATGCATCATTTTTATTTAGTTTTCCGTTGCAACGCACGGGCACCTTACTAGTTTATATAGAGATTAGAGAGCTTAAGGAAAGACATGCTCTTTTAAGGAATGTAAGACGTGTTCCAGCTTGAACGGATCGCCCCTATTTATTGGTTTTTTCTGTTCAGTTTATAGTTTATAATTTTTAATTTATCTAAAATAATTAGTTTTTAAATAAAGTATCTTTTTAAGATAAGATCTATAAATCAATTGTAGTAGATACTATATTAACTTCATCTATATCAGCTAAAATCGCACACGAGTCTCTCTCTCCATACTGTCTCTCGTGTACAGACAAAATTTAAAAATTTAAGCAAAAAAATATAAGACACAGTCGAAAAGAACCCACCATTTTCCATTAGAAAAAATTCACACCTATCCTTTTTTTTCCTTCTTTCTTTTAGGATAGGAGTATCTGGTTGGAGTGTGTTCATGTTAAGAGCATGTACAGTAGTAGATACAACTGTTAACTATATACTCTTCCATGTCATACAGAGTCAAAACAAAA
This sequence comes from Melocanna baccifera, assembly GCA_036346265.1. Classification (NCBI taxonomy): domain Eukaryota; kingdom Viridiplantae; phylum Streptophyta; class Magnoliopsida; order Poales; family Poaceae; genus Melocanna; species Melocanna baccifera. The sequence goes on from CM070698.1 coordinate 22,438,891, forward strand.
AATAGTGTCTACAGTAGATTATCTTTTAATGTTGTCTCTATATGATCTACAATCCTTTAATTATGGTATGGAAAAAAAATTTGTTATAGCAATAACTCATGCAATTGTGTTTTTGTGTTGATTATATGGCCATCGCTTCACGAAGAGACATCTACACTCTTTTCTCCTCCTCTCCATATTAGCAAAAAAAAAATCTTACTTAACAAAGTTTACAGATAGCTAAGAGCAACTCCAGCAGGGCCTCTACTTGAGCCCCTAAACTCATATTTGAGAGTCAGAGCAAAAAACTGAACTCCAGCAGGGCCCCCTACTTGAGCCCTCAAAAATAGAGGCCTCTCAAATGAGGCCTCCAAGCCCTCATTCCTAGGGGGCCCCTACTTGAGCCCTCAAACTCAGATTTATTCGTATTTGAATAAATACGTCCCTCATTCGGAACAAATTTAAATTTAAATTTGAATATTCGTATTTGAATTCATAAATTAAACGTCCCTCATTGTGCTTTCAATTTAAATTTGGAACAAATTTGAATATTCGTATTTGAATTCATAAATTTAAATTCGGAACAATTTTGAATTTAAATTTGAATATTCATATTTGAATTCATAAATTTAAATTCGGAATAAATTTAAATTTAAATTTGAATATTCGTATTTGAATTCATAAATTTACATATTGTCCCTTATTGTGAAATCATAAATATTTTATTGTGTATTGTGCTTTTGTCCCATACATATGCATATAGTGTGTGAGGAAATAGGGAGAATTGAGAAGTAGGGGCTGCTTTGAGGGCTCTGCTGAGTGCTGACCAGAAACAGGGCTCTCAAAAGTAGGGGGGAGCTCTCAAATGAAAAGTAGGGACCCTGTTTTGAAGGCTACTGCTGGAGTTGCTCTAACACCACATCATTGTATCCTACACACAATATAAGTATACGCACAAGTGATCAAGCAAGAGCAATACCCCTGTCGCTCAGTCGGGTGCTCTGGATGAGATGCAGACCGAGGCGAATCGACGTCTTTTCGATGGGTAGGATCGTCTTGGATTAACGCAAGTGACCATTTTTTTTGTGGCACAGCATAAGATCGATATGCAATACAGCAACAATTGACATATATATTTGAACTCCTACATATATATTGAGATAGTAAGGGTCTTTCCTAATAATTTAACCTGGTAAAGTCAAGTTAGTGAGATGATGTGATGCTTCACAGGACCATCTTGCTAAAACTAAGTGTCTGAAACATAGATCATCAAAGCTTCTGTCACTGCATACTGGAGAGCCTTTCCCTCCCTAGTAAACAACATGGACAGCATAGCTGATGACGTGCTCTAAACTCAGGTTATATAACAGTGAGAATTACAAGGGTTGGAGTTATCGGTGCTCGCCCTAATGTATGCGTAATCCATGATCGTCAAACCAGGATGATGAAGGCCATAAGAAAACTTTAGGAAGACCTCAATGAGCCCTTCCTCTGGCCGAATATGAGGAACAGATGGTGCATTCGCCACCTGAGGGTCAACTTTTTCAAGCAATTCCTGAAGCAACTGTTGATGAAGCTGATCAAGAGACTAACTATGCAAAATCAGAAGCAAAAAATTTGACGCTTTATGGGCGTTGTTAGAGAGCACAGTAGGAAGCATGTTGACAAGAGGAACAAGGGACTGGCCATGTCTAGGGCGGCAGAAATGAATGCCTCATAGCACTGGCTGAGCTTGACGTAGCTTGTCTGAGGAGGAGGAGCTCGCAGAACATCAAGTATTTATCGTAGTAGATTGAGACCGAGCCATTGGAGAAATGGCTCTTACTACACGACACGGACGTGTGAGGTACGTCATAATGATGACTAACCTTGCCGAGGTGTACAACTGAGTTCTCAGGGGCCTTCGTGCTTAGCCCCTCATCGTCATCGTGGAAGGTATTTTGCACAGCACAATCGACTATTTTTGGGAGAGACATGCAAATACCGCACTTTATGCAGCCAACCCACAAATATCGTACTACTCGAAGATTATAGTATACATTGAGGTGAAGACAGAGAAGGGCCAATTGCACATAGTGCACATGTTGGACAATAGAGAGCATCATTTCAACGTGATCCTCTGGGATAGAGCTAGATTTGGAACAACTCATTCTCTTATCACCCATAAGGTATGCCTGGAGATCATGTAAATGAACCTAGCTACTCGTGCAACAAGCCAAAGTTGTTACAGAAACCATGCTCTCATGTCCTCGTCGCATGTGGGACTATGGGCATGAATCCTTCAAACTTCATGTCTGAATACTTCTTCAAGTAGAGGGTGATGCAGGCATGGTGTGGCGAGCTTAGAGGGTTCATGGTTGTGAGAAACTTCATCACATTGGATATTGTAGGGAGGACCTGGATTTTAGATGTTAACAAGCTGAAGGGTGGGAAGGGTCTATGGCAGAGCTGTCGTATTACCAATGATATGGACAAAACGCAAGCCAGGGCACGGGTAGACGCTGCGAGCGCTGTAGACAAGAGGGCCACACAGCTAGATGATGCAAGGCACCTACTGATGAGTAGGTACACTAGTATGGTTTTCGCTACTAGTTGTTGGAGTGTGCAAAGTACCTTAAAAGATTACAAATCATTGTAAACTGTAATCTGTACTTTGTTAGTTGTCACATTTGATGTACGTTGCATGTACTGTTTATACAACTGTTGTGGTATTATTTTCCTTTTTAGTACTGTTGTAAGTATTGTCCTGATAGCATTATATTGTTTTGTTTCGTTATTTACAAGTTTTATTTACTGCTATTTTACATTCGATGTTTTCTGTTCCGCATAAATACTAACTTAAAGTCATTTTGCTGGTATGGCTCATGAACGTCGCAGATCGGACTGGCCTTACGGCCTCCTGGATGAGCGCATCGACTGGCTGCATCGCATGTCGAGCTGTGTCACACCTCCTAGGAGCACGGAGGAGGTGATTGACTTGGGAGTGGTCCGCACACCTCGAGTGGCCTGAAGGCTAGACCTACGCTAGACAGCTAGGTTTGCACTCTGGCAGCGTTGTCTTCTCGCCATACGTAGGTTGTGTGCTGACCTTTTTTTGCTTGGCAGGCTAAGCGATGTTGAACTACTACCTCTCGCTCGGATGGTGCAGACCACAGATGAGGATGGTCTAGCACTAGCCACTGGTAGGGACGATGGCACCGAGCAGTCATGATACTTTCCATTCGACCGCTCCCTACTAACAGTTTTGGTGGACCGGTGGTGGGCAGAGATGCACACTTTCCACTTTCCATTCGGGGAGATGGCCCCTACTATTTAGGATGTCTTGCTGCTACTCAGTCTTTCTATCGCAGGAGCTGCTGCCTTCCTGCCTAAGCCCCAGTCGGTTGGCACGCGGACTTGCTGGCCAGATTCCAGGGAGTCCTTTTGCCTAGGGCTACAGAGGAGTACTACGTCTTCCTACCAAGTTAAACTCACGGTCCGTCATTGCGGTGGCTCTCATAGTTCTAGGTATGTGTCTGATGCCCTTCGCGTTCGATCCTCCGTGCTCTCCTTTCCGCAGTACAGTCTTAATAACTTTTTTTGCTTGTACTTAGGTGGAGCAGATAGACCTTGCCGCGGACGAGCAACGAGTATCGTGGCACATGGAGGCCTTTTTGTTGTGGCTATTTGGGGTCACAGCAACACCGTTGACGTGTGCCTCATGCTTACGCTAGGACCATCGCCAATAGGGAGGACCCCCACATCAGCTAGGGTCGGCCGCACTTGTCACGACCTATCATGGATGATGCGACATGTGTGGGAGGACCAAGGTAAACTCAGTCCTCACAGGTTGTCCGCTGCTATTGCAGCTATGGTTGTTTGAGAGTTTTAGCCTCAAATGGCCCATGTTCGAGGACATCACTCCATACGGGGCGGAGATGTACCTGGGGGCGCGAGGTGGGCCGACCTATAATGGGTTCTCAATGGTGTTGTAGACAGATACATAGTCTCGTTTGTAATTAATTCCTTCATATTATGGATCATCCTATGTAATAACTGGTGTTCCTTGCAGGTACAGTTCGTGCACATGCAGGTTACATGGGCATATCTGCCCTTCGTGGAGTAGTTTGGCCGGCTCACGGCTAACGATGTGCGCTGGGAGCTCTACTCTCCTGAGGCACTAGAGAGCCATGCTCCTGATAGGCTGTCCTCGCTATGTTGGTGTGACTGGGCTTTCTGGTTGACACGGAGGAAGCTCGTATTTGATGTCTTTGTGGAGGACTACACGATGCATCATGTTATGCGCCAGTTCGTAGTATGCCAGGTCGTTCTAGTACTAGTCGGGCAACTTGTGCCCAACAACGTCCACACGTGAGTTACCACGCAGATGTCTCTCCTTTTACTGCTAATTCATTGCATGAATTCTAACTAAATGTTACCTCCTATAGGTACTCTAGGAAGGGTGTAAAACGCGGCACAGATTGGACAGTGAAGATGGAGGCGTAGACAACCCAGTGGGAGGGTTCGCTGGTATGCACCTCGGACACATATCAGGCTAATACATGTCGTCGATCTGCCCCCACCACACATCGCAGCACTGACCAACACGTACCTCGCGTTCCTTGCACGGGATGTTCACGTCGCAGTACATTACATCATATTTCTAAATCATCACTTCTGGCAATCCCACTAATAGGTGTCACCCTTTTGTGTTTTCCTTACAGGCGGACATCGGTGCTGCGATTTGGGGGAGACTCTCGCACCATGGAGGATAGGATTGCTAGTGGTGCGGAGTGCACACACGACGAGCTTGTACAGGCTGTCCATCGTGTGCAGGCCTTGGTGCATGTGTCTCACCCTGTTGTCGTGCACTAGGCTCCCGGAGGTCGGCACGTCGGTGCCTGGTGCACACTCGGTGTGTTTGCCGGCGCCGTCCCGTCCGGTATCACACCGCGTAGGAGGTTCTGTGTGGCCACGTCCGCCACGTCCTGATGAAGCCAGAGGATCGACTAGGGCACATCCGACACCACCTCGGCTTGACGAGGCTGGGGGGTCAGCCTGGGCATGGCCCCATACACCGCCAGCCCGTGCGTCCTCTAGACTTCTCTAGCTTCCCCACGCATGGGGCGTACGAAATGATGTACGTCCCTTCAGATGGCTTCGACCATGCCATGGCCCTAGCCGAGGGTACGTCGTGTCTTCTTTTGTTGTCTCCCATCTCTTTACTTGGTGAACTAAAGATATTTGCACTGCAGGTCTTATGTCCCCCGTAGGATTTGGGGTCTCCCCGGGTCAGGAGGACACAAAACTGGTACTTTACGGATTGGGGCAACCAGACGACGGGCCCGGGAACACTAATTAAATACAATTAGTACTAATTACATATGATTAACACTAATTAAAATCATACACGATATTTGATGTGCGGACAGTAGGTGACCTGCCAAGCTAGGGGGAACTCCGCAGGTGCCTATGGAGCAATCCTAGTTTGGTAGGTACCTGCTGAGTTCGCCTAGCTCATTAGATCCATAGCGAGAGCTAGATTTTTAAAAATAAACATCTAAAATCAAATTTGAAAAGGATTACAATACCATTTGTATGAACAATTCTAATTCATAATATGTAGGCTCTGCTTTTCTATCTTTTTTTTTTACTTCAGCTTCTTTGAAAGCTAAAATAAGTAGGATGATTTTCTTGAAGCATCTCTTAAAGCTGTTTTTTCGAACGATTTTTCGAAGTGTCTTTTAAAGTTGTTTCTTTAAACAATTTTTTAAGTTTAAAACTTCGTAGCATGTTTAGACAGGGCCGTAGTAAGCCGCTTGGTGGTTGGATTAGTTTACAGCACGTAGCGACAAAAGTGAGAGAGGAGAGAGAGAGAGATGCGAGGAGGCCGCGCCTTCCACCTCCTCCACCCGCGCCCGCCATGGCGACCTCCTCCGCCTCCCGCCGCTGCCGTGCCCGCGAGCCCCCTCCACCACCGTCGCCTCCCGAGAGGTCGGTTCGTCTTGCTCGTCTCTCCTTTCCCCCTCCCCTCGCAGACGCGGCTCCCCCGCGGGGTGTTCGACGAAATGCGCACCGCCGGTTTAGGACCGCTACGGTAGAGCGAGGTGCGCGCATGCCGCCTCTCTGCTTGTACGGAGTCACGGCTATGCGTGTCTTCGTCGAACGGCTCGCAGGCGTGCTGGTTGCCAAACCAAGCAAGCTCTTCCTGGTTAGCTACTGTGAGGATGAGACCTCGTGGGTGTTCTTGACTCCCCCTGTAGCTTTCGTTCCCGCTCTACCCTGGACATTGATTTCCTGCAAGGTGTTCGATGAAATGCCCAGCGCTAATTGGACATATCAGTCTGAATATGCTCGCAAGAACCAAAATTTCTGCCACTGCATGTATATTTCTCATCATGCGTTGACGATTTTCAAGTACTGTTCTGAGTTTTCTCCGTTCCTCCATGCAATTCAGATATTTTAGCGACTCTGGAACGAGGGGTTTCTACAGTCTACTTGTGCCGTCGGGTCCACTCTGCAACATGTGGTGTTTCGTTAGATGATAGATCACAGGCAGAGCTTGCGGATGGAACAAAGGTACACTCTTCTCCAAACCTTCACAATATGCATGTCAATTTCAAATATGTTTTGTGTTTCTCAATCAGAGTTTTGTTGTACCCTGCATTGCTGAAATGCAAAGAGTGTTTGTGCAAGTTTCATTTATTTGCTAATCATATTTTTTTTCCAGGCAAACCTAGTGCAAAAACATGAGATGGTTGGTGCATTTCAAAAAATACCGATGGTGATGCCTGCAACTGATATACTTATGTCAGCACAAAGAAAATCAAGAAATATTCCACCCACAAAGGGTATTCTTCACCTTGCCATTTATTGTCACATTTTTACCCCTGAAGCTAAGGTAGTATGCCATTTCGCATAGCTTTCAGTGTCACTAAGTTTGCTTTCCTATGCATATATTCTGTAGGTATAACAAATATTGCTAAGCGTGAAAGGAACAAAGGTGCAAAACAACTTGATGCCTTAATGAAAGTAAGTCCTCTCATCCTCTGCGTTGTTGCCTTGCAAATCAAAGTAATTCTGAAAGCTGTTTTATTCTTCAGGAACTTTCTGTGCCACTCAGAACGTATACAGCAAACTTCCCCAAGAGGAGAGATTTGCATCCTTACGAGAGATCTCTAATTGAGTTGACTTTCGGGGAGGGTTATTATGAGCAGGTATGGTTCTGATATAACCTTCTTCTCTCGGTTTGAAATATAAGCATGAGACTATCCATGATACTTCCTCTGTCCACAAATGTAGGTCGACGTGGGTTCCGTATGGTCAAACCTTTCATGCTTTGACTGTTAATATATATTAAAGTATATAGATTGACTATATGAAAATAATACCACTGAATTTGTCTTGCAAAATTCTTTCCTAATATATATATTTTTATTATTTTTGCTAGTATATTATGATAATAAATCATAGTCAAATTCATGCATTAGATACCGTAAAAAGTCAAAAACGACCTACATTTGTGGACGGAGGAAGTAGTACAGGAACAAGCTTCAAAGTGTGCACTGCTATTTTTTTTCAAGTACATTTGTCATGAAAAGTTTGCATATTATCTGTTGAATTATTATGATGTAGTTGCACCCTGACAGGTAATTGGACGAGTGGATACTCTCAGGAAAAAGATTACTTCTGTTGGGAAGCAATATGCTTCTGTGTGTGCTAAGGTTAGAGTATATGCCAATCAATTTATATGTTAACTACAATTCTGACCTCTGTCAATATTTTCTACCCTTGTATTGAGAACTGTAAAGCTGTCTTATGAAGCATTTGATAGCTAGTCTTACCAACTTATTACTAACCATTGATGAAAAATAGACCATTTATGTTTTGAAGTAGGAATTTTATCTCACTGGGTGTAATTGTTAAAGTACAATATATTTGGTAGGTTAGAGTTCATTGGGATTACAACTCCAAATCTTGTACCTCTATATATACCGCCCACAAGGCTCAATACAATCTATCCTATTCCACCAATTCTATTCTATCTTCCTACATGGTATCAGAGCACTAGATTTAGATCCTAACCCTAGCCGCGCTGCTCAAGATCGCGCGCCCGGAGATCTATCTCCGCCGGGGGCAGCGCACCGTTTAGGCGGCGGATCCTATTGATCCAGCCGTCATCGTCGTCATCGTCGTCAAGCAGCAGATCGGGCCTCCTCGTCGCAGTCCGCCGTGCACCGTCGCTTCCTCCTCAGGCCGCCGCCTCCTCCCCGGGTTGCCGCCACCTGCCCAGGCGCCGCCGTCTCCCAAGGCCGCCACTACCTCCGCACGGGTCGCCGCCGCCCACCGCGCGCTGCCTCAGGCCGCCGCCTCCTCCTCGGGGCGACCTCTGCACCGCCACCGGACGCCATCTCCCCTCGGTCGCCGCCGTTGCCTCTTCTTCCGGCCGATCTCCCGGACGCCACCGCCACCGACTGCTCGGAGCTTCCCGGATCCTGACAGATCCGGTTCCCCAGGACGCCGCTGGGACCCCCTCCGCCCGGACGCCTCCACGCAGGAACGCCACCGCCGCTGGAGTCCGCTGGCCGTCGCCTCCTCTGGTTGCCCGCCGATCGTCGCCTCCTCCGGTTGCCTGCCGACGGCCGCCCTCCATCGGCCACCCGCCGCCAGCTGCCTGCCGGCCGCTCGTGCTCCCCTCGGGCCGCCTCCTCTCTGTCTCTCGGGCCGCCTCCCCTCTCTCTCAATTGGGTCTGCTCTGCCCAGATCGGATCCAATTTGAGATATTTCTAAGTTGGCTGCCCACCAACAAAAAAGAAAGGGAGGATCAGGCTAGGTGTACCCGGTGAGTTGCACATGGAGGATTCCATTGCTGTTGTTGTACCTTTTTTTTTCTCGATCACTGATTGGGATTGAGTCGCCCACCGCCCGTCGACCTCGCACGTATCTACTCCGACATCGGCGTCGACTATACCGGCCTCTACCTCTTCGACTGTGCGGCCAGGCCGGGCACGCGATGCCGAGGGGACGCTTTCCTGCGTTGCGTCTCGGTCATCCCGTCCGCACGTCTTCTCCGCCGGTTTGTCATCGCCACCACAGATCGGGACGCCTTCGTCGACTTCTTCCATCGCCGCCCCGCCGCACGCATTTCTCGCCCGACACCGATTGTGTGCGATCCACCGCCCCGTGGACGTCCGTCATCAAGTACTACGCGCATCCTCTCCGAAAGCAACGTGGCCGCCGCCGTGTCGCCTCCTCCGCAAAGATCGCCACACGTGTGTCCCCTCGCCATTGCATCTACATCGCCGTCCCCTGTGCATCGACGACTGTGTTGCGCAACCTCTTGTGCACCATCTGTCTGCACCTGGTCTTCGTCATGCTGATTGGGCCTTCATCGCCAACATCGAGCGCTATCGCCGCCGCCGTTTTGCGTCGGGGATCGCCGCTTGAGCTATAGTGCCCGCCCGCTCGCCGCCGGGTAGGAGCGTCCGCTCCCGCGCTATTTCTTCTTCGTCCAGCACAACCACGCCTGGTTGGGGCCCTCTCCCTTGTACGTCCGGTATTGGCAACACCGGCGCGTGCTTTCGTCCCCGACGAGTTACGGTCCGCAATCCGCACACGCCGGCTCTGGCGGCTTGACTGCATCGACTTCGGCATCGACCCTCCCGTTCCTGTCCCGTCTGCCTCGATTGCATCGCCGTTTTTCATCTACATCTTCGACGGCCCTGACTGCGTCAACCTTGGCATCGCCCCCCCTACGACTGCCTTGACGCGTCTACGTCATCACCATGACGCCTTTTTTGCGCCCGCGGCTTCATGAGCGACCGCCTCGACATCGGTAACCCGACCACGACTACATCGACCACGGCCATCTCCAGCACGGCATCCTCGACCACGACTACTCTGCCCTCGCGCTTGGCTACCTCGACATCGGCACAAAGGGTTACCGCCTTGCTTGAGTTACTTGTCTGCTCCAGTCACAGCATACGCGACGTATTGACAGTTATGACTGCGGGGGGATGTCAGCTCTTCGGCTTCTTCTCTAGTCTCACCGTCTGCGACGCTCCCGTTGTGATTGCGGGAGATGTTAGAGTACAATATATTTGGTAGGTTAGAGTCCATTGGGATTACAACTTCAAGTCTTGTACCTCTATATATACCGCCCAAGAGGCTCAATACAATCTATCCTATTCCACCAATTCTATCTTCCTACAGTAATATATACCTTAATTGCATAGTTGCACTCTTACAGGAAATGAGTATGTAAAAAGGGAAGGTGGGTACACGTATTTGCACCAACATGTTCAGTAAAGTAGTTTGATTGTTTACTATGGGAATGAGAACTATGTGCATCAGGTTGCAGGTGTTATGGTTAACCTAACAGCCTCCTTGCAGTATGTTAATCTTTATTGTTCTAAAGATTAGACCCTAAACCTAAATAGCCAAACTCCAATTCTTCGTCTGACTGTCGCACGATTTTCAGTGTTGGGTCCTGTTGATGCTGGGTCCTAACTAAAATTCAGTAGAATGCGCTTTTATCAAAAAGCTGTGTTGTACAACATATATATATTTTACATGAAACCAAATACATGTGGACCTTTTAGAAGTCATAAGAAGGTTGTGTATAAATTGAGTTAGCATCATAATATTTGAGTATGATGTAAAACTGGTCATTTTCATGGATTGTTGACAGATAAGTTCTTTTACTACTTCTGAAGCTTTTTGTTTACCAATATAGTATAGAGTTTGATTCAGGATATACATTTGACCTTGACAGTCATCAACGAAGCGTGAAGCAGAGGAGCAACTCAGTGAGGTTAGTGCAAGTTTAAGCACATACAAATAAATGGCCTCCTTGATCCCTGATCTGTGTTTTATGGCTCTTAGTGTAATATAGTTTATTTATGAGTGTATCTTTCTCTGTTTGATGTGTTACTTCTTTGCCTGCATCTACTAATTTTTCAGGGCTGGAAGAAGCTTGAGGAAGCTTTCCAGCATGGGAAGAGTGCAATTGACGATTTATTAAACGTTGCAAAGGTTTGTTTTACGATTATCTTTATTTTAAATTGGACGGGGCAAACCCAAGATAATGATTATGGTGTCTCACACTTAAATTTGTCTATAATTATTTAGGCTTCGAAGATTTCTACTTTATTTATGTCAGGATTAAGCACTTCTGATTAATCATTGAGCTATTACAGACTTTGCGTTCTATGCCAGTTGTTGATCCACATATACCAACACTTTGTCTTGTTGGATCACCCAATGTGGGGAAGTCATCATTAGTTCGCATATTATCGTCTGGAAAACCTGAGGTAAGCATGTTCCTGTACAATACTTAGTTGGAGTTTTGTTAGGTGGTAGATACAGCTTCAGGAGCAACTGTTTATTGCTGGTTAATCCAAGTGCTTGTGGTCATCTCTTTTGAATTGTTATATGGCTAGAGTTCTTAAGCAGCAGCTGTCAATATTCATGCCTCATCCAATATTACATCAGTTTTAAAACAAATTCGTACATCTATTAGTCAGCTTCTAGTTCTACAATTAACGCTGACGCACATCTCTCTTTTTTTCACCTTACGGAAAAACATTTAACATTTGGTTCTGACTGTTCCGTTGTTTTCTTATGTAATGGTTCAAACACTAACGGACTGATGGTTTTAATTTCTGATCAGACGTTTTAATTTACTTTTAGCCCATGTTTAGGATGTCCTTTCTTTGTTTCTGTTTATTCTCAGTGCAACTGAATACTTGTATAGCCTTATTCTGCTTACCTTTCTTTAGTTTCAGTCAAATTTAATACTTTTATTGTCTTACTCTACTCACTTTTCTGCAGGTCTGCAGCTATCCTTTCACAACAAGAGGGATTCTAATGGGTCATATTGTATCCAATCATGAACGTTTTCAGGTTCAAACATCTGCATTTTCATTCCACTTCACGTACACTTAGAAAAATAAAACTGCAAAGTTACTTTCCTTGTTTCCTTCTGTACGCCACTGAACTAGCAAGTCCTTGTTGCAGGTCACTGACACCCCAGGACTTCTTACAAGACATGATGGTCAGTCAGACTTCCCTTGTTGAAGTAGTTTTTTACTTGATACTCTGTAGCTTTCATGGTTACTTCTGCATTGTTTCTGCATTGTTCTTCTGGAGGTTTCGCAACCTCATGTGCTTGAATAAAAGACAGATAAATAAATTTCATAACAAATTGATCTCTAGTAACTAAGATTTGTTGAACACTCAGTTAATATATAAGCCTATTGAGAGTAACATTCTTAACTTATTGCTTGTCAAATACATATGCATGCATCCAACGATTTGGGGTCTTTTTATGTTTTGCACAGTATTTAAGGGTTCTTTCGGGCTGTGGCTTAAAATTTTGAATTCTGACTGTTCGTAAGATGTAGTACGTAGAGGAAAATAATCGCATACGATTTTGGCCGGTACAACTGAATTTGGTATACTTTTTACTATAATCTTTATGTTACTCCGTCTTAAAAAACTATCATTTTAAAGCTAGTTACTATAACATAAACTATAAATCACAAGACATAAGTGAAAAAGAAAGCATCTTTTAGCTGATTTGTGATGTATTATGCTAAAAGTCAGTGCAGCTATATGATTCCAAACATTGTTCTATCGCATTTCTTTTGATCAATTACTTTTATGGGGGGTTGACAGATGACAGGAATAACATAGAGAGATTGACACTTGCTGTCCTTTCTTACCTACCAATTGCTGTCCTGTATGTTCATGATCTATCTGAAGACTGTGGGACCTCGGTGGCTGACCAGGTACATCTTTTATTTGCATCTGCAGAGCTTTTTTTGTCATTTATACATTCTAGCTTCCCAAAATCAAACAGATCAAAATTCTCCCTAACGCAATCAGATGGCCCAAATGATGAGTTTTTCATTCTCCCACTTCAAAGGGGTTGTACTAAATGCACCATTCTTTTACAGTACATCACGTACAGGCATATAAAGGAAAGATTTGGCGATTGCCTATGGCTTGATGTTATATCCAAATGTGATCTTTTGGACAAGATCGCACCCTCGAACTTTGACAGTGATGATGATGATGTAGGGGAATACAAGAGATTTGGCCCAGAAGGTGCCATCCGAGTATCTATGCTGGGCGAAATTGGCATACAAGAGGTTAGCAATGCTCTAGGCAGCCTCATCCTTATCATTCATAGTCAATCGTATGGCTGCCTATCTTATCGAAAGCCAAGACCTTACTCTAGACTAATATGCTTTCTCTCTCCAGCTAAAGCAAAGAGTGCGTCATCTACTGACCTCTCAAATGTCTCGGATCAAAGCTGACAAGAGCGACCAAGAAACCCAGGGAACAGATATTGCTGTTCCTCAGTAAACCTAGGGATGGGAAGGAATACTTGCACAGTTCCTCTTGATGGTCGTGTAAATCTCTTACATAGACGGTTGACACATGCAATCAAGTGCAATTTCGAAACCGAGGTGCAAGGCTTGGTTTGGCATCGCGTACACTCCGAGCATAATCTAGTGCTCACTGTGCTTGTTTGATCTGTTCTCAATGATTTTAATTCGTAACAGAATAAACATCTATCGAGGAAGGTCGGACGATGATGATTTAAAGTAGAACGACGCTAAATAAAAGAGGGCATCGATTGAGAGAGAGAAATAGATCTAGAATAATCGGTTTAGGGAAGAGGTCAGAGCTAGGAATTGGAGCTTTATTGCTTCTTGATAATGGATACATGTTGTCTCTTTTATAGGGATAATTTGACTTGATCTCTAAAAAATAATCTTTATTTTTAAGGAATCTTATCTCTAACAAATAGAATATATATATAAGGTAATAAACACATCTAATAAAAAAATTAACTATTTTTATCTCTATCATAACTAATATAATCTTACCATGCGCAGTTAGCACTGTAGATTACTATTTATAGGTATTGTTCACGTGTATGAATATTGCGTATAAACAGTATTTTCAGCACGAAATAGCTTCTCCCCCTTCGGCGATAACTCGTCCTTGAGCTGTGGTGGTGGTCATGGTTGCAGCTCTTGGTAGACCCAATCTGGCGAGAATTATGATGCATCATGTGGGAGATTAGCAATGTATTGATGATGATTAATGGCGGAGATGCGAGGGTCTTAGCGTTGCTCAATATCAAGGAAGTTACCGACGATGAGGGTAGCCAATGTGGAACAATAGTGGCGCGCTGCATGGTAAGCAAGGGTCGTGGGAAGAGATTGACTGCTTTGATACCAATTGTCATGAATCTTAGTTCATAACGGTATAAATATCTATTGGAGTGAGGTCGGACGACGATGATTTGAGGTAGAACGGCATTAGACGAAAGAGGGTAGGGGAGAGACTTAGAATACTTCTTCATTATTCATTACTTCCTGATAATGGGTACATACTTTCTCTTTTATAAGGATAACTCGACTTGACTTTAAGACATATTCTCTATTTTTAAGGAAACCTATCAATAATAGATGAAATATATCTATAAGGTAATAAACACATCTAAAAAGAAAACTAACTATTCTTATCTGTATCCTAACTAATATAATCTTATCATATGCAACTAGCGTCGTGGGGTTATTGTTTACGTGTATGAAGAGTGCACATAAACAATATTTTCAACAGTAACAGATCTGTACCTTTTTTTCTTTGTTTCGATGGATGGAGAGAAATTTCACTCCTCAGTCATGATGAGTGTTAGAATCATCATGGATTACATCGGGATAAAATCAGGGGTATATGCCACAGACAGCACTGTCTCTCGCAGCCTTTGCTTGATGAGCTAGTTTGTGCGCCACTTTGTTTTGTTCTCTCCTCGTCAGGATTACTTCACCTCTCTTATTTTCTGAAGATCTGTCATCGACATATTGGTCCTTTCGATAATATGAGCAGCGTCAGGCATGTATTGATCGGCCTTCTGGCAACGTATTCACAATCTTATCCTGCTATTCAGAAATTCCTGCCAGGATTGTAGTGTCAAACCCATGCGTCTAGTCAACGTCGATCTCAGGCTCGTAAGCCCAAACCGAAATACTTCTTTGGTTGCCACTTTCCAGTAGGTAAACATGTTTGGTTTAAGGTGGTGAGTTAAAACTCATCAAAATGCTCCTCTACCAACCCAAAGTCATTCCTTCGCCTTGAAATATGTTCGCATGCTTCAACACTTAACCCATAGTGTTCAATAAGTTGTCCCCAAATCTCTCATTGGATCTCCACCAAACCGTCTCCACCTACATCGGCCCAAGTCACTTGGTATATCATATATACCAACTCGTCTTATCATGGTTCTTGTCTTTACCCGTGCCTTACTGTGAGCCACGTAGCCTCACCTGATATTCTTGACCACCTGGACCTCAACTCTCTTTAACCTAGTCCTGATCTTCTTGTCATTGACCGTCAATATTCTCTAAGCCACCTATACATAAAAAACAATTATTTTTAAGCACAAGTTTTATACACTTAACTTACGTTAATTAAAAAAATACATCATGCAACACACACTAACCCTAACCCACTAGAATCAATCCACACGACAAAACCACATGAAACACCTCAAATCCAAACTTATCACACACAACCGCAGACTGTCCACCACCCATGGTGAACGGTCCTCCAACTTGCCTTGCGGACGGCCTGCCGCTTACTCTTTTCTCTTGGCCTCTTGAGTAGCTCACAGACTGACTCTACTTAGTCCGCCATAGAGGACCGTCCGCCGCCCCATGGCAGATGGTTTTTGGGACTAGTTCTCACAGTCGGTCCGTAGACCAACCTCCTCAGTCTGCCGCTCACCAATGAACCACAGAGGCACGAACGATCTGCCCCTTCAAGGCAGACCTGTCAGAAGATAGCAAGATAATGATTTACAACTGGCACATATTTGTGTTCTATTGATCATCTATTTATACAGTGTGAACACTATACAAATACATGAGTGGGAACACTCTCACCAGTGAATACTAAGCACTATCTCTAGTGGAAACATAGCACTAATGGAAATATTAAATAACAATGAAAACAAAACTACCAACAATGAAAACAAAACTATCCTAGTTGTTTAGCAGTCCCCTTAATCACAATCGGTGATATTGAGATTGTGCATAGGATCTTCAGTTGTTGTATTCCAATTGATCTGGTGAGACCATCGGCTAATTAATCTCGTGATGACAATGCCTTTCTTGCCACTCGTTATTTGACAAAATGAAAGTCCACATCAATATGTTTAGTTCTGATATAGAACACAGGATTAACAAAAATATATGTGACTCCAAGATTGTCACACTATAGGACATGCGTTTCCGATTGATAAATTCCAAGATCTACCCATTGCGACTATATCTAGATGATTTCTACTGTGGCATTTACAAGAACCTTGTACTCTACTTTAGTACTAGATCTCACCACTATGGCTTGCTTCCTTGAACTCTATTATATGAGATTGGAGTCAAAGAAAACCGCAAAACCACGATTGACCATCTGTCATCTTGATCTTACCCAATCTGCATCAGAGAATACACTAACTAAACTAGAAGTAGACTTACGAATATAGAGTCTGACACTTGCTGTATATTGTACATATCGTAAAATTCTTTTCACTGCTGTCCAATGATGTTTGGTTGGTATATGAAGAAATTGACACACCTTGTTGACCGTATATGATATATTTGGACATGTCAATGTTAGGTACTGTAAAGCACCTACTATACTCCTATACCATGTTGCTTCTGTAGCTGATAACTCTCTTTTGTCAGACTTTGATAATTTTTCAGTTATCGACATTGGAGAAGTTATTGGTTTGCATATTGTCATACCAGTCCATTGCAGAAGGTTGGTTGAATATTTAGACTGAACAAGAACGATATCTTTCCTTGATCGACATACTTTGATGCCCAAGAAGTAATGAAGATCATTGAGATCCTTGAGAACAAACTCCAACTGCAATTTCTGAATAAAGGTATGGATAGCCTGAGGAGATGAGCTAGTGACATAGTGTCATCAATATAAATCAGAATATATGAGATCACGCCACTATGATTATAGATGAACAGGGACGTGTCATCTCAGGAAGAAACAAAATCAAGTTCTTGTAAATAAGAATTGAGTCAAGAATACCTAGCATAAGGTGATTGTTTCAACCCATGAAGAGCTTTATTCAATTTGCACATATGATGCGAAAACTGTGGATCCTCATAACCTGGTGGCTGTCTTATGAACACATCATCTTTCATAACGCTATGCAAAAATGTATTTTGTTCATCCAATTAACGAAGCAACCATCCATGTGATATTTCTAGTGATAGAACAAAACAAATTGTAGCGGGTTTCACAACCAGGCTAAAAGTATGTTCATAATCAATCCTGTACTGTTGTTTGAATTCTTTTGCATCTAATTTGGCCTTATAGCGTTCAATAGTATCGTCAGCCTTTTTCTTTAATTTAAATACTCACTTGTAGTCAATGATATTGCAACCAAGCTGAGAAGGTACCAAGTGCCATGTCTTGTTCATTGCCTCCTCCTAATATCTATCACAAAGAGCATCCTCAAAAGTTGCTAGTTCGGTCACAACAAGAAATGCGTGCCGGCAGGCATCATATTGCACCGTGCCATCAGTACGAATTCTTGGTTGGCGAATGTTGTCCTGCAACCTTGTTTGCATGGGATGAGACAATGGTACAGGAAGATTAAGCGGTGGAGACAAAGTCGTGCCGAGTTTCACAATTGTGTCAGGGACACGTGGAGCAGCTGAAGCATCAAATACATGTGTAGGGCCGGTAGAATCCTCCACAAGACTCGCGCTAGCTGGTGACATGACATCTTGCATGGGATTCGAGAGATCAGCACCCTCAGGATCTGCGCTAGCAGTGCCCACCGAATCGCCCTCGGGGTCTGTCCTCGTTTTCTCCTACCTGAAGTCATCACTTGGATTTGTTGTAGCTTGCACAACAATATTGAAATCAAGTATACCAGGACCCATATTTATCTTCCTACCATCCATACGTCTCACAACTGAGGAAAATTTGTGGAGGCCAAGGAAGGAAAGATCAAAATTAGGACAAGTAA
Organism: Melocanna baccifera; assembly: GCA_036346265.1. Lineage (NCBI taxonomy): Eukaryota > Viridiplantae > Streptophyta > Magnoliopsida > Poales > Poaceae > Melocanna > Melocanna baccifera. The sequence continues at coordinate 22,456,922 of CM070698.1, forward strand.
TAGTTTATTCAATGATGGCGATTTTTCATTAGCAAAAGAAAACTATTGCTCATCAAAGACTACATCACAAGAAATATAAATCCTACCCGAAGAGACATGCAAACACTTGTAGTATTTATGAAGAGAACTATAACCAAGGAAAACACATCGTTTAGATCGAAATTTGAGTTTCTGATCATTGTATGGATGTAGACAGGACCATCATGCACACCCGAAAGTTCTAAGAAAGGAATAGTCTGGAGATGTTTTTAAAAGATGGTCTAGTAGAGTTGAATTCTGTATCGTTCTACTAGGGAGGTGATTTATCAAGAAACATGTTGTTTAGAATGCCTCGTTCCAAAAACGAATGGGCATGGAGGCATGGGCGAGTAAAGACATGCCAACTTCTACAGTATGGCAATGTTTTCTCTCAACCGAGCTATTTTATTGATGAGTGTGTGGACAGAAAACATGATGAATGATTCCAATTTATTAGAAAAAGGAATTCAACTTCTGGTATTCACCTCCTCAGTTGATTTGCATGTGTAGGATCTTTTATTTAAAAGGCGCTCCACATGAGTTTGGAATTAGATGAATATGCGGTAGAAATCAGCTTTACTTTTGAGACAATACATCTAGGTGAATTTACTGAAACTGTCAATGAAACTCACACTGTATTTAAAACCACCAAAGGAGCTGCACGCAGGCCTCTAAACATCAGAGAAAACAAGTTCAAGAGGTGACAATGACACCCTTTTTTACCGAAGAAAATGAAGCTGGTGACTTTTGCCCTGTTGACAAGTATCATAAATAGAAGATTTGTTGGACTCATAAACAAAGGTATACTGTGACGCTGAAGAATCTGATCCACCATAGGGACGAAGGATGGCCTAAACGGCAATGTCACCACTCATAACTGTATTTGATGATAGAGAGGGCCTTCCTAGATATAGTTGAACTACTAGGAATAGGGTATAGGCCACCCTTATTGTGACCGTGAAGGAGTACCTTCTTGAAAATATGATCCTTAATGAGAAAATAATCAGGGTGAAATTTAAGACAAACATTATTGTCAGTCGTGAGTTTATGAACAGATAACAGATTTTTATGTATGTGTGGAACATGAAGAACATTATTTAGGAACAAGGGTATATGTGATGTATGAATTTTAGAAGAATCAATATGAGCAATTGGCATACCTAAACTATTTGCTGTGTGAACCTGATCTTTGCTGGAGTACCGCTCGTGTATCGTCAGCTTGTTCAATTCTCTAGTAGTATGATTGGTCGCCCTAGTATCCGTGTACTAGGGCATGTCAAACCTTGATCCTATGGTGATATTTGCCACCGTGTGCTCCTCCGGCTAGAACGCATAATCGAAACGCTTGTAGCATTTAAAAGCCATATGGCCGATCTTTCCACACAATTGGCAGATAGGCCGATTGTCAGACCCCTTATTGCCATCATGATGATTGATGCCACCAAGATGGTTGTCATAATTGGCATCCTGGTTCTGGTACTGTTTGTAGCCACCACCTCGACCGTGTCCATGTCCACCATCGTCACCTTGTCCATGCCTTCCTTGATTGCCCCAAGACGCCATATTCGCGAAGGTTTGGAACATGAGATTGCTTTGCTCGTGACGCATCTCATAGTCTAGCATGTGTGAATAGAGATTAGTGAGGGCGATTGGCTCCGTTCGAATGGTGACAGATGTCACTAGCACATCATAGAAGTTGTCGAGGCTAGTGAGAAAATAAATGATGTCCTTCTTTTCGAGTGGTTTGCCGGTGGTAGCGAGCCCATCGGTAAGGCTCTGGATTTTGTTGAAGTAGTTGATCATCATCATATCCCGTTTTTGAAGTGTAACCAACTGCCATCGAATTTACATAATACATGCTTTAGACTGAGTCGCAAACTTGCACTTGAGGGCATTCCAGATTGCAGCCGATGGTGACAAAAACAACACATGCCCCAACATCTCCAGCGAGAGGGTGGATAGCAGTAGGCTTAGGCATGTCTTATCTTGTTGCAACTAGACGGTATATGTAGGATTAGAAACCCGTGGCTCCATCTTCTGTTGGCATCGCGATTAATTGGAGTGATGCTGGATCGGTTCCTTCTATGAAACCAAGCCACTGTGCGCTGCGAAGGATAGGAAAAACTTACGCCTTCCACAGAATGGTTAGTAGATGTATTTGCAGAAGTTATCATTGGATGGGAAGAGTAGGTTCAGATACCTTGTCGAAAGATATCAAGAGAATGGTTTCGAACTAACACATATTTATCTTCTATTTGATCATCTATTTATGTACAAGTATACGAGTGTGGACACTATACAAGTACATGAGTGGAAACACTCTCATATGTGAATACTAAGTACTATCTTTAGTGAGAGAATTAGAAATAATAAAAATACAAAACAACAGTGAAAACACAACTATCCTAGTTGTTTAGCATGACCGTTCATCGGTGACACTCCCCAGTCGCGGATGATTAGCGAACAGTCTGCCAACAACATGTGAATGGTCCGCCAAACCTGAAAAACCTAAGCCGATTGAAATCTTGGAATCTCTTAAAAGCAAACTCCACAAACACAACACCGGGCTATCAATTATTCACCACTTCACCTGAGGAACACTTGGGGTGATCACCACATGATCTCACCAATGCACATGCTTTAGTCAGTTCCATCTTTGACTAAGCCAAATTGGTTCTTCTGCACTCACTGAATCCATCCGATCGAAAAATTTGTGAGCTTTTTTGGGTGGAGTATAATGCCTTGAATGCCTAGAAGCCAAGTCCCGCTTAGGCATACGCGGCTCCTCTAGAGTTTGGGTGCTCCAGCGAGTACAGAAGAGCTCTCTTGAGTTACCTGTCTAATTAGCGTGGTCCAACATAACAATTCCAAAGTTGATTTTTTTCCTTTTCCGAAGGGCGACAGGACCTCTGCCATGCATCAGAGAAGGGTGACAGGGGTGGTCCAAACACCGAATGGTCTGACCGCCATGTCAAAACTGGTCTGAACAGAAAATCAGTAAATAAATAGTATTTTCAGCCTGATTTTAAAAACTAAAGTCAATTGAACTATTGATCCATGATCTAAATGACATAAAATTTTGCAAGAATCTTCTCTATAGTATTATGAACCTATTTCAACAAATAATCATGAAAATTAAGGCCAACATTGAGGCTTTTTTTAGTTCGAAGGAAGAGTGCACCAAAATCGAGTCAAAACCAAAATCGGGGAATACAATCTGCTCATGAGTAGATGATGGTCAAGATAACTCTAGATATATTCTTACATGTCACAATAGTCACTTTACCTTAGATGACAGAGAGCACACAACGTACTCATCTCTCAAACCCTAACCCTAAACATAAGAGCACAAGAGAAATAGATTGGATAGTTAACACAAGTAGGCTAACTAGCCACATTTAACCCTTAGTAGACAATATCCACTTAGCAAAATAGGGAAAACCGTTAACCCTACGCACACGGGTTTTACTCTCACATGTTTACTTATGCGTTTTCAAAGCGTATAAGTGCAATCCGCTAAATCCTTAACCTTGATCCAACTTAATCAAACCAGCTTCTCCTTGACCTAAACTGTTCTCCAAACACCACTCATGCGTCACAGTTTTGATCCAAGGTAGATTATGATATTTTGGTCAAACTACCAAAATACCCTTTTTGACCGGGTATTCATATTGTATTGTAAGCAATTACCGTGCTTGCTACGTGTAGGATCATCATTGGTTTACATCGGCAAGTCTCTTCCATTCTAGTTCCACTAGACCATGTCTCACTTGGACTGATCAGGTCACATGGTGCAAATACACCATTCAAACTCGCATTCAATATTTTCCTCCTTTCTTGTGACATGCTTGAGTTCATCATCTCACCCAGCATTCTTGATTATTCTGGACCTTGACTCCTCCATGAGCATAGCTTCAATCCTCGCTATCAACTATGGTGACTCCAAGCGTCCCTGCATATCCAAAGATAAAGAAATCGTTTTCGGGTATAAGTTTTTCACAACTTGACCCATGTTAGCCAAAACATGCATCATACAATCTTAATGCAATAACCCAGGTCACCCAAACTCAATCCATGACTCAAATCTCAAAATCCTCAATTTCTGCTAAAACCGGTACTACCGCTCCTCCCAAGTCGGTACTACCACTTCTCTTGAAAATTCCAGAAAAGAGACCAAACAAAATGTAAATTTTGCAAAATCAAATAACCACTTCAGAAACATTAGAATGGTTCATCATAACATTAAACGTGACCTCACATGATCCTTCATTGGGTGACAGGAATAGTTGCTCAACGGTTGGGCAATTTGGTCACATGTCACCCAACGGTTGGGTGACTTGGGCTAGTCGTCGAACCGTAGAGTGATAGATGGTTAGAATTGCTAAAAAATAAAAGACATGTATAATACTGTAATTCAAAATAAAAAATAAATTATTTTAAAAAATTCTACAACTTTTCATGAAACTAGTAACCCGAGCCTAAATAGCCCTAGGAAGATGTAATATGGGCCTAAGACCCATGTTATAATGCGCAAAATACTAATAGTCCAGCACCCTCACTCTCCTCCGCCCACGTTACTAAGCATACAGTTGGCCCAACTCAACTGCACAAACTACCCACGGCCTCACCTCTCGCTGCTTCAGTGACGTCAGCATTTCAATAAGAAGGAAAAAAACCTAACTGGTTTGAATAAGGGAAAAATACCGAAATGCCTATAAAATAAGTTGGTATTGGAGAAATCGAGACAGAAATGCTTTCTTGTAACTGGTGACCACGTCTAATCTCACTTACTCTGCAGATTTGGGCAAAGTAAATGGATCCTTAGGTCCACTCATTTTGGCTTAAATCTAGATTCTACTTCTAACTTCTGCTTTTTTTTCACTATTCAGTAATTTTATCTTTTTCTGATTTTTTTTATTTTTGAGATTTTTTGCCTTTTCTTTTTTTTTCTCGTATTCCTTTGCATTGTCCGTGATGGGCTAATATGTTTTTTCTATTTTTAATTTTTTTTAATTTAATTATACCAAATAAACCAACCCAGCGACAATAAAAAATAAACCGACTACAATAAAAATAACTATAAACTATCGCTATTCCGAACGCACCCTTAAGCACAAAGCTGATGATGATCACAGCTTGCCCAGCATATTGCTGATGCTTGATTGATCACCATACACCTCTCAAACACATTGTGATCTTTTTTGTATATTTTTTGGTACTCCGTGATCTTTAACTGGTTCACATGGAAATTAAACTACAGACAGATAAAAGCGAGCAAACAATCCTTTGGCAGCCTCGATCCAAATCCAATCCGACAATATGCTAGCAACAGGAGCACTCCAATGTAAATTCCACAGCACATGCATGGCGTTGCAACAAGTAAACTTGTTAAACCAAGCCAACACAACACTCGCAGAAATCAATCGAAGCGACCATGAGCTGTTTCCATCTTGGTGTGCTTTCATGAACGATAATCCTTGCATGTACAGAACAGACTTGCTGCTGATAAGAACCAACCAACCAAAGTTTTCCCAAACCATCCTTACGTGGGGGGATCAAAAAAATCTTTCTGGTCGCCCAACTTCCTCGCATTCGGCTCCCAGAAACCAATGAATGTTAATCACCTAGTTTCCTCAATCACCTCAACGCTTCCCAAATCAAGGGTACTCAGAACTCAGAAATCTCTAACGCTCCAGGCTAGTGCTTTCAATTACAGTTCCGTGCTTGTAAAGACAATGGGCCAAAAAAGGGTTTCCTTCAGGTACTTGACCAGAACTCAGTGCTTAGTCTTTGCGGCGCTGCAGCGAGAAAGTCGTATCATGATCTGCTTCCGTGCCGAGTGATGGCATCCCGCTGGCCACAGAAGGTAGGTCAGCAGAATCGGCCTCTTCTTCTGGTTCCTCTGGTTCTTCTGCGTGGTAGCTCCCTCCTTTTGTGCCGTTGGACTGGCAGATGTGCTTGTATATCTGGAGAGTCTGAGCTATGAAAGATGATGGGTTGCCTGTGGCGCTTGGAAGAAGAATTGTGTTGGTCTAGATTTGATAGCAAGATGTCAGTACTTTGCCAATCATGCTAGGAATTGTAAAACATGGAAAAGAACTTCACAATCTAACCTTTTTGGCCAGAGAAGCAAATGCTTTGATGTATTGCTCAGCAACTCTCAGGTTCGCAGCCTAATAAGAGAGAGAGGGAGGGAGAATGAACAGCACTGAAGTGAGCACACAAATTCTGAATAAGCACCGTTTTGGTACAACTTCGCCAAAAGAGCATGGAATATTAAACTGATAAAGTCAACAAATTGGATACCTCAGTGCTTCCTTCAGCTCTCATGGCCTGAGAAACCAATCTGATTCCCCGAGCAGTAGCTTCTGACTTTGCAAGAATGGCTTCAGCCTCACCTGGTGTTCATTAATCATTACCAAAAATGAATGAACCTAAGGCACAGAAAATCCTTTAATCCACTTCAGGAAAATGATTGCAAAACAAAATGTTTCAAAGTAACCGAATCAAACTACACAAGCAATCCAATCTTCAAAAGCAAGCAAGATTGTGGTAGTACAAATGGAATGAACAGAAAGAATGAACAGAAAGGATGCATGCTGAATAAATCTACAGACCAGGTTATCATAAGGAACATCCGAACATGGACAATGGAAAAGTTCAAAAGGGAGCAAGATGATGGCAGAATAAATGGAGCAAACAGAAGGATGCATGCTGAACAAATTTTCAGAGCAGGTTATCATGGAGAATGTTATGAATAATGTGTGTATATTAAGGAGACCCAATGGGTAATATATATAAGGAATGCAAGGGGATGTTACAGAGAAATATGCCATATATGGATAAGAGAACCAAGGCATGTAAGGAAAAGAATAATACAATTCCTATTCTATCTCTAATACCCTTAACACCCCCCTCAAATGCAAAACATATGTAATATCATTGCATTTGAAAAGGGTTGTTATTAAAATAGTAAATATCCGAAGTCCGAGTCTTGATAATATCGTCGTAGCGTGCGGTTCTTGGAAAAACTGTCAAATCAAACCGAAAAGGAATAGATAGAAGTATGACGGCGCAATTCGAAACTCAAGACAGCGGTGGCGCAGTGGACAAGGTGCGGGAGAAGCGCGGCGGCCTTAGAAGCTCGGAGCAGTGGCATCATAACAACTTCTACGATTTACACGCGGCTCAAAAAGCAGCGGCGGCTGCTGTCATGCAAAACAAAATTCTTACACTTCTATGATTGATAATAAATTTGTGAACTCGCATAGCTTAGACGAACTGAGAGATAGAGACTACGGATTTGGATGAACACAACGAAAGACTAAAAAGAAAAGGACTCAAAATACTAATCAGCAAACACTAGTACTAGCAGTAGCTAACTGAGGCCAACAAAAGCCACTCACTTCGATCCCTTCTATCTCTCTCCATCCCACGGCAAGACGCACACACCTCACCCGCTCGCGCGCTAAGAGAGCATGGGAGGAGGCTAGCCAGGGTGACTTCGACTAGAGGCGCGGCACAACGGCCAAGAGGCGGCGACCGGGTGATGGCGGCGAGGTCCGGTCGGTGGAGAGTCTACCAGCACCACCATGGAAGCCGGCGGGAGCAGAGGGGCAGTTGGGAGCTGGCGGGAGGAGGTAGCGCCAGGCCACCACAGCTAGGCGGCGGTGCGGTCGTGGATCCAGCTCGATGGCGTCGAGAGCGAGATCCAAACGAATCCAGCGGTGTGCTCGGGCGGCCAGGAGGGTCAAGGCCGCGGCGGAGTTAGTCGGGGCGGTGGGGGTCGAGGCAGGTGGCGGAGTGCCCAGAGCCGGCAGATCCAGCGGCGAGGAGGCCGACCGAGGTGACAATGGCTGGATCCGCAAGGGGGTTGCGCTAAGGAGGCGCGGCCGGATCCAAGGCAGCGGTGGTTGGATCCAGTGGCGAGGAGCCCGGATCTGTCGGCGAGGAGGCTGAATCCGGTGCAGGCGACGACGACCTAACGGAGGAGCCACCGAAGAGAGGACAGATCCGATCGTAACTGGTTGGAGCGCGAGGAGGCGGCCGAAGCGGTGGACATCGACAGCGGCCAAGGCGACAGCAGCGCAGAGCGCTGACTTGAGCGCAGGCCGGTGGCACGGTGTCCTGGCAGTGTGGACGCGGGTGTGAACGTGGTGGCTGATGGTGGCGATGTCGTCGTCGTCGAGTGGGATGGGGAAGCGCTGGAGGAGGCCAAGGAGGCGATGGCAGCGACGTTGTCATCATCGAGTGGCAGCTGGAGACTAGGCGGCAGCAGGTCGACGTAGCCCAACAAGGTGGCTGCCCCCGGGAGTGAAAATCGATTCTCCGGGGCAAAGAATGAAGTAGATCGAGGTTAGGTTTTAACCTAAACTCGATACCATGTTATGAATATTGTGTGTATATTGAGGAGACTCAATGGGCAATATATATAAAGAATACAAAGGGATATTACAAGTGAATATGCCATATACGGATAAGAAAACCAAGACATATAAGAAAGGGAATAATACAATTCCTATTCTATCTACAATACCCTTAACAGAGAACATAGAAAATGGAAAAGTTTACAATGAACATATGTTACATACCCTTTGCGCGATTTGCCTGATCCAACATAGCTCCTGGTAGAATAAATGAAAAGAAAGTGTCAGACAGAAATTTATCTTCCATACACTTAAATCCAATACTTCTCTTGTATATGAGTTGAGATAAATTACATCAAAGCAAGAGCATTTAGGATGTATTGAAGTAGGTTAAGCTAGAACAGAAGGTGGTAGGGAATCCATCTCCAACTTAATCCTTTTCTCAGAGAGAGGGGAAAAAATAAAAGGGTCATGCATTCATCACCTTCTGATTCAAGGACTTGGGCACGTTTTTTCCTTTCTGCTTCTGCTTGCATCTCCATAGCCACCTTAACCCCACGTGGAGGAGATATATCCCCTGTAAAGTCAATTTAAAAACATCAAAACTGTGCTTACAGGTATAACTCAATAGCTCAAAATCAGAAAAACATACTGATCTCATAACGGAGACACTTCAGGCCCCAATCTATAGCAGCTTCATTTATGGACCTCTGCCAAAAATTGTCAGAAAAAGGCAGCCATAGAACTTAGGGCATCCACAATGTATAAAAAAGGAGATCTTAAGCCACCTTAAGGTCAACCTTATACATTACAGGGTTGGCCTTAAAAAGGCCATAAGCAAAAAAGGCTTAAGATCAGCTCTCAAGTTAAAGACCTGACCATAAGCATTAAAATACAATTTTTCTTGTGTATTCTGTCCTTCTCTCTCCTAAGTGGGACCCTTCCTTAGAGTCCAGTGGTGATCTTAAACATAACAGAGGGGACCTTAAGAATTAGGTGGGGTCCACCTTAAGACTCATTGAGACCTTATACACTACTGATGCCCTTACAAATCATGAGGAGGTGATGAAAAGCATGAGACAGAGACTACATCCCAAAAAAAGAGCATGTGACAACAGCCAATACAAAATGTTCTCTAAGAACATCTGCATGATTAAGTTTTTGTTTTTCTTTTGCTTGAGTTATCACTAGAAATTGACTAGTTATTAGGGGCAAGAATTTCAATACAACATTAGAACCACCCAAATAAAATAAGATGGAGAGAAGTCCATTGCTACTGCAGGTGATCTGCCCTTTCAGCATAGTAAACATAGTAGTAGACAACAATTCAGTACTGGATCGAGACAAAAAGAATGCCATTATAAGGTAATCGTTATGACGCTTCAAACAAATTGTAACAAGTGTTCTTCAGAGAGGAACTTGGAACATAGAATTGGTAAATATAAAATAGGGTTCTGTTGTTGAAAACTCAGATGCAACACGGCAACAGGTCTACTCTTTACCTGTCCCATGTGTTACCATATAAACTATGCTGTAAATTCCAGGTTAAAGTTGAAACTGCTCTCCATGTGTTTCGTATGTTACATCAACATTCATTTTACCATCAGGAGAATACATGCAGCCATACTTAAAATAGACTAGCGATTTACAATAAATGGGGCACGAGAACACTGATTTCTTGGTATATCCATAATAGTATAGACTATAGTAATACAGTTAACATATGAACACAGCCAATTACATATTTATGTACTAAACTCGTATGCATTGTTGTCTACAACAACTGCCATGGTATGGAAAGTAGAGCAAACAACTCATGATGAGAACAAGATGTCATACCACAATATTCTCATTTAATGTGTCCCTCTCCTCAAAAGTCTTGTCTAAGGTTATTTTCCAAGCTCACTTCTCATAGTTGTTTGTGCAAGTTGAATGACTGCAAAAATTGGATTCTCCACACCATAGGAAGCAAGGTAAGGATCAACAATCTGCAAAGTTCACAAAACAGTGCAATTGGAATCAACACGAAGGCCAGAAACAGACCCTGTTTTCCAGAAAGCTGATAGTAAACATGCAAATCCCTCAACATAATCAACTGCCATAAATCAATTACTTGATATATATCTTAACTACAAAAATGTTAATTTTCTCTGGTGCTGTCGGGAAAAGTTAATGATATCTGTCAAGTAACATTTGCCTGCCCAGCAAGAATGCTCAGTATAAATTCATTGAATGGAAAGAGGATCAACACAGATATAACTACCCAAGCTACAGATTAATCTTATGTCAAAACATAGTAGATGGGGCACTAAATTGTCTGAAAGTATGTCAGAAATCCTAATAATAGATAGAGGAAGCTTGTTAACTTGTATAGTCAAACAAAACGACAATATCCCATAAAGCCAAACTACCAAACTACATATTCAACACAGTAAACAGTCAACCTAAAGCATTTCAATAGCATCTGGTTAAATAAAACCAAGTGTGATCTTACAAAGATACACGACAAGGAAAAAAAGCAGTACATCTACACTCTCACAAAAACTCCTTATAATGTAACTTTCCCATCTAAATATCCCTAAAGCATCAAACTAGGATTTGACAAAAAAAACTTATCTAATCCATGCAAAACACTAGTACACTGAAACAGAAATCCACTTAAAAGCCATCAAGCCACCAAATTAAATTACAAAAATATGCACTTTTACCAATGAAATTTGTAAAGCAGTGCATTCACGCACTTGCATCAATCCCTCGTAATGTAGTATATACATCCATCTCCTACAACAACAAATGAAAAGTCCATAGTTGTCAAGGCGATACCTAGGCGCCCAGCGGCACGGAGGAACGCCATGCACGCTCGCCTCGCCTTGGGGAGGAGGCGCGACTTGGGAGGAGGAGGCTGGGGAGGAGGCGGGGGGGAGGAGGGGGGGAGGGGAAGCGGGCGGGGAGGAGGCGCAGGGAGGGGATGCACTGGGAGAGGAGGCGGCGTGAGGAGGAGGCCACAGCAGGGAGGCCGCCGGGGGGAGGAGGCTGCGGGAGGAGGCGGCGGAGGAGGAGGCGGCGGGAGGATGCACCGGGAGAGGAGGCGGGGCAAGAGAGGCGAGGCGCGAACGGAGGGGCGGGGAAGGGAAGCGGCCGGGGGAGGAGGCGGCGGCAAGGAGAGGCGAGGCAGCGAACGGAGGGGCGGGGAAGGGAAGCGGCCGGGGGAGGAGGCGGTGGGGAGGGGGGATGCACCTGGGAGAGGAGGCGGCGTAGGGAGGAGGCTGCGACTTGGGGGGAGGCCGCCGGGAGGAGAGGAGGCTGCGGGGGGAGGAGGCGGTGGAGGGAGGAAGTGGCGGGGAGGGGGGATGCACCTGGGAGAGGAGGCGACGACAAGGAGAGGCAAGGCAGCGAAGGGAGGGCCGAAGGAGGCGGCGGGGAGAGGACCGAAGGAGGCGAGGTGTGCGGGAGATGCTGCGGGAGAGGAATTGGCGGGAATCAAATCGGGTCGCAGACTTCTCTTGGTTACGCTTGCAGACTTCAAATCGGCGGGAGAGGAGTTGGCCTTGCAGACTTCAAATCGGCTGGAGAGGAGTCGGCGGGAAATAAGAAGCTGGTGTGCGGCAACTCGCCTAGGCGTCTAGGCGCCCCTCGCACGCCGTGGTCGCCAACTCCGCCATGACAACCATGGAAAAGTCCCCATACACCCGATGTCACCTAATCCCAGTTGAAAGAACATGACAGAAATCAATGCACCAAGGTTATGCAAAACACTATGACATCCTGGGAACATCGTATACCCAATTTTTTCATCAAAATTTAGCAGGTTAATTCATTCTCAACAATGGCCAATAGTTAATTCTACGACCCTATGCCAAACGCTGATGCTTTTATGTATCATAAACATAGAACCATGCTTGTTATGGCAACTCATCATCTTTGCACATGCACAGAACCCAAATTAACATGAAAACACCCTGCGACAACTGCACACAGTACAACACCCCACCATCCCTATCCTGGCTCATATTGGGCAAAACAACAAAAATGCCATGTCTGCTTTGACCTAATTCAAGGCGAATGTGACTCAAGAGGATGTTTTGGAAGTGGTCAACTAAGGTGAACAAAATCTTGAGTTTGCTTGAAAAGTGTTCGCAAGAGAAAAGACCTAAATAATTTGGTCCTGTAATTTACAAAAGCGCATCATGACATATGTTTCTAAGGCTAGATGACTTGGCTTAATTCAAGAGGGTTCACATTGTTACAAGTTACAATCCATTCAAATATAACTCCCTCAGCATTCCAGCTCTACTTTTCTCGAGTGAATTTCAGTTAGCTAAACCTATCAAGACTGGAGTATTCACAGGACACCTGCACCCCTTAAAATAAAAAGGCGTAATGTAGGTCAAAATTACTGGCGTTGACATAAAATGGTATGACATGATCAGTTAATGGAAACCACAAATACATGTCAGACAAGATTAAAACATACACAGAGGATCAATCAAATGCACAGTTGTTTAGCTCACTTTGCTCGAAACGTTACTCTATAAGTCACCATGCTAAGGGCCTGTTCGGCTGGGCACAAGCCGACCGGCTTTTAGCTTCTGCTACAGTACTTGACTTTCAATCGAAATATTTTTTTAAGATGGGGTCTACAAGTTAATTATCGTACACGTTAAAAAACTAATATCTGTACCATTAAAAATCGTAAGCGATAATCTCTATTTTCGCAATCTCTGTCGCAAACAGCCAAAAAGCCATCAGCTGCAGCCAAAAGTCATCTGCCGTAGCTAAAAAGAACAGGCCCTAAATCTTGTTCCTATACCATGCTAACTACCAAACATAATTCCTAAAGCAGTAAGCGCCACACATTCACGCAAACATATCAATCCATTCCATTTCCGACACAACCAAACCACACCTAAACAGGACACCCTGACATCACACCCAAAATCCCCGCAATGCAGCATAACCATCAACCCATCTCCAAGAGCACCAAACCAGGCCTCTAAAGAGGACACCCAGACATCCACACCAAAACTCTCGCAATATAGCATGATCATCCACCCCTCACCTAGTGCACCGGACCAAGCTAACTAAATTCAGAAATCATTAGCATAACTCAGCGCACACCAGTCAAATCAATTCACACAAAACCATCACCATAACGCACCACATTCATCCATCCATCCATCTCACACCAACAATCGGAAATTAAACCACCAACAGCATCACCGATGAAAACCACAGGGCAAGGCGAGGACGATGAGCTACATATGTATACCTTGACGTAGAGGACGCCGTCGATCTGGATGGAGACGTTGTCCTTGGTGATAGCGGACTGGTCGGGGATGGGGATGGCCTCCTCCTTGAGCGAGTGGACGTAGGCGATGCGGTCGATGGCGGGGACGAGCACGTGGATCCCGGAGCCGAGCGTCTTGAGGTACTTGCCGAAGCGCTCCACCACGAACGCCTTCTTCTCCGGCACGATGCTCACGCCCCAGTTCACCGGCGTTCTCAGCGCCTCGTACCTTGGCAGCACAGGCAAACGGGAAACGTTAATTGCTTCCAGAAGGTTCCGGAAGGAAAGGGGGTGCCAGGGTTCAAGGCAAGAGGTGGTTTGGCTCACCGCGAGACGTCGTCGCGGGAGTAGTAGCGGGAGAAGGAGCGGGAAGAGGAGGGGCCGAGCTGGCGGGGGAAGAGGAGGAGCTGCCGCGCTGGCGCGGCGGATCGCTGGAGGAGGGTCGCCATCGGAAAGGGGAGAAGTGGGTTTGGGTGGGGAGACGTGGGTTGAAACGAGATGACGGTGGCTTCTGGCTGGCTGTTAATTCTCGCTGTTCGAGAGAGCGCTGGTAGAGAGAGAAACATTCGTATATAATTATATCCAAATTTTGTATGGTATCTATAATTAATTTAAAGATTTTGGGGTGTTCGAAATAGCGATGATTTATGTTTTTTTTATTGTAACTGGTTTATTTTTTACTGTAGCTGAATTGACTTATTTGACATAATTAAATTTAAAAAATAGAAAAATAGAAAAAACATGTTAACTCATCACGGATAATACAAAGGAATACAAGAAAAAAATTAAATACAAAAAAATCCCAAAAAAACTTTTAAAAAACCTGAAAAAGATAAAATTACTGAATAGTGAAAAAAATAGAAGTCAGAAGTAGAAGTTGACTTTAAGCCAATATAGGTGTACTATTTAAAAATGTACTATTTAAAAAGCAGAAGTTGGCTTTGAAAAGATGTACTATTTAAAAATTAGTTTCTATAGAAAAAAATAAAAAGCAGAAGTCAAGACAAACCCGGGTGATTTTCATCTTGTTGTGTGGTTGTAGCATTTTTCTTTCTCGACAGTTGGACCTACTTGTGTTTCGAGTTGTAAACCAGTCCAGCTCAAGTGAGCCCAGCTTGCTAGACTCAAGCCGAGTGCTCAATACAAGCTCGAGTGAGTCAGCTCGAGTGAGTCTAGGTTGAGTTTTGAGCCTAGAGCTAGAATCAAGTTTGGCTTGGCTAAAAACTCTAGTAATTTTAAACACTAGTAGAGGCATACACCATAATCTACATCATAATCATAGAACTTGTTATCTATATCATAATCTATGCCATAATCTTCAATAAAATTGAACTTATATGTTTAGATATAGGTATTAACTAGTGATTTTAAACAGAAAATTTTAGCAACATCATTAATCATACTGGATAGCTCTCTTGGATCATCGAACATGATATAGTATAAAGAATCATCAGAAGATATTCTAGTAAGACTTTTCTTATGAGTAATTAATTCTACATTATGTAAATTGAGCAAAGAAATTTTAAAATATGGAAGTTTTGATAGAACACCAATCCTCATAATTACTCACCATTTCATAATTAAATTCAACACCATTATTGTTACCTTTATTATCCTCCCCAGTTGATGTAGGTATTGTAGGTATCAACTCTTCATGATGAAACCCTCACCCGTGGTATATCCTCATCTTTTACCTCCACTGTTGTCGGTTGTTGAATATTCAATTCCTCGTCATCAATGTCAACTTGCACAATATAAGAAACAACACTAGAAGTAGATATTAATGTGTTAGTTTGATAATCAACTTCACTTTGCCTAACATCTACTTCTCTCTTTTCTTTTGATGTATCTGTCACACTCTCTATTTGGATACTCTCAACCTCAAATATGGTGAAATCACACAACTCACTCTTTTTAATACTCTTACTCAATTTGACTATATGGCTCTTATCCTTACATAGGTTTTGATGTATCTCAAGTGTTGTATGTGGCATTAGAATAGCACTACATGTCTTCTTTACCGAAGAAAAAGTCTCATACTTGGTCATCTTCTCACGTGTCACACTAGTAGAGACATAAGAATTGAAGTATGGACATGAATGGAACCGTGATATACGTCTCTCCATAAGTCTCTTTTCCTTAATAGCATAATTCACAAGATCATGCACACTACTAAAATATCTAAGTTGAAGTGCAGCGGTGATATTAGAATTCAAGCTTCTTTTGAAGTATACCATTTCTTTTAATGCACTAGTGATCCTAGCATGACGTAATACATCTTGCAGCTCAAAATAGTAATCTTGAACAGTATTACTTCCTTGTGTGATACTATCCATATGGTGAATCAATTCCCACTCATAAGATAATGGCATAAACTCGTTTCTCATTATCACTTTCAAACCTACCTAAGATTTAATGAGTCATTTTCCAAATAATTATTGCAACCAACTATAAGCATAGTCTTCAAACTTCATAATGGCATGACTTATCACTCGTTTCTCATGATCTCGTTTCTGAAGTCTAAATACTTTCTCCATTCGTCATTCCCACTCAAGATACTCCTCTAAATCTTGACTTCCATAGAAAGGAAGATACAAATTTGTTGAGCTTGGAATCGCACCAATAGGAATGAAATACTAAAGATCCATTCCCATTTGGCTCACACCGAGAGAAACGAATTGTTGAATATCCTGTTATGGTTAGTTGTGCAACATATATATGTGCGAATACTCAATCTTTCTCTTTTCTCTTCCAAGTAAAATTCTTACCTTTCCGAAGTAAATTAAGAATAAAAAAAACTTACACTTGGCGGAGCTACAATAGCAAAGTGACGATCAAGCAAATTTAAGAGTATTCACAATTGCACAACAACGATTATATAGTGGAGCTTGGTATGGAAGTGTATAACCTATGCAATCCAAAATTCTTGATGTTGTAAAGTTAAGTAATAATCCAAGATAAAATACTTTGTCTAAGTGCTGATCAAAAGGTTTAAGTAAATTGTATGAACACACACGCAAAATTCAATGTAACTTAATGCAAACAAGAAATGAGCTAAATAAAGGCGATCTGAAATTAAGGATTAAATAGCTTGTTTTGCACCAAGTAATAGGAGATACGCTAGCCAATTACAATAATATAAATTTAAGGGCACAAGATTGTTTAAAAAAATTAAATACATAATTTGAAATTTTTTTGACTAAGGTTCACTCACCAAATTTGGCCAACGTTCCTTTTTTTATCATAGCCGTAGCTCTCTTTTTTTAAGAAAATTATTGTCTGTGGATTTTTTTATTGATTGGCTATTTTTTTTTTTTTGCCGACAAGTTAAGTTGTGACACTCACAATCCAAATTTTCAGCAAGGTGTAGTATAATTCAATGAGCAGCCCTCAAGCAATTATCAAGACTAGTCTTCAGATGAAAACAAATATAAGTGACACAAGCTAACCAATGTTTCGGCTGATAAGTAGTTGGTTCGACTTGATTTTTGGCGCAAGCAAACAAAACAACCAACAGCAGCACAAAAGTTTCAACTAGAGCTGTTGTACTCGGCCTCCACCTCCTCTCATTGGAAATCGGATGGAATCTAAGATGGCTGTTTGGATTCAAACTGTTGCAATCCGGATTAATAAGAGGCATGGGATTCAAACTGTTGCAAGCTAGATTCGGATAGAACTGTTAGAAATAGGCTCACAAATTGAGGCCCATTTTTCTTAATTCCAAAGCATGTAAGGTTTAATACCATATTGTTAAAGCAAAGTGGGGGAGACTAATTTATAAGGTAGAGTCCATGCCACTCCTTGAATTATGGAAATAGATGGTATGATGATGGCTTTAGCTAAACACACACACGCGCACGTACGTACACGCGTATTCGTATATTTTCACATGAAAATCGCGTGATGTGGCACGCCACTTGGCAGACCACGTTCACCTCGTTTTTTGCTAAACCTTATACCATCTCTTTTTGTTGGTAGCCATGAGATCGTTTAATTTTCATTAATCTAATTTGAATATCAACGATTACGATGAATAATGGAGCCGGTTACTTCTTTTGAGTGGTAATGAGACTACTTTAATATTTGGTTTGAATACGAGCAGTTACCAGTGAATAATAGAGTCAGTTACTTGAGTATTATTTCAGTCTAATAGCGTCAGTTACTATAGAGTAATTAGCACGTCTATAAAAGGCCTGGAGACGTCCAGGTTTGGGGCTGAACAACTCCATTCCTTTCTCCCATTGTCTTCTTCCATACATGCGAAGTGTTGAACACTCGAACCTCGTCGATCATTTTTCTCGGCGTGCACCGGTAAGAGAGGAGAGTGGGATCTCCGAACCATTGTCGCAAAGAGAACCTGCACGGGGCGGCAATAAGGTTTCTGGGCAGCGTATTTATGCGACCGCTCCTACTACACCCTGCACTGCATCGAGCCTTCACTGCATCACGCCTATGCTGCTTCCTGCTCTTCATCAAGCCCAATAGTAAGTCGTTCGTGTGTTCGTACGACTTTGATACTATATTTTTCTTGCGTATATTCTGAAGTATGATGAGTAGCCTACTGTTAGTAGTTAGTTGTGCATCACTAGTATATTATTTTCGTCTCCTACTAAAATTTGGAATTAAAATATTGCACACATTTTCAACAAGAACTCCGACAATGCAATTCAAACATATCTATGGGTTTGACTCCAACACAACTTGTTTGATTAGATCACTTCCGCTATCCAACCACAGATTGCGCAAGAAAACTTTCGGGTGGACAGCAAGAATCGTAGCGAACTAAAGAAGCGTTTACTGCAATGTACAATATTGTAGCAGGAATTGTAGCGCACCATGGAACTGTAGCAGATTAATGTTTTTTTGTGCTAATTGAGGAATTCAACTAGTAGAATTTTCTAGGGTTTTAGTGGACACAACGATAAAGCTACGCAAAAGAACATGACGATTAGCACTTTAAACAAAATTTTAATAGATTAAAACCTAACAAAATTCATAAAAATAACAAATTGAAACTAGGACTTAGATTTTTTTGTTTTCAGATTATGGGCTATAGGAAATTAAATAAAAACAGCAAGAAAAATCAATCTAAAAGCTAGGGTAAATAATCCTACCGAGGAAACCATGCTCTGATACCAAGATGATACGGAATCACCTGATCTTCTCGACGTAGGATCAAGATACTCATGTACTCTCTCTTGAATTGCAGAGATCCTCCAATGCTATTGTAAGGATGAACGCTTTTTAATTTGTAAGATCACACATGCTAGATTTCACGACCACCAAGCGAAGCCCTATGGTGCTCCTAATTTCCAACGGAAAGGTTGAATGATCTTGATTAGGGTAGCACTCCTAAATCTCCCGCATGATGTTTCGTCATCATGAAGAAACTCAAAGCAAATCAATCTATTATCTGAAATATCTGGTCTCTTACAAGAGAGGAGAGCTGGTGTATTTATGGGCACCTACCCCAACTCTCACGCACGCATGGGCTAAGCCCCAATCAAACTCACGCACAACCCAGCCTAAAGATGAAACCAACTCATGCTAGTTAGGAGGCAATCTCAAAGATAGAAACCGACCCAACCAAACACAATCACATGGCTTTGGTCATGCGTGGCACACACTATTACATGAGTCCTATGTTGTCTTTGCTTGAAATTCCATTATGTGGCTTTTGTCATGCATGCTAGTGTTGCGAGCGATGCCTCCCTATGTCTTGGCTTGCATCATTTCTCCACATACATTGCCTTGCAACTATCTTTGCTCCCAGACTACATCTAAATCCACCAAATTCAGTACCACATTGAGGACGTGGAAGATCAGCATTATTGATTTCATCACTTGAACAAGA
Source organism: Melocanna baccifera (assembly GCA_036346265.1). NCBI lineage: Eukaryota > Viridiplantae > Streptophyta > Magnoliopsida > Poales > Poaceae > Melocanna > Melocanna baccifera. The sequence continues at coordinate 22,476,447 of CM070698.1, forward strand.
CAAAGGGCACTTTCTTGATTGATATTTCTATTTTCCCAAAACCATGAAGCAACACATCTCTTACGGTTGAACTTGTATCACTTCTTTCGTCATGGTCTTTAGACGCATCTTTACTTTAGGCTTATGCAGATCGAATATGAGACCAGAAAATATTTAATCCAACTCAATAATTCTTTCCAATTAAATAATATATTTAACTAAAAATCACTACGCATGTACGTGTCAACATCACTTGTCTAGAGCACATCCATCGCTTTCATCTTATGACACCATTAATAACTGTATGTGGACCAACACGGACTCTAAATCCATTGAATGTGCATATGTCTTATAGAATTTCTCTGCGACTTCTAAGTCATCAAAACCATCCCTTCAAATGGCTTGATAGTTGTGTCAACATAAGGGTACAAGAAGAACCTGCAATACAAATGATTAGGTGTCAAGCATGATGGATTGAAGTATGAAATAAAAAACATGCACACAACACGATACTTACTATGAATGGGGTGCTTCCACTCTTTTTTGGGTTACCATAACGAATTAATTGGTGGTGAGGATGTGAACTAATTTGACCTATAGAGTGTGTATCGAGCCTTTCTTTTCTTGGTAATCCCAATGCCACGCTCACATCGGACACAAATTCCATGTCTACTACAAATTCTGCAAGGGTTAGAACTGTGATGCGATTCACTGGTGATAGTGAACTGTGATGTAATGGCGAGATCAATGTAGACAATTCAGATTTTTTTTTTGTCCGACAAAAGGCAATGACTAGGCAAGGATCAAACTCAATTGCATTTGTGGGAAAAAAACCTAGGTTTAACAAAAAGTTACTCTAAAATGCAATCTCCAAATGGTTTACATGATTAGTGTGGATAATTTGTACAAGATCGAGGACATCTCGTATAATATGAAGTTTCTATGATTACTTAAGTGAGAGTATTGCTATCTTTTTTCGAGACACTAGGGGGGCGTGGAGTCACCGTCGGTGGCTAGATCAAGGTGGACGGGGTGGCTAGATCAAGGCACATGTAGGGAGTTGGGGGAGGCAGCGACTGACTCTTGCGTGGCTTGTGGGTGTAACCAGCACAAAAGGAGATCACGCTGATTGACGGAGGCGGATCACGCTACCAGTGGACGAAGTTGGATGAGCCGATGGTCGAGGGAGATGGTGGCATGATTACAGGCATCCATTGGTAAGGCTTACATATTATATTACATTCATTTGTTACAAATAACTTGTTGAGTACCATATATTCACGACTTTATGCCCATTGCTGCTCAGTTAAAGAAGAAGAACCATATCAGTAGGAGATACTAGAAGAAGGATACTTTGACAAGTTCGCAGATTAGGACTTCGCTTTCTAGTCGATTGCCTGTGGGCATATATAATGGCTACTACGTTTATTTCTATTTTCCGCTACTAGTTCTTTAGCTCTTCAGGCTAGTAAGTTGTAAGCTTGGTCATAAGGTCGTATTTTGATAATTATTAATATTTGAGTTTTTTTCTTTATTTTATCATGCATATGGTCGATCTTTCATATATGTTTACACTGTGTGCACTAGAGTGATTCGGGTGGTGTGGTATATCTGAGAGTCAGATTTACATATTCGAGTCTCGACACGGGGAGGAGAGGACCACCACACAGTGTCTCTCTAGAAAAAGCGTCGCAGGATTTTCTAGAACTTTCGGTGTCCGGTAGTACCGTGCAACACATGCCGGTACAATCAACTTTCGGTAGTACCACTCACACAGAGCTGGTACTTCTGCATGCCGCTCAGACCGCTCACACAGAGCTGAAACTTTCGACAATTGGAGCACAACACATACCAGTAGTTCCTATTTTGATGTAGTACCGTAAAATACAGTGGTAATTCGATCATCCTACAAGATGTAGATACTTCAACAGATTTTATAAAACACATTTGCAAATTATAGTATCATGGACATATGGATCATACATGATTCCCAACAAGTTATAAAACACATTTGCACACATTTGGAATCATGACACAAGGAATTAGTATATGACTTTAACACATTTGCAAAACACATTCGCAAATTTAAGTCGCATGCTATAAGAATTATATATGAGCTTAAACTATTTGCAAAACATATTTACAAATATAAACTATTTGCAAAATATATTTACAAATATAAACGTTATACCACAAGGAATAGGAAACATGGACTTCAAACACTTGTAAAATATATTCGCAATGTATAGTCCTATGTTACAATGATTCAACACATGAGTTTCAACTATTTACAAAATACATTTGCAAATATAAGCATCATCCTAAGAAGGGCTAAAGCAAATAAGGTTGAGCTATCAACACATGATGAGACTCAAATTACTAGACATGACCCCTCACAATAGTATGTCACCTATTATAGCAATTCAATCTTTCAACCAAACACCGAGACTGGTAAAAGACTAAGAACACATTCTTAGTCTTAGCTAGTCATACCTTTGTCTTGAGCATTCTTTTGAAGCTTCATAACACACAATATTGCTTCAAGTTCCGATCATTATCTTGATATGCATCAACTTATGATGCATTCTTCACTTAACCTTCATCAACATATGACGGTCTTCACTTGACTTTGATAATCAACCCATGATCACTTTCTCTTGGACATACATCAACTCATGATTTATCTTCTTAAGCTCTATCAACAAATGATGGGACTTGTCTCCACTCGATGATCAACTTATAATTATCTTCTCTTCTTCATGGCCTTCAACACATGAAATTATCTTCCATTGTCTTGACTTGATAACCTTCAACACATGAAGTTATTCTAAATCTTCCTCATTTGTGGAATCTAACATATTCATCCAACTCAAGGAAACTGTTAGTCCACAAACTAATTTGCCATCAATTACCAAAACTTCACCATTAACACATAATAGAGGGACTAGATTCTACAATCTTCCCTTTTTGATAATTCATGACAATCTCAATAACTAATGAGATAGAAATAGATTTACGAGTATACGCAATGTACATAATAATTGTATACTCTAGAATAAGCTTTCTTAATCAATTAACTTATTTGAATGTGATTGTTTATTTTCGAAATTAATTGTGAACTAATATTTCTAGCAAACACATTGCCATATCTATTCTTCCTAAGTAAATAATGTTCATTAATAAGAGATAGCTTAAGAATGATACCTTTGGAACAATCCTTACTAAAAATGTCCCTTCTCCTGGCAATTGTAGCAAGTTTAGCAATTTCTACCCCTTCTTATATTCTTGTCTTACTTATTGCTGGTTTGCCTTTTCAGTGATGACTTTTGCTTATCATCCACCTTGTTGGGCCACACTAAGGCGAAATGGCTCTTTTTCTTGCATTCATAGTATTTAATTATTTGACTTCACGGTGGACTCGGCTCATAGAATAGTGCACACGAGGGTGGTTCTTGGCGTGGCGGTTAGGGTGGCGTGGCAGCGACACATGGCATGATGGGTCGATGTGGCAGCGACACGCGTGGCATCTTGATGTGGCACTTAGGGTCGATCGGCGCTAATGTGGCACCGATGTGGCATCTTGACTCGGACGGAGGCGGTTCACGGGTCACTGAGCGATGCTCCGGCAGTGGGACCGGTTGATGACCTACGGCTCATGGTGGACTGCGTCCATGGAGAAGATGAACCGTCGATGGGGCGTGGGTACGGCCTGGCATCAGCAACATCTGACGGCTGCGGCTCGAGCACAATGCAAGATCGGGGCCATTGATCCAGATCTGGATCGACGGTGGCTGGATCGACGGTGGCGATGGGGGTGTCGATCCGTTGGATGGCCGATGCATGGCGGCTGGCCGCGCGAGGTGGTGTGGGCGCGGGCGCGGGGTGCGACAGCGACTTCAGTCCCGCGGCGGGGCTCCGTTCGATGGAGGTGCGGTCCGGCGGTGGTGGAGCGATAGCAAGCGGCGAGTAGGCGCAGGGGACGGCGAGGACTCACCGACGATGCGAGGTGTCGGCGACGAGCGCGACAATGGCGGCGCGAGGTATCGGCGGCGACGACACGGTACACAATTAACTTTCTTAATCAATTAACTCATTTGAATGTAAGTGTTTATTTTTTGAAAATAATTGTTAGCAAAGCTTACTCATCTGGTTGTCATTAATCATCCAACCATTAACATATAATTGAGAAACTAGATAACAACCTGATTATGAGCATGTATGAACTACACAAGTTGTATATACTCAAAGGATACATTTCAAAGCAAAGATTCTTAATATGTGAAAAGAGAAATATTGATCAATACTAGTGAAACCATAAGTATAAGTTGAACTCCCTCTAAATGTGTGCATACAAAAATGTATAGTGAAAAACATATGTACATATTCATCTTAAATTTTTGGTGGAGTTTAATCTATATTTTAGATCTGAGGAATGCACTAAGTCATAAATGAATATGAGTGTCGAATGCATACCTCTATGATTTCACCTTTTAATCCAAATGAGACCAAGCCATATCATAATTATTCAATCATGTTAGTCTCACAATTGTATTTGTTATTTATTACAATTAAACGATACTAGACAATATTATAACTAATAAACAAATTAGTCTTATAATTATATTTATCATTATCACCAAAACCAACTTAATAGAGTTTGAACTTATAATCTCTCCCTTTTTGTGATGAATGACAAATCCATTAGCAATAATAGCATTTGGATGAACATGAACATCTGATAACAAATTAAAAACTATTTATGAAATCCCCTGTTGTGGCTACAGACCAAACAGAGAGAGAGGTGTATAGTAGTGGAGAGTTAGGTGAGCAATGTCCTCTTGGGTCTTTCCCAAGGGCTGGTCGTAATATATATACATTCCCTCGTAAGGAGCGTCTTTACAATCATAACCTTATACCGAAGCCTTCGATCGAGGGCAACTACGTTTCTCAACAGGCTAGCCGGGTTTAGGTGGGGGCCACCCCTACAACAGGAGCCTCTCATGGTGAAGGGCTTCACAGGCCGAAGCCATGTTGCCGAGCCCTTTGGCCCCCTCCGTCCCTACGGCCTGTGACGTTTTGTGGTTGTGGGCGAAGATGATTTAGCGCATGTAGGTCAGCGTGGCTCCGTGGAGTCGAAGCGGGGGGTCCGTAGCGGAGCCGATGTCGAAGTCTCACGCTGGGTGATCGCAGGCGGAGTCGCATCCACGCTATAGAGTCGGAGACCTCGTCGATGCAGGAGGAGCAGGCAGGCGTGGGAGGTTGGGGCATCACATGCGTGTGAGCGACCGCGCCGGTTCGACTCCCGCCGGTTGGGCGCGTGTGGTCGGCCGCGACGGTTGGACTTCCGTCAGTTGCGCTTCCCGAGGTGATGGTGGCCAGGGCGCTGTGTGCGATCGGACGACCGCAAGTTCGCGCGTCTTTCTGGTGGCTGGCTGGTTCGACTCCCGCCGGTTGGGCGCGTGTGGTCGACCGCGACGGTTGGACCTCCGTCGGTTGCGCTTCCTGAGGTGATGGTGGCCGGGGCGCTGTGCGGTCGGACGACCGCGGGTTCGCGCGCTTTTCGGTGGTGGCTTAGCAGCGCGCGGTCGGTGCGGACTCTTCCGATCGACACATTGCGCCCGGCGCGATGCGCAACCTAGCATCCATGGAAAGGCATGGGGACACATTAGGGTGCGAAAACGGCTGTGCTAAGAGTGAAGATATATGATGTGCAGCAAGTGCCGGGGTTGTCCCGAGCCACCGAAGTAGAAGGCGAAGGTCTCGTCGAGGGCGGGGCCGGAGTCGTTCCGCTGAGGCGAAGGCTTCGCGGAAGGCGGAGCTCTAGGAGGGCGATGGCACACGACGGAGCGCTTCCCAGGCGGCCGATGACAGCGCCGTCTTCTAGCGGCCATCGCCGCTCGATGTGGGGTACACACTCGAGGGGCGTGACTCTGCGCATGTGGACAGATGGTGGACGGCGGCGGAGTGAGTAGGGGGTCCGCGCTCCCACATCCTGGGCTCGACGCTGGTGACAGAAGAGACGATTCGTGGCCTTTCGCGAAGGAAGGCGCCGGACGGCGGGAGGTGCGGCCTGCGTGGCGGCGAGACCGAACCGCACCCCGAAATGTCGGAGGCGGTCGTGTTCGTCGCCTACTTCGAGGCTGGGTTGCGCATTTCGGCCACCAATCTTGTCGGGGACGTCCTGCGGACCTTTGGGCTTGAGCTAGCACAGACAACGCCGAATGTGACAGCCCGTCTTGCCGTGTACAGTTGGGCGCTACGCACGAAGGTATGCTGACCGACCGCGTCACTGTTCGCATTTCTCCACAATGTCCGGTGTGCGTCGGAGGATCAGGAGGACGGGGCGTTGGGCGACTTCGACAGCGTCGATCTCGTCTTGCGCCCGCAATGCGGGAAGATTTTTCCCGCGGAGTTGAGTCAGGCGGAATGGGAGCCGAACTTGGATGAGGCGGTGGTTCTACTACCGCGTTGCGAGCGGTAGTGGCCTTGAATGTTCGGGGCGGCATGTGGCGGTTAACAGCACGCCCGGCACACCGATAGATGATGAGGATGAGCGAATAGCACGGAGGCTTATGGGGATCACCGCCCACTTCAACATGTGTGACCTCGTTGAGGAGTTCGTCATGTATGGCATGGCGCCACTTGCCGCGGAGTGGCGTATTACCCCTGGGAAGCTTCGGCGCGACAACGTCCACCCGTCCGTGCCCCTCGCAGGTGCTTCCCTGGAGGACGTGGAGCGTGCGGTGGGTGCGTTCCTCGGACCGTATACAGCTAGAGAGCACAGGCTGCGCGTAGCTGCGATCGCGAGGCAGTGCAGGCGGTGAACGCGTGTGTGCGAAGCCTTGGGTATTAGGGTGCCAGAGCGCGCTATCCCAGCCCCAAGTCCTCCTCTCTGCGGCTCCGCGGGGGAGGGAGTACTAGTGGGCGCAGGTTCCGACTCGGCGAAGAATGTCGTCTTGGTGGCAAGCGTGTTTGCTGCTTCGCCGCCAACCGGCGTTGAGGCGGAGCCGTCGCCCGCGGAGGGTGTTGGTGCGGAATCCGTTCCTGTCACGGTGGAACTTCCTCTTGCGGCGGTTTCCGAGGCGGGGCTGCCCTCTTGCTCCCTGAAGGCGAAGCGGCCCCGCATACGATCGCCCCTTCGTTCGACGGGGGGTTCGTTGTAGCGAGCAAGGTCGGAGCCTTATGGGACTCCGACTCAGACACCGAGTTCCTCGGTGTTCCCGCGGCCCCGATCATGTCTGCAGCTGCCGGGGGCGAGGGCTTGGTGGAGCTAAGCTCTAACACAGAGGCCCCCCACCTGACGGGGGGGCTGGGGATGCCGAGATCCTTGCGGATTCGGGTGCGGCTGAAGGTAAACTTACATTGGTTGGGTATGACCCGCTGTGCCGTTATAGGGCTGACCGCCATATCCCCTTGCAGCAACATGGTACCCCAAACGCGGGGAGCCCCCGGGGCCCGAGGACGGTCACTTGGGAGGGACATCCAGCGCCGCCGAGGCTACCGCCGCGGATGCCGCCCGACGTCTAGCGGACTTCATCCCCCGAGCAGAGACGCTGGCAACGTGGCGGGGGGCCGCGGATAGCGCGGTCGCAAGTCTAGACTGTGATGCGTTGCAGATTTGCGGGCCTGGACTGCTTGAGGGAGTGCTAGAGGTCTCGGCGAGGTAAGTGCGACCACACAGCGGCATACGGCCCTTGGGAGGTGTACTGATTGCTTTATCGCGTAGACCTTCACCCTTAGCCAGGCGTTGCAGGCGGCCCATATCCGGGAACGGGAGGCCTTGGAGGACCGGTTGCGTGTCGCCGAAGGGGCCCTTCGCGCGTCGGAGGAGGCGCATTCCGCTAAGGACGACCGCATGCGGCTCTTGGAAGCGGAACGCGCAGGGGGACGTCTCATATGCCACGGAGCTTGTGACATCAACTCGGCAGGCAGCAGTGGAGGAGCGGGACGGCCTGCTCCAGCAGGTTGTCGTACTGGAGGAGGAGAACGGACGCCTTGCTGCGTCTCTAAGGGAGCGGGATCAGGCGCTGGGTGCCGCCTCGGCGACGGCATCGGAGGCTATGTTGGCCCTGGAGGGTACCCTCGAAAACCTTGTTGCCGAGGTGCCGCCCGCTCATTCGGACCCGAATAGCTTTTGTGGACCCTTCGACGGATTGGGGAAGCGGCCGATCTTACTCAGGGCGCCGCGACGTCCTTTGGCAATCACTGCTCATACGTGACTTCATGCCTACCGTGTGCCCTTCTCCGACACCGGGGGTGCCGTTATGTCGACGAATTGGGTGACCCTCAGCTGGAGTTGCTTGCAGGGGCCGGCGTGATGTCCGGTGCCATGCGCGCTGTTCGGCCCGCCGTTCGGTTTTTCCACGAACGGATCTGGGAGTACATTGGGAGGCGCGGCGAAGGTGGAGCTCTGGCGGAACACATGCGGCGAGGAACCTTGGCGAGTGGCTGGATGGAGTTGCCCGGTGCAACAATGACGGGGCCGACGGCTCGAAGCAGGTGTGACCCCGAGGTTCTTGTGCGTCGAGGGGAACCCCATGCCGCGAATGAAGTGAAAATTATTGTCCTTCTTTGACCAACCGCGTCGTTTTATTCTGAGCAGCTGCTCGATGGGGACCGGCTACTGATTTCTGACGCCGTGACCCGGCGCCATTTACGGCACTGGTGGCGGGCCGAGGACTCGCTGAACTTCTGGGTGAATCGACCCTCGACGGATGAGGCTCCGGCGCGGGAGGTCGTCCAGGTGAAGCTGGATGAGTAGCGTTGGCCTGGTGGGCTTTGTAATCATTGTGTAGCAGCATGATGATAAACCGAAACGTTCGCCCCCGCCGTCGTTTTTGGGTGCACCCGCTTTGTGCTCTTGTTGTAAAGTGTGTTGGCTAGTTGGGGTAGACGCTTGAGGTAGGCACGGAGCGGGCTCCCAAGCGAACTAGGCGCATGAGCGCTTCATCCCTAATTCTTCGAAGTGGTGGCGCGAGTGGCGCCTAGTCGGGTGAGATCTTGTGGCGCTCCGTCTCCTACCTTCGAAGTGGTGGCGCGGGCCGACGTCTAGTCGAAGTAAGCGCGGCGCACCGTTCCCTACCGCCGAAGTGGTGGCGTGGTGGCGCCTGAGTCAAAGTAGACGCGAACGCTCCATCCCCTACCCTTCGAGTGGTGGCGCGGCCGTGCGCCTGTCGGTAGACGCGCGGCGCTCCACCCCTACCCGCCGAGTGGTCGCAGCGAGTGGCGCCTGGTCGAAATGACGCGCGGCGCTCCGTCCTCTACCGCCGAAGTGGTGGCGGCGGGCCGTGCCAAGTCGAAAAAGAGGCGCGTGGCGCTCCGTCCCCTACTGCTGGGCGGGATAAGGATGAAGTAGGCCTGAGGAATGACAGAACCCTAGCTGCATAGGCCCTGGGTTGATTGGGGATCTCACGGGCGCCACGTTTCCCTGAAGTCCCAGACACTGACGGGACAGTTGAGGCCAGATCAACGGGGCTCTGTATATGGCGTTGTATGGTTGCGAGGGAGGTGTCCTTTACCCATCTTCCCTTGCTTCGGGCCCCCAGGATAGGGGGACGCGTGGAGTGTAGTCGGCGGAGCCCTGTACCTGAAGTGGGGCAACACTATTGCACCACGTGCCTCTGGGGCAGGCGATGGGAATCTTAAGGCGTAATGTTCGTGGTCTTACTCCTGGGGCTCTTTAAATGGGGCGAGCGGCCAAGTGAAGCGGCACTCGCCTTCCCAAACATTGCGCCCTTCTTCACCCTTCTTTGGCGCCGCGCAACGTGATCTGCCGGACGCATCGCGGGTGAGACATCCCGCCCATACGAGGTGGGTGCGACACCGCGATGTATGTTTCTGGCCGCGGCTGCTGCGGGGTGGTAGGCAATTCACTTGTACTTCATCAAGGCAGCTCCTAACTTTGGTAGTAGACTTCTACGTCGCGCCAGCGAGGCCGCGCCCCGTCGTGCTATCCCGTCCAGGCGCTTGTCCTCTCCCCCACTCTCCTTCCCTAGCTGTGGGAGGCTTGGGATGAGGGGGAGGGGGGCGCCTGCATGGGCGCTCCCATTCCTTCGGCTTGGCTGGTAACAAAGGTTTGATATCGAGCCCGTCTTTGCCTTATTGGGGCGATCTTTGCGTCACGAGCTCGACGCCCGCGTCCCGGCGTCTGTTGGGCACCTCCGTCTGGGAGCCCGCGCCCGTGTGGGCGCCTTCGACGAGCGCGTTTGCGTCGTCCTCCCTTCTGTAGAGGTGCAGGCCATCAAGCTGCTACGTCGCCCCGCTTCCACGGCGTCGCCATCCAGCTCGTCTGGCGAGAAGCTGGCGTCGAGCTGTGGTGGGGAGGGAGCGTAGCAGCTCCGGGGGCAGGCTTCCAGGCGCATGTTGTGTTTCTCGGGCCATTGGGCTCGTGCGCCCTGTCCCTGCACTCGCGGTCGGCCGTTTATGCGGTGCACGCGGTTTGCTGAAAGCGCGGGAAGCCTCTGCTGCCCGTGCACCGTTGTATGTAAACTCCGGCGAGTGCGTGGGAATATCGTCCACGTCTTATTTATTCTCCGGAGAGTACGCGTGGTGATAACACCAACGCGTGCGCGGGCATCCGCGTCTTGTTTAGACTTCGATGAAATGCGCAGAAAATATATCTGCGTCTTTGTTTGTACTCCGGAGAATGCATGAGACTATCAACCACGGCTTACTTAAACTCCGGAGGGTACGCCAACGCGCGCGGGGGACATCCACGTCTTGTTTATACTCAGTAGAGTGAGCAGGGAAAACATCCGCGTATTGTTTATACTCCATAGAGTGCGCGCGGAGGCGTCCCCCCGCTGCATCTTATTTATACTCCGCAGAGTGCGTGCGGAGGCGAACCTCGACGCTACGTCTTATTTATACTCCGTAGAGTGCGTGCAGAGGCGGATCTCGACGCTACGTCTTATTTATACTCCGTAGAGTGCGCGGAGGCGGGCCTCCGTGGGGTGCGTGTGCGGAGGCGGACCTCTGTGGAGTGCGTGGGAACCTCAACCACGTCTTTATACTCCGTAGAGTACGTGTGGTAGTGACCGACGCGTGCGTGGGACTCCGCGTTTTGTTTATACTCAGTAGAGTGCGCAGGAAAAACATCCGCGTCTTTTTTATACTCCGGGGAGTGCGTGCGGAGGCAGGCCTCCGCACGTTTTTGGTGGCGAGCAGGAGTAGCTTCGCAAACGGCGAACTTTATTAAATTCCCGTTTGCGCGGGTGAGCGAGTATAAAAGGTCAGGGACTAACCACTAGGACTCGCTGTCGTGACGGTGAGATGGGGAGCCTCTAGTGCTTGGGCTGCCGTAGTGCTTGTATGAGCGCGTCTGACCTAGGGGCCTCGCTGGACTCCCGGGTACGGGCTTCGGGCACCATGCTCCATGTGCCGAGCCATATGCTGGTCGCCGAGGACAGTGATGATGCCTCGTGGGCCTTGAAGCTTCACACATTGGAAGCCATGGTGTGGTACTGCCCCAAAGGAATTGAGGGTTAGTCTCCCCAAAATGACGTTGTAGGGGTACTGGATATTGACGACATCAAAGGTGATGTCCCCGCTCGCCACGTTGTCGTCCTGGCCGAAGGAGACCTGCAAATATATTTGGCCCAGCGCTAGCAACGGCTGACCTCCGAAACCCTGCAGCGGAACTTTTGAGGGGCCTAGGCGGCTTCGAGGGATCGTCATCTAGTCGAAGGCCTGTGCGAACAAAACGTTCGCGGAACTTCCCCCATCGACCAAGATACGCCGGACGTCGCACCCGGCAATCGCGACCTGGACGACCAGGGGGGTCTTGATGGGGGAACTCCACGCCTTCGGCGTCGGCGGGCGTGAAGGTGATCACATGTTGCGCCCAGTCTGGCGGTGCATGTGCCGGGTACGCCGCCACGTGGTGTAGCCTCCTCATGTAGTCCTTGCGTTGTCGCTTCGAGGCGAACTCTAGGGAGGAGCCTCCGGAGATTACGTTGATGACCCTACGCGGGGCGCCCACAAGGGCATGGATCCACAGGGGGCTCTCCTGGGGCTGTTGCACCTAGGCTTGCATCCGCCGGAGACCCTCCTGAGGCTGCAACTCCCGATCCCGAATCCTTAGGGGGCCATCCAGGGGCTGCTGGACGTGTACCACGATGGGTGGGCGCGCCTCGAGATCCCTGTCTCTAGCGACGCTTTGTCGAAGTGCTACGATGATGGTATAGGAGCAGGTGTCATGATTGCCTTGGCCGTGCACCTCGCACCACTTTGGGCGGTGTTGGTCGCCATACTCTACGCGGGCCCAACCGTCGCGGCCCCGACCTCGGCCTCGCCTCTGACCTCGCTGAGCCCTGGCCCCGCGGTTAGCGGGGGCGTTGTCTTCCGAGCCGCCCTCGACGTCGAAGATGTAACGGGCTCGCCGGGGCGTCGGCGGCGCGGCGAGGCTTGTCGCCGCGGCGTCCTTGTCTTGGGAGGGTCGCCGGCGACTCACGCCACGCTTGCTCGCGAGAACTAGCTTTCAACAGGTCGACGCTCTTCGCGAGACCCTCCGTTGGATTGGCATCGGCCCCGTTGTCCTAGCGCCGTCTCGTGTCTTCTTCCGCCCGGGCGTACTCCTCCATCTTGTCGAAGAGTTTCGCCACTGTCTTGATTAGCTTCGCGACGTTGTACTAGACTAGCGGCCCCGGGCGGAGGCCCTGTACCGCTGCGTTGATGATTGTTGTCTCATTGACATCTTTGACCTGGCAGCGGACCTTCACGAAGCGCTTCAAGTACTCGCGGAGCCTTTCCGATGGTTTTTGCTTGATTGCGAAGAGCTGATCCGCGTCGACACGCTCGACGTAGTTCTCCTGGAAGTTGTTGTAGAGGCGGTCGCGAATCTGCTCCCATGCGTATATGGAGTTCGGTTCTATGGTGAAGAACCATGAGGGCGCCACTCCCTGCAACGCGAGCGGGAGCTCCTTCGCCTTGGTGGTATTGTCTCCGCCTACCGCCTCGACGGCGGTCTCATACACGCGCACGAACTCTCGGGGATCCGTGTCGCCCTTGTACGACGTGACGGAGCGAGGGAATTTAAAGTCCTCCGGCCACGCTGTCTGCTGTAGGCCCGCCGATAGCGGGACTCAGTCCACGCGCCGCAGCCCAAGCGCCCGGATGTGGGGCGTCGGTGTCCGCGTGCTCGGGCGTGGGCTCCGGTGCAACCACCGGCGGGGTCGGCTGACTCCGAGCCTCTTGCATTCTCCGCATGGCCCCCCAAAGATCTGCCAACTCCTGCTGGAGCGTGCCGAGGGCTGCCAGCAGGGCGTTCTCCACTGCGGGCATAGATGGGGGACCACCGCTTATGTCCTTGGGTTGCTCATCACGTCAACACGGTAGACTCTGGCGTCGACGGAGGGGTCCCTATCGCCAACGAGGCAGCTTGGTGCTCCTGCACCGGATGTAGAGACGGTGGTCGCGCCTCGGCGGGCGTCGGGGCTACCGCTCCCTAGCACCCGACCAGTATCGTTGGGGCTGACTATCGCACCAGTGGCGGGGTGGGGTGTGACACGCAGGGTGACGTCGGTCGTCGCGTCGGTGGCGGCGGGGTCGATGGTCGCGTCGGTAGTGGCGGGGTCGATGGTCGTGGGATGAGCGTCGTCATTTTCACCCCAACGCCGATGCGAAGCCACGGTGTTGACGGGGCCTCGCCATGACCCCTTCCTTCTTCTTCGCCGCCGATGATGAAGCTTTCTTCGGTGCCATCCTTCTTGAGATCTTCAGGCTTGCTCTCGTCTTCCCCACGGACGACGCCAACTGTTGTGGCTACAGACCAAACAGAGAGAGGTGTATGGTAGTGGAGAGTTAGGTGAGCAATTTCTTCTTGGGTCTTTCCCAAGGGCTGGTCGTAATATATATACATTCCCTCGTAAGGAGCGTCTTTATAATCGTAACCTTATACCGAAGCCTCCGACTGAGGGCAACTACGTTTCTCAACAGGCTAGCCGGGTTTAGGTGGGGGCCACCCCTACAACATCCCACTTTTGGCATTATTCAAGTTTAATTTTACATTTAACAATGTTATTTACCCATTCTTCCTCTTTTGTCATTTTATAATTCTCCCCTTTTTCTTGTTTATCAATGCTATTATACATAATTCTCCCCCTTTTGGAACTACACATGTAGTAACATATCCAAAGTTGACGATTTCTTACTGGAATTTTTAGAATTTTTCAAAAAATCAGATAGCAATGTTTTACTGGGCAAACTAATTATAATTCATTGACTAGTGTTGTTACCTGTCAGTAAAAATATGGGTCATCACTAGAAGAAGGGATTGATTAAGCCAATTAATATAATTCTAGGATTTACTTTGAATCTAGACCGTGGATTGTAATCAATGGCCAGCTCAGCAAATTTAGTTCTTACCTCTTTATCTTTTTTTGCCTCAGAAGGAAAAATGTTAATGTGTTCCAAATTATCCTAGATGGGGACATATGTACAAGATAACATTAAAGGATAGGATTGAGCTCCTTCCTATTCTTGGTACGTGGAGAGAGGACACATCCTCGCACTATAAACACGTCCACCTGGTCACTTAGCATCTCCCTGTCTCCTCTCTTTCTGCCATGATGCATGTTGTAGTTTCAACTCTTGTGCTCTTCTCCTGTTTCTTGGCACTCGAAGCCACAGGCTCCTCTATTGATATATCAGAAGGCAATGTCTCCTCTTGCCTTCTCTCCAACGGCATCAGAAACTTCTCCCTCCCTACGTCTACAAGCTACACCCCGCTGCTAAACTCCTCCATCCAGAACCTCCGCTTCGCGCTCCCCGATGTCGGCAAACCAGTCGCCATTGTGCTCCCGGGCTCCAAGGACGATCTCCAGAGAGCCATCTCCTGTGCACGCGAAAGCTCGCTCGCAATCCGTGTGCGCAGTGGCGGCCATAGCTACGAGGGATTGTCGTACACCACAGAGAACCACGTCCCCTTCGTGGTGATTGACCTCATGAACTTGAACCGAGTCCATGTCGACTTGGGCTCAAGCACCGTCTGGGTCGAGTCGGGTGCAACCATTGGCGAGCTGTACTATGCGGTTGGGCAGGCGGACCCAACCTTAGCGTTCCCGGCTGGGACATGCTCGACGGTCGGCCTGGGTGGCCACATCTCCGGTGGCGGGTACGGGCTGCTGTCGAGGAAGTTTGGGCTTGCCGCCGATAACGTGTTGGATGCAGTCTTGATCGATCCGAATGGTGAAGCCTTGACCCGTGCTTCGATTGACGAAGACGTGTTCTGGGCCATCCGAGGAGGCGGCGGAGGGAGCTGGGGTGCAGTGTATGCTTGGAAGCTTCGACTCGTCCCGGTTCCTCGGATAATCACGGTGGTCGCCATAGATCGAACTGGTCCGGTTCAACCCATCGCTGAGTTGATGCACAAGTGGCAGTACGTTGCGCCCGATCTGCCAGATGAATTCTACTTTCGGGTGTCCATTTTTACACAACCATCGCATGTGAACCTCACAATGACCTTAAGAGGCCAGTTTCTAGGACCAAAACAGCAGGCCATGTCACTGCTGCGTCAAAGCTTCCCCGAGCTGGGCCTCGTTGAGTCAGATCTATCTGAGACAAGTTGGGTTGAGTCAGCGGCAAAATTTGCAGGCCTCAGTTCAGTCGCCGACCTCAAGAACCGGCACGTCACAATGTACAAACAATATTCGAAGGCCAAATCCGACTACGTGAAGTCACCGATCTCGATACAAGACACAGTCAAGATAGTCCAATACCTATCTACTGGGCCACAAGGGTACATGGAGTTGAGTCCTATGGCGGGGTCATGGCTCAGATAGGCAGCACGGAGACGCCGTCCCCACATCGTGCTGGGTACCTATACAGCATCCAGTATCGTATCTACTGGGAGGCATCCGATAATGGTCGCTCGGGAGAGTACATAAGATGGCTACGATCATTCTACGCGTATATGGCCCCCTTCGTGTCGAAAGATCCACGAACCACGTACGTGAACTACTTGGACCTCGATTTGGGCGCGAATGGTTGGATGAACGCTACCGGTGGGACATCCAATAACTCCGTGAATAATGCGAGATCATGGGGCGAGCGCTATTTCATGGAGAATTATGATAGATTGGTCCGTGCCAAGACTAAGATTGATCCTGGAAATGTGTTCAACCACGCACAAAGTATCCCTCCTTTACATTAAGAGATAGAAAGAGTGATTTTAGAAGAAAATAGGTAGATAGAGTAATAAATGAGAAATTAATGGCATGTCATTTATCGACACAGTGAATAAAAAAAGTGAGCTATTTGAGAAACGAGAAGAATACATTTTGTTCTCCAAAATGAAATTTGCTTGGGATTTTTACATTAAACTAGATGGATGCCCATATATTGCTACGAAAAAAAAGCTATTTACATGTTTTAAATTCTCCAAAACAAAAGTGGCTTTTTGTAGAGTTACATCGGAATATGATTAGCATGTCCTTGTTTCCTTTATCGGTGCTACCTACTTTTTCTTGTCAAAAAATTTGCTTGTTTTGATGTATTGCTCAGAGACCAAGTATGGGTCGAGAAAATCCATCGGTTATCGCTGTCACCGGACTTGTTGGATCAAGAATCTACACATAAGCAATGAGTTATGATATTTATTGTTATTACATGAATGTAGAATTTGATTGTACAGTACACTTACAGTGTCCAGCATCGTAAAAGTGAGGCGTTGAGTTCGTCGAGGTTGAATAATAAGAATAGGTCTATGAAGGTCACAACAAAGTAGCACGAGTCATGGAGGAAATGTGCCTCCGTATATCTCACGGTGAATCCACTTTGCCAGTTTGGCTTCCTGTTGGACCTTTGCATGTACCATGCATGCGAAGTCCTACAAACCAGTTCAAGGCTGAATAATTGTGACTCGGAGACCAATGACACTATGAGCTTGTACTTCCAAGGCCCAGGAGGCACATTAATCTTCTTGATTGGAAATCTAAGCTAAGATAACGTAAATTAATTAGTTAGGTCCAGTAATTGATTGCTTGAGTAATTTTTACTATGTTTTGGAAATGGCGAAAAAGCAGATGAATAAATGGCAAGGAAATGTCCAGTAATTGATTGCTTGAGTAATTTGAAATGGTTTCCTTTTTGCACAAAGTGGAGATAAGCTTGATTGGCCGTGGGTTGGGTGGCTGTGGCTCAGGCACCATGGGCGGGTTTGCTAGTTTGGTTGAACAGACAACTAGCCAAGGAGATGAACAAGAAGGAAGGAAAAGATAGAAAATAAGAAGAGAGGAAAAGAAAAGAGAAAGGAATTCGGGCATGGGATCCCTTTTTGATAATTCATGACAATCTCAATAAATAATGAGATAGAAATAGATTTACTTAGTATACACAATGTACACAATAATTGTATACTCTAGAATAAGCTTTCTTAATCAATTAACTTATTTAAATGTGATTGTTTATTTTTGAAATTAATTGTGAACTAATATTTCTAGCAAACACAATGCCATATCTATTCTTCCTAAGTAAATAATGTTCATTAACAAAAGATAGCTTAAGAATGATACCTTTGGAACAATCCTTACTAAAATGTCCCTTCTCCTGGCAATTGTAGCAAGTTTAGCAATTTCTACCCCTTCTTATATTCTTGTCTTACTTATTGCTGGTTTGCCTTTTCAGTGATGACTTTTGCTTATCATCCACCTTGTTGGGCCACACTAAGGCGAAATGGCTATTTTTGTTGCATTCATAGTATTTGACTTCATTTAATTATTTTCCAAGTTACTTTGGGGTGCTCTTCACCCTTTTTCTTGGAAAATTAAATGGGCTGAAAAATACTAAAAATCAAAAAACTTACTGTGCTGTGCACTCCATACACAAAAAGAAGGGTTCACGGTGGACTCGACTCATGGAATAGTGCACACGAGGGTGGTTGCTGACGTGGTGGTTAGGGCTGACGTGGCACTGACACATGGCATGATGGGCTGATGTGGCATGTTGATGTGGCACTTGGGGTCGGTCGGCGCTAACGTGGCACTGATGTGGCATGCTGACTCAGACGGAGATTGGTTCACGGGTCTACGGAACAGTACTCCGACAGGTGGGACCCGGCTGACAGCCTCTAGCTCATGGTGGACCGTGTCCATGGAGAAGATGAACCGTCGGCGGGGCATGGGTACGGGCTGGCGTCAGCAACATCTGACGGCTGTGGCTCGAGCACGTGGCGAGATCGGGGCCACTGATCCAGATCTGGATCGACGGTGGCGATGGGGGTGTCGATCCATTGGATGGCCGATGCGTGGCGGCTCGCCGCGCGAGGTGGTGTGGGCGCGGGCGCGGCGTGCGACAGTGACTTCAGTCCAACGGCGGGGCTTCGGCGATGGAGGTGCGGTCCGGCGGCAGTGGAGCGACGGCGAGTAGGCGCGGGGGACGGCAAGGACTCACCGACGATGCGAGGTGTCGGCGACGAGGGCGACGATGGCGGCGCGAGGTACTAGACAATATTATAACTAATAAATAAATTAGTCTCATAATTGTATTTATGATTATCACCAAAACCAACTTAATAGAGTTTGAACTTATAATCTCCCCCTTTTTGTGATGAATGACAAATTCATTAGCAATAATATCATTTGGATGAACATGAACATCAAATAACAAATTAAAAACTATTTATGAAATCCCCCTTTTGGCATTATTCAAGTTTACTTTTAAATTTAACAATGTTATTCAACCATTCTTCCTCTTTTGGCATTTTATAATTCTCCCCTTTTTCTTGTTTATCAATGCTATTATACATAATTCTCCCCCTTTTGGAACTGCACATGTAGTAACATATCCAAAGTTGACGATTTCTTAATGGATTTTTTAGAGTTTTTCAAAAAAATCAAATAGCAATGTTTTACTGGGCAAACTAATTATAATTCATTGACTAGTGTTGTTACTTGCCAGTAAAAACATGGGTCATCACTAGAAGAAGGGATTGATTAAGCCAATTAATATAATTCTAGGATTTACTTTGAATCTAGACCGTGGATTGTAAAAAAATCTTCTGCTAAAATTCACTATGATGGTTGCATGACCTCATCTGTAATCAATGGCCAGCTCAGCAAATTTAGTTCTTACCTCTTTATCTTTTTTTGCCTCAGAAGGAAAAATGTTAATGTGTTCCAATTTATCCTAGATGGGGACATATCTGCAAGATAACATTAAAGGATAGGATTGAGCTCCTTCCTATTCTTGGTACGTAGAGAGAGGACACATCCTCGCACTATAAATACGTCCACCTGGTCACTATAAATACATCCTCTCTTTCTGCCATGATGCATGTTGTAGTTTCAACTCTTGTGCTCTTCTCCTGTTTCTTGGCACTCGAAGCCACAGGCTCTACTGATATATCAGAAGGCAATATCTCCTCTTGCCTTCTCTCCAACGGCATCAGAAACTTCTCCCTCCCTACGTCTACAAGCTACACCCCGCTGCTAAACTCCTCCATCCAGAACCTCCGCTTCGCGCTCCCCGATGTCGGCAAACCGGTCGCCATTGTGCTCCCGGGCTCCAAGGATGATCTCCGGAGAGCCATCTCCTGCGCACGCACAAGCTCGCTCGCAATCCGCGTGCGCAGTGGCGGCCATAGCTACGAGGGATTGTCGTACACCACAGAGAACCATGTTCCCTTTGTGGTGATTGACCTCATGAACTTGAACCGAGTCCATGTCGACTTGGGCTCAAGCACCGTCTGGGTCGAGTCGGGTGCAACCATTGGCGAGTTGTACCATGCAGTTGGGCTGGCGGACCCAACCTTAGCGTTCCCGGCTGGGACATGCTCGACGGTCGGCCTGGGTGGCCACATCTCCGGTGGCGGGTACGGGCTGCTGTCGAGGAAGTTTGGGCTTGCCGCCGATAACGTGTTGGATGCAGTCTTGATTGATCCAAATGGTGAAGCCTTGACCCGTGCTTCGATCGACGAAGACGTGTTCTGGGCCATCCGAGGAGGCGGCGGAGGGAGCTGGGGTGCAGTGTATGCTTGGAAGCTTCGACTCGTCCCGGTTCCTCAGACTATCACGGTGGTCGCCATAGATCGAACTGGTCCGGTTAAACCCATCGCTGAGTTGATGCACAAGTGGCAGTACGTTGCGCCCGATCTGCCAGAAGAATTCTACTTTCGGGTGTCCATTTTTACACAACCATCGCATGTGAACCTCACAATGACCTTAAGAGGCCAGTTTCTAGGACCAAAACAGCAGGCCATGTCACTGCTGCGTCAAAGCTTCCCCGAGTTGGGCCTCGTTGAGTCAGATCTATCTGAGATAAGTTGGGTTGAGTCAGCGGCAAAATTTGCAGGCCTCGATTCTGTCGCCGACCTCAAGAACCGGCAAGTCCCAATGTACAGACAATATTCGAAGACTAAATCCGACTATGTGAAGTCACCGATCTCGATACAAGACACAATCAAGATAGTCCAATACCTATCTACTGGTCCACAAGGGCACATGGAGTTAAGTCCCTATGGCGGGGTCATGGCTCAGATAGGCAGCACGGAGACGCCGTCCCCGCATCGTGCTGGGTACCTATACAGCATCCAGTATCGTATCCACTGGGAGGCATCCGATACTGGTCGCTCGGGAGAGTACATGAGATGGCTACGATCATTCTACGCGTATATGGCCCCCTTCGTGTCGAAAGATCCACGAACCACGTACGTGAACTACTTGGACCTCGATTTGGGCACGAATGGTTGGATGAACGCGACCGGTGGGACATCCAATAACTCCGTGAATAATGCGAGATCATGGGGCGAGCGCTATTTCATGGAGAATTATGATAGATTGGTCCGTGCCAAGACTAAGATTGATCCTAGAAATGTGTTCAACCACGCACAAAGTATCCCTCCTTTACATTAAGAGATAGAAAGAGTGATTTTAGAAGAAAATAGGTAGATATAGTAATAAATGAGAAAGGAGGACATACCTAAGACAGCCTTCTCGACTCGTTATGGTCTATACGAGTTCACAGTGATGTCATTTGGTTTGACTAATGCTCCAGCATACTTCATGTATTTGATGAATAAGGTGTTTATGGAATATTTGGACAAGTTTATCGTTGTGTTCATTGACTACATTTTGATATATTCCAAGAATGAGGAGGAACATCAGGAGCACCTGAGTTTAGCATTGCAGAAATTGAGGGATAATCAGTTGTATGCAAAGTTCAGCAAATGTGAGTTTTAGATGAAGAAAGTCGCCTTTCTAGGGCATGTGTTGACAGCAGAAGGAGTCGCAGTTGACCTAGGAAAAGTGAGTGATGTTTTGGATTGGCAGTCACCCACTTCAGTTACCCAGGTCAGGAGTTTTCTGGGTATGACAGGATACTACCATCGTTTTATTGAGGAATTTTCCAGTGTGGCCAGACCCCTCACGCAGTTGCTCAAGAAGGAAAAGAAATTCACTTGGACGCCAGAGTGCGAGAAAAGTTTTCAGAAACTTAAAGAGAGTTTGACCACAGCCCCAGTGTTTGTGTTGCCTGATATTAATATGGATTTTGAGATATTTTACGATGCCTCTCGCAAAGGTTTGGGTTGTGTCTTGATGCAAGACAAGAGAGTGGTAGCCTATGCCTCACGCCAGTTGAGACCGCATGAGGAGAACTACCCCACTCATAATTTGGAGTTAGCAGCCGTAGTGCGTGCTTTAAAGATTTGGCGTCATTATCTGATGGGTAACAGATGTGAGGTTTACACGGATCATAAGAGTCTGAAATACATCTTTACCCAGTCCGAGCTTAACCTCAGGCAGAGGAGGTGGTTAGAGGCGATAAAGGATTATAATGTAGGCATACATTATCATCCCAGGAAAGCTAATGTTGTTGCAGATGCCTTGAGCAGAAGGTATCTGTAATTCGGTGATGGTTCGAGATAGTCGGCCCACTTTGCATGAGGAATTTGAAGCTTAGCCTTGAGTTGGTTGAGCGAGATTTTTGGCGACTATGGAGATGCAACCTACTTTGGATGGTCGATTCGTCGGGCTCGGTCGGATGATAAGGCATTTCAGTGGATCGAAAGAACTTAAGTGAAGGTAAAGAGTCGAATTTTCGTGGATGACCAGGGAACCTTGTGGTTCAGGCGGCGTTGTGTGTGCCCGATGAAGCAAGAGCTAAAGGATGTGTTGTTAAAGAGGCTCATGAGTCATCGTATTCGATTCATCCAGCGGTACCAAAATGTACCAGACATTAAGGATAAATATTGGTGGCCAAGCATGAAGCGTGAAATCGCCGAGTATGTAGCCCTTTGTGATGTTTGTCGAGAGTAAAGGCGAGCATCGAGACTGCGGGGTTTGCTACTGACCATTGAAAGTTCAGTGGAAGTGGGAAGAAATTGGTATGGACTTCATAGTCGGTCTGCCTAAGACCAAAGAGGGCTATGATTCGATTTGGGTCATTGTGGACCGATTGACCAAGGTTGCTCATTTCATTCCAGTTAAGACAACCTACAGTGGTGACAGATTGGCAGAGCTATATATGTCCAGAATTGTAAGTTTGCATGGTGTGCCCAAGAAGATCGTGTCAGATCGTGGATCGCAGTTTAGCTCTCGGTTTTGGGGTAGTTTCCATAAGGCTATGGGAACTCACCTGAACTTCAGTACAGCATATCACCCCCAGACAGATGGTCAAACAGAGCAAGTAAATCAGATTTTGGAGGACATGTTGAGAGCATGTGTGCTTGATCATGGTTCCAAGTGGGACAGTTGCTTGCCTTTTGCAGAGTTCTCGTACAACAACGATTACTGAGCCGGTTATGTGATGTCACCGTTTGAGGCATTATATGGCAGGAAATGCAGAACCCCTCTCAATTGGAAAGAGACGGGGGAAGGTCAGGTTTTTGGTCTAGACTGTTTGAAAGAAGCTGAGGATAAGGTCCGCTTGATACAGGAAAGGTTGAAAACTGCCCAGGCCAGACAGAAAAGCTATGCAGATACCAGACGTCGAGAGCTGAGTTTTGAGCCAGATGATTTTGTGTATCTCAGGATCATACCATTCAAGGGTGTGAAGAGGTTTCAGCTAAAAGGGAAGCTTGCACCGAGATATATTGGTCCGTTCAGGATTCTGAAACGCAGTGGAGAGGTTGCTTATCAGTTGGAGCTACCTGCGTCCTTCAGTGGGGTACATGACGTCTTCCATGTGTCCCAGCTGAAGAAGTGCTTGCGTGTACCAGAGGAGGTTGTGCTAGTTGAGGCCGTTGACCTGCAGGAGGATCTGTCATACAAAGAGCATCCAGTCAAAATCTTGGAAGTGTCAGAGCGAGTCACCCGGAATAAAGTGGTCCATTTTTGCAAAGTCTAGTGGAGCAACCATTCCGAAGAGGAAGCCATCTGGGAGCGCGAGGAGGATCTCAGAGCGGAGTTCCCGAACCTATTCTCTTAGTTGGCCGAGATCTCGGGGTCGAGATCTCATTTAAGGGGGTAAGGTTTGTAACATCATGTTTTTCTGATATTTTTAAAGCCTGGAATTTAAAAATGAATTTCCTGGGATTTTCTGAATTTAATTGAAGCTTCAAATGAATTTTTAGAATTTTCAAATATTTAATATGATTAAAATAAATATTAACATAAATTGAAAATATTTTATTTGTGTTCTTCAGGTCTCAAGGAATTTTCTGGTATTTTTGGTGAATTTTGGGATTTATTTGCTATTTTCTAGAGCTTTTAGAAGTTTATTTGAATTTACGGAAAAGAAAACCTCCCCGCTGCTTGATCGCGCGCGCATACGCTGTCGCCCATCCTGCGCGTCGTCGCCGCCGCCGTACCCTTTCCCGCGCGCGACTCCGCACCGCCCGATCCGCCGCGCCACGCGCGCAAGATCCGCTGCTGACGGCTGGCGGCCTCGCGCCGCCGTTCCGCCACGCGATCGAACCCTAACCCTAACGCCCACCGAGCCTCAACCGTCCGATCGTCGCGTGAGATCTGGACCGCCCAAACCAATCCGGATTCGCGTGCATTTAACCCGTCCGCGCGCCTCGATTCGGCGTGTCCGATCTCGCGCGCCGAACCCTAGCCTCGCCGTTCGCGCCGCGCCGCCGCCGGAGCCGCTCGCCCGCCGCCGTCGCTGCGTCTCGCCGTCGCTCGAGGTCGCCGGAGCACTGGCCGTCGCCGCATCACCGCCGGTGAAGCCTCCGCGCCGTTCGCCGCGTCGCCCCGATCGCCTTCTCGCCTCCGTCGCCCGCCCCCTCCGTTCGCCCTCGCGCTCGCGTGCACGCGCGCGCCGCGCCGCGTCGCCATCGCCGCGATCCGCCCTCGCCGCCGCGCCGCGCTGCGCGCCGCGACGCCAGCGGCGGCGAGCCGCCACGCGTCGCCGATCCGCCGTCGCCGCGCGCGCGCCGCTCAATCGCCGCCGTTGCGGATCGGCCGAGCTCGATCTCGCCGCATGTCGCCCTCGCGACCGTCCGATCCGGCGCGCCGCGCGCGCCGTGCGCGTCGGCCGAGCCACGTCGGCCCTAGCCGGCGTGGCATGCCACGCGGTCGCGACCACGTCGGCCGGGTGACACGTGGCGGCATATGCGGCGCCACGCCACCGCGCCGCGCCCTTCGCGTCGGCGCCCTCTCTCCGCGTGTCTTATTCCGTCGCGGGTTCACGGTGGACCGGGTCACAAAGACTGATGCACTTTTTGATTTTCCCGAATTAATTTTAGAATTAATTTTCCGAGAGCCCGTTCTCCTCCGTCCTAGCTCCGATTGACCCCGTTCTTTTTTCTAAATTCATCTAACATCAAGCTCTAGCTGTTGGTTCTAGTTTTATGAATTTTGGAGTTCATTTTCTTATCATTTTATGTGTTTTTTGTTTTCGCTCGCTTTCTCTCTCGTCAGATTCGGATTCCGGAGGAGCAGGTTTCACGCCCGAAGACCAAGAGTACCCCGCTGAGCATAACAAAGGCAAGTCGTAACCTTTGATCATGTTGAACCCAGTTTTACAATCTATTATTTAATTATTTTGTTTTAAATTACATTGCATCGCTACTTTTATTCAACCGTTGTAACTGGTAGTTATCGTCCCAATTGAAATTATACCTCCTTGATACTTTGGAATACCATTATGCCATTGTCACCATAGGTTGGGTAATTTACTAGTGATGCTAGATTATTTGTCACATGGGTCGGTACGATTAGATTGCTTAGCCGGCTTATCTTACGATTGATCTCATCACACATGTTAATTATTAATTTGACTTAATGACATATGGAACTGTGGTTGGTGCCACGTGTATTAAAATTTGTGCCACGTCATTGGTGTGACGTTGGCTTGGTCAAACAAATTGGTTTTCACTCGGGCGAGTGATCGTGCAGTAAAGGGGGAGGTGCAGTTGCACTTCGGGGATGTGGTAGCCTTGCCCGGGTAATGTTAAAGACTTAAATTTGTGCGCCATTGATCTGAGCTTAATCGTGCAAATCACATGTCTATTATGGGATGGACCTGGCTGATTAATTTGTAATATTTCAACTTAATTCTGCCATTGTGATGGACATGGTTGCTGATTTCCATGTGACGCAAGGGGGGTGTGATGCGAAACCCTAGCGGGCAGGATTGTGTTGAGGTAGAGCATTGTAAAGGCCTTGTTGTGATTTCCTGAGATCGAGGCCAATCACATCGTGTGGGTACAGTTGTGCAACCTCTGCAGAGTGTAAAACTATTCGAATAGCTGCGTCCTTGGTCATGGACATTGCTCGGGGATTTCACACGAGGGTTAGTGTTTCACTTATAACTTGGTGGTTTAGGTTGGGGTGGGACAGTAGTTCATTGTTGGTGTAACTTGTGAATTGGTGTTCACAAGTGGTTCATGTTTACTCCTTTGATTATGCATTATTATCGTTTTCGATTAGCTTTAGCTTTCAAGTTATTTATTATATTTCATCGAGAAATACCTTTATGCAAATTAACCTTTCACCTTCCATTGGTAAGCCTTGCATATTATATTGCATTCATTGTTACAAGCGACTTGCCGAGTATTAATGTACTCACGCGCTACGCCTATGTTGCTCGATTGAGGAGAGGAGTACTACCAAAGGAGGTTCGTAAGGAGAGTACTACGACGACTTCACGGATTAGGCTTCGTTCTCCACTCGATAGCCTGTGGGCTTGTCGATTGGCCACTACGCTTTATTTTAGATTTCCGCTGCTATTTTGTTAAGCCCTTCCGTCTAGAGATATTGTAAGCTTGGCCATAAGGTCGTACCTTTGATATTTTATCGATATTCGCGTTTTCCTTTATTATTGTCGTGTGTATGACTGTGATGACATCTATGTTTGACTGTGTGCACTAGCGTGATCCTGGACTAGTGCAGTTTACACAGAGAGACCGAATTTGCATATTCGGGTCTCGACAGTTGTGGACTCGACCACTAGAGGGCACCCGATCCACGGCTTCCGCCCTACCCTAGAACACATTTAAAACACTTTTGCCGACGAACTATCGAGGCAAGCGATAGCTCGTTATTTTATGTGAGGCATTGCGATGTTTTATTTTAAGTAGTAATTTAATAGTACTAAATTTGTCAAGGTGAATGTGGCCTTCAAAGTAAACCGGGCTTTTACTCAGTGGTAGGTCATAGCTACAAATTAACATGTCATTCTAAGCATTTATTTTAAATAAATAGATTTGGCAATTACTAATAATGCAAATACTGTAATTAAATAATACGATGGCGATGGGTTCAATATGTTCAAAAACATGCAAGTTGCCTTCCGGATCGATGACTTCACAGAGATCGTAGACCGTTGACAGTTGCTCCGGGCCTTGCACTGATTTTTCCGATTCGCCGGGAGCTAACGAAAAACAAACCAGAAGTAAATTAAATCCGCGCTTGCGACTAAACAAGCTAGGAACAATTAAAACAAAATCTATTGAAAAGAAATAAAATGCAATAAAACTCAAATGGCTTGGTTTGGAATTTTTGGGAGTGTGGTATGGAGGAATGGGTGTCGGAAATGAACTCGGATCGACGAAACAAATTGAAAGACTATATTTTTGAATTTTTCTGGACTCGGGAAATCAACAGAGCTACTGTTCATCGCAATGAACAGTGCAGCCCGGCCCACGGAGCGGCGCGGGAACGCACGCGCGCACGCGCGGTGCGGTTTGAAATCGGGCGGTGGGCCGCTGGGCTCGGCCCGCTTGCGCGCGCGAGCGGCCGAAGGCCGAGCGAGCGAGCGCTCGCGTGCGGCTGCCGCTGGATTTGGCGCGGACGGCTCCCAGGAAGCCACGTCGACCCCAGGGGTCATCTTCTTCCTCCGGCCGGTCGCGACGGCGGGAAAAACAGGGCGCCACCCCATTTCGCAATTCAGCTCTGACCGAGGCTTTCAGCGGCCAAAACCGGTACCGATGGGTTCAGCAAGGAGAGGGGATTCCATTTCTGGGCTTAGATCAGCGGGAGGGGGCAAGGAGAGGGTCGCGGCCAAGGGGAAAGGTGGCGGGTGAGGTGGTGAGCCGGGGAGGTTCTAGAGGCGCTCAAGCCCGAAGGGCCACGGTTTGAGCACACACGAAGGATGGGTTTCAAGGGGAAGGCAGAGGTTCAACGCGGGAAGGCTGCAGCTGGGCTGTCCACGGAGAGGTGGCGGCGATCGAAGAGGGCTCTCGATGCCAGGCCGGGAGGGAAATGCTTATGCCAAATTGGACTGGGCTTAAGCTTCGAGGTGGTATGAGGGAGCTCTAGCCGGGAGGAATCGGACTTTGCTTGGCCGGGGAGGGAGATCAGCTCGGAAGCTCACCGGGACCAGGGCACGGTGGAGCGGGAGCTTCGGCGAGAGGGAGTCCAATCGGCTGCTCTGGGAGGCTCACTAGGGTGACGCGAAGTGATCTGCAGCGCCAATTGGGCTTTAGAGGGAGGGGAAAGGCAGTTTCAACAGGGACCCGAGCTCGGTTCCGCCTGCGCGTGGAGGAGAGAGGCAAAAGAGCTTCGCCCAGGGGGAGATGCATCGCAGGGGGTTGGTGTACTTCTCCGCAAGAGCTGGTGAGGGAGAGACGGAACGGGTACAGGCAAGGCACACACGGACGGCTTGCCTCGCTCGGGCGCACGGTGGAGCTCCTCTCCGTCGATCCTGGGGCGAAGAGCGAGGGCGGGAAATGACCAGGCAGTTGGGGAAGGGCACTGGCAGGTGGGACCGGTGCCAGGGAGGCGCTGACCCGGGGTGTGAACGCGAGGGGGCTTGCGGCGCCGCAAATCGGCCGCGGGAGGCGCAGGCGCGTGGGAGCGAGCGGGCGAGCTCGATCGCACCAGCGCAGGAGGGTAAGGAGGGGATGGCACAAATCTCAAAGAGGATCAAGGGTTAGGATTTGCTGGGGAAGGAGCAACCAAAATCCAAGAAAAGAAATTCAAAATTTTGAATTTTGAGGTTGTTTCAACCTACCCCCTTAAAAAGAATCTCGACCCCGAGATTAACTTGGTCCAGGGAGCAGGTTGGGAAAGTCTCGCTGCAAATCAGACTCTTTCTCCCATATTGATTCAGCAGCAGTATGGTTCCTCCATTGAACTCTACAATATCTGATGTTCCGATTTCTGAGTTGCCTTTCTGTAGTTTCAAGTATTTGTAGTGGTTCCTCTGGATATGTCATGTCATCTTGTAAATCAATTTCTTCTATTGGTATGCCTTCTGACGGATGTCTTAAGCACTTTCTGAGCTGCGACACATGAAACACATTATGCATTTTTGACAATCCCGATGTCAGTTGCAATTCATATGCCACTTCCCCGATCCTTTTTGTTATTTGGAATGGACCAACATATCTCGAAGCTAGTTTCCCCTTTACTTGAAACCTTTTAACACTCTTAAAAGGCGTAACTTTAAGGTACACATAGTCTCCGATTTCAAAGCTTAGGTCTTTTCGACGGACATCGGCATAGCTTTTCTGACGATCTTGTGCTATTTTCATTCTACTTCTGATTATCTTCACATGGGTCTCCGCATCTTGAGCAACTTGAGGGCCAAGGAATTGACGTTCCCCGGCTTCGGTCCAATTTAACGGAGTTCTGCATTCTCGTCCATATAGTGCTTCAAATGCTGCCATCTTAATGCTAGCTTGATAACTATTGTTATATGAGAACTGGGCAAATGGTAAGCAGGTATTCCATGCTGCTCCATATACCAATGTACATGCTCTCAGCATGTCTTCCAATATTTAGTTTGTCCTTTCTGTTTGACCGTCAGTTTGCGGATGGTAAGCTGTGCTAAAAGCTAAATTGGTGCCCATTGCCTCATGCAATTTTTCCCAAAACTTTGACGTAAACTGGGCTCCTCTATCAGACACAATTCTTTTAGGCACTCCATGTAACACCACAATTCGTGTCAAATATAGCTCCGCCAACTTGTCCTTTCCATAAGTTTGTTTAATGGGAAGGAAATGGGATACTTTAGTCAATCTGTCGACAATGACCCATATAGCATCATAACCCTCTGGGGTTCTGGGTAGACCTGTAATAAAATCCATACCGATATCGTCCCACTTCCATTCTGGCACTGGTAGAGGGTGTAATAATCCTGACGGCTTCTGATGGTCAATCTTAATCTTTTGACACACATCACACTTTGCTATATATTCAACTATTTCTTTCTTCATTGAATTCCACCAAAATCTCTTCTTCATATCCTGATACATTTTTGTACCACCTGGGTGTATCGATAACTGTGAGGAGTGAGCTTCTGCTAATATTAAATCCTTTAATTCTTTCTTGTCGGGAATACAGTATCGATCCCGGAACCTCAGAATTCCTTTCTCATCTATAAGGAAATCTGTCGAGTTCCCTTCTTGGTGGTTTTTCTTGAGTCGCTGTATTTCTTCATCCTCATCTTGAGCTGTTTTAATCTGATCCGTTAAAAGGGGCTGGATTTTCAATGCTGCCATAAATCCTTGGTTAACCACTGTTAGACTTAACCTTTGCATATCCTTTTGTAACTGTATTGGGTACTGGGCTTCACTAACTATACTCTGATATGCTTTTCTACTAAGTGCATCTGCCACAACATTTGCTTTCCCAGGATGATACTGTAAATCGACATCATAATCTTTAATTAACTCCAACCATCTTCGTTGTCTCAGATTCAGTTCTGGCTGTGTAAACAAGTATTTCAAACTCTTATGGTCTGAAAATATTTCGCAATGATTGCCCAATAAATAATGTCTCCATATCTTTAGTGAATGTACCACTGCTGCTAATTCCAGGTCATGTGTGGGGTAATTACCCTCGTGTGGTCGTAACTGTCTTGAAGCATAAGCTACGACCTTCCCATCTTGCATTAATACACACCCCAATCCGTGTCGTGATGCATCACAGTATATCTGGAATTCTTTCTCTGTATTGGGGAGTATTAACACAGGTGTTGTGGTCAACTTAGTCTTCAATCGTTGGAAACTTTCTTCACATTCATCTGTCCATTTAAAAGGATTTTCCTTCTTGAGGAGCTGAGTAAGTGGACGAGCAATTCTGGAGAACCCTTCTATAAATCGGCGGTAGTAGCCCGCCAATCTGAGAAAGCTTCTAACCTCTGTTACTGTCTTGGGCTGCTTCCACTCCATGACGGCGTTAACCTTCTCAGGATCCACCTTGACCCCTTCTTCCGAAATAATGTGACCCAAAAATGCAACCTCCTTTAACCAGAAATTGCATTTTGGTAACTTGGCATACAATTGGTGTTCTCTCAGCTTGGTCAAAGCAATGTGTAGGTGCTGTCGATGGTCTTCTTCAGTCTTGGAGTATATTAGTATATCATCAATAAACACTACCACAAATTTATCCAACTGATCCATATACACCAGGTTCATTAAATTCATGAAATATGCCGGAACATTTGTTAAACCGAATGGTACTACTGAAAACTCATATAATCCATATCTGGTTGTAAACGCAGTCTTTTCTCGATCTTGCTCTCGAATTTTCAATTGATGGTAACCCGATCGCAAGTCAATCTTCGAAAACACATTGGCTCCTTTTAACTGATCAAATAAATCATCTATCCTTGGCAATGGGTATTTGTTCTTAATTGTCACTGCATTCAGTCCTCTGTAGTCGACACACATTCTCAGACTTCCATCTTTCTTTTTCACAAACAGAACTGGAGCTGACCAGGGTGATATACTAGGTCGGATGAATTCTTTCTCCTTCAGATCATCTAGCTGTAACTTGAGTTCTTTGAGTTCATGTGCTGACATTCTGTACTGGTGCTTTGTAATTGGTTTGGTGCCGGGTACCAATTCTATAGCGAGTTCAATCTGCCGATCTGGTGGCCTGCCTGGTAATTCTTCTGGAAATACATCCGGGTACTCATTGACTACTGGTACTTGACCTTCTTCCTTTGCCAACATATTATGGACCTTCCCTTTTACACCTTCTATAAATTTTGCATCCGTCTTCACTGTCACTTGTTGACCTTCCGGACTAGTCAAAGCTACTGTCTTATTCTCACAGTCCACCTTGGCTTTATTTTTAGTAAGCCAATTCATACCTAGGATAATATCTATCCCTTTCATTTCCAATACCAGCAAGTTGGTCTTCAATTCTACCCCTTTGATTTCTAGGCTTAAGTCCTTACACCCGAAATGGGCTTCCATTCTATTCCCCGGTGTTTGCACAGCATAATAGTCTTGCAGTGAAGTAAGGGGCAATTGATTTCTTGAAGCAAAATCCATAGAAAGAAAGGAATGCGTTGCACCAGGGTCAAATAAAATTAAGGCTGGCTTTGAGTTGACTAGGAACATACCGATAATGACGTCAGTAACTCCTGCTACATCTTCGGCGGTGATATGATTTACTCTTCCTTGAAAGGTTGTCTTTGGTGTACTTCGGCCTTGGCCTGCTTGATTGGCTGTAGACGTTCCTGGTGGAGTTCCCGTTGTTACCCCTGTGGGTATGTATTGCTTCTGGCCAGTAGGGCGTTGTAAATACCCTGTTGAAGGTGCCATTGTGGTGGTAATGACTGGCTTAACATGTTTTTGTGTTCTTGTCTGTAATTTTGCCACTTCAGAAGGCAATCCTCTCTTCGGGTATTGGTCTTTAAAATGACCAACTTGATCACAATGATAACAGACATTCGATCTTTGCGGGCACTATCGAGTATAATGATTTCTGGAACAAATGTTACATTTGGTTGCTATTGATTGAGTACTGCTCTGCTGTGACTGTCCTGTTTGCTGAGGTCTTTGCAACCAAACAAACTGTCAACCAGTTTGTCCCCGATTCTGTGGGGTTGTTACGACCCTTCCTTTCGGAGGATTGTTGGAGTGCGACGGTGTGGACATAGTCTTTCTCTTTCGGACATCCTCCATCTCATTCCGTGCTCCTTCTGAGGAAATCAGACTATCCACCATTTCTGATAGATCAGTGAACTTCATTGCAGAGATATGGTACTTTAAAGACTTCTGTAATCCTGCCCTGAACCTTCTCATCTTTTTGGCTTCAGTTTTTATCTCATCTTCGGCATAGCGAGCAAGATGATTGAACTGATGGAGATACTCTATTACAGTACTGTTGCCTTGCTTTAAATTCAAGAATTCTTGATACTTGGCTTCCATTACTCCTGCAGGGATATGTACTTTACGAAATGCTTCCTCAAATTCTGGCCATAATATGTCGTGGCCTTCTTTCATTGCTTGATAGCTAATCCACCATGTGGCGGCTGGTCCTTGCAGCTGATGGGATGCATACAGGACCTTTTCCTTATCATCACATTGGACTGCCTTCAATTTCCTTTCGATGTCTTTGATCCAGTCATCAGCTGCCATTGGATCCGGTGAAGCGGAAAAGATAGGCGGTCTTGTTTTCTGAAAGTCTGCCCATTTTGAGGTGATCGGACCACTCTCCCGATATCCAGTGGATGAGGAAGCACCACCAGCTACGGGAGCTCTAGCGGCGATTTGCTCTATTAGTCTGGATTGTTGTTCCATCAATCGGGTTTGATTTTGTTCCATTACTGCCATCATGTGGGCCAAAGTGGTGGTGATATCTGGCGGTTGGCCTCCACCTGTCGGTTGGTTACCTTGACCTGATCCTTGTCCCGCCATTGAGATGCTGTCCAAACGAAACCTTGGAGTTAGCTTTGCAGCAAGGTTTTAATAAATAATGGATAGGTAAGTAAGAGCGGTGAACTCGGGGTAAGTACAAAGCGAGTAAGGTGAGGTCAAGAGCGAAAAGGGCGAGGAAGAAGTTTGGAAAGTGATGAAGTACAGATAATATAATCAAACAAAGTAGTAGATAATTAAACATAGTTTTACTTAATACAAGCCGATGTTCTACCACTTAGGGTCTTTACATACAACTTGCTTTACATACAAAAATAGTCTATTACACAAGGTACTACTACTACTTCCGCATACTAAACTCCCACTACTACGGTTCTGAAGCTTGCTGCCACTGCTGCCCTGCTGCTGTCGCCTACCAGCCACTGCTCGGCGGGCGACTTGCGATGTAGCGGATCCGCTCCTCGGGATCCTCTTCCTCCTCGGGGTCTTCTTCTTTGTCTTCAGCGGGCGGCGGCGGTGGGGCCCGGGATGTGGAAGGACGGAACATGCCACGGTACTCGCGAGCAGTCATCCTCCTACGTTGCGGTTGCTGCTGGGCAGGAGCAAGGACACCAGGGGATTCTCTGGTGTCAGACATCTCTCCCGTCTCCACCATATGGAAGCGCTGGAGGTCTCGAGTCAGCTGTTGCACCTGCCTCTGGGATGCACGGAGCTTGAAGTGCAAGTCTTCATTCTCATCCACTGCCCTGAAGTAGAAGGCCTCCTGATACGCAATATGACGAGTCGCCACTGCTAGGCGTGGGTCGTCATACTCCGTCATCTCCGGTGTAGAGTAGTATCTTCCTTGATCAGTGACCCGGGGTACCAGGTCAAATGGAGACTGGTCAAATTCCTCGTTGTAGTAGTCGCGGAGGTGGTGTACTGCCCGCCTGGCAGCATCCTGAATGGCATCCTCTTCTTCAATCCGGTGGCCATAGAAACGTAGTGGTACATCCGGACGCACTGGTAAGTGTTCCAGTGTAACCCGAGCCTTCCATTCAAACCTTTCATTCCCTTCAAATTGTCCAATAGTGTGAAAGATAGGCTTGTGCCACTCAGTTGCCCCTAGGAACTGCTGCATTTCCCAGAGCTGCATCGGCCACCCTGCGATGTCCTCGGGCCTTGAATGAATCTTGTGCACCATCTGCTTAAAGACGGAATTTGAAGATTAGACGAGGTTAGGCATAATTAATTTGCAAAGCAAAACTTAAGCAAAACTATACTAGGATAGGTAAGGTAGCACGAGAAAGAGAAAAGAAGGCAATATTTCTTATATTTTATGTAAGTTCTTTTTAAGTTTTGGAATTAGGATTTTGCTATAAAACAGCACTCCTAATCAGCCTTAGGTCTTAGTCTACAGTCAAGCGAGCCTGCTCTGATACCACTACGTAACGCCCTGTTCGGGAGCGCCAAAGAAACCCGCGTCCGCATGAGATATGCACAAGATGGCGGTCCGCATGTGCAGATAATAGCACAAAGAAGACTCACTTACAGGCAAAAGAAGATCCAGATTATATTTACACATAATGCACGTCGGCTAGGTTTTGACGCGACGGCGGCAAACACAAATATAATTACAACACAAAAGTCCCAACACGCGCCTGACTGTGATTACGGCCTAAAGCCACGAGTCTTCGGCTGAAGCTTGATCATCGGAGTCCTGCTCCACAAACTGCACATTTACCTCCTGGACACTGTCTGGTGTTGATTTGCAAGCAATGAGTACATCGTACCCAGCAAGTTACAGGAGTAATCCTTAAATAATTACATGCATGGATTCAACAAGAAAGGGGATTCATGGTTTATTATTTGTGTGGATGCAGTTTTGGTTTATAAACATCTTCAAGGCGGAAAACAAATAATAACAATAAATAAGTTGGGGCTAAAACATTAACCTTGTCAATTACATCAATTAAAACATCATAAACACTACTTATGCCTCGCTGCTGGATTCACCCATTAAACACAACTTCATTAACCGGAAGCACGGCGTATTCGAATACAATTCGATTTCACTCTGCAGAGTTGTTCAGCTTTACCCACAAGGTTTCTCGATTTCCAATGTCAAGCTATAGACACGCTCAACTAGCGTGCGACTGCATCGAGAAGACCAGATTCTTCGCTGCCCATTACATTTTATAGTTCCCACCCGATAGGCTGAGAACTTCGACCGAACTGGGTATCCACAGGCCAATGCGGAACGCTACCGCCCTAGTCCGTGAAGACCTACCGTTGTGCGTATGGAGATTTCGCCACACCACACACTGTATACGTGGGGTTCAAATAAAATGAGCAGTTACTAGACCTAGATTGTCGAGGCAATCCCTGTGGTTGAACGATTACTGTGTTCTATACTCAGCACAAAGGTCTCGTCCTTATATTTTTACTTCTGAGACTGCCAACTACAACCGGTTATCGATACATAGGTCTGTATCGGTACCTGCCTGTTGCACCCTCCACCCTAGGGTAGGGTTGTGGACTCGACCACTACAGGGCACCCGATCCACGGCTTCCGCCCTACCCTAGAACACATTTAAAACACTTTTGCCGGCGAACTATCGACGACGAACTATCGAGGCAAGCGATAGCTCGTTATTTTATGTGAGGCATTGCGATGTTTTATTTTAAGTAGTAATTTAATAGTACTAAATTTGTCAAGGTGAATGTGGCCTTCAAAGTAAACCAGGCTTTTACTCAGTGGTAGGTCATAGCTACAAATTAACATGTCATTCTAAGCATTTACTTTAAATAAATAGATTTGGCAATTATTAATAATGCAAATACCGTAATTAAATAATACGATGGCGATGGATTCAATATGTTCAAAAACATGCAACTTGCCTTGCGGATCGATGACTTCACAGAGATCGTAGACCATCGACGGTTGCTCCGGGCCTTGCACTGATATTTCCGATTCGCCGGGAGCTAACGAAAAACAAACCAGAAGTAAATTAAATCTGTGCTTGCGACTAAACAAGCTAGGAACAATTAAAACAAAATCTATTGAAAAGAAATAAATTGCAATAAAACTCAAATGGCTTGGTTTGGAATTTTTGGGAGTGTGGTATGGAGGAATGGGTGTCGGAAATGAACTCGGATCGACGAAACAAATTGAAAGAATATATTTTTGAATTTTTCTGGACTCGGGAAATCAACAGAGCTACTGTTCATCGCAATGAACAGTGCAGCCCGGCCCACGGAGCGGCGCGGGAACGCACACGCGCACGCGCGGTGCGGTTTGAAATCGGGCGATGGGCCGCTGGGCTCGGCCCGCTTGCGCTGAAGCGTCGAAGGCGAGCGAGCGAAGCGTCGCGCGCCGCTGGATTTGGCGCGGACGGCTCCCAGGCAGCCACGTCGACCCGAGGGGTCGTCTTCTTCCTCCGGCCGATCGCGACGGCGAGAAAAATAGGGCACCGCCCCATTTCACGATTCGGCTCTGCCGAGGCTTTCAGCGGCCAAAACCGGTACCGATGGGTTCAGCAAGGAGAGGGGATTCCATTTCTGGGCTTAGATCAGCGGGAGGGGGCAAGGAGAGGGTCGCGGCCAAGGGGAAAGGTGGCGGGTGAGGTGGAGAGCCGGGGAGGTTCTAGAGGCGCTCAAGCCCGAAGGGCCACGGTTTGAGCACACACGAAGGATGGGTTTCAAGGGGAAGGCAGAGGTTCAACGCGGGAAGGCTCACTGGCCGTCCACGGAGGTGGCGCGATCGGAGAGGCTCGATGCCGTGCCGGAGGGAAATGCTTATGCCAAATTGGGTGGGCTTAAGCCGAGGTGGTATGAGGGAGCTCTAGCCGGAGGAATCGGACTTTGCTTGGCGAGGAGGGAGATCAGCTCGAAGCTCACCGACCAGGCACGGTGGAGCGGAGCTGGCGAGAGGAGTCCAATCGGCTGCTCTAGGAGGCTCACTGGGGTGACGCGAAGTGATCTGCAGCGCCAATTGGGCTTAAGAGGGAGGGGAAAGGCGGTTTCAATAGGGACCCGAGCTCAGCTCTGCCTGCGCGTGGAGGAGAGAGGCAAGAGAGCTTCGCCCAGGGGGAGATGCATCGCAGGGGGTTGGTGTACTTCTCCGCAAGAGCTGGTGAGGGAGAGACGGCACGGGTACGGCCAAGGCACACGCGGACGGCTTGCCTCGCTCGGGCGCACGGCGGAGCTCCTCTCCGTCGATCCTGGCGCGAAGAGCGAGGGCGGGAAATGACCGGGCAGTTGGGGAAGGGCACTGGCAGGTGGGACCGGTGGCAGGGAGGCGCTGACCCGGGGTGTGAACGCGAGGGGGCTTGCGGCGCCGCAAATCGGCCGCGGGAGGCGCAGGCGCGTGGGAGCGAGCGGGCGAGCTCGATCGCGCCAGCGCAGGAGGGGATGGCACGAATCTCAAAGAGGATCAAGGGTTAGGATTTGCTGGGGAAGGAGCAACCAAAATCCAAGAAAAGAAATTCAAAATTTTGAATTTTGAGGTTGTTTCATATTTGGCCGCCATGCTAAAGAACGTAGCTGTGGAGGCAACTCTTTTACATGGTCGTGGTCTCATGGCCCAGTGAACTACTCCATTTGCTTTTTTTTTTAAATGATGTTTTATAATCTAAAATCGAACTTTCTAAAATTTGACTATCAGTATGCTTAAAACTAATTAGGTTAGTTATATGAAAATTACATTATTGAATTTACTGTTGAAAGTAATTTTATAACATTGTAATATATTAATTTTAATCAATGTACTGTTATAAAAATGATAAAATTTACATCTTAGAGACACGTGAAATGTGTGTATATATATATATATATATATATATATATATATATATATATATATAGAAAAAGAATAAAATAGAATGTCTGGTTGGGGTGGGCTTATAGAAGAAGATATTGATTTAGGCTATTAATACAAATGGTATAATGCTAGGATTTACATTGAATCTAGACAATTGATTGCAGAAAATCTATGGCTAAAATTCATTATGCATGGTTGCTTCACAGCTCATCTGTAATCAATGACCAACTCAGCAAGTTCAGTTCTTACCTTTTTTTTTTTTTTGTCTCACAAGGGCAAATGTTAGTAAGTTCCAATTTATCCTTGATAGGGACTTACCTACAAGATTACATTAAAGGATAGGATTGAGCTCCTATTCTTGGTAGAGAGATATTTGTCTTCAGCTCTATCTAGACACGTATACTTGCCAACCAAGTAATGCTGAAGTACACATCCTCGCACTAAAATACCACTAGGCTCACAAGGTTTGTCCTCTCTTTCTTTTATTTGTGTTCATGCATAGGATCTTTAGGAAGGGATGTTGGCAAACTGGTCGCCGTTGTGCTCCCGGGCTCCAAGGATGATCTCCAGAGAGTCATTTTATGCGCACGCAAAAGCTCGCTCGCAATCCGTGTGTGTAGCGGCGGCCATAGCTATGAGGGATTGTCATACACCACAAAGAACCATGTTCCCTTTTCCTGGTGATTGACCTCATGAACCTCAACCGATGAGTGCAAGTCAACATGGGATCAAGCACCGTTTGGGCCGAATCGAGTGCGACTATTGGCGAGTTGTGTTATGCAGTTGGGCAGGCGAACCGGACCTTGGTGTTCCCGGCCGGGACATCGCCGGAGGTGCGTACGGGCTATTGTCGAGGAAGTTTGGGCTTGCTGCTGATAATGTGTTGGATGCAATCTTGATTGATCCAAACGGTAAAACCTTGAATGGACGAAGACGTGTTTTAGGCCATCCGAGGAGGCGGCGGAGGGAGCTGGGGTGTAGTGTATGCTTGGAAGCTTCGACTCGTCCCGGTTCCTCAGACCATCACGGTGTTCACCCTGGATCGAACTGGTCCGGTCGAACTCATCGCTGAGTTGATGCACAAGTGGCATGCAGCACGTTGCACCCAATCTGCCTACTAAATTCTACATTTCGGTGTCCATTTCAACACAACCATCATATGTTAAGTTGTTAACCTCTCGCCATGTACTTCTGAGGCCAGTTTCTAGGATGAAAACAATAGGCCATGTCACTGTTGCATTAAAGCTTCACTGAGTTGGGCCTCGTTGAGTTAGATCTATCCGAGATAAGTTACTTCGAGGTGGAGTCATGCAAGTTACTTGCAAAGTGTAAGTAATCATGAAAAGTATCTGGAGTAATGAAGGATACCGATTAAATGGTAATCTTAAAGGTGGAGCAACCATTGGGAGGTCTGATAAAAAAAATCTAGTTAGGAAAAGTAAACCATGTCGTTAACAGTAGGTACTCAGATCCCACATATAGTTATGTATGCAACTATAAAGATAGTTGCAAAATCTAGCAGATGCAAAAAGCGAAAGTGCTAACTGTTAGAAGAAGAAAAATATGGTGGGACCAACCACACGGTACCAGAGAGTAGGTAGAGTTCGGATACAATACAAACCTATGGCATGGAAGCTATAAAAATAAGAAGTGTGGTTAACCAGACTACACAACAAAAGAGCCAGGAAACTGACACGAACATTGTGATGGTGTGCATGAGCCCTTGAGATGGGGGCACTCCCAAAGGTAGAGGAAACAATAAAAAAAAAGGTAGAATCGACTTGGAGCAAATTCTTGAAGGAGCATAATGACTTCAATGTATAAGAGTAAGGTGAAGATTGTTGAGTTAGTGTGACTCATATCTAATCTTTTAGGATTTAGAAATATGTGCTACAAAAAGTTCTAGATAAATCATACTAGCATTAGGACTCTTACTACTATTTAAGTTAGGATTCCTACTCTGCTTTGGAGAAGGGATAGGAGGGACTATATAAACCATAGAGATGACCATGGAAATCAATCAAGCCTACTTATCCAAAGCAGATAGTGCACGAGAGGATTAGAGGCTACGATATTATTTAGCACTAGATTCTTATATAGTGCAAGGATCCGAGGGTGCTAAAAGATTTGTGGGTGTTATGAGTGAGTGACAATTTCTTGTACTCTTTTAAGATTGTGCTTAAGAAATTTGCTGTCAGCTTCACCAAATCTTTTTTTCATCGTGATTGCTTCAACATCGTTATTTTGGTTCTTTCTACAAGATTTATTTCCTTCATTCTTTCATGTATGCTTGTACCGTCTATCATAAACTTTGATCTAATCTAAGAACTGCTACACATAAAAAGGTATCAAAGTGTAACACTCTGATTAGTGTAGCTCGTGATGGTCTGGTAGGTAAGTGCACACCGTGACAATTTTTTTTCCCAATTTTCTAAATTTTGAACACATATAACTGGCTCAGAAAAATGCCACCACTAAAATCCATTAAGCCCACTTCCATCAGAGCAACCTCCTCGACCTCACAAGTCGGACTATTCCAATCCTGTGGTCAAGTTTTAGCCTTGGCACTAGTCATATCACGTCTGATATAAGACGATACGGCTGTGCATTTTGCTACCGAACCGGAAAAATCGGACTGAACAAACCGAACCGAACCGGTCAACTCGGTTCGACCGGTATTCGGTATTCGGTTCGGTTATCAGAAATAAGCATTTTTTGTGTTCGGTTTTTTCGGAAAAAACTGACTAAAAACCGAAAACACGGAATATACCGAGCTAGTATGTCATTGCCGCAATTCCATCCCCGTTCCGCCCACTACCAGCCTACCACCCTTCGAATACGAAGGTTGGAGGAGGAGGGCGCGAACCGCGGAGGCGACTCCCCTGCATCAGCGGCGACGATGGCGCACGAGGACGCGCTGTGAGTCTGCTACCCTAATCCCTAGGCCTATTAGGTATATACCCCTAGATGATTCAGTTGTGCATGTGGTGATGTTTGATCTGAAGTGCGCGGCAATGGCAGGGAAATTTCCGCCCTTGTCGAGTTGGGGGTTTCGTGATGTGGTCGGCGGAATCGATATTTTGGTGTTTGCTAGGGCTTTCGCATGTTCGTGTTGCGTGCCCACATGATGGCTTGCAAAATTTCGTACTAGTGCGGTGAATGCGAGAGCGGAGAAGGGAATGGAAGGGATTCCTAGCCATCGCTTGTGCTGCCTATTTGTGTCCTGTGTATGGGGGTGTTTGGGTACCTGTGTGAAGTTTATGATAAAATGTGAAAGGAACGCATGGGGTTAGTTTTTCAATATGTATTCTTTGCTCACATGTTACAGTTTGGTGGTTTAGTGCTTTCGCATGGGCTTCAATTTGTTTTCCTTTCAATGAGATGAATTTGAAATAGTTCTGTGCATGGAGTTAGTGATTGGGTTGACTCTTGAGTAGTTTGTGTATGAGAGAGCACAAATTGTTAATTTGGCTGGGTTGTTTGCATCAGTTAAGTTGCACTGCAGGTTTAGTTTCAAATTTTCAATGCAATTGTTAGCTACATTTGGTATGAACTCCATAAAATTGAGCAGTATGAGCAAGGATGATATAGAAACAGAGATACTTAGTTGAGCTTATCGAGCATTTACATGACCTGCTATGACTCTGTTTTAGTTTCGCAATCATACTATTTCTTTAGGATGTATAATTCCTCTTTTATCCAGTTTATTGATTTACTACATGAAGCTCCCTATCGGTCATTGAGAGACTAGAAGCATAGTTGGTGGCACCTTGTATCGTATCTTGTTGGTAAGTGCAAGTTTCTATATTACACATCATAGAAGATTACCTCAGATATACGAGTGTATTTTTTAAATAGTCCAAAACAAC
Source organism: Melocanna baccifera (assembly GCA_036346265.1). NCBI lineage: Eukaryota > Viridiplantae > Streptophyta > Magnoliopsida > Poales > Poaceae > Melocanna > Melocanna baccifera. The sequence continues at coordinate 22,518,034 of CM070698.1, forward strand.
TAAAACATTATCTCTACACCTCCTTTGCCCCATGTAACTGTCATTTTTTTCCTACAAGACATTGTTGCACTTCCTTTGTCCATTTTATGATAGCTGCGTTTTATTTCTTATTCTCTAGGCAAGTTATGCTGCTGTTGTCATGGCAGCTCCATGGATATATCTCCTTGTACGGACATGATCCCTCCATTGCTATGCGGCTCCAATGTTATCCTTCCGATTCTTACAGGTTTTCTCCGAGCGGTGGCTCATTGTTTCTATAGTTTTTTTTTTGCTACTCTATTCTTTTACTATTTATGTGTCTCACATTCTGTCTCTTGCTCTGAGTTAATGCTGAAATTTATTGCAGGCATTTTTCAACAGGTTCACCAGGTTAGGAAAGTGAGATTACAAGTACAACCAATCAAAAAGATACTTTAACTTGTTTTATTTCTCTGCATATTCCATGTAATGAAGGTGATATGTTGACGCCCAGACTGGAAGCTTCAGTGGTCCCCCGTTCGTGGTCCATTTGTTCACATGGCCCAGCGCCAAGTGGCCCATAGGCCCAGCATGTACTGCAGGTGCTTGGCTGCTTCTTGCTGTTTAGTTTTTTTACTTTGTTATTTTGTGTGTTTGTTATCGCTTCGTCTTATATCGTTTGCAATTCGCGTCAATTGTGGTAAATATGGTAATTACCGATACCGTGCCGAAAAAATTGGGATTTACCGATACCGAACCGTACTTCTAAAAAACCGTATATTACCGAACTACGAATACCGTATTTACCGTATATACCGAACCGATTAAACCGAACGCACAGCCCTATAAGACGATGTAGTATCCTATACAGACAGTCAGACAGTATAAATTTGCATGAAACTTCAACATCAACTTGTCTGGATTTTAAACACATACAACTGGCTCAGAAAACTGCCGCCACTATAATCCACCGAGCCCACTTTCATCAGAGCAACCTCCTCGACCTCACAAGTTGGACAATTCCAATCCTGCGGTCAAGTCTTTCCTGGAAACCATTTCCAACCATTTGCAATCTGTACACAAGTACATATATACTCACATGCCTCAACAAGTCTCTCTCGCGTGCCTCTCTCTCTCTCTCTCTCTCTCTCTCTCTCTCTCTCTCTCTCTCTCTCTCTCTCTCTCTGCTTCTCTCTCTCGCTCTCCGCAATGCACTCCATTGCAACTCTCCTGGTTTGCCTCTTCTTGCTACTTCATGGAAGCACAAGCTCTGCTGCCGATGCTGCTGCAAACAACGTCTTCAGTGCTGAAGCAGCGAGCAACTTCTCCTCCTGCCTTGCCTCCCATGGCGTCAGCAACTTCTCCCTGCGTACATCTCCGAGTTTCACCGCTCTCCTCGACTTCTCAATCACCAACCTCCGGTTCACGCTCCCCAACGTCTCCAGGCCAGTCGCCGTCGTCCTTCCCGGCTCGAGGGACGATCTCCGGCGGTCCATCCTGTGCGCACGTGGCAGCTCGCTGGCAATCCGTGTGCGCAGCGGCGGCCACAGCTACGAGGGGCTGTCGTACACCACAGAGAACCACGTCCCCTTCGTGGTGATCGACCTGATGAACCTGAACCGCGTCCGAGTCAGCCCGGGCCCGGCGACGGCTTGGGCCGAGTCGGGTGCCACTCTAGGCGAGCTGTACTACGCCGTGGGGCGGTCCAGCCGGTCCTTGGCGTTTTCGGCTGGGTCGTGCTCGACCGTCGGTCTGGGGGGCATCATCTCCGGCGGCGGGTTCGGGTTGCTGTCGCGGAAGTTCGCGCTCGCCGCAGACAACGTGCTGGATGCGGTCCTCGTCGATCCGAACGGCGGCATCCTTGACCGGAGCTCGATGGGCGACGACGTCTTCTGGGCAATCCTAGGTGGCGGAGGCGGGAGCTGGGGGGCGGTCTACGCTTGGAAGCTCCGGCTCGTCCCGGTTCCTGGCAACATTACCGTATTCACCGTCGGTCGAACCGGTCCGGTTGAACTCATTGCCGGGCTGGTCCACAGGTGGCAGTATGTCGGGCCCAATCTACCCGACGAGTTTTATCTTTCTGTGTACCTCAACACCGGCTCGTCGGATGGTAACGTCTCCGTCTCATTCGAAGGCCAAGTTCTGGGGCCAAAGCAGCGTGCCCTGTCAGTGCTGAGCCAGAGGTTTCCCGAGCTAGGTCTCACCGAGCCAGACATGTCAGAGATGAGCTGGGTTGAGTCAACGGCCAGGTTCGCCGGCCTAAACAGGGTCACCGACCTACCGAACCGACGGCTCGGAGTAAAGCAGTACTCCAAAAGCAAGTCCGACTACGTGCGGGCACCGATCTCGAGGAGGGACATGGTCGAGATCGTCCGGTACCTATCCGTCGGGCCCAAGGGTCTATCATACTGGACCCCTACGGCGGGGCCATGGCGCGGATCGGGAGCGGTCAGACGCCGTTCCCGCACCGCGCCGGGGTACTGTACAGCATCCAGTACGGCGTGTACTGGGACCGGCCAGACGTGGCCCTCGCGGCGGAGTACATCGGGTGGCTGCGGTCGCTCCACGCGTACATGACCCCACACGTGTCAAAGGATCCCCGCGCTGCGTACGTGAACTACCTGGACCTCGACCTGGGCACCAACAACTGGACGAGCGCCGAGGATGGATCCTCCGGGGAGACGGTGGCCCGCGCGAGGTCGTCGTGGGGGGAGGCGTACTTTGGGAAGAATTTTGACCGGCTGGTGAGGGCCAAGACAACGATCGACCCCGAAAACGTGTTCAACAACGCACAGAGCATTCCTCCCTTGCTTCACTAGACTAGAGACGATGCCTGTGCGATTTCAATCTGCAGATTCGCTTGTGAGGATATGTAATAATGATTTAAGATGCAAGCAGTAGCTTGCTCTTTTCTGATCTCAACTCCCAGGAGAAACCGTTCTGTTCAGTGTTCTTGCTGCTGTTGCTTCTGCCGTCGGAGTCGGAACATCTAGAGTTAACTGGTCCATATATGATGATTAGTCGTGTCTGTGCGTTTTAACGAAATTTATTAGATGCATAGATAATCATACTATAAAAAATGGTTACTTTGATCAAATAGGAAGTGTGAGAAACTCAAAAAATAGAGCGGTTAAAAAAGAATAAATTACAACCACCAGCTCATTATTTTATAATAGTAATGATTATGATAGGCCGGTCAACAATGAATCTTACACCTCGCAGAAAAAGAAAAGGCAGAAGCTTACACATGAAGTATTCGACCAATTAGAAGCTTCTGATCTTGCTGCGACTGCGATGTAATTTAAGATAGGGTGTGTAGTGCCGTTTGGTCTGGCGCCCCCTGCTGCATTTTTCTTTCCTCGGTTTGTGGGTTTGAACGCTAAGATGGCCTGCCATGGATGTAGCTTTCAGGCTTCAGTCTTCAGGCTTGACTTCGCCGCTTGGTTCTGTTTCTCTCATCTTTTAGGCGTACATCTTTTAGTTCTTCACTGACCCTCAGCCATCAGTCGCGCAGTGGTATCATACTACTATGGTTTCACAAGTGTTCAACTTAGGAAGAAAATTACACTACAAGCTAACTAGCTATAAATTCATGTAAAAGTGTAAGGAAAGACAAAAGTATAACGACTGCAGTTTAGATTATGGGTTTAACTAGGTATAAGTTCATGTAAAAAAGTTCTGAATATGATCTAGAATTCACTCTCTTCCGGACCCTGGAGAGGCCAAAAAGGAACGACCAGTATGCATTACATAACACTTGTCTGCACGAGAACGAGACTTGAGGGGTGTGCGTATTAGGTGTGGCCGATGAATTTTAGTTTAAAATAAATAGTAGTTGATGAAAGAAGTGATTTTTAAAAAGTGAGAGAGCGATGCTGTGCAGGGAGCGAAAAAAGTAGTATGTATGATGTTTATATGATTTTCTGTTTTATTCCCAAAGTGAGATATGGACAAAAGTAACGGAGCAACTGCGTCGAGAACACATGTCACGAGTATCACATTCTGGGCTGCAAGTTCGCCGGCGTTGGGCTTGGTCCGACGGTTTAAGCACCAGAGCCCAGTGAAGGAACCTCGTAACAAAATTTACCATCCTACGGCTGCTCTAGCCAGTTAAGTAACCCGTATATATCAGCCCCCACGCACGACGCTGTACTTCTTCGAAGTATTTCACTGCCCCCACGTGTACATGTAAGCATATCACCAGCAGTGGACGTCACGTCGCTGTGCTGACACTGGGAGCAAAATGCCGGTGCTGATACGCTTCATCGCAGTAAATAAAGAATAAGACCACAAATATCACTCTAATCGATTTTTTTCAAATTTAGTTTTCGAATACTCGTTTTTACAAATCTAATCTATCTACCGTACGTAACAGGGCTACGACAAGTACAATAGCTACCGAGCTACTGTCTATTATAGCTCAGCAAGTGCCTGCCACGCACGATGAGCGCAGAGAGGGGCTATATTTGCATAAGCGGGCATTTAGAAGCCAAATTGAAGAAAAAGTGGCTACATCCGTACAAGTGTAAGATCTATTTCTATGATTCTAAAGCATGTATCGTTTAGTATCATATTATCTAGCCAAGTGAACGGAAGGCAATTTATAAGGTGAAGTTCTTAATACTTATTGAAATATATGATACATAGATAGAGATAGAGATAATATGAAAAGAACTTTGGCTAAACACATACATGCATACGCACATACACGCGTATTCGAGTAGGTAGACCAAGTCCACCTTCTCTTTGCGAACCGTGTATTTTCTCTCCTTTTGAATCACAAAGAGCGATAAGCATTGCATAAATATCATTATGTGATCTGATGAGTTACTTATAAATGTTTTAATTCTGTTTAATTGTAGTAGTTACTAGTGAGTGACTGCATGCCCTTAAAATGACTGAAGAAGTCTAGGAGAACACACATAATTCTCCTTCATTCTTCCACCTCCTCTCTAGATAGTTGTGCTGCGAAGATTAAGTCGCTCAACCACGTCGGTCTTTCTTCTTGGCGTGCACGCGAAGGGAGGAGAGCGGGACCTCTAAACCATTGTCGTAGAGAGAACATATACGAGACGCCAATAAGGTTTTTAAGTGGCGCACACCTATACGATTGCTCGCTTCATTGCTATGTGTACGTTCTATACTGCATTGAGTCTACGTTGCTTCTTATCCTTCATCAAACCCCATTATGGGTCAACTTTTCTAAAATCTTTAGACTTTATAATTGACCCTATAGTTTTAGGCTACTTACGCCACTGACTGTAAGCCGTTCGTGTAACCGATCGACTTTGATATAATTTTGTTTTTGCGTATATTTGAAGTATAATATGATTTACTTATTGTTGTTAGTTATAAGCTTTATATCGCTAGTATTTTATGATATTTTTTAATAAAATTTATAATTAAAATATTGCTAATTTTCCAACATGAAAAAGTTCAGGAAAAGAAAAGGCTTGTGGAAGAAGCTTGCCTGTCTTTTTCCTGTCCTTTTCTCTCTACTTCTGCCTAGTAGCTTTCTATCGTTGCGAGCATTTGGTTTGTTTCATCGCTTTGCTTTGCTTTGCGATTGCTTTGCTTTCGCAAAGAGAGAACAATGGAGCAGGCAGAGGATGATGGGGTGCACAAGAGAGAAGGAAAAAGGCGAGCGATGAAGACAGAGTAAAAGATAGCGATCGAGCGTTAAACCACCAGTAACATTTGGACAGCACGGCGTTATACATTGGAGAGAGAGAGAGAGAGAGAGACTTTGGTAACTGGGTATTTGATTGATCTGATCTGAATATCTGATACTGCATACTCCCCTGTATTAAAGCCGTGGATTCCCGGACTGTTTCGGTGCCATGTTATCTTTTTTGCAAAAAAATTTCTAATTTTTGGACTTACATACATATCTTTATTTCTTAAAAAAAAATCTCTACCATTTCACGAAAAGATCCTATATTTTTTATAAGATCTTCTGTTTTTTAAAATTACGTATAGGTCCTTAATTTTTTTTCAAAAAATCCTCTTTCTACGTGATAAATTTTTAAAAATTACGTATGGATCCTCTGTTTTTTTCAGAAAAATCTCTGTTTTTTAAAATACATAAATATCCTCAATTTTTTCAAAAAAACTCTTACGAATTATCAACTCTTACTTTGATCTATATGGTAACTAGCGTGATGTGACATCATGCTTCCTCTGCTAGCCTTCTTTGGATGCTTGCTAGAAGATACCAACGTTGCTGAATTACTATGATCCAAGTGTTTGTCAACTAATTGTCTTCCTAATCGATCCTGTACTAGTATATATTCGGGGGGGCTGTTGTACAAATTTATTCTTTTACGGATCATCCATAGAATTTTGTGTCAAAGTCACAGGGGTTCAGAATTCAGATCATTTATTAACAGAGTTGGTACAAAAAAAAAAGTCTGTGCCGGCCGTTTCCCACAACTCCAGCGCCATGTGAAAAAGTTTATACCGGCCGTCCTCATCTCCGGCAAAGAAGCTTCACCAAGGTTGCTGCCGGCCGCCCCTAACATCTCCGGCGCATCATCATGCGCATCCTCACCGGTTGTCATTTCCATTTCCGGTGTTATTTGTTCTGTGTTTGTAGAGGGACCATGTTATAATTTTCTTTTCCTTAAATCCTTCAATGTAATATCAGGGATGTATTATCTTTGTCTCATAATAAAGCAGATTTAGGCCCTTAGGGGCCATATCTCCTTAAAGAAAAGAGTTGATAAAAAAAAATCAGATATATGTTTAAAAAAAAAGCGCAGTTAACAGTGTCGTCCACTGAATCACGGAGCACCCTCTGTTGCAAGAAAAAGTTGAAAACTTGGAAGGGAGAAACGCCAAACACCTTATTTCAAATAGCGTTGGTGTATAGTTTTTTGAAGTCCAAAACTATTTGGAATGTGTTGGTTTTTTAATATAGATTTTTTTATCTTTTTTTATATTATCTGTGGAGATAAAATAATATACTAGAATTGGATTACACCCCGGCGTTATACTAGATTTTTTTATCTTTATTTCAAATAGCGATGGTGTATATTTGCACGAATGGTATCGCAGCTGCCCTATCAGTGGCGGATCCAGAATTGGATTACACCCTGGGTTAAATTTCAATCAAGTAATAGTTTAACATACTAGAAGTCTATAACTATATTATGATATAACAAAAAATACATCACAAATGCATCATTGATATGAAAATTCTGTTTAATGCTCAATACTTGAAAAGATGGGATCAAAGATACAACAAATATTACCTTGGTGCAATTTGGAAGTAGCTCTTGCAGTGCCTTCAGCTTCTCATTGATCCTATCTCTTCTCTACAAATATTTCAGATAAAAGCTCAGAAACACGAAATGCTAATAAATCGGTTGTGATGGATATGCATGCTAACATCCTACCCTTTCTGAAAAATTGTGGAACTCAGCAGATCTACTTCTGCGGGTAGGAGTATACCTTCTTGGAGCCCTACCATCTTCCATCAGTCCTAAATAGCAAATGTAAAACATTGAACATATGTCATCCATCATTTCATCTGATCATTCATACTAATTCGAAACATAAAAGATAATTCCTACTAATTACATTCTCACTGTATCAACAAGACAACAAACCAATTCCTACTAAAATGTGCTAGACACTTATATCGTTACATTCTTCATTTGCCCCGCTCTCATCTGCTCTGCTCGTTGGAGTGGAGGACGAGTGGCCAAGTGGCCGTTGACCATTGTCGCGTTGAGGCGTTGAACTGGACTGCTACGCGAGGGCGGAGGCGTGCAGCCGTGCTGCAGGCGGTAGCCAGTGCGTGACATGCGGTGCAGCGACTTGGCGAGGGCACCACCGCACCAGGAGGCCGGAGCCGGAGGCGCAGTCCGCGAGGGCGGCGTCCGGCGGACCGTGGAGTCGCCGCATCGGGACCGAGGCGAGGAGGAGGCGGCGGGGAGAGCGAGGGGAGGAGTGGGGCGGCGGGGAGGGAGAGGAGGGAGGCGGGAGGGGAGGAGGGGGCGACGGGGAGGCCGGGAGGGGGAGGCGGCGGGGAGATGGAGGAGGCGGCGGGGAGAGCGAGGGGAGGAGGCGGTGGGGGGATCGGATTTGCGGAGGGGAGGAGGGGGTGGCGGGGAGGGAGAGGGAGAAGGGGGCGCGGGGAGGGGACGAGGGGAGGCCAGGAGGGGAGGAGGGGCGGCGGGTGTAGGCCGGGGAGGAGGCGGTGGGGAGAGGAGGAGGGCGGCGGGGATCGGATGCGGAGGGGAAGGAGGGGCGCAGGGGGAGGAGAGGGAGGATGGCGGGGGAGAGCGAGGCGTGAGGGGAGGAGGGCGGCCTCTGGTGGGCCTTTATAACTTAATTTTTTTGGGCCCATGTAGAAATAATTTTATTGTTATTTTTTCTGGGCCTCGGTCTATAGCCCACCTAGCCCGAGGCCCAGATCCTCCCCTATGCCCTACCATGCATATGCAATAGTGCCAGACCGCCGGGATCCACCATTCATTCCACGGTCCGACCGCCGATCTCGCAGCGGAGGCAGGCGGACGCGATCACGGCGGCAAACAGGCTAGCCGTTGCCTACGAAGCCTCGAGGTCCATGCTGCGCCACCAAACCTGTACCAAAGTCGCACTCTTTCTTTCTTCTCGATAGAGATGCAAATGAAATGAATAATTTATGTTTGATCATTGAACAAAAACTTATGGAGTGAATATAAAAGAGATAAATAGGTATCTGATATTATCTGTGTCTAACTCTGACTCTTAAAAAATAAAATATGATATGAAATAAGTGGTATCCATATATATATATATATATATATATATATATATATATATATATATATATATATATATATATCAGGCAATATAAGAAAGTCTGTTGTGACTTTATTTAGGAACAAGATAATATGTATGTGAATTGTCATATCTAAATAGACGGAGAATATCGAGTGTTCTTTCTTCGATATCTCAATAATTAGTCTTTCCGTATTTGCTCTAATTGTATCTTATTGTCTAATATCTTTTGTAGAGATGTAAAAGAAACAGATAATTTCTGTCTGACCGACTATTGGAAGGTTTTTAAAATAAATACAAAATAAAAAAATAGATATCTCATATTATTTATATTTAACTATATAAAAAATACAAAGTAGAACAAATGATGACCCTATTCTTTATGATTTTTGAAAGCCACAGGCAACAAGAACAGGCCCGATATCGATCTGTGTCTCGATTGCACCGCTGGTTCTCGCTCTGTCCTAAAGGCAGACGAAGAAAGAAGAGCCGACTGTCCGCGACGAGGCATCGCCTCCTCGGCCATCGAACTGAGATCGGACGGTCAGCAGGAGCGACACGTGATCCACTGTGACGGCAACGCCGCGCCGTCGGCCGCTGCTTTTTTGCCCGCCCGAGGCTGGGCCCCACGCGCACTAACCGTTCGCCTTTGTTTTCTCTCTGTCTCCGTGCTCCGTGTCAGTTCGGCCGTCTCCTCTTGCCAGATTCTTTCTTGCTTCCGTATCCAAGTTCCAATGCCTGATTACTGGAGGAGCAGTGCTGCTCCTGCTCCATTTGATCTCCTTTCCATTTTGCGACTGTTTTGAACGAACAAGAGCTCCATTAGCAGACTTCTGGCCTTTTAATTTATTTTTTTATATTGTTTGTGATGATATATTTTGATATATTTTTCTCTGCTAGCCTTCTTTAGGTGCTTGCTAGAAGATGCCAACGTTGCTGAATTACTATGATCCAAGTGTTTGTCAACTAATTGTCTTCCTAATCGATCGTGTACTAGTATATATTCAAGAGGGCTGTTGTACAAATGTATTCTTTTACGGATCATCCATAGAATTTTGTGTCAAAGTCACAGGGGTTCAGAATTCAGATCATTTATTAACAGAGTTGATACAAAAAAAAAAGTCTGTGCCGGCCGTTTCCCACAACTCCAGCGCCATGTCAAAAAGTTTCTACCGGCCGTCCTCATCTCCGGCAAAGAAGCTTCACCAAGGTTGCTGCCGGCCGCCCCTAACTTCTCCGGCGCATCATCATGCGCATCGTCACCGGTTGTCATTTCCATTTCCGGTGTTATTTGTTCTGTGTTTGTAGAGGGACCATGTTATAATTTTCTTTTCCTTAAATCCTTCAATGTAATACCAGGGATGTATTATCTTTGTCTCATAATAAAGCAGATTTAGGCCCTTAGGGGCCATATCACCTTAAAGAAAAGAGTTGATAAAAAAAATCAGATATATGTTTTTAAAAAAAGCTGAGTTAACAGTGTCGTCCACTGAATCACGGAGCACCCTCTGTTGCAAGAAAAAGTTGAAAACTTGGAAGGGAGAAACGCCAAACACTTTATTTCAAATAGCGATGGTGTATAGTTTTTTGAAGTCCAAAATTATTTGAAATGTGTTGGTTTTTTAATATAGATTTTTTTATTTTTTCTTTATATTATCTGTGAAGATAAAATAGTTTTTTTTCACTATTTTTCTTTATTTTCTTTAATTGAATATCTTAGAAAACTAACAGACACTACAAGGCTATTTCAAGAAAACTACAACACTTTGAAACAAGTCCAAAGTCATCCACTCAGGGGCCGCTCCATCCGGCTTATGGCTGCAACTTTTAGTTGTGGCTTTCGGATGTTGGCTGGAATTGCATTGTAATGACTATTGATTTTTTCTGAATCATTTAATTAAAGAAAAATAAAAAAATAAAACGTTGTTATATCTTTACAGGTAATATAAATAAAAATTGAGAAACTAATATATTTTAAGTAACTCTTATCTTTTAAGATTAGAAGTTAAAATCACTTATAAATTAAAAATCATAAGTTACAGCTAAAAAGCTTAAAAAGAACATATCCTTAAATCTCTGTGCCACGGACCAAACGTGGCGGAGATTTACGCCATGTACGTCAATTTATTAAGTGGAAAGGTATATTCTCCTTGACAGTCCAACTATAGTATCCATTGGTTGTTGGCAGGTTCAACTTTCAATGGTGTATGCCACCTATTCAACTTCACTCATCAGGCTAGAAATCCTAGCGCAATACCAGGGTAGAACACTTGATTAGGACAATTGAATATCATCTATCGAACCCGCTGGAAAAACAACGGCTGGGATCGATGGCTGCAGCGCGCTAATGGTATCGCAGCTGCTCTATCAGTGGTGGATTCAGAATTGAATCACACTTTAGGTTAAATTTCAATTAAGTAATAGTTTAACATACTACAATCCATAACTATATTACGATATAACAAAATACATCACAAATACATCATTGGTAAGAAAATTCTGTTTAATCCTCAATACTTGAAGAGATGGGATCAAAGATACAACAAATATTACCTTGGTGCAATTTGGAAGTAGCTCTTGCACTCATTGATCCTATCTCTTCTCTATAAATATTTCAGATAAAAGTTCAGAAACACGAAATGCTAATAAATCGGTTGCGATGAATATACATGCTAACAGCCTACCCTTTCTGAAAAATTGTGGAACTCAGCAGATCTACTTCTGCGGGTAGGAGTATACCTTCTTGGAGCCCTGCTATCTTCCATCAGTCCTAAATAGCAAATGTAAAACATTGAACATATGTCATCCATCATTTCATCTGATCATTCATACTAATTTCGAAACATAAAAGATAATTCCTACTAATTACATTCTCACTGTATCAACAAGACAACAAACCAATTCCTACTAAAATGTGCTAAACACTTATATCATTACACCTTTTTCTGCCCCGCTCTCATCCGCTCGCCGTTGGAGTGGAGGATGAGTGGTCAAGTGGCCGTTGACCGTTGTCGCGTTGAGGCGTTGAACTGGGGATCGCTACGCGAGGGCGGCGCGCGGCGGTGCAAATGCGACCGTCTGGCGGCGGTAGCCGCGCTGCGACATGCGAGGCGGCGACTTGGCGAGGCACCACCGCACAGAGCGAGCCGAGGCGCAAGTCCGCGAGGGCGGCGTCCGCGGACCGTGGAGTCACCACATCGGGACCGAGGCGAGGGAGGAGCGGCGGGGAGAGCGAGGGGAGGAGGCGGCGGGGGGAGGAGGAGGGGAGGCCGGGAGGGGAGGGGAGGAGGGGCGGGGAGGCCGGGAGGGGAGGAGGGTGGCGGGGAGATGGAGGAGGGCGGCGGGGAGAGCGAGGGGAGGAGGGCGGTGGGGATCGGATCTGCGGAGGAGGAGGAGGGGGTGGCGGGGAGGGAGAGGAGGAGGCGGCGGGAGAGTGAGGAGGCCGGGAGGGGCGGCGGGGGTGGCCGGGAGGGGAGGCGGTGGGGAGAGGAGGAGGGGCGGGAGGACAGCGAGGGGAGGAGGGTGGCGGGGGGGATCGGATCTACGGAGGGGGAGGAGGGGCGGGGGGGAGAGGAGGAGGCGGCGGGGGAGAGCGAGGCTGCGAGGGGGAGGAGCGCGGCGGTCTCGAGCTGGGTTTTGTCGTCTCGGGCTAGGCCTTTATAACTTAATTTTTTGGGGCCCATGTAGAAATAATTTTATTGTAATTTTTTCTGAGCCTCGGGCTATAGCCCACCTAGCCTGAGGCCCAGATCCCCCCTGTGCCCTACCATGCATATGCAATGATGCTGCATCACGGATCCACCGTTCATTCCACGGTCCGGCCGCCGATCTCGCAATGCGGAGGCGTGCGGACGCGGTCACGGCGTCGAACAGGCTAGCCATTGCCTACGAAGCCTCGAGATCCATGCTGCGCCACCAAACCTGTACCAAAGTCGCACTCTTTGTTTCTTCTCGACAGAGATGCAAATGAAATGAATAATTTATGTTTGATCATTGAACAAAAACTTATGGAGTGAATATAAAAGAGATAAATATGTATCTGATACTATCTGTGTCTAATTCTGACTCTTAAAAAATAAAATATGATATGAAATAAGTGATATCCATATATATATCAGGCAATATAAGAAAGTCTGTTGTGACTTTGTTTAGGAACAAGATAATATATATGTGAATTATCATATCTAAATAGATGGGGAATATCAAGTATTCTTTCTTCGATATTTCAATAATTAGTCTTTCTGTGTTTGTTCTAATTGCACCTTATTATCCAATATCTTGTGTAGACATGTAAAAGAAACAGATAATTTCTGTCTAACCGACTATCGAAAGGTTTTTAAAATAAATACAGAATAAAAAATAGATATCTAATATTATTTATATTTAACTATATAAAAAAAATACAAAGTAGAACAAATGGTATCTATCTGTGTCTCGATTGCACCGCTGGTTCTCGCTCTGTCCTAAAGGCAGACGAAGAAAGAAGAGCCGACTGTCCGCGACGAGGCGTCGCCTCCTCGGCCATCGAACTGAGATCGGACGGTCAGCAGGAGCGACACGTGATCCACTGTGACGGAAACGCCGCGCCGTCGGCCGCTGCTTTTTTGCCCGCCCGAGGCTGGGCCCCACGCGCACCAACCATTCGCCTTTGTTTTCTCTCTGTCTCCGTGCTCCGTGTCAGTTCGGCCGTCTCCTCTTGCCAGATTCTTTCTTGCTTCCGTATCCAAGTTCCAATGCCTCATTACTGGAGGAGCAGTGCTGCTCCTGCTCCATTTGATCTCCTTTCCATTTTGCGACTGCTTTGGGGGTGATCGGAATAGCGATGGCTTTTGGCTTAAAAAAAACACAGAATTGCTGAAAAAACATCAGAGTTAGTGGGTAGTGTAGTGAATAGTGAAAAAAAAGCTGAAACTAGAAGTTGAAGCTGAAAAAAGCTAAACCGATCACCCCCTTTGAACGAACAAGACCTCCATTAGCAGACTTCTGGCCTTTTAATTTATTTTTTCATTTTTTATATTATTTGTGATGATATATTTTCATATGTTTTTAATTTTAATTACGCAGAAAAAATTAATTGTAGCCACGATACATATTTAGTCATTATAATACAAAAATACTAAAAATTTGAGCTTATAAAGTCTTTGAAGCACCACCTCAGGCAGCTCACCGCACAGCTTTACCGGTACACATAGACCACATTATTGTTAACTTCTCACACTAATGTCACGGCTTTTGTGGTGCGAATAATTGGGGTCAGAAAGAAGGGCCTAACGAAAAAAAGAAAGCTCACTGTCATATGTCAGGATCAAGCTCCCGTCTCGGATATGCGCTCTCCGTGCTGAATCATTGTGTTATATTTCGTCATCGTGTCAACCTGATCTTGCACAAATTTGGACCACGTTTGGTGAGACGTTTCAAAGCCAAACCAAAGCGGGGGATTTAATTTCTCCCTTTGTTTTTTTTTTCTGTTATAGTTATATGGCAAACAGTAATAGTAGAGACTACTAGAACCACAAAAGAGCTTTTTGGAGCCTGAGAATCACTATAGGAGTGCAGAGAGCCAGTAATGCTCTTAGCTTTTTCTTTGGTATTTTCTCCTCTAAAAAGTTTTCTCTTTTTATGATGTCTTAGGAGTCATATTTATAAATATTGGGAGGTTGTTTATATAATACCTATTGGAGTCTTAAATAGTATAGGTAAATATGTTATTTTTTTGGTATAATCATACTAGGCTTGACATATAATTACATACACACATATATATATATAGCAGGTATTTGGCATAGTAGGCCGATTAGTCCGCACTCCCCAACACTTTCTCCGAGAATGTCAAGTATAAACCATGTTTCTGATCCCATGTGATTAATTAGTACTAGTAGTAGGAGCAGCTTTTGGTGCAATGAAGACGACCAGACCAGCAGCTAGCCGTCGGCGTGTGTATACTACGCAGAAAAATCATGCCATTTCATGCGCTCTTTGGCGTTCAACTTGGCCGTACCAGAACTTAGTTTTTTTTAGAAAAATAATCCTCGCAAGGCAAACTTAGATTAAAAAAATTCTTATTTTAAGTTAATAACAACGAGCTTAACGGTTTGTTTGTTTGCACTTTAGCTTTTGGTTTATAGTTTCTAACTTTTTAATTTTGTTTTTATGGCTTTTTAGCTTTGTTATATTACTTTTGTATTATCTAAGTTTTTTTATTTTTTTAAATTTAATTATACTAAATAAGTCATCAGCAACTATAATATAAAATAAATTAACTATAATACCAAATAGTAAAAAATAAACCGAAATAAACAGAGCATCTTACCGGCACGGCTCAGTCAACTGCAGAGTGCAGACCATGCATACAGGGCAGATTGAGCGACAGTTTTCTTGCTTGACGTTAACCGCAAAGATCGTGCTGCAAATTTCTTTTCTAGCGGTGTCATGTCAAAATCGATTCCAAATTTGCTGCGTCTGTCGACCGTGATGGCATGGGGTGCTAATGGTCTAAAATCCAACCCATTCTTAACTCAAATTACAAAAAAAAAAAGCTGCATTAGCTCAAATCAATTCAATCCATTTTAAGTATAAACTCAACCTAACCCAACCTGTTAGCTAGCTGCCTTAATCCATTTTCACCTATTTTAAACCAATCTAAATAAAAACCCAACCCATTTAAACTATTTCAACCCAACCCATTAGCAGACTGCGTGATGCAGAGTCCAACTTGCTCTAGCTTCCCATCGATTTGCCACTTGCATGGCCACTTTCACGTTGACAGAATACCGAGAGAAAAAAAAATGTTTGGAACTCTTTGCCTGCCATACCTTTCAATCAACCAACCTACCAAACTCGAAT
This sequence comes from Melocanna baccifera, assembly GCA_036346265.1. Classification (NCBI taxonomy): domain Eukaryota; kingdom Viridiplantae; phylum Streptophyta; class Magnoliopsida; order Poales; family Poaceae; genus Melocanna; species Melocanna baccifera. Next base: position 22,533,607 of record CM070698.1, read on the forward strand.
AATTCAGTGTGTCTTTTGCTATTAGCAAAGACCGGGCCAGGAAGCGTTTGAACTTGTGTAAATCAGTTTGGAGTTTTTTTCACTGTTTAGCGACGGAAACACTGTAGTAGTGACGAAAGCACTGTAGCACTTTTGTCACGTAGTGAATTTTTTTTGGTTTTTTTGCGTTCCGTTTTTTTCTCATATTCCTTTGCGTTGTCCGTACTAGACTAGCGAGTCGTTTTTATTTTACATTTTTTAAAATTTAATTATGCCTAATATACAACTCAGCTACAGTGTTTTTTCAGTCAACTACAGTACTTTTTTAGCAAAAACCAAAAGTTATCGTTGTTCCGATCACCCCCGTAGATTCTTAGCGCCGCTGCCCATGAACATTGACCTGTGATATCGTCAAAGCTTCTGGAAGCAGCAGAATACCTTGATGAGACTGGCATATTATCAGTTCAGAAAGTCTGACATGAGTAGCCGTAAATATGAGTGGATTGTGCGAGAGATTGTGAAAAATGGAGACACCGTCCCTCTAGCGAAGCCAAAGTAGGACGGCTCACTGATGCAATAAATGCAAGCTAATGGTGTAGAAAGTGGGCCGAGTAAATTATAGAATTGATTCTTATATTAAAAAGATCATAGTGTGATGGTCCCTAGACTGCCCGCCTAAAAATGTTTTTTTTAACTTCAACTTTTAGTTTTAGTTTTTTTATTATTCAGTAATTCATTTTTTTCTGATTTTTTTAGATATTTTAAACTTTTTTGTATTTTTTTTCTCGTATTCTTTTGCATTGTTTGTGATAGGCTAACATATTTTTTCTATTTTTACATTTTTTAAATTTAATTATGTCCAATAAGTCAACTCAATTACAGTAAAAAAACCAGTTACAGTAAAATTTCAGCTAAAAGTAAGAAGCCATCGCTATTCTAAATGCTTTAGAATCATGGGTTTAAATTCTCTTTCCTCTCTCTTCAACTTTCTTTTTGTGCATACACACTGGTTTAAATATTTAGTGTTACCTCCTAATGTACTAAGAATGGATGCGTTAGTGTATGCATACATTAAGGCTGCAGTTTAGTGCTTAATCCAGGTATCATTTCAAGGTTTTATGGAGCCAACATGCAACGGCCATTAAGGCTAGCAGCTGTTTCACTTGGCATGAAGTTAAGGCTGCAGTTTAGTGCTTAATCTTGGTATCCGTTTTAAGGTTTTATGGAGCCAACATGCAACAACCATTAAGGTTAGCTGCTATTTCACTTGGCATTAACTTTGTTGAATGGAGCTCCTGTGTATAGTATATAAGGGCAGTCCTAATGCTTGAAATCATGACTAGTTTCTAATCTTTTAAGATACTATGATACAAACTGCAGTTTCTAATCTATGGTTTCTTCGTGTGGGACCAGATCGAATCGTGACCAATCATTTTCATTCCCTTCCTGCACATGTATTGGCTGTTTCTTCTAAGACACTATGATAAGAAATCAAGTTCGCTGCAGCGCATCTTTTGCTAGTTTCCTCGGCTTTGGACCTCGTGAAGAAATAGTTTCCTCATGAAGAAACCGTTTCCTTATCTCTCCTCTTTAATTACTATGCCATGTCACCAAAATGCTTACATGGTAAACCTAATTAATATAAGAAACTATAGCATTAAGACTACCCTAAGCACGTAGGGAGGCTTTGGGAGGTGACACTTGAGTAAAGAAATCAGAAAAAGGAAACACACATTACAGTTCTCTGATCATTCGAGAGAAAAACAAAGGAAAAAGGAAGATAGGAGACAAAACTTGATATGCAAAGAGCTAGTATTTCACAAGGTGAGTTTGTGCATTGTAGCACATATAAAGATTTCTGGCTGTATAAAGATGTGCACTCGTTTCCTCGAGGCTGTGGAAAGCTGTGGTCCAGCTATTTATCATAAGATAAATAGTTCTTGATTTAGTGTCGTAGAGCTATACTTCTCTCTGAAATTAATCTATTTTAACTACAACTCATAGAAGTGTTGCATCAAACACCTTGTGTACGTGTGTATGGTGAGAAAGGAGCAACTCAAAAAATTGCGCTGCATTGATTTTCAAGAATTTCTCAACCTTGAGTCTTGACAGCCGGATAGCTTTACAAACCATCAAATTTAAATGAAAAGATTAAATTGGATAGCTACCTCAATGCTTCAAACTTTCCCGAGCTTTCAACAAAAGACCATGCCTTTTTTTTGCATTTATAGAATTGGTTGAAAATGGACAAAACAATACTTTTTCCGGTCTTCCTTGTGACAAGTTATAGCTTGATCTTCCACTTGCTTCTTGTTCCTAACCAAGTCCACTGATATTGAACAAACTGGCATAGGATTAGGGCCTTGAAATACAAGTGAACACAAGAAATTCAACAGACTTATGTCACATAACTTACTTGTTAAGAACCACAAGATTTGTGTCAACGAAGATAGAAGGGAGGAAAGGTGTGGTGTTCTTTTCAGCATATAGGTGGGCATATTACTCTTCTTTTGGAGATGGTTCAACCGTATAAGCATGTGGCTTTAGTGATCATGTTTTGGAGGCAGATCTTGTGCTCTAGATCCACGACCACCACATCCTCCTCACCCTCCTACCACCCATCCTTGTAGTAGTACTCTTTCCATAGTATGGGAGCTTGGGTAGTAGCCACCATTGCCTTCGCTATCCTTCTCCTTGAGGAGGAGGTGCTTTGATCCATCTCGTCGTTCTAGGCAACATCTTCACCATCAGGGAGAGGGATGCTACAGCAGAGGAGCACAAGGTGGTGCGCGTGGTGATCTTGACAACATGAAGTGCCATCTAGACCTTGGCCATCTCATGTCATCAACGCAACAACATCGCCATGGCATTGATGAGTTCACTCACCATGGCTAGGGGATCCTCATCCATCTCCGCTTATAGAGGTGATCACATTGTCCTATGTAGCAACCACCATCTCTCGAAACACCACCATTGCTGTGTGGTGAGGGCCTATGGGCAGGTAGGCGCCGATGCCTAAGAGGAGCACATGCGGGAAAAAAGGATGGCGTGAGCATGCGATTGCAAGACGGAGGGGAAGCTTATGTTGATTTTGATAGGAGTGACTAGGTTCGTTGAGAGGGGCGCTAACCTTTGAGCAAAAAGAAATTGAATGGATTGGGAGGGTGAGTGAGAGGGATCGCCTAGATGTAACTTATTTTTTTTGGAGAAGGGCATTAAGTAAATGATTAAATGGGCGGAGTAATTGTAACTAAATATAAGACATAATTTTAGGGTGTTAGGCATAGTTTAGTTGGGTGTTTAATTTGAAGACACTTTTTTTTAAGTGGGGAACAACAATGAATTTCAGTCATCCGATTGAGTTAGACAGACGATCAAGATCTTCCGGATCAGCACCCTGTTTAATGCACTACAAATTTGTTAATCTACATGTGCGCGTTGTGACGCACGCAAGTTGTCGGGGAAGCACTGAAGTGGGGTCATTTGTGGGTCCCACTCAATTTACTATCGCTTGACTCGTTCTCTTCCTCTTTCCGCAACTGAGGCTTTGTCTCTCTCCATTTGTCTCTCTATTTTCCCCCTTCTCTTCCCAATGGCAACCGAATAGAGGAAAGGATTTCCTATTGCCACCGCTTCCATTCTATGGCTGCAAGAGAGTCGCCACTGCTACCGGCCAGCCGCCACCGCATTTCCTTTTTTCTCTCCCCTAACAATTAGCAAACCTAACTCCCCATCCTCATTGCCATAGAGGTTGCAGCTCGGCAGCTGTGGTCGATCCCATGTGGCTACCACCTTCGGCCACAACACTACTCGATGTCAGCCACGTCGTGGGGGGATGCTTCTGGCTGCTGCTGCACATGCGCAAATCAGGTATCTCTAATGCACAAATTCAAACATGTGCCTTTAATGCACAAATTCAAACATGTGCCTTTTTATATTAGTATAGGTGCGGTAATACGTCACGCGATAATTCATTAGGCAAACTTAAGGTCTTCTAAAGTCAAATTACAACTGACTTGTTGAAAATTCAGATAGTTTGGATCTGGTAGCTCAAGTTCTTTTTTTTTTGCAGTGGTAGAAATAGATAGCCATTGACATGTAGTTATCGTCCTGTTCTTTTGTATTGCGGCTTTTGGCTGTAGATTATAATTTTTATCTATATTTTTTAAGATAGTAATAGATGATATATATAATTTTAAATTTAAAAAATTGTTCGAAGAATGTGTTCTATTTTTTCGGCTTTGAGCCAAAAATAAAAAAAAGAAGGGGTCGACCTTAGACGTGCATCGGCCACTGAAACTGGCCTCGTGGAGGACCCATCGGCAGTGGCCGAACAGTAATACCGTGCGAGTGGGGGCCTGGGGGGGGGGGGTATATGCAAAGGAAAATCCGGGACGCGGTAAAGCCATCCAGACGCACACGCGACGCGCTCGCTTTCTTCGCCGTCACGTCCCCCCCTTAAAATCCCCAAATCCAACCCAAACCCTAAGCAAATCCGCCTCCCCACACTCCGCTCCGCCCTGCGTGGTTTCCTTCGCCGCTAAGTATATCCCCCCGCCGCCGCTCCGAATCCCCGCTCGGATCTCTGAGATTTGGATGAGAGACTGGAGGAGGAGATGACGGTCATGGAGCTCAAGGCGCTGCCGCTCGGGTTCCGGTTCCACCCCACCGACGAGGAGCTCGTCAGGCACTACCTCAAGGGCAAGATCACCGGCCAGATCAAGTCCGAGGTCGAGGTCATCCTGGAGATCGACGTCTGCAAGTGCGAGCCGTGGGACCTCCCAGGTACTACTGCCACGATCGCCTCTTCTTTCCTTCGATTTTTTTTTTGGGGATTTTTGTTTTGGGGGTTTGGTTGATCGCCTTGTTTGTGGAGAAATTTGGGGTTCTTGGCAAGTTTCTGGGGGTTTATTTTGCTGTTTTTGATCTTGATCGTTTTGGTTTTGTGTCTGATTTGGGGATTCTGAACTGGATTGTGGCTTCCCCCCATTTCGGCCAATCTGTTCCTTGCGATCCCCCTTCTCGTTCGCGGCTGCAACAATAGCTTTGGTGCTGATCCTTGGGATTTCTCTGCGGAATTCTGATAATTTGGTAATTTGCTTTATGCGGTTTGCATCTAGCTGTTTGGGAACTGCAAATTCTTTAGAGGGGATCTTTCTATCTCGGGGTGCTAATTTGATGCGATTCCCTCGAACTCAGTTAGATCCTTTCTTTAACATACCCTCGTTCCAAGATGCGATTTGTGTGATGCGGTTGAAATCCTTGGCCATGGTCCTATATTTATCAGCAATCCGCATGCCAAAATTCTTTTGAGGAAGATTCCGTATTCCTGATGCGGGTGTGGTGGCGGTGCTTGCAGATAAGTCTTTGATCCGTTCCGATGACCCGGAGTGGTTCTTCTTCGCGCCCAAGGACCGCAAGTACCCGAATGGCAGCAGGTCGAACAGGGCGACGGAGGCCGGGTACTGGAAGGCGACTGGCAAGGACAGGGTGATCAAGTCCAAGGGCGAGAAGAAGAAACAGCACATCATTGGCATGAAGAAGACCCTCGTGTTCCACCGCGGGCATGCCCCGAAGGGCGAGCGCACGAGTACCGCACTACCGAGCCGGAGTTTGAGTCTGGCGAGCAGGTATTCCAGCTATCTGGTTCTGCATCTTTCTTTCTCGATACAGTTTGTGACTGTCAAGTAGTGGCAATGTGTGTGTGTGTGTGCTGTTCAGATTCTGGTTGCGATATTTCCATAAACATCTTTCTTCAGCCTTCTGCTCGCTGAAGAATGTCTTCCGAAAGACAATCAGTGTGATTTTAGCTGCTAAAATAAACTGAACTCGTAAGCAACGCACGCATAGAGTATAACCTCTCTTTACTCGCATTTCTGTACGTTAAGCACACGATAAATGAACATTTTGCTTCTCACTGGATTGGGAATTGTTACCACTACCTCATCGCCTGATGCTTCTGTTACAATACCTGCGTACTTTCAGGTCCTCATTGCCTGATGATTTTGTTGTGATATCTGTGTACTTTCAGGGCGGTTATGTTCTTTATCGCCTGTTCAAAAAACAAGAGGAGAAAAATGAGCGCTCCTGCCCAGAGGAAATGGATAGAAGTGGCTACTCTCCTACGCCATCTCGTTCCATACCTGACAACATGGAGGCTAATGAGGAAGCAAACACACCATTAAATAAGGAATCTCCTGAATCTGCTCTGCATGAAAGTCCAGCTGACTTGCCAGGTCCAATTGAAACTCAAGCTGTGCCGATTACAAGGTGGCTTGCAGACAGAACAGATAACTTGGTGACAAACGAAGCAAACATTTCCCACATGCCTCCTCTTGGACATGTTGATGGGGGAGCTAAGGTCAGTAGAACTGTGTAAAGAGCCTGTTAAACCTCTATTAACATTCAGCTGCACATTTTTCTAGCCTGTTATCTTCATAGGTGCTGAATTCCTTGTAATGATTTATGTTTTCGTATAATAACTAGCAGGTTGGTCCTTCAGTTGGTTCTTTGCCTCAGCTAATTGATCCACAGAAGAAAAATGTTGATGCTAATGAATCTGCAACCTTGGCTGCCCCTATGCTACCTCACAACGAAGAAAATGATTTCTTCAGTGATATCCTCCAAGGATCTATTGGTGATTTTGATGGCAACATGGAACCTCGTGATGCACTGCAAGATTTCTTGAATCAAACACTGGTGGATCTAGATGAGCATTCATCAACGGCATCAAAGGGTCAGTATGATTCAGACACTGGAAATATGCCTACTGAGTTGGAGAACCCATGGCTGCAGGTAATTTTTTTCTTCATATTGCCATCTGCTGTGTAGGTCATAATTGTTGTCACACATTCTTATCTTTTGTTACTTTTGCAGGGAGACTTTCTAGATGATCCAAACTGGCTTGAAAATTTAAGTTTTGTTCCAGATGACACAAATCAACAACTGAGTGCATTATATGAGAATGCACCATTGCTTCCTTATGACAGCACTCATCAGGATGTACTTTCCATGGACTCTGGCGCTGAGTCCTTTCAAGATCTGTTCAATAGCAATGAAGATTCAAGTGGGAAGAGGGATGGATGGAGCAATGAACCTGTCCTCCAGGGAACTGGAATTGCTATCATACCTCGGCAGTTACAGCCCACTATGGATCCAAACTGTTTATTTTCTCAACAGGGCAATGCACCAAGGAGGATTCGGCTACAGGAATCATTATCTGCCAATATTGAGATTGGAGAGAGCACGACTAGAGATGAGATTTCAGATGAAGAATCGGGTATTGTAACTTCGAAGTATCCTTCTGATGGAGATGAGGCTGAGTCAACAGGGATTACTATTAGAAGCCGACGTCCTGTTCCAAGTTCAAGCTCAGATAGTTCATTTACTCAACAGGGGACTGCAGTGCGAAGGTTGCGTCTTCAATTAAACCTTGAGGCAGGACCATGTCCTAGTGTTGATGGTTCATCAAGTTGCATCATAGATGAAAATGAAAGTGAGCACAATGAAGAGAAAGCTGAGGTGAGGAGTTTTTTTTGTTACCCTAAAATTAAATCTACAATTGTGTTTTGCATGAATACGATAAATCTTGGATATACCACAACCAGCTTTGTTATGAACTGTACAGCAAGTGTGAGAAGTGTAACGAGTGGTTTTTTTGTTATGGACTGTTTATGGAGCCTGGTTATCTGTTTTAACAATTAAAGACTCCTGGCTGATAATGTACTGCATTTTTTTAGAAGTTCCTTTGCTTCAGAAATGCTAATCTCTCTTGGTGTTTGCCTGCCAGATTGAAGAGCATGAGGACACAGACTTCACTGAAAACGTCGGTCTTTCTGGCAACAGCCATGATGATGAGCAAAGGAACATGCCCGAGCTTGGTAATAAGTCTTTTGAACTGTCATATATTTGGTGATTTTATTATCGTTGACTTATGCTTCGCTAAGCCAAGTCAACATGTTGTTGACATGCAGATGTTGCAACGCTTGTTCCAGAAGCTAAATCTGTCCCGAGACTGCGGAAGATCACAGAGGAAAGTGACAAGGAGAACAAGCAGGAGGGTGGTCTCGATTCACATGTGATAGCACCAAGGAAGAAGGTAGGCTTCCCGGCGTACATCATCTGGCTGGTTCTCTTGGTGGCTCTGATCTTGCTTATCTGTGTTGGGATTTATGGATGGGTATAATAGCTCCCCCGTTGGAATTTGAGGTGAGACGTTTTGCCCACACAGGTTCCCAACATTGACCTGCTGTATTGTGTTTGTACATAATGCGTCTATGCCCTGCGTTTAGACGGTTGTAAGACACCCTGAAGTGTTTGTTCCCCTTCTGGCTTGCCGACTGCCGAGGCAGCAGAAAATCCAAAAAGAGATGAGCAAATGAGAAGGGAGAAAGCAATGAGAGCTGTTGTAGAGAGAGAGAGAGCGCTCAAATGAGGAGAGCAATGAGAACTGTTGCTGTAGATGTCTGTGACTTAGGTACATAGTAGTTATCCTAGTTGTTGAGCAGTTGTAAGTCATGCCTAGGGGCGGTGTCGCATTTGCCTCTGTTCTGATGTGCTGTAGCAAGATCTGAACGTACTTAATCTGATGCAGGTTTTTCCTTCTGTAATTTGTTCTGCTGCATTTTTAGTTCCTGAGTTCATGCTTGTTGATATGTGAAATGCTATACTACATGGTTATCTGATGAAATGAGTCAAATGAGTATGTGGAGTCGCGACAAAGAAATATTCTGCATCCTAGACAGATTCACAGAAAAGAGGATGTGATTGAATTGAGATGTGGTGAGCATCTGAGGAGTTGCAGCCGAAGTTTCCTGCATGTTTGTGCTTTTCCTACATAGTTTCAGTGCTGCCTCTGGTGGTCAGGCTGTTTCTGATTGTACCGTTGATTAAATGGACAAGTTTAATCCTGATCAATCAAGATGCATCGTGTTGAAATTTCGATATCTCCGGATGCGTTCATCTTTCCTCGCATAATGTGATTTTTGACAGAAGAATCACACGATGTGAGCTACTGCTGGTTTTCTTCAGTACTAGTACTAACGATTTGACATGGTTGAGACAGATCTTGATCTTTGGGAACAAGGGTTAAAGAAGAGCATAAAAGGCTTTGGGGAACAAGGGTTAAAGGAGAGCACAAAAGGCCTTTGTTTTCAGTACGCATCTTGCTGCATTGCCATTCATTCATTCTTGTTGCATTGCATCGCTCGGCGACAGACACCTGCCTCGCAACTTACCTTTGCCCGACAACACCATGTCGCATGCACATGCACTAGCTAGCACTGGATTATATACATCTAGTTTTAAAGAATTTTGTGTATGTGCTATGAAAGATTACACATTTGCATGCTTTCATTCCATTTCGACACATAGCTCTCCACATAGAGCTGCAAACGTTGATTTATTGGAAAGTACACTAGATATGCTTTCCAACGGTATATAACACGAGCACCCAAAAGGAATTTGTGCTGATGTGGCCTTAGCCTCAAAGCAAAAACTGAACTATTCACTCACATGACCTATCACACACTTGACGCTGTAGCAATATTTTTAAAAAATTTTTGGCCCGCTAGTTTTTTTTTTGTAAAAATAAACATCTCCCTAAGCTTGAAAGTTACGACAGACGACACGTGTCATTTGTCACATTCCTCCTAACTCAGTAGGTCGAGCAACGTACTGCTGGACGTCCTGCCGGCTCCTGCCGAGCTGCCATGCTTTGATAGCACCGCAGTAGCACTATTTTGCACTGTAGCAACACTATTTAATTAAGGGAAAATGCATGTCCTGCCTTCTACATTTTTGTTTCACGACATGCACTTTTGCCTACGCTGTTTGGCTATTTCAACCTATATAAGTGAGCAGTTGTATCTAAGTGAACCGATAATTCCACGTTATAATCCCACTGCACTACTAACGTCGCATAGAAATTCGCCCCTGGAATTCAATAGGTACTACGCAACAAAAATAACAAAGTCAATACACGCTTTTTCCTACGCTGTTTTTCTCTGTCAAATATACAAGCGAGCATTTGTTATCCGAATGAGTTAAAAATTTCACACAAGATTTTCACTTAAATCATTTACGTGCCATAGAAATTCATCGTTGGTGTTCATTCTGTAATACGCAACAAAAATCATTGTGTAATACAGGTCAAAAAGTGTGCTACATTGCTGCCAGAAAGCGAGGCGGCAAAGCGTACCGAGGCCCGCTCATTTCGGCTTTGCTTGACTTCTAGCCGACTTTTTCACTATTCACTACACTATCCACTAACTCGGCTGTGGCACGGTGTTTTTCACCAAAAGCCAAAGCCAAAGCCATCGCTAGCCGACACTGAGACGGCTCGACAGGAGCCAACTGCTGCACCCCTCTCCTGCTGCGGCGTCGTCGATAGTATCGGCTGTCACGCCTCGCTAGTCCAGGGACTAGTCCAGTTTTATTAAAAAAAAAATGTCCGGCCAAAAATGTGCGTTAACTCCGCAAAAACTGGGCGGGAGAAACGGCCGATCAGAGCCAACAACCCCATTAAACCACCGTGCCGGAGATGGTGCTCCTTCGGTATGGGCTTCTGATCCTAGTCTTCGCGGCCCATCTGTTTCATTTGGCCCACATAGTCTGTTACAGCACTCCTCCCTTTTTATTCTTTTATTTTATTTTGCGAGGAAGTAATGAGGTTTTTTTATCAAAAAAAACCTATTCAAACAGCTATAACACGGATGAATGTAAAATTTAAACAAAATTCAAATGGTTTTAAACAAGTTAGACGGGGAGCTATTTTTCGATTATCCTCAAACAAGGTTAAATAATAGAAAAAAACGTTATTATACGCCAAACAAACAAACAAGAACATGCAGTCAATGTAGTGGTCAAACAAAGAACATAAAATCTTAATATATATATATATATATATATTTAAATCAATTCTCCATAAATCACATCCTCCTTCGTCGGGAAGCTTTGCTTTGGAAACGCAGGGGCAGAGGCCGAAAAGTCGCCGCACTTCACCAAGCCACCAAACGAACCCACCGGGCTCGCCGGCGATGACCACCGCCGCTGCCACCGCCATTTCCTCCGCCCCCTCGTCCACCCTCTCCGCGCACGCCGCTCCCTTCACCCTCCCCGCCCGGCCTCCCGGCCGCCGCCAGGATGGTAACCTCCCTCCCTCCCTCCCCTCCCCTCCCCTCCCCACCCTCTTCTCGTTAATTAATTTTCACTGTGCTCAGATGCTCCGTTTCTTGCCGGGTCCCCTTGTTCTTGCGTTCCCCTGGTGATTATGTTAATCTGGTGCGTTGGCTTAGGGAAAGATTTAGCCTTTGTGCGGTTCTTGCGCGTCAGTGGGGTTTGCAGTGTGGAGGGAGGGGTAGGCCAAGAATCCGTGGATCCTAGTTGAGATGAAGTATCTGGCATCCATCAGTCATCATTAAAATCTTAATGTTTGTAGTTCTACAGTTTCTTTCACCCTCTTAGTTGCCATTTAGATGATTTTATCCACGACTCTCCAATCAACACAATAATGTAGACGATTATTGCGTGCGTGCGTTATCAATGCATAGGTGATGATTCTTGGTCGATGGATGATAGCTTCGTCATGTATGCAGAAGACAAGACATCAGGAGATGATTCTCACTCAATGTCACCAAATCAGCAAAATCCCTTGACCTCAGGGAATGGAAACAAATGTTCAGCACTGAAGATAGAAAGCCCACCAAATGAAACATCAGAAACTAACAGAAACGATTGCAGTTTTAGGAGCAAGTTGGTTATAACAGAAATTCCTAAATCCAATAAAGACACTGGGAAAGATACCTCCTTTCGCAGAATTTTACAACTCAGTAATCCTGTTGGTGACAATAGCGATTCACAAGGCGCCACAAACTGCACCAAAGAGGCAAATCCTGTCTTCAATGTGAAGCCTCTTTGTATTCCAACTACATGTGCTGATCCATGTGGTTTTGTGGCTGATGATGTGAAGCCAGATCCATCGGAATGTTCTGTTGATTCACCATGCTGGAGAGGAGCTTCAGCTTCTCGTCTATCTTCATTTGATGTTCTTCGAACATCAGTTCCCGAGTCAATTAATCAAGAATTAAAGGCTTTTGATTCAGGATGGGAACAAAGCTCTAGCACTATTCGACATTATGAAGCTCTGGCTGAGCTCCAAAATTTGGTCAGTAGCAAGAGTAAGCACAATCACTCCCAGTCCAAACTTGAATTGGGTGTGTCGAAGAAATCTGGAGACATAGGTACAAACCAGACAAAAGATTCCCACGGGAAGGAGGTTGGGCATGCAAACCAATGTGCAGCAAAATGCACCACAGAGCACAAAAACTGTTTGGACCTGAGAGATAATTGCACAAAGCGATCTGTTCTAAATTATGCTGCTCCAGATTTTGTTCCCTCGTCAATTGGGAAATCAAAAATGGGCAAAGGTCTGTCTAGCTCCATTGAAATATTCTATGCTTGATATTCCAAATTAGCAATTCCTTGTTATGCATAATCTGTTAACTGTTTGGCACACTACAGGTCCCAGTGCTTCAACAGGAAGGAATATACCAGGAATTCTCAAGGCGATCGAGAATTTAACAGAGGAGCTTCGGAATAGTTATTCTGATGATGAATTTGAGCTAGAGGACCATGACTACAGACTCCTTGAGTCGGTGATTGATAATCTTCAGACTTATCTTCATAAGAAAGGTGCGTTGTTTATTTACTTTAGGCATTAATGCGAAATACATTCAGCTGAGCATGTACACGACCTGCAACTTGCAGTTGTCCTGTCTTCTTCCCTTATGCAAAACTATTTTGACATGAGAGAACAAGAGTAAGCTTAACTACTTTGAATCATTCTGCCTTTTGCTTTACTCTTATGTCTGATTTTCTCCACTTGTGCTAGATGTTGTTTATCTGATGTCCTTTTAGAAGGAATAACTGTGAAATGATTATTGTTAGTCCTAGTTCGTATATAGGATGTTAGGATTAGAGAATTGTGTGATTCCTGCTGTGGTGAATTTTCTTATTCTCGTAAACAGAAATGATGAAGTTTACATAGTAGCTCCGATCCTTGAAAATTTTCCTTCTTGTCAACAAACAAAGAACAATTAAAAAACTAGTAAGACATACAACATTTTTATGCTATTTAAACCAGTGATCCCATGATAATTTTGTCTCTATTTTTTCTAAGGACCTATTAAGGGTGCTTCTAACAAGAGGGCTAAATGCTCCACATTCTCAGACTACAGTTTTTAAATCTGATGCAGGAAAATACAATGGTAGTTACATTGCAGATGGTGGAAAGGGCATAATCATTAATAGTTTTGCTGGTTCTAGTCATATGCTCAATGATTTTGGAAAAAACAGCTTGACACGGTCCCAGGTAACCTATTCTACACACTGTAAGTCACTTTCGTTTGTTCAATGTGCAGAGGGTTTGTCCAACTGTTTTATGTCTCCCAATGAGTGCAAATGTCAAGAGAAGTTCTAAAGGGTCTGGAATTTTTTGAAGATATGTGCAAAAGAATTTCTTAGGAATGTCGCCTGCCTCTCTTTTGACTATAACCTTGCGATAAAATCTTGTAGGATCCGGTGGCAACTCACATAGTACATACGTAGTTTAATTATTAGTTGCTGGTACACTTTCTTACAAGCTATTGTTAATGATTGACCAGCCTTCACTCAACAATTTTCCAAAGAAGATACCCTGTGAGGAAGAGCATCCACAGGTTCTTGTCTATAAGAATCTGTGGATTGACGCGGAACGTGCAAATTGCAAATTGAAGTATCAACTGAAAGACACCCGTATGAAAATCGACCTAGAGTCCAGCATGGCTCATACTGGTGGTCCCAGAAACAATTCTTTCCAGGTATCTGATTTGTGTACGGGTCCAAGTAAATTGTATGGAGCTGCCTTTGCTCACCCACCGATGCTGAGCTTTCCAAAGGATCATCCCACTGAAGAGACATCAGGAGCAAGAAGCGGCCAAAATCTCCTCCATGCTGGTGACTGCATTCAGTCATTAGGCAACGGTGCTCTTACCTGTTCTTCAAGCACCCAAGGCTATGCTACTCTGCAGGAGGATTTGCAGGGTGACCACTTTCTGACAGGCTTGGGAGAAACCGGCACGCATCATCATGCGCATCCTGGGCTGCAACTAGCGCCAAACAGAGCTCATAGGGATGGAGCGTCGACCCGCTCATACATCACCGGAATGGATGGCATTTTGCGTGGCAGTTATGAGTACGGCTTGTCGGACTGGGAGCATGTGCTAAAGGAAGAAATCGGCTGGAGCTGAAGGCATCTGCCAGCCAGATCGATGGACACCTACCTGTACATATATGAGGAAGTAGTAGGAATGCAGGAAGCCAGGGATTCTATTTGTATTTCTGTTATTAACTAAGGCTGACGAAAATGCTTGGCAAAATGGTGCGTCCCAACCGGCGAAAGAAGTACACCCTTAATGTATCTTGTCTCAGAAACAGGTGTTGCAGTCTTGTGGTAGATAGAGCTTGGATGCGGTTATTAGCCATGCTACGAAGTACCATATATATTGTTCTTTGGCACGCAACTTGAGGACAATATATGCGGTTTTTGTTGGTTATGATAAAAGAGTATGGAATATATGCATATACGCACCAAGCTAGCTAGGATTAGCATGTCCCACGGTGTTCAGCTGGGTAATATAGGCCCGTAAAAATACGTAATGTTTGCAAAGTTTAGGATCCCATCGATTAGTAAAAATAAAATAAGCTGATTTCTGAATTGAGGCAACAATACTGGTATCCCTGGACCCTAGAGTTGACCGAGTGAGCAATACATGTATAACATCATGGTTCAAAATTTCAGTCGCTGCTCTGGAATTATAGATGCATTATCTAACTTAGATTCCATTTGTCCTTGATTGCATATATAGCACTACACATTTTATCACTAGTATAAGAATTATGAGGATAGTTAACATGAGCAAAAGTATCATGTTAACATGATTACCATTTACAAACCAGAGAGAACAAGTTGCTAGGTTGTAACACTTCTGTAACTAGATATCCGGCCGAACAACTAATAAAACACTTTCTTAGAGGAGACAAAAATAAGTGGATATGAAAAGTTCTGAACTACTGGGATTCTGTGCCTACTTCTCTAGGATTTGTCTTGTGACACCAAAGTATGATGATGATACGTATGCAGCTTGCAGAACTTTAATTTAGTGCCAAAACTCATCGAAGAATAGTTGTTGACATTTTTGTTGATATAGCCCTACATGGCAAAAGGCAAATATGATATGCACATGTTCTGAAAAAAAAGTAAGTACATATAATAATGCAGGAGTACTAATCTTAACATCACATTAACCAAGCTAAGTGAGTTGGGATAGATTATGACAAGATTCCCAAAAAAAAAAAAAAATCAGGTTGGTTCTTGTTAGACTATGGATTAACAATCCGGAACCTTTTGTGTTTCTAACACACTATTCTTTAGATCAGTAGATAATACACATAGATATATACTAGATCATACACATACATCACATGAACCATACCAAATATTTATATTATATATCAAAGTTTAAATACCCCATATCGTTTAGAGTTTACATAATAAGCTGATTGAGCCAAATGTTACATTACAAAAGCAAAAGTGGAAGTGAAAACCAAAAAGTGAGGCTACATCTTGCTACAGACAGGCGAGTAGGGGTAAAACATGCCATACTATTTTCAAGAGTTTTGATAATAGATGTACACACAGTCACCATCAAAGTCTATGTAGCTAAGGTAAGAACTAAACAACTAAAAAATGACATAATCTCCACCATCTTCTTCTCTGTCTGGTCCTGAAGCGATGTAGTAGACGTAGTGGTCTTGATCCACAGGTTCTGAGTTAATTTAGTGAGCAGGGGTGAGTAAAAACTATCGTGTTTCGTGAGCCAACACACAGAATGCAGTAAGATAGATGCAAGGCTTAACAACAAAAGGCTCAAATTAATTGCTGGTTTAAACTATAGTAACATCTCTCCTCTTTCTTTTTCTTGAATTAATTGCTAGTTTAAACTTTAAATGACTTGTTCTCATTCATTTTAGTTTTAAATTTAATAAAATTTATCTCTAAATTTTTATAAATTCAAGATCTATCTAATGGTACTAGTTTTGTTCAATTTAGAGTTCATTTGAATTCTTATTTGTATTTATTTGTTTGCTTTCTTCTGTGTACGTTTTTTTATACGACCCTCAGAGTAGAGTATGAAGACACTGAGAGTAGAAGTTTGATCAAGCTCAAGAATTCCAAGACCACCTGCTTATGAGCTAGGCGAGTCATCATTTTATCATTTTGCTCCTACATTTCGATGCAAAGTATTTTGATTTAAATTATTAAAATGCATGCTTTAATTTTATTACATAATTTGTATTCGCATTAGATCATAGATAATTTTGTGTTTATGATTTAATAACTCACTCCTTATGTTTGGACTTAACACCTTATCACCCTAGGATTAATGACTAATCTACTAGTAATAAGTCCGTACTTAAGCGACATGCTTAGTCTAGCTTAGATACTAGGGAATATTAATTTGCCCTGACATCATTTCATACATAAAAACTTGGTTTGGACAGTTGCAAATGGATAGTGAGTCGATATGTTGAACTCCATTATTTTATGCTTCCAAAAGTCCCAACTTGGTTTAAATCTAGGTGTATAGTAAGAGGATTTGGTGTAGTGGATGCATGAGAATGTTGGGTAGTGGTAAAAGCTGCTCGGATAATTTTAAAAAGCTGAATCATGTGATGATCTCCTAATGTAAAAGTGCAACTACAAGTCTATAATAGGTACAATCTAACCAACTAGTTTATATTGACCCATTGTGAGATGTGCCATAGGTGTGAACATGTGCAGAAGAGAAGGCTTTTGATGTGACGACGTAAGAGGGGGTTTCTGGAGGGGTTGTCGTACCCCACAGTGATGGAAATCTCAACAGGTGTAGCCTCACTGAGGAGATGCAATTTAGAGGCCTTGTAGTGGTCTTATTGATTTACGTATCTAAGAAAACATGTAGAATATAATAAGTTGGTTGTTTTTTATGAGTAAAGTGCATAATCTTTACAGAGTATAAATTGTTCGAACAGTCGTGTCCACAGTTAGAGCTGAAAAAATAGTTTAAGACTTGCAAGCCGGCTCAACTTATAGTGAGTTTAAACTGACTCAGCTCGAGCTCGTAAATTTTTGAGTCGAGTCAAGCCCCTTTTTAAGCTCGCAAAAAAAATTAAGCCGAGGTCGAGTGGGCTCTCGAGCCTCTAGGCTAGGCTGGTATCTGCGCACTCCAGACCATCAGTCCCCACAGGCCCAGCCCACTAACATACGTAACCGGTAACCCTCCCCAACCCTAAGTTCCTCTCCCAGTCACACTCACACGCCTTGTCCAGCCGTCCCGAACTCCCTGTCCCCTTCGTCTCACGCTCCGGTCCCCTTCGCCCACCGTAACGCTCGCCCCGCCCGCCACACATATCACTGGTCTCCCCTGATTTCTCCCCTCACCAAACCCTAGATCTTCCTATTAACTTTTGGCGTATGAAGCAGAATCTAAGATCAGTGGCGGGGTCAGGCGCCCGCGTCTGCTCCATGCTTTGCCCATTCGTGACAGCACGCCAACGGCTCGACAAGGATCTGACAGGTTCGGGCGGCGCCTCGGCAGCTGATGCCGTTGCGACGACCGCGGCAGCGGCTCCGCCTCCCTTTCCCTTGCCGGGACAACCGCGCCTTTACCTCCGGCCAGCGTGCGGTGGCCGGTGGAGCTCCTGTTTTGGCACCCCCTTCGGCCTCGGCAGTTCCTCGTCAAATTGCTACGTCTGCCACTGGGGCGGGGCGCTCACGCCTACGCCTGTTCTTGGCCAACTCACTACAGGACACATCGCAAGTTGAGGAACGGTCAGCGTCTCGAGGGCAGCTCGGTTGATTTCACACGGTGAGCAAGCATACAAGTGCAGCATCATGTGTGGCACATCGCAAGCATCAATTAGGGAAGTTAAAACTACCATACAAGTGCAACATCATCTGTGGCTTGAGATCACCCATCATGTATGGAATTTTCATCGCTTTTAATTCATGAGTGATGAATGATACATGATTCCCGTGTCTAGGATTTTGGAAATTGACTTGGCACTAGTTGTCAGTTTGTTTTAGTCAAAATCTGAATGCCAAGTACCAACTGATTCTGTTGACCTAACATAAACATCTGAAATCGATTTGATTGTTACCTTATATTTTTATTGCGTCAGTATTGTTTGGCATTAGTTAGATTTTATGGTGCAGAATTGTTGTGCAATCTGTATGCTGTGCCTGCTTCTTCTAAACTTCTAGTTGTGTTGACATTAGGAGAATACAAGTTTCTGCAGTTCCATTTGGCCCTGATTTTTTATAGACCATCTGTGGCCTCTAATTGAACCTAATGGCCTACAGGTTTTGTTTGCTTAAAATAATTCCTATGCTTATTTTATCCCAAAAGTTTTGTTTGTAAGTAATTTGCCAACTAGTTTTGTGAAGCCTTTGTGAATGTTTTTCCTGTGGCTACTTGTAAGTTGTAACGTATAACATCCATATATCCATTATATATCCTTATAATCGCCATGTTGGCCTCACAATGTGCTAGATCTGAGGACATTTAAGCTAAAGTAAGGAACAAAGGAGTTTTTGTTTGGCTGAGGAGAAATCAAGTTTCAATTAGGCTAATTTTGTTTGCACCATGATCAGTTTTGTATGTACTCACTGTTTATTCAACAGAACAATAGTGTAATTCCAAACGTATGTACTGCGTCGTTGACTAATATAATAACGAGCAGTTTTAGCAACTTTTCAAGTTTAATTCCAGCGACTATTTCAGAATTAAAAGCATAATTCTAGCAGTCTTTAATTGACATAATCAACATATAAACAAATATATCTATCATGCCAACTAAACAAAATAGCATTCTTATGAGAAGGGACAGCGCAGCATATAAAATCAACATATTTTTTATGTTTGATTATTGCTCCTAGATGTGCCCAAGATAAATCTTGGCCTCCTCGCCACTTGAGTCAGTTCAATTCACATATTAAAAACAACATTTCTCTAAAACAAATGAGATCTTAAACCCAGATAAATCTTACAAGTCTAATTAGTCAATTTAGCCAATTCATCAAGTCTGTGATTCAAGATATCAAATTAATCATCAAAGTAAGATAGAAGCTATACTATCTCAGTAAGCAAGTAAATGATTTAAGATCACAGGAACATACCAATGGAACATACCAAATGAATGGAACAGAGAACTAATAATCATGTAAGAAGTAAACTGACAACATGTGGTTTACTGGCTCAAGATCAATTTATAACAAATTGTTGTATTCAAATCTCAATTTAACTCCAAATCTTTATAGAGCAGTAGCCGAATCCACATAAATCACCAAGCAATATCTCCCAGTTCTAGTCTAAAAATCTTGTCTTAGAAATTTAACTAGTACAACATATATATACAAGGTGATGAGCAAAATAAAAGCAATATCTCCCAGTTCTAGTCTAAAAATCTTGTCTTAGAAATTTAACTAGTACAACATATATATACAAGGTGATGAGCAAAATAAAAAATCAGTATACTCACAGAGTGGTCGGCACTCAAAGCCATTAAGTAGAACCAGGCAAGGCACGCAAAAGCGCTGTCCCAGAAAATCGATTACCTTGTTGTGTTGCAAATCACCAGACAAGGGTCGACGGAGATACAATGCCCACTTTATGGTCGGGACACACCAAAACACAAAATTGAGTGCAGGTAATACCACACAAAACCACCAAAGCACATTGGTGGGTGCACTCAAAACAACACCAAGTGTTCATGACCTTCTTCCTTCCCCGAATCGAGTCCTCACCTTGATTCCCTTCAAAACCCACCTAAGACAGGCGCACACGGGAACCCAAAGCACCGAAAGCGAGCGAGATCTCCAAGAGGAGATGGCACAAAAGCGAGTCTTCCCAAACACAAGCTCGAAGGAAGAAATCAAAGAGGAATACTCATTAGATCTAAAGAGGATTCCCGAATCGGAAAGAAGCGGCTTATCTAGCGGAGGCGGGGACTACGATGTGGTAGCTACAAGCGGTGGCTCACGAGGAGCCGCGCCAGCGCCACCTCACTAGTTGCCGCCTCCATTCGCTTTGAGTCGCGTGAGGAACAAGCGAGAGAGAGCGTGACGGTTGTGCGGCAGTCAAGCAGAGCGGTGAGGCTACCTCATCTCTTCCTTCTCCAACTGATAGGTGGGCCATCCTTTTCTTTTTTTTCTTTCTTTTTCTTTTCTTAAATGAGAAATTACCGAATGGCCTCAAAGATCCAACGATCCTCACCAATTTATCGGTTTGATAAAGGATGCTTTATATCTTGTTTAATAAACAATTGTTGACGATGGGTACCTTGCAGGTTAGAATCCAAAGCTTAGCAATAAGGACTACGACTATGCACAAACAAAAGATGATTTTTGTCTTGATCCAATGCCTTGGTGTGAGAGTTTTTGCTCAAGTTATATTCTGTACTAGGTGGCTTGCCCTTTTCCCTCTCGGGTTGAGACGTTATAGTTATGCCTTGTATCTAGTTCATGAGTACGCAAGAAAATATACCTTTATCTTTTTTTTTATCACGACCTCACTATTATACTCAAGTAAGTGAATCATTTATGGAATCCTGTAGGACGATTCCCGAATCCATATAGGTATCGAATTCATTAAGAATTGTTGCTCATCTTTTTTCCATACAGAAAGAGTACTGCAGCTGTTGTAAAGAGCTCTTCGTTCTTAAGAAAAGGCAATCTATCTACAGACGAGTGGCTGCAAGCTAGTGTGACGAAGTTCCACAGCACAAGTAAGTTTCTTGGTACGCGAGGCTGGTCCATCGTGCACGATCTCCCGCCACACCAACAGCCTGGAGGCTCAGCATCGATCGCACGCGCACACGGAAGGAGAACGCGCGCGCCACAAGCCGTCGTCGTCGTCGTCACGCAGATAGCACTTGCGAAAGCAAACCTAGGTTTAGACCTTCGGGTCCTCGAGTCCCTAGCTTTTCCACGTACCCGCGCCTGGCCCGGTCGTTCCTGTGAAGTCGACCTCGTAACAGCGGTACATGCATCCACCGCAAGTACTTCGCATTATTAATCATAATTTTAATAACATCCGTAACTACCGTAGTGGAGGGATCGTGGGAGGCCTCTCTATGTAGAGATGCTTTAGTAGATACATTCATATCACATCTCTACTGGTAAGTTATGTTGCTTTGTTGCGTGTCACGAAACATAGAGACGCTTTCACGAATATGTTTAATTCATATTCGTATGATTTATACGTATTTTTTAGAGATGTTATGTGACGTCTCTTAGAGATGTGGAGACATCTTTTCGGATAATCTTAAGATGCTTTATTTTGAATTTGGTTGATACATTGCGCTAGCTACACAGGCGTATATTTGTAAATTGATCGATATATCTAATGTAGCCATTTCATATGTAGCATCACAGTCTCACTATCAACAACCTACAGCGTGCAATGCACTCCATAGCGGCAGCAAGTACTTGATTAATTAATACATAGTTCACGAGTGAATAACCAAGAAAAGGTCCTATAGATTGGCATAATTTTTTTTCTAAATGGTTGGAATCTTTCTATAAACTTTCTTCAGGCAGAAACTAGACGTTAGCCCCTCCATCTTTAGTGCCTACTCTTTATATTCCTCCATTATCCTGCAAAATAAGTGACTTGAATAAATTCACTGGATATAAGCCCTTTTGAAAAATGTGACATAATAGGTTTATTTGATGAAATTAGAAGAATGTACGGTACCAAGTTGTTGTGTGCTGATTGAACTTGTATTCTTAGCTCGTTTGACCTAAAACGCGCAAGGGGTTCACATGAATAATAGAGTAAAAGAAAATATCTGATACTGGGAATTACTCAAGGAGATTAAGGAAATGGACTTACATGAATAATGGAGTAAAAGAAAATATCTGATACTGGGAATTACTCAAGGAGATTAAGGAAATGGACTTACGTGTGACCGAGGCCAAGTGTTAACCTGACCAATAGCATCTCTTACTGTATGGAAATTTTTGTATGGCCTAGGCAGTCTCTCATCTCCAATATTTGTAATAGCATGACAGCAACTCCATAATATTTTTCTCCAAGCATATTTCCTCCGACTACACGTGTTTTATCTTTACTTACTAAACTTCATTTGACCACAACTTTATTTTTGTTTCTTGTGTTCACCGAAAACAAGAAGATTTCGCTTTTATCCTACCTTTTTAAGAAACAAAACATTATTTTTCATGAACATGTAAAGGATTTATTTAAAAAAACTAAGCAAAACACAAATTGAGTTGTACTATGTTTTGGTACTTGTATTCTTTTAGGTCCAAGTGACAAACATAATTTAAATGGTGAACACATGTGAATGCGCAAACAAGATCGATAATACAACTATTGTAAGAAACAATACAGACGCAATAAGTAATTCCTATTTGTAGTTTGCACATACCTGGTTGGTATCCCGCTCATGTGGTAAGGCTGATTCTGCACAGTCTTGATTGTCTTTAGCACAGTTTTCAGTACAAGCTTGCTACAAATTGAAGTTCAGTTTAGTTCTAAACTTAAGCTAAAAAAACTAGGGATGTAACGATAACTGGGTGGAATTTTCCCAACACACCTTAGCAATCATGTGTTCATGTGGTAAAGATGATCTGGCATAAACCTCTTTGGTTTTACTATGGCCGGTTGTTGAGACATAATTGCTGTAACTTATGATAAACGATAGTCTTAAGACATTAGCAAAATGTTACATCAAATATTTATTAATGAAGGAAATAGTTAATGAAAAAAACTGCTGCATCACCTGAACAGTATTTGGAGGAGCGTGCGCGTTGTCATATGATTCTTCAAGGTTGTTATCAGATTCATGTTGGACATCGTTATCAACAACTCTTTCAACAAGATTAACTACAATAAAGATATGAATCATAGTGATTTTTTTCACAAAGAGAGATGGTGATCAGAAGCTGACATTGTAATTTTCTGTTGGTGCCATTGCATTTCTCCAATCCTCTCCAGGAAACTTGTGTGCTATGAAAGCACGCATGAGGCATTATATAGTTCAGAACTAGCATACTCTATAAGCTGCAGAGTAAGATTGAGTAGAAAAACTTAAAGAAATTGCAGAGTAAGATTAAGTAGCGGCAGAAAACGGAAAAGGGTGGGCTCCATGAGATGGGGGATTGAGGGAGCACCTGCACAAGGGGGGGTTGAAGGAGAACCCGCACAGCACCGGTAGGTTGGATCTGGATTTCTGCTGGGAGGTTGAAGAAGTGGGGGTGGGGGAGGTGGAGAGATGGAGGTGATCTGTGAGCAAAGCTTAGTTGCACAATTTTGCATTATTTTGTTTTCAAACGTTTTCTTGTAAAATTCATAGAAATGAGCGGCAAGGCGAGCTGGCGCGATGCGGCTGGGCGAGCTGGCGCAGCGTGGTAGACGTTAGAATTTAATACGCATCGCGAAACAAAATAATGAAAGTCAATACACGGCTAGCTAACCTTGTTGTCCAATGAGTATAGATCTGGGCTGATAATTTCACGTTATAATCACCAAAAACTTGCACCTCTAACATGGCATAGAAATTTGACACTAGAATACAATATGTACTGTGCAACAAAAATAATAGAAAGTCAACAACATGGCTTTTAAAAGTCAACACGCTTTTCGTTCGTCGTCTCTGTTAACTATGCAAGCGAGCATTTATTGTCCAAATGAGCTAAAAATTTAACATAAGACTTCCGCTTGAACCGCTTACATGCCAAAAAAAATTCGCCGCAGGAGTTCATTCAGTATTGCGCAACAAAAATTATGGAAGATAGGGCATGCACTTCTACCTACGCTGTCTGGCTATTTCAACCTATACAAACGAATAATTATTATCCGAATGAGCTGATAATTTCATGTTGTAATCCTACTTGCACTGCTAACATGGCATAGAAATTCGACGTTAGAATTCAATACATACTACGCAACAAAAATAATGGAATTCAACACACTTGTTATTCTCAAAGACATTCGTCTCCGTCAACCATACAAGCGGGTGTTTTTTGTCTGAATGAGCTGAAAATTTAACACACGACTTTCACTTGAACCACTTACGTGCCATAGAAATTCTCCACGGGAGTTCATTCTGTATTGCGCAACGAAAATCGTGAAAGGCAGGACATACACTTTCACATACATCGTCTAGCTATTTCAACCTATACAGGCGAACAATTGTTATCCGAATAAGCTAATAATTCCACATTATAATCCCACCTACACCTCTTACATGGCATAGAAATTTGACACTGGAATACAATACGTAATGCATAGCACAAAAAATAAAAGTCAACACATGGGCTTTTCCCAACGCCATTCGTCTCTGTCAACTATACAAGCCAGCATTTATTGTTCGAATGAGCTGAAAATGTAACACAAGACTTTCACTTGAACTGCTTATACATGCCATAGAAATTCGCCGCATAAGTTCATTCTATATTGCGCAACAAAAATTGTGGAAGACAAGATATGCACTTTCTACCTACGCTGTTTGGCTATTTCAACCTATATAAGTGAACAATTATTATCCGAATGAGTTGATAATTTCACGTTATAATCCTACTTGCACCGCTAACATAGCATAGAAATTCGACATTAGAATTCAATATGTACTACGCAACAAAAACAATGAAAATCAACACACTTGTTATTTCCAAAGACATTCGTCTCCGTTAACCATATAAGCAGACATTTTTTTTTGTCCAAATGAGCTAAAAATTCAACACAAGACTTTCACTTGAACCACATATGTGCCATAGAAATTCGTCAAGGGAGTTCATTCTATATTGCGCAACAAAAATTGTGAAAGGCAGGACATGCACTTTCGCATACGTCGTCTGGCTATTTCAATCTATACAAGCGAACAATTGTTATCCGAATGAGCTGATAATTTCACGTTATAATCCTACTTGCACCGCTAACGTGGCATAGAAATTTGCCACCGGAATACAGTACATACTGTACAACAAAAATAACGAAAGTCAACACATGCGTTTTTACCTACATCATTCGTCTTTGTCAACCATACAAGTGAGCATTTATCACCCGAATAAGCTGATAATTCCACGTTGTAATCCCACCTGCAAAATTTCTAAGTAATAATTCATCCTTTTTTTTTCTGAACTTATCGTTTCAACTCGTTCCTACAATCTGATAATTATTTCGATCACGGCATTAACCCCCGGGTGAAACACAATCTCTGGATACA
This sequence comes from Melocanna baccifera, assembly GCA_036346265.1. NCBI lineage: Eukaryota > Viridiplantae > Streptophyta > Magnoliopsida > Poales > Poaceae > Melocanna > Melocanna baccifera. Next base: position 22,558,912 of record CM070698.1, read on the forward strand.
GATCCCCTAATCTCTGGAGCACACGCAAGCCAGCTACGCTTTGCTGGTTGGTTTCTCATCGATTTTTTTGTTCGTCGCGCAGGCTCGCCACCGCCAACAAAAATATTTTGCAGCTAAGCCGAGCTAAGCTAGCCTAGCGGTTTTGTTTGGCTCTGCTCGGCCGCGGTGGTCCGGCAGGGGCAGGATGATTGCGATGCCCGGCAAAGCTAATCCGACAAAATCGCAACGTGCCAAAGGCTGCATTAAACCTAATCACCGGCCATTAGTTTAGTCCGGTGTAATCACGCCGGCGTTGATTGGAAAACGTATTATGGCACTAATTTGCCTGGCCACCGAATGTGCCGCACCTAAAATATTCTCCCCTTTTTCTCTGGGGCCATGCGTGCTTTACGTCTCCGCAAGGGAAAGGCACACGGGGAAAGAGAGAGACTACCGGGTAACGTTTGGTGTTTTGGCTTTGGTGCATCTTCGTTGGGACGCGTGTATCTCTCTTCCTTTTGAAATGAATGGTGGAGATTTTGCTATCGGTTTCAAAAATAAAAATGTTTGGTGTTTTGCCCGCGCATGATTTTGTTGCGTTTTTTTGGATGCAGAGAAAATCAGGCGATTTGCTTCTGTCGATTTTGGCAAGAGAAGATGAATTAAACTGCTAGTGCAAACATGGTACTTTAAAAAAATCCGCTCATGGACCAAAAAATTAGCAAAACTTGTCCAAAAACCGGCGAATCGGGTAGGAATATTTGACCACACCTAGCTCCAAACCAAACACACCGTTGGTACCGTGTGTGTTATTTGGACAGAATCTATGCACAGTCCAGTTGGGTGTAGTTGCAAACCTGCGACTGTACGTAGATATTCTAAGATTCAACACAGAAATTTTACAGCGAGCAGGTTGTTTTTCACACGAATCCAAAAGAAATTTCTCTGTGAAAACGCAGCGAAACGTTAAGATACCATTCAAAATGGTTTAAAGCTAGCTTCTGCTTCTGACTTTTACTTTTTCTTCACTATTCAGTAATTTCTTTTTTTTCTTCTGATTTTTTAGATTTTTTTAGGTTTTTTCCTTTTCTTTTTTTCGTATTTCTTTGTATTGTCCGTGATGGGTAAATATTTTTTCCTATTTTAAAAGTTTTTAAATTTAATTATATCAAATAAACCAACTCAGCTATAGTAAAAAATAAATTAACTACAGTAAAAAAATCATAAATCAACGCTAATCTGGACGCTACCTAAATGCGCTCCCGGTCACAAAAACCAAAGGAGAGAACAGTCCAGAAGAAGATGAAGAGAGTATGGAGAGGTAACATGGATCATTGATGTGTTTGCATGAGGTGGGTTCGATTGAATTACGGGTCACTTTTTTTTAGATTCTAAAATTTGTTTTTTGATTTTTGTAAAGTAATTAGTTTTTAAATAGAATATTTTTTAAGATAAGGTCTACAAGTTAATTGTAGTATATATTATAGCGATTTTATTTACATCGGTCAAAATCATACGTAAATTTCTGTTACTTCGCACTCTCTTTTACAAATAATCAAAAAAATTATAAGCTACAAATAAAAGCTATAAACTAAAGAAAAAAAAATCCGACCCTGTAAGCATGAGGAGGAAGAGGTGAGGACGATATTTGTAGCCTCCGGTGGGGCCGGCCATGAGGGTTTGTCGAGAGTGAGGTGGGAGCGCACGGCCTTGGCATTATTATTTCAACCGGTCGAATTAAGCACCCACCCTTTTGTCTCTACACCGTCTTTAACCGAATAATCTATCAATTTTATTTGAGAGACCGAATAATCTATTAATTTATTCGAGAGACCGAATAATTTATCAGGCAGTAGTACTTATTAAGATGATGCTAGCTTAGTGTGTGATGTGCTTTATGCCCTGCTTTTGCGAGGCAGGGGTACAAAGATTGAACAGGGCGCTCCACTACATCTGCTTCACGGCAAGGTGAAAATTAATCATTATGCGCGAAGTGGCTGCAGTATCCACGTCAACCATCGCAAATGGAGAGGGCTCGGTGCACGTTCCTGTCTGTCTGAGTCGTATGTACGCAGGGTTGCAGTGATGGAGCTAGAGAAACTTTACTCAGAGGAGGCACATAGTTAAGGGATGAATATGTCAAGGGGCAGCAAATTTTAAGGTCCCGCTTTAAACAGTATCAGTTTTTAGCTTTTAACTTTTTAATTTCATCTTTTTTAATTTTTATGTTTTTCCTTTATATTGTTCGTGATGATATAATATTTTTATTTAATTACTTAAAAAAGTTAACAGTTGTTATGATACATTTTCAATGTTATAATGCACAAAAAATAAAAACCATGACTTATAAACTAGTTGGAGCACAGAAGCTCTCTCTAGCTATTTTTGCATGACATGTGTGACAGGTCTAGCTCTAACTAGCTAGCGAAGTGGGATTGTGAACTAGTTGTACTGTTTAAAAGATCTCATGAAACAAAAAGTGTGTTCATATTAATTGCGACCGATAGTTTGTAGCTAAAAATAAATAGTGGTACTCGAAAGATATTGTTTTTATAAGAAAGAGCGAGCGGTAAAATAATGTAGGAGAAATATATGCACGATATAGAAGTAAGAGAAGTAAGATGTTTGATATACCTGTGATCCCTATTTTATTTTCGGACCGAGATAAAAAGAAAAAGAGAAGAAAAACTATTTTTAAAAAATTGGATGTTAATATTTGCTTAGACCAGAAGCAAAAGCCAAATGATTCGCTGCCGCCGTATGGGCTTTTCCTGCAGTGATGCAGGCCATGCGCAAGCACAACACGAACGCCTGTGCTGCTGCAATGCTGGATGCCTCGGCGTGACGCCCATCCGTCCGTCCATGGATGGCGACGACAGAGCAATCACACCACTATAGGCTCACGACCACAGGTTTAAAAGCTAAAAGCTAGAATAAATATATTGATTTCTTAATTTTAATTTTTTTTTACTTTTTTTTGGTTTTCCTTCTTCTTTTTTGCCAATTTCTTTTGTATGGTCTGTAAGGATATAATAGCATTTTTATTTTTTTAATTGAATGACTAAAAATACTAATAACCATTATAATATAATTTTAATTAAAAGATAAAAGTTGAAAGCTGTTAAAAAGCTGAAATAAACAGTAGTCTAATAATTATTTAGGCTTCTCTTGTTGTTTCTCCCGTGGCAGGCACCTCTGCTTGATGGGCATCAGTAGCATGCAGCATCGGTTTGTTTCGGTGAAAGAGAAAATTTCGAGTTGTTGTTCATCCCATCTTGATAGGACATTATTGGCGCGCGCACTAGATTGGTTGAATAAGGACGACCAGGACATTGGTATAGAATTAATATTTGCAATATGCAACTAGTTTATTTAGATTAGCATGATTTGCAATTAGTTGAGTTTAGGTGCTCCCTTCTTCCACCGCTTTCTTTAATTTTCGCTTACAATATAGAGCTAGACAAATGAGGTCAGTGCTCTGAACAGTAAAATCCCTAGTGCCTGTTTAGAACGTATGAATTTTACATAAATTTTACAGTGAATGCTTCAATACTAGTAGAAATCCGAGAAAATTCTCGAACTCTAGACGGGATGAAAGAGTCACCGACGTTTGAACCCCGCCCAGTGTTTAATACCGACTCAACTACGGAGATCTTTATTATGGAGGCACCATCATATATTGTTCCTGATCTATCAATGGTAAGCTGCACATACTGTCGCAGAAAAGTGACAAGCCCTGTCACCTATTTGAACTTTTGAAGTTATGCACCCAAAATAATTTTGGTTTTACTATTACATAATTGACTGAAATTTTTTTATCTTTCAGTCATCTAAAATTACACTCTCAACCACGTAAAGTTATATCCTCATCCGCTCTGCAAACAAATCCCCCTCCAAAAAATGATTTGTTAGATAATACTTATCTAATAGATAAAAAAAAACTAAAAATAAAAAACTATTTATCTGTGTAATAGACACCCCCCAAATAATTTTCAGCAAGCCATAGATGCCACTTCTTCAAGAGCCAAAATTTAGGCATCCTACCTCCCTCTCTCTGCACGCATATGCATATGCTTTTTTGAGGTGAGCATGGGGAGGTGGCCCTACCGCACACATGGCTTGCCCACCATCTAATCAAACCAAACCCAACTCAGAACTCAACCATGCATCCCCTTCTCGCCTCATTCTTTCATACTTCCCTTAAAACAGTTTCAGCTTCTAATCATTTTTAACTTTTATCTTATTTAAACTAAAAGTTACTTAGAACGTATCAGCCTTTATTTTTGATTTTTTTGACCTTTTGCCTTTTTTCTATATTCCTTTGCATTATCCGTAACGATATAATATTTTTTTTCCAAATTTTTCTCAAATTTTGTTCCTAAAAAGCTAACGATTGTTACAGTATAATTTCAGTCAACAATCAAAAGCTGAAGCCTTAGTCCGCTTTGAGCGGCCAAACACCATGCGCTGCATGCTCAGAGCAATGGAAAAGGAAGATTCTTCAACAGCAACCGATCCAAATCCAACATGAGCCCAACAGCAGACGGCGACCTGCTCCCAGTCGAGCTCGAACCAACCAAGCGGAGCGAGAGACCGACCGGCCTCTATTCAATTCAGATCAACAGCTAACGGGAACCATGTGACAAACAGACAACAACAGTCAAGTGAGCCTCAAGACAGACACAGCACATGTGTCTGTGTCCCGACGCGTAAGTGCTACGCGTACCAAAAGGCCCTTCCGCGGCACGAAAAATATCGTAGGATACGCCCCTGCCACTTACCGAACCAAGATGAACGTGCGTGCGAGCGAAATGAATATGGTTGAAAACAACTTCTTACCAACAAAATGAATAGGGCTGAAAACAACATCCCAAAAAAAAAAAAAAATCCGAACGCTGTGAGTGCGTGTTCGTCTTCTGATGGGTGTCACCTGCTCACCTATAGCAAAGTTCCGTAGCATTTGGAATAGCGATGACTTTTGGTTTTTGATGAAATTTTATTGTAACTGGCTGATTTTTTTTACTGTAGCTAAGTTGGCTTATTGGGCATAATTAAATCAAAAAAATGTAAAAATAAAAACAGCATATTAATCTAGAACGGACGATACAAAGAAATACGAGAAAAAAAACAAAATACAAAAATTCAAAAAAAAAAAAAAAGGAAACGAACAAACACGCTACAGTGCGCTACAGTAAAAATATCGCTGACGCCCATCGCCACCGCGTTGTAGAAACCGATCTGAGTGCAGCCTTCATCTTCTGATAGAGCCCTTATTGGGTAGCTAGTACTCCTAGATCTAACAATTTGCAGTGCATTTAAGCAACACGTACGTGTGCTCATTTAAGTTTTTTATGGTTTTTGATTTTTTTTTACTGTATCTAGTTTATTTTACACTATAATAACTAATATTTTTTTATCATAATTAAATTTAAAAAAAATAAAAGACAGATTATCCTATTATAAATAACGTAAAAAATAAGAAAAAAATAAAATTTTAAAAAATAGTGAACTGAAGCTGAAACCAAAATTAATGGAGCTATTATATCACGGTGCCTTGGGCGGACGAAATTTCTGGCGAGCGCGCGTAGCGCTCGTTGTCACGGGTAGACAGGGCCTATAGATTTTCCAACCGTGCACGTACCCGTCTGTTGTCAGCCACCGTCTATACAGCTCTGTTTGTCAGTGTAGCACCACGCTTAGATATATGGAGCCCCCTCCAAAGACAGCTGCCCTAAAACAGGGTCCACTTCTCTCTTATGGCAGTGTTTGTTTTTTTTTGGGGGGGGGTTTGGTTTCCCCAAAAATCTAAAAATCTAACTAATTAGAATGATTTCTTAAAACAAATTTTTAAATAATTTTTAAAGTTAGAGCCGTATATAATATCTATGTTAGTATCTTTATAATCTACTGATATCTTAAAAAAATATAAATAAAAATTATTGATCGCAGCAGAAAATCACCTACCACAAAAAAACATATATATATAGACCCCCAACCCTCACTTCAACTCCCCCTCTGCCTCCTCCCCCCATTATCTCTCTCCCTCCCTCTACTATTGTGTCTCTCTCTAGAAGCAGCCGGCCGCCCATGGGGTTCCCGTCGGTGTGCTACTGCGTCATCCTGCCGCAGCCGCTCATCCTGGTGCTGCAGCTGCTCGACTTCCTCCGGCACGCCTTCCTGCTCTGCCTGTCGTCGCTCGGCCTCGCGGCGCCGCCGGCTGCCGACGACCACCCGGCCTACGCGCCGCCGCCGGACCTCTGGGCGGCGGCGGCGTTGATGCCGCCGCCGTCGTCAGCGCTTGTCGCGCCGGTGCCCGGACCGGCGGCCATCAAGGCCCGGCTCCCCGCCGTCCGGTACGCCGACTTCAAGAGCCGCCGCGCCGGGGCGGCGGCGGCGCCGGCCGTGTGCGCCGTGTGCCTGGGCGCGCTCGAGGCGCGGCACCGCGTCCGCGAGCTCGGCAACTGCGCTCACGCCTTCCACAAGGCGTGCATCGACAAGTGGGTCGACAAGGGCCAGGCCACCTGCCCCCTCTGCCGCGCCCTCCTCCTCCCCGACGCCGACGCCGGCATGTTGACCTCCTCCCCCTTCTGATCTCAGCCACCCATCCTCACCGCCGCCGGTCAGTATAGCTACTAGCTAGGCCCATGTCCGTCCATCCATCCATCCATGGATCCATGCTTTCTTGGTAGATATGGGGAGCTAAAGGGCAGGTGAGAGAGAAGAGGAGGCGTGTGTGTGCTGGACTAGTATTACCGGTTGGTGAGGCACTAATTATGAGGACGAATGGAGTGGCTACCTGCATTGGATCTGGTGAACGAGCTGAGCCCTATAGATAGCACTAGATCGCTCTCCTCTTCACTCACTCCACTTTTTTTTCTTCCCTTTTTGTAATTTCCATTATCCCTTTTCTCTTTTTTTTTAGGGTTTCCCTTGTGTTATTAACTTAATTGGTGAGGGCAACTAAGAGAGATGTACATAGCTGCCTCCAGTTTACAATATTGGAAGAATAATTGTCTCTCACATCAGCTAACTTAATCTGACCTATACAATGTGTGATATGCTGACATATATGTACTTAATTATGTGGTAATGTGATGTGATTATGTATGCACGTACGGGTGGATCTCTATTGGGGTTTCCAACAGATGTGTTGCTCTCATGTTTGGTGTTTAGGGGGTTAGGCCTCGCGTCACTATAGGGGGACAATTAGGATAAGTCTGCTTAAAGCAACGTGCAAATTAAGTGTTTAATTAATCACACCACTGCTACTTAATTCCCCTCAATACGTAGAGGCGTGGTGATGTTTTAGGCAGTGGATTATCATAAATAGTACCTCAAAATAGATGATGTTTTAGGAGGCAATTAGTTCTGATTGGCAATCTAATAGATGTCCTTTTTGGACTTTCGAGGCAGCATTTTTCTTCGAATGCTCCCCAGCAATTGCTTGGTGATAGTGATGTTAGAGATATGTGCATAAAACAAATAGAAGCAAACAATATCAAGGACTAATGTGTGACTCATTCCTTGTTCTTCCTACATAGAGCTACAATGGCAGCGAAGAAGATCTCTCCAAGGAGGATTTGAAGGGCACATGGGATCCCCTCAACCCCTTAGGGAAATATTTCCGGTTGGGAAAGGTCCCCTGTTATCTATATGTATCTCTACTACCTCACGCGCGCGTCCACAACAAATGAGAAATAGCTCATCGGAACCACCAGATCAGTGCGCAAAGAACAGTTTTTTAGCATCAATGTACAATTTAACAGACTACTAAACAATACGCTACCAATAATCGTAGCAAACAAAAATATCCCACCGTTTTCCTCCTTGTACTCCTAACTTAGTAATTACTAATCTTATACATTATATAGATCAAAGAACATATATAAGGATAATCTTACACTCCCTTGGGTCACAAAAACAAGTTGTTTTGGGCATAGACATGATCTCCAAAATGCATCTTTGATCACTAATTTATATTGTAATGTATTTATAAAATATAATAAAATTATATTATTATGAAAGTACTTTTCGATACAAATATATACATATAATTTTTTTATATATCCAATCTAAATATTTAAAAAATATCGTTAGTTAAAATTTCAAAAGTTTGACTACACGCATTCAAAAATAACATATATTTGTGATTGGAGGGCATACATTAGATAAATTAGAGAACATAAGGGTATGTCAGACAAGCCTTAAGTCTGCACAAGAAGGTAAAAGAGGCTTGATTGCTTGAATAATTTCAGATAATGAAAATTTCAAATGAAGAATCAATAAAATGATATAAAAATAAGGATAGCAGTCTGATGACATCAAATTACAAATTATCTTGATATAACTACTTGAAAGTACATAATAATATAAGTAGAAGGATACTTGCACAATAAATATTGCATAACTAGGTAAATATCCCATGGTAAAGCATAATTAAAAATATTTAATTTAGGTTTGTCTTGCTAGTACATCAAGTAATTGCCTATAAGAGTTTGAAAACATTACATAGTCCTTCCAAACAGAGTGAAACATTGTTGATAAAGACTTAGTAATCATTAACCAGGTCCAAAACATGTTCCTAACATAACCGACCATATTTTTCATACTTCAATATACACAATTAGAGCTCAGAGACTCAAGGCCTACAATCTATACTTCAATCTGCAAGCTGGTAACTATAAAATTAGAACAACAAAATGATTTTCGTTCACACTGGTTTGAAATATATGGAATTATTGATCCTACATGTGAAACACTGGTTGTACCGCCGTGCTAATATCGGTACTACCGATTTCTGGCCAGTTAAGTTTTTCTCGGGAAACTCTCTGGAAAAAACATTCCGCAAATTGGTAATGCCGCGGTACCATGCAGTACTACCGCCCTGCGGTTGTACCGTCATTCAAATTTCGGTACTACCGATTTCTGTGAGTTGAAGTCCACCAAACGGGTGGTCTCTGGAAAAAACATACCGCATAAAAATCGGTATTACCGCAGTGCGGTAATACCTCTGTTTACACATCGGTACTATCGCACTGCGGTAGTACGACAGGTGGGTGCGGTGCTACCGATTTTTCTGAGAGAGCACAGTGAGTTTTCAAACTTCTTTTCAAATGCATGCATGATCCTAAATTGATCCAATATGCATTCAAGTAAGCTATCAAGCTACTTTCAAGGATCCCTCTTAATAGTACGGTATTTAACTTATAATCCGGTCTTCCACCTTTCTCCAAAGACCGATAAAAATAAAAAGATCTTGTATTTTATGTACCTCCTTATTGATTCTTCTCGATGCCAAATTTCCATGCAGCTTGTTCTTAACCTTTGCACACATGAGACTTTATCTATACCATCTTAACACACATATTAGTCCCATGTAAAATGTCATTAATTACCAAAACCCTAAATATCGAGGCTTAGATGCTTTCAAGTGGCCGCACCCCCCACTGCCCACCTAACCACTTAGTACTTCATGTGCTCTCCGAGCGCATGAAGTACTTCATGTGCTCCGGTGGCGCGGAAGGTTGGTGAGCCCCGCCATCGGGCATACCCAGTGTATGTCCTCCTAGGCTCGCCCTTACCCTTTCACGCTTCGGGGTCGCGGGATGCGCCACATGTCAAGCGCCACTTCTTTTGCGCTCGCGAGGGGGCCAAATCAACAAAAAAAATTGCCACGGGGGCTAGATTTACAAAAAAATAGCACAAAAGGGCCACAAAAGCAAAAAATTCCTACTGTATCCACAAGAGCAAAGCAGAGAATATCAACAAAAATAGGTAGGAAAGGAGAGAAAAATGGACAAGATCAGGAGAAAAAGGATCTGAAGGGGAAAAGGGCAGAGAAGGGAGAGGAACTTGTTGTAAAATGTGCAGTTTTAGCAACTTTTCAAGTGTAATTCTAGCAACTACTCTATAATTAAAAGCATAATTCCAGCAATCTTTAATTGACATAATCAACATATAAACAAGTATATCTATCATGTCAACTAAACAAAATAGCAATTTTATGAGAAGGGACATCACAACACAAAAAATCAACATAATTGCTCAGATTTTAATGTTTGATTATTGCTCTTAGATGTCGGGCTGCTCAAGATAAACCTTGGCCTCATCGCCACTAGAATCAGTTCACTTCATAGATTAAATACAATAATTCTGCAAGACAAATTAGATCTTGAGCTCAAATAACTTGCAAAATTTATTCAGTTAAGCCAATCTAACAAGTCTGAATTCACTGGACAGTAAGCAATTGAATCCTAACTCAAGATATCAATTAACATCAACGTATAACATTTACTAATATGAGTTAGAGTGAACGAATAAAGAACTTGAGATCACATGAACAGACTGAATAAATAGCACAGCAAGCAGACAAGTATGTATGTATGAAAACAACAACCTGACAGCAAGTAATCTACAAGCTCAAGATCAATTTATATCAAATTGTTGTATTCAATTCTCAATATGACTCCAAATCTTCACCGAGCATTAGTCGAACCCACAAGAATCACTTACAATATCTTGTAGTACTAGTCACAATCCAAATTCAGAATCTAACTAGTACAACACATATATGCGCAGTGATGAAAACAAGAAAAAAATCAGTATACTCACGGAGTGGTAGGCACTCAAAGCCACCAAGTAGATCCGGGCAAGGCACGCAAAAGCGTTGTCCCAGAAAACCGATAGCCTCGCTATGACGCAAATCACCAACCAAGGGCTGACGCAATTCGGGACACACTGAAACACGAAATCAAGGTACATGTAATATCGCAAAAAACACCAAAGCACACTCGGCCGAGTGTACTCAAGAGCAACACCACGGGGTCAAGACCTTCTTCCTTCCCCGAATCGAGTCCTCGCCTTCGGGTTCTTCTTCAAAACCCCACTGGAAGACAGGACACACATGGGAACCCAAAGCACCAAGAAGATGCGATCTCTAAGAGGAGATGGCGCAAAAGCACCAAGTATTCCCAAACTCGAAGCTCAGAAGGAAGAAATCAATGATGAATACTCACTAGATCTGAAGAGGATCCCCAAAATTAGAAGAGGAGGTGGCTTAAATAGAGGAGGCAGGGGGCTGCAGTGTGGTGGCTATGAGCGGCTGGCTCCGAAGAGCCCGCGCCTCTAGTGCTGCCTCTCCGGTCGCTGCCTTCCTATCCGTCGCCCGAGTTGCCAGCCGCAAGAACTGCTGAGAGAGAGGGCATCCAAGGCGCAGAGAGGAGTTATGCGGCCCAGTCAAAAGGAGCACCTGAGGCATCTCCTTATCTATTCCCTCTCTCCAACTGACAGGCGGGCCCTCCTTTTTTTCCTTTTCTTTTCTCAAACGAGAAATTCCCGAATGGCCCTCAAAGATCCAACAGAACCTGGAGGTGAAGGTGATGCTTGTTGACGACCGCTGGAGACATGAGTGAAGGAGATGGGGGCAGTGACGACCAGAAGGGAGAGGATCGGGAGGGTAAAGGGCGGCCAATTGATTCATTTTTGCTAGGGTTTGGGTACCCTAGTGGGAGGAGAAGGACGATGGGAAGGGCACTAACTTCACCAATGAGATGTCGTCACTGGAGTAGGAGGATTGGAGGAGGAAGCACACGGCAAAGGAGGTCACAAGTGAGAATGGCGATGAGAGCAGTCGCGACTCGTGAGAGGAAGCGATGCGATACAATGGGGAGATCTTTCCTGCCATGTGAAGATGAGGACTTTTTTCGCATGGAAAAAAAGCGTGGATCGGGCCTGGAAATCCCTATCCTGTGGGTTTCCAAACGTACCTTCTAGCTAGCCCGGGGATTTTTCCCACGCGGGTTTCCACCTAGGGGAATTGGTTGGGATCCCGGTGGAGATTTGGATTCCCAAACAAGCCCTCACAGTTTGAACTGTCCTTTGATTTTGCTTGCTTAGTGCAATCTCTTGACACTTCTAGATTGAATTGGGGTGTGTTCTTTTGGGTTTATAGCTTAAATATTTGAATTTTGGTCGTTCGCGAGAGGTAGTATCCACAGAAAAATAGTCATATATGATTTTGGTTGGTATAGCTGAGTTCATACACTTTTTACTATAATCTTCCTGTTGACTCCGTCTTGAAAAAAACGCATCATTTAAAAACTATTTACTATAGTACAATGAAGCATAAGCTGATTGAAAGTGAAAAAGAACCTAGCCCTATTTCAAATAATTCTCATTATTTCTTTTTTCTTTTCTTTTTTTGTTTTGAGATGATATGAATTGGGTTCTTGACTAGCTAGTGAGATTAATGTGGCACCTAAAATTGTACAGTACCATCAATTTGCGGTGGGTCCTGGATGCAATTAACATCTGCAGTCTTGCAGTACCGTTGTCTCATGAAACTAGGGTTTTCTTCAGCTGAAATTATAAACAAAAAAATCCAGGGGTTTTTTAATTAAAAAACTCTGTCTACAGTCTGACAAGTACAGACTGGTTGATGAAGAAGACGCACAAGCATGTTTTGTAATCAACTGCTACACTTTTTCTTGTGTGTGTGTGGGGGGTTAAGAATAGTAATCAATTGTTCTGATTGTAGTCTATCCTGTTTAGCTAAGAGATGAATACTGAGAAAGCAATTGAATAGTTTGTATGCTGAGAAAGCAATTTGTTTAGAGTAGGATCAAGTGTCTACATGCCACGGGCTGTGTCAGAGCAGAGCTTGCAAAGTCTCGAGTTATCCTCTTCCCTTTTATACAATGATCCACTTGCACAGCCGTCAGATCAGATCGACGAAGAACAATAATCAAGAGGGGCTAATGCTCTTCAGCACAAGGAGTTGTGAGGGTAGAGAGTAGCGAAATATTTTCTCGAATCGAAAAGAGCGAAGAAATCCACAGGATTGTGACAATGTGTCGTCTTCATAAGAGTACTAAATAGGTACAACCCCTTTGTTCCCTTTTAGCATAAAGAGGAAAACAAATCAGCAATGATCTAGTTCTTTTTAGTTTATGATTTTTCTGAATAAACATCTGAGATGGCTCCTTCACCCCCATTTTGAAGTAGTTTATCGGGATAATCTTTTTAAAACAGTTTATCGTCATTCGATTCGTTCGTACAAACACTCTTATTAGGATCAAAAATAATAAATGATCAGCCACAGTCAAAAACACAAGACCAATAACAGCTTTTGGTTATGGTTTATTAGTTTAATGCATAGTGATCATTTAAAGAAGACGAAGCCAAAAAATGACCTTATCTGGCATCGCTCCAAACTGCTTCAGTTTATGCCTTTTTTTTGTTTTCGGCTTACTTAAGTTAGAACCCACTAAGAACATATTGGCTTCTAATTTGTGTTTTTATTGGCTTTTTCTTTTTTTTTTCCCGTATTCCTTTACATTGTCCGTGATGATATAACGGTTTTCTTCAATTTTTCCCATTTTTTCTATTTTTTTCTCAGAAAAAGTTAACAATCGTTATAATATAATTTCCACCAAAAAACAAAAAATCACGCCATAAGCTTAAGCCAAAAACTAGTTGGAGCACCTGCTCGAAATGGTTTCAGCTTCTAACTCTTTTTTGCTTTCGATTTATTAAGTTAGAAACAACTTGAAACGTATCAGCTTCTAATTTTGACTAATTTTAGCCTTTTTTTTTTTGGCTTTTCTCACTATTACAAAAGTCATCATCACAGATGGTTCAAAAACATCATCACAAACAGTTTTCTGAACCGTCTGAATTTATAGGTCAGTGATAGTCGAAGGTTATCACATACGGTTTTTGAACCGTTTGTGGTGTAAATATCATAGACGGTTTTTTACTTAAAAACTGTCTGTGATATTCTTTTCTACCTCTAAATCTATTTCTGTATATTGACTAGCCTCAGAAAATACTAGCCATGTCCTCTAAAATAAGTAGATCAACATGTACTGTCTGTGATAGTTCATTCTATACCAAATTTTTTTTCTATTTTTGAATTAGCCTCGAAAAATATTAGCTATGCCGTTTGAAAACAATCAAATACGTCAACAAATAAAGCAGAGAACATTCTATTTATATTACAATCCACCATTACAACATCACAGGATTACAATCCACCATTACAATAGCAGAAAATATTCCATTTCTATTACAATTCGAGCATCAGAGAAGAAAGAAAATAGAAGAATAAGAATCAAATACTACAAACAATGGAGTAACAGAGAACAACAGAGAAGCTCATCCCTGATGCAGCTCGGGTAGGCCTTCTTAGTGATCGCCTCACTGTAAGCTCCTAGGCAGCAATGATGCAGCTCGGGTAGGCCTTCTTAGTGACCGCCTCACTGTAAGCTCCCGAGCAGCAATGGAGGCTACGATGAAGATCTAAACCTCACAGAATCAAATATTAGAAGAAACAATGGAGGGAGGAAACTTATGACGCATTTGAAGGGAGAGGTTGGATGGGTTCGGATGAGTATTTACAGAGGAGGGAGAGCTACGATCTGTGGGGTGTGGGTTGGTCGATTTCTATTAGCTGGAATTGGGTTGATAAGGATTGACGGACCCAACGGTCAGAGAACAAATTATCACAGATGGTTCTTAATTAAGAACTGTATGTGATATTGGTTATGTATATACCGATACAATATAAACAATTAGTTTCAAAATATGAAATAACAAAGTTTTGTATGGCTTATAGATACTTATTTGAAAGGTTTCGACGAGATCTACAACTTTGCAGTTGAGATGAACCCCAAATTTCAAAGGGAAGATTGAAAAGTTTGGCAAAAACAGAAATAAAAAACTTGTGATTCGAATTTGAGGCTAAAGATGGCCGATTTTAGGGGTCTTCGAGGGCAACTAGCGCAAGCGGGTTATTTTTTTTATCGGGCTCATCGTTAGCTTTCCAACAAATACAAGAACGTCGAAAACGGACGCTGTATGCAAAAGTTATGCCCGTTTTACTGAAGATGTGTCAAAACGGAATTCTACTCGAACTCAGGTGGAAAATTATGAAATTTTAGGGCGTGTGTGGCGGAAAACATATCACAGACGGTTCTTAATTAAGAACCATCTGTGATATTCCGCAATATCACAGACGATTCTTAATTAAGAACCGTTTATAATATTGACCGTATCATAGACGGTTCTTATCAAGAATCGTCTATGATTGCATTCAATACAGACGGTTTTTATGAATCGTCTGTGATGAGACGTCTAATATAAACGTTTTTGTAGTAGTGTCTGTTTTTTCTGTTTTAGTTCTTTGTATTTTTTATAATGATATAATAATTTTTTATTTTTTATAGAAATTCTAATAACTGTTATGATACAATTTTAAGCAAAAACTTAATTTAAATGTTTGTTGGAACACCACCTGAGTCCTTAGTCCGCTACACATGCACATACCAAGCTGACATCAGCACCGGCTGCGGATCTCCCTGCATCCGAAGAGCCTTTACTGTTAAGTGTAACCCGAAAGTGTTTTAAAACATAAAAGACAAAACCCAATCAATTCAAATCCGACCAAAATTCGGAGAATTTAAACTTCCAAGCCAGAATCCAAAACTTTTCGTATTAAGCTCCAACGCTTCAAACCACCCGCTTCATCCCGCGCATCTGCGCCAAGAGACTCACCTTGCGCTCCGATACATCGCGGTGTGATCTTCGCGTAGATCTGGTGGCTCCCCGAAGCCTCCGCGCCATTGTAGAAGCTTCTACGGAGGAGGAGGTAGCCACGGGCGCTGGGTTGGTGCTCGGGGGTTAGGGTTTGGGGGAACCCTAGCTGCCGCCGCGCGATGGCGTCGTACCGGCCGTACCCGCCGCCGCCGCCGCAGCAGCAGCAGGCGCGGTACGGCCACATGCCGGGTCCACTCCCGGCCCACCGCCGCCCCACCAACCGCAGTTCAGCTTCGCCCCCGCGCTGCCGCAGCCGCAGCATCCGCCGCCTCCACCTGCGCCGCAGATGTATTACCATCCTCGACCACTGCCGTGTGGCGGGAACAGCAACCAGGCGCTCCCTACCCCGCCCCCGCCGCCGACGTCCCTCCCCTCCAGCGCCGCCCCCGCCTCGGGAGGCCCAGGCCCCGCCGCCCGTGAAGGAGCAGCAGCCCAAGGACGAGCTACCGAGAATGGAGACGGAGGAGGAGCGGCGCGCGCGGAAGAAGCTTGAGTACGAGAAGCAGCGGGTGGAGGAGCGGAAGCAGCAGCAGATGATGCGCCACTCGCAGGCCACCGTTCTGCAGAAGACGTAGCAGGTGCGCGCCGCGCAACAGCAGCAGCAGCCGCAGAGCCGACATCAGCACCAGCCTCCTGGTGGGTCCCGGGCAGTGGCAACTGGGTCTTACCCAGCCTCGGCGCCGAACACTGAGAGGTTCGAGAATCGGCTCAAGAAGCCGACAACGTTCCTCTGCAAGCACAAGTGAGTAGAGCAAAATTTCGCATTTTTGGTCTATGCAAGTGCTAGTTGGGGAATTTTCAGTCCTTTGGGTCTTAGAAGTGTGTTTGGGTAAAATTTTAATTCTTAGCATGCAGTTGGGTATCATTTTGGTTGGTTATACCTTAGGAGCGTAAAACTTGGCAATCTCAACACTTGCTAAATGCTGCAATGCTGGATTAGGGGCAGCTGACAAGCCACCTATTCGAAATTTTGGTGCAACTTTAACCTTGTTGGTGAAGTGCAGTGGCATTAGGATGCGAAGACCAGTCTTTTCTTTTTCAGCCTCTGGGGCATTTGTGCTGTGGTATTACGTAATCTGGGTAGTTGTAGCTGGTTAATGATGCTATTCTTTTCAGTTTCTCAAAATGGCTTTTGGCTTTTGCTACAGTACCTAACTTTCAAACGAAATATTTTTTTAATATGGAGTCTACAAGTTAATTATAGTACATGTTAAAAGCCCAATAGTTGTATTATCCAAAATCGTAAGCGAGTATCTCTCTCTGTAATCTCTATCGCAAACAGTTAAAATTCAAAAATTTTAGCCAAAAGCCATAAACCGCAGCCAAAAAGAACAGGCCCTAAATATCTTTTGGACATATAAGCTTGTTTCTCTATGTGCTTGGAGAAGTGAGCACTTCTGCTTAATTCTGGACAGTTGTGGAGAATATAGTGCTTAGAAGATTCATAAGTTGAAACTAGAAAGAGGAGCCATTTTGTGCAGTAGGCACATCAGTAGACAAAATTGTTCTGAAAGAATCACTCTGCCAATTGGCAATTTCCTGTGGAAACTGTATCTAAAATGTGTTTCTAGATCTGTACAATTTTTTGAGGAGCTTCCAAGAGCAACTGATTTGCATGAAACGTTGTCATTCTGTGTTTATTTCAGAATCGAACTCTTCAATGGCCCTGGTGTCCTTTTTGGTTAATGCAGGTTTGGGAATGAACTGCCAGACCCAAGTGCACAGCTGAAATGGCTGCCTGTGAATAAGGATAAGGACCGGTATACATAACTAGTTGTCTACTCTCCTTCTTTGTCCCAGATTGCTCTGTTTTGTTGCTACTTATACTAGTGATTTACATGTTTGGTGCAGTACAAGCCCATTCAATGTTGCTTATCTGGTTTTATTATCTTTTTATTTGAAGGTCAATTTTTTTACTTAGACAGTGGAGATTGATAACCTATTTGATTATATTGCATATCTAAGCCAGTAGTTTTTTTTTCTGTTGGCAATCCTATGACATCCGTTTCCTGTTAGCTAGTACTGTCCCAAATTTTTGGTCATTTGATCAGATTTGAAGCATAGGTTGAGACCCAACATATAACTTCTATGGAATAGATAAAAAATGTGCATTCTTCCCTGTTGCTTTATTAGCCCAATTCAATTTTGTGCGAGGGCTGATGACTAGATCTATGCAAAGAATTTATTATAGCCAGACAGATGATCCTGGATTAATATGGGTAAATCGTTTACAAGCATAGAGTGAACACATTATTGTCCAAATAGCTTGTTAATTTGAGGGTCCTTGAGTCCTTCAGTGATACTGTTAGTGACTAATCATTTCTCCTGATTAGAGGACAATTAATAATTACATTATTTCTGGTAGTTATGCATAGAGTGGTATTCAGAGCTATAGTTTCACACGAAATGAGCCTCCTAAGTTGATTGATATTTGGTTACTGAAACATAATTTTATACAAATATGACCATTATCATTAGCTAGTATCATCATGTGTGAGCGCATGGTGACTTCACTGTTGTTTTTTACAGACAGGCCTGTGCCATTGCCATGAAATTTGCACTACCATGCAGTGTTAATTCTTGGTGCTTCTCTCAATTGTGCTTCACGCTGCATGTTGCTATTATTTTGGGACAGCAATACCCAGTCTTTGTTTTCCTGTGCTCTGCCCTTTTTGCAGATATACCAAATACAGGATAACTTCATTGGAGAAAAGCTACATTTCCAAAATGATTGTCCCTGAGGATCTTGGGATACCTCTTGACCTACTTGATATAAGTGTATACAAGTAAGAATTAAGCCGACTATGTTTTCACTTTTCACAAGTGTTATCCCTCTCTGAGGATTCTTTGTAGCATCCCTAACTTATGTGCCAAACATGTCTTTAGCCCTCCTGCTGTTCAGCCACCCATGGCTCCAGAAGATGAAGAGATATTGCGTGATGATGAGGTACTCACCCCTGTTAAACCAGAAGGTATAAGGAAAAAGGAAAGGCCCACCGATAAAGGTGTTTCTTGGCTGGTCAAAACACAATACATTTCTCCCCTTAGTATGGATGCAGCCAAGACAGTAATACCAACTTTCTTCTGTAAATTTAGTTACAGAAGTTCTGCTGGATTACTTCATATATATTAAATAAAGTTCTTTGGTTATTCCAGTCCATTACTGAAAAAACAAGCGAAGGAAAGGCGAGAATCAAGGGAGGGTCGCAATACTTTCATGGAAAATCTTAATGATAGGTATGATTTTCCTTTTACCCAGGTCCCTCCTTGATCTGTAAAGGTTACCCTGTTTTCCTGACCTGGTGCAGCCAGTGACATTATGTTTCTGTGCATGGGTATATCAGAGAGAAACAGATCAAAGCCATTGAAGTATCCTTCAGAACAGCTAAATCACGACCTGTTCATCAGACTAAACGTGGGATGGAAGCAGAGTGGGTTCTGCCTTTGCTACCTGATTTTGATAGGTATGATTTCTCAGGTGCTACTTTTTTTCTGTACATTCTTCATCTTGACGTATGACGTGCAGTGACCACTGTCAGTTCATTGAAATATGTTTTGTTGCATGTTCACTTCCCTATCTCAGCGGATAAAAAACTGTTTAGCTTCCCACCAGCTATAATATCAGGATTATGTGCTCCAAAATTTATTGTTGTTGGAAAAACTCATCTTCTCTAATTCTCCCTATCCCAAAATGTAGGTTGCCGTATGTATGAATCTTTAAAGATCTCATATGTGTACGCTGCAGTGCCTTCAAAGTAGTTGTAGGGTGCAGGGTGGACAAAAGAACATGCCTGAGCACATTCGGGCAAGAACAGATTTTGAAGTGCAGAGTGTGGGAAGCAAGGCAGAGTGTAGCTGGACCTAAAGACTTTGGTCTCAGTAGTGATGGTAGATAGTCTCACCATCATTGTAAAGAAGTCTTGGAGTGATTCTCAACTGTTTGTTTTGATGATATAGACCACCATTTTGCATCTGTTTTTTTCTCGAACACGCAGGAGAGCTGCATATTATTATATTAAGAAGAAATAGGAGGAGTCAAAATAGACTCATACAAAACCGAAAGGGCCGGGCACACCAAAAGGAAACCACAGCCCTCCCACAACACCAAGTTAATACCAAATGCGCTAGAGGCTTTTGGCCCCTGTCATACACCATATTTTTGCCTGATCTGTAATCTCTTGCACTAAAATTCTAGAATTAGGAGAAACCCTTTCAAAAATGCATCTATTCCTATGTTTCTAAATCCGCCAAATCACCAACATAACTAAAGAATTAAAACCCTTTTGGACATCTTGCACATTTTTGCATCTGTTTTGACCTTTTCCCTCCATTTGATTGTGTAAGTACAACGATTTATTTATGTCAGGATAATGGACAGCTTGTATCATGCTAGATTTATTTATGCAATAGGAATACTAGGTGCGCCTAGTGAATATCGCGAGCAGCATTACAAGAAGAGTAAATTGTGGTTTCAGGTTTTGCGAACGTGTAATTGTGATGTTAATTGTCAAACTTGCTTTGGGGTATCCTTTCCATTTTTTAAGCAAAAAAGGATTGAAAAATGTTGAAATATAAGTGAATTGCCCACCTTTTCTCATCAACTTAAGCTTTTAGGTGAACTGGTTGGTGCATGCAACTCAATATGGTATCAGAGCCAAGAGGTCTTGAGTTCGAGATCCGGTTGACGCAATTAAAAACATAATTACAGTTCACTTCTATTCCACGTCTTAGGCCTGAGAGAGTCTACACGTGAGGGGGAGTGTTGAAGTATAAGTGAATTACCCACCTTTCCTCATCAGCTTAAGTTTTTGGGTGAACTGGTTGGTGCATGAAACTCAATAAAAAATGACTGATGCCTTGTATAACATAAGAGGAATTATATACTTTTCCAATATGGAGTGGTATTTTTAGTAACATTCCTTGTTTGCCTAAAATAATGGAGAAGTATTGAGGTAGATGGAAGTGCAAACTTCAAACGACAGGTATGTCCAGATAATTTAGAAACCACATGTACCTGTTTAGAAAAGCTTGAAACCACAGCTGTGTGCAGTGCAATTTACATTAGAACAAAATGACAATGTTTATGATGACTATATGTTATTGTGCTATTAGCTGTTGGTAATGTGTTAATTGCAGTGGTAACAGCAGTACCTCGTCAGGTTATCTGCAGGAGTTCTTACTATTTCTAGGAATGGTGTGTTTTGAGTTGGCCAAGGTTGTGATGCTGTATCTACTTGTATTTGTATTTGGATTTATCAATGGAAATACAGGATTGTTTTGCTACTACTTTGTCTTGTTTGATGCTTCTTGCACTTTGTTTTTATGAATTTTGTCACTTTTTGATTCAATGTTTCTAAATTAAGTATAATCACTGTGCAATGTTTTGGTGTCAGATCTTTTGAAGTGAGATGTATAGAAGTTTCATGAAGGATGAAATTGTGTAACATAGGAAATGATGCGAAATGAATCACTTGAATGCTTCATTCTTTTACTTGCTGGATTTCTCCAAGAATTGGTATGTAAATAACCAGATAGTTTATCTTGATCTCAATTAGAGATGATGATGTCGTAAGCGTAGGAGTACAAGTGTGTAACAGTATTGAATGTTGATTTTCTACAAGTGTAACAGCTTTATTCGGCCGTCATGTGTTTTCATGTCTGCTGCTCTCTTTGTTGCTGTATTGGACAGGTGTCTAAATGGACCATGGTAAGAACACCATCCATGACGGAGTTTTTGGAACACTGCAAGCTGCAACATGGGCAAGCTGCGTTGTTCTGATTAGAGTTTTGGGAGCATAAGATCATCTAGCTTGTAATCATTCTTGGTTGTTCTGCCAGGAAAAGAGTCGACATTGCAAAGCTTTGCTGTTAACTTGTCCTGTTTATTTCAGATGTAATGATTATCTGTTCTCATTAGGTGTTAAAGCGTGCTGTAATGTCTCCCTAATACTATTATTGCATGACTGCTGCTATGCTGTCTTGTCACTGATGCTGTTCAAAAAGGTCAATATGTACCCAAAATCTATGTGGGCAGTGATTGTGGATCATGGCGTGGTCATGA
This sequence comes from Melocanna baccifera, assembly GCA_036346265.1. Classification (NCBI taxonomy): domain Eukaryota; kingdom Viridiplantae; phylum Streptophyta; class Magnoliopsida; order Poales; family Poaceae; genus Melocanna; species Melocanna baccifera. Next base: position 22,580,546 of record CM070698.1, read on the forward strand.
TGGATGTCGAATGGTTTGACGCTTGTTGTTCCGCAAGTGTGCAGCAAAAAAACATTTTCCATTGTTTATTTTATTTTTACATTTTAGACGGTAGCACAGTAAGCAATCACAATTCAGAACAATGATGAGGTCTGTGAGTAATTGTACATTATATCAAGTAATTTTATGTCCATTCAGATTTCAGTTATATCCATTTAGAATTCAAAACATGACATCAACCGCCTGATGGTGAAATGAACTGATGACTGAAGGGCATCTGGAGACAGTCGTACCATAGTCCATAGCTAGCGGCAAGCTCCCAGGTTTCTTAAGCATACAACCAAAGGGGATAGATACAACCTATGAAGATACAGGTAAGCTCCCACTTTTCTTGCCTACAAATTATTGATCAAGCTTTCGTGTTTCATAAATAATGTCCAAATTTTTTACGGCAAAGGTATCGCTTGTTATGAATATTATGTGTATTAATATAAGGGCCAAAAGATCATATATATAAGAGAGAGTACAAGAGGATATGCCATATAGAGACAAGGCATATACGGAATAAAATACAAACTCTGTAATCTAATACAATTCTATCTCTATCTCCTTAACATCGCCGACAGGGCACAAGAAGATGAGATGCTGAGAGGTGGTCACTCGTACATCTGGCTGTTGGCTCATGTCTTTCCCCAGAGCTCTGATAGATATGCCGTTTTGGATTGCTTATCTTTTTTCCACATTGGGAACTATTCAGTGAATTGGTTCAGGGTTGAACTTGAGAGCCTCCCTCCATATGAGTTCCTTGATATCTTCTTCAGTGAACGATGGCTGCTCGAAATCGACGCTGAAGGGTGCTGGGCAGACGGGTTCGTCGTTTATCTCATGAAGGGATGCCAAGTATGGATGGCACAGAGCCTCATCAACTGCAACGCCACAGAAAAAGAAGAAGGTTAGTATCTTTTCAAGAGAATGCTGCTCATGATATTTCTCGGAATCTTAGAATGGTATTTGCACGAATGGTTTAAATATTGCAAAGAAGTGTCATTTCAACTTATTGCAAAGAAGTGTCATTTCAACTTAGTTCAAACAATTTTGCATGTGAGTCTGCAACTAGAATTTCAGATGATGGTTCACACTGTAAAATTTGTCATTCTGCAATCTACCAAGATCATGCAAGGCTGCAAGATTACCAGTAATCCTTTTGCTCGGATCAAACACAAGCATCCTCTCAAGCAAATCCATGGCACCACTAGACATAGTAGGAAACCGTGAATGGAATTGTTGCTTGGGGTACTGAGGAAGCGACCTCACATATCTGCGGGCGTTATCGCTTCGAAGAAATCCAAGGCTCGAGTCATCAGGTGATCCTATTAGCTTTTGGATCAAGAATGAAGCAGAGTTATGAACAAAAATTGTCAAGATTCGTGAGATTACCTTTCAGTAGTAAAGGAGCACATGTAAGTTTGAGAAACCAAGAAAAAGCACATGCTTGGACCAAATGTTAGTCTGAATGAAGGCATATGTATGAATTCGTATGCTATTACTAAGAGACTATAATTTGAAGCTTCAACCTATGGAATGTCTCTTGGATATAGTTATAGAATATATTTGACACAACAATAAAATAGTACTACTAAAAATTATTGTTAAGACTCCTTTTCTTTTTTTTAAAAAAGGAACTTTATAAGATTCCTTTTTCCAACTCACCTGATTAGTAATGGAATCTGTGGGGCACCTACGCTAAAACTACAAACTGAAATAATCTAGTTTCAGTCTCTTCGGCAAAAAAGAAAACAGAAGATTGACTGAAGCGCGCGCCCGGGGTGGGACCAAATCTTTAAGTTGTGCAGTGACTATACCTCAGTTATTAACCTCAGCTGATGAACATAATCCTTCCCAGGAAACAAAGGCTCTCTTGTAACAATCTCACCAAGGATGCAGCCTACTGACCAAATATCAATAGCTGCAGTGTACTCTGAGCAGTTTAGCAGGAGTTCAGGGGCCCTGTACCATCGAGTCACAACATACTCCATCATGAAGTCAGTTTCAGTCGTGGTCCTTGCAAGTCCAAAGTCCCCAATCTTCAGATCACATTTGGCATTCAGCAGAAGATTACTCGGCCTGAGGTCTCTGTGCAAGACATTCGCCGAGTGCACGTACTTCAATCCTCGAAGCAGCTGATAGAGAAAATACTGCAACAGGAAAAATGTTTAGAAGTTAAACAAACCAGCTATGTAGCATTTGAATTGATATTGATGAGTGAAGAAAAGACCAATGTGGTGTGGAAACAGACAAGAACACGGTAGAATGTAGCAAGATGAACCGCACCATAAAATTTTGAAAGAAAAATCAACCGCACCTGACAATGATCATCTGTAAGTGGCTGGTTTGATCGTAGAAGGTGATGAAGATCAGTGTCCATCAACTCGTAAACAATGTAGACATCATTGAAGTTCTCCCTCCTTGTTGGGCGTATGATGTCCTTTATCGAGATAACCTGCAAGAAAGGGGTACATTTTGTCACAAGCCACCAGAAGTATAAGTCATTATATAATCTAATCATGTCTTTGTCACCAAAATTTAAAACATAACACATTTTTCCATGTCATAAGTGAAATTAATAGATTCAACAGAATATATGGAAACATAGGTGAAGAATTTCAAACTAATATCTTTTGCAAGAACCAGATATTTACATAGGAGGTCTAGCACATTAACATCTCCAGTGATTTCGTCACCCATATCAAATGAACAGCCTTGCCTTGAGAGAAAATCACCAGAATTTTTGGCAGATCCCCTCAGGACGGCTTACCTTTGCAATAAACTACAGAGTTAACCATGGTCAATAGAATGGCAAAGCAATTCACACGAGAGCTGTATCAAACAGGAACGGAGCACGCGAAAACCGCAGAGATCGTCACAAGATCGAGCCACATGAAGAGCAGAGATTTCTACTCACATTCTCATGATCCATGTGCCGAAGCAGCTTTATTTCTCGCAAAGTGCGCTTGGCATCGATCTGATTGTCGAATGCGTTGCCGATCTTCTTGATTGCAACCTCCTCGCGAGTCTGGGCATTGATAGCAGCGCTGGAGCATGCAGAATGACACAAAGAAATTATCACCAAAAACTTACGATCAGCTACGATTGCAGCCTTGCAACACCTAACCAACGCTAGATCATAAGGATAGCAGCCGAGCCATGACTCAATTAGGCCTATTGTACTTTCATGGCCCGTAACGATTAACGAGTAGTCCATTAGAGAGAGGCTCGTGGTTTTAGTACCACATGGGTAACCCAGACCACAGGCACGGCAGGGGAACGACTATGAAAGGAGGCGTTTCGCGTCGACGCAACTCATACCTTTCTCGGCCTTTTGGGCTAAGATCAAGTGTAGTATCTGTTCTTATCAACTTAATATCTGATACGTGGGTTATGCGTCCACTGTGATATTAAATTTTTTTTTGTGGGAGGGTCCACTAGGCGTCACTAGGCGTTGCACTATTGCCTAGGCCCGACGCACCCCAACCAAAACTTAATTAAGAGGTATGTGCAGTTTTCATACTTTTCTTAACAGTAATTTGCACAAATTTTAAAACACGATGGATGATGGATTGATACCATTTATCTCTTTATGTGTTTTGAGATTAATATTACTCTTATTAGAGAAAAAAAATATAGAAGCACTTCTCATGCTTGGTACATTTACAATGCAAAGCTCTGAATATCTATCAGAATTCAGAACTCAGAAGCATGCTTAGTACAAATTCAGTTGTTTTCTTTTACTGCTGTCCAAGGTGAAATACAAAGTAATTAAGCGAAGAATGCAGAGGTGATTAAGAAGCGGGGGAGGATTAGGACGAACTGACCAGATGATGCCGCACGCGCCGCGGCCGACAGGGCGGATGGGCGGGACGTACTTGGCGAAGACCTCGAAGAGGTTGCCGTAGACGTTGTACTGCACGTAGCGGCCGCCGTGCGTCGGCGTCCCCTTGATATGGGCCTCCCCGAGGCCATGGCCGCCGCCGCCACCTCCCCCTAGGCAGCCATGGCCGCCTCCCTCCATGCGCCTCGGCGATCGACCCACACGCCTCAAGCTAGGAATAACCAAGAAACGTGCGCCGCGGAGGAGGAGAGAGAAGAGAGGCGAGAAGAGAGAGGTGGGAGGAGGCTTCCCTTGATTGGCTCGATGGCGTTGGGTGGAGGAGGGAGGAGATAAGGCCGGCACGGCAGGGGAGAGCGTTGGGGGAAAGGGGAAAAGGAGGGAGCTTTTTTGGAGGGAAAATTGAAAGCCCGTGATCACCCGAGGAGTTGCTGTTGCTGCGCCGCGCGCGCGCGGGGATCCAGACCATTCCGGCCTCCTTTTCTCTCTCCTCTTCCTCTCCGTGCATGGGAGAGCCGGAGAGGAGGGTGGTCGCTGTCGTCCTCGTCTTCTTTTCCTTCCTTTCTTCTCGCTGGATTGGTGAGCATACGTACAACTCTGAGGAAACGAAGATAATCGGAGAAGAATGGCCAAGTTAATATGAAAATGCCCATATTTAAATAAAAAAATTAAAAGCTCTTCTCTTGGAACAAACTTTTTAGGGTAACGCTAGGAATCAGAGTTCGATCCGGGCGTCCGATTCCGGACACTCGGATACAACATTTTGGTACTATGTTTGTAACATTTTTTTGGTTATGTTTGTAACAAAAAAAATGAAGAACGGTGTAAGTACTCCCATTGGCAACATTTGTCGTTCATGTATGCATCATTTATCGGTCATATATGCAACAAAAAAGAAACAATGATGTGAGTAATCACATCGTACGCTCTAATGCAACATTCTTAGATAATGTGTACAACAAAAATTTGTGATACAAAAGTTGGTATTGCATCCACGAAATAAAAAATGTTACAAGAACAACACGAACAAAAAATATTGCAAATATGGACGAAAAATATTGCAAATATAGTAAAAAATGTTGCATCTGAGCGTCCAGAAATGGATGCCTGGATCGGACGCCCGATGCATTGCAATACCCTACTTTTTAACTCTGTTAGCCATCATTCAGTTGTTCTTACCTGTTTGTATAACCATCCATATTTTTTTATCATAGAATCCTAAAGACCTGAATATAGCCCTCCATTGAACCATATAACCTAATCGAGTCACCGCTAACACCCCTACCCCACACCTTCTTCCTGCCAGCTTATCAACCACCTCCCCACCACCAAGCTCTCCAATCGCCCATAAACCTAACTCAATCTCCTCATTCAAATTGCCACCAGCTTAGGCTCTGTTCTTTTTTGGTTATAGTTTATGATTTTTAGCTTTGTTTTTTGAAACGACAATGAACGGCGGAGATACCAACATAAATGGTGTATACAATTTTGGGCTCAAAAAATTATTTGGAGAATTTGTTTCAAGAAGTCATTCTTCTTATTTCAACTTTCAGATAAATAAAAGACAAAAAAAAGTCTTTCTACCAACTGCCCTCCTCTGATCATGCAGTTGACACCGTTATCACTTATCACTATCGTTGCTACACACCACACCTGGTGGTTATAGTGAACCTTGAACCTAATCGGAGCTAACTTCTCTGCGACGCCATGCACTCTCCAAGCCCAAAATACCAATGGTGAAGGGCCAAAACTGGTCAGACATGGACGCCTTGCCCGTGAAGTTTCGTTGGGTCGAAATGCATCGAGAGATGGTCCTCTGTGTATGCGTGTCAAATTCAACAGGTCCGGGGCAAGGATCGAGGTGGCGGCACTCAACTTCATCGCCGCGCTCGCCTCCTCCTCCTCTCCGGCCATCTCCATTTCTTGCAGTGGTGGTTCATCCAAGTGGCTAAGCCTAGAATCTTGGTCAATCATAGGTCCGCATCACTGGACATTTACCTTTTTTAGATATCCTCACAAAGGTTCCAGCATTCACAATTAGTAACTGCAATTTCTGTTAAGGTCATTATGTTAAGCACTTGATCTCTTGTTGTGAGTTGGAAAATTTTGGTAATAACCTGAACTTGTAGTTGTAGACTTCGTACCTGATCTTGGCACAAATGTGTCATGCATATGTGTACCATGGAGAAGTTAAGCAAAGTTTCAGTCTCATAATCATCAGGCGTTGCTGATAAAGGGAGATACAAGGAGCGGTGGCTCATCAAGTAGTCATGGGCGATGGCACAGCAGGGTAGCCAAAGTGGTTGAGGCAACAGAGGTGGCCAAGGAGATAATGCTTAGTAAGGCGATAGTGACAGATCCCGTGATAAGTCACATATCAAGTGCTTTGAATGTAGCGAATACGGGCACTACGCGTCACGGCACATAAAGTGCTTCAACTGTAACGAGTATGGGCATTATGTTTCGAATTGCCAAAGCAAAACGAAGAATGGGAAGGCAAACCACGCCCAAGACGAAGAAGAAAATGACGAATCAGCACTACTTTTCTCATCATATGTTGAAAAGGCGCCGGTCATGGTGATGCTAAACGAGGATAACGTAGTTCCAAAACTACGCATGAAGGAAGGCAACCACGATCACTCAGATCAGTAGTATTTGGATGATGAAGCAAGCAATCACATGATGGGAGATCGCTCCATGTTCCATGAGCTTGACGAGAAGGTTTAGGGAAAGGTCAAGTTTGACGTTGGCTCTATAGTAGAGATAAGAGACAAAAGGACGATGATGTTGCAATGCAAGAACGGAGATAATAAGTTGTTGATAAGGATTTACTATATACCAAGTCTGTGCAACAACATACTTAATCTCGGACAGATGACAGAAAAAGGGTGTAGAGTGGTGCTGCAGAATGAGTTCTTACGTGTCTATACGAAGAACAATGATTTGTTGATGAAGGTGAAAAGATCTCCAAACCGGTTGTACAAAATTTCTTTGAAAACTTGTAAGTAGGTTTGTTTAAAGAACGGCTTGGAAGAGTCAGGAAATGGCGGGACCTAAGGACGAGACTCACTAAGCGTAGATGGGGGCAGCCAAACAGGGAATGCAGAAGGCCAAGATGGCGGGACCAGGTGCACGCTCAGGGGGTGCACATGGAGAATAGCTTAGACGCTCAGGGAGTGCGCATGGAAAGCGGCTCAGGCGCACAAGGTGGCGGGCCTAAGGCTAGAGTAGGTGTGTGCGAAATTGAAGGTGACACGTATATAGCTGCGGACAGAGGACTTTGTGTGGGCGGTAGACTCTCAGGAGGAAAAAGTGTACGAGTTCCAAGAGGAAGACTTGGAGTACAGGTTGGTGTATTTTTCTGTGATTTTGGGGAGGCGTTGTCTGTAAGATTAATTTAATCTTTTATGGCCTATGTAATTTTATGAGATTAATTCTAAATATAAAAGATCTAGTATGATGGTTGCTAGATTTAAAGTATTAGAATTATTGGGTTTTAATCCCTCTTCTCTCCCTTTGCTAAATAAATGTTACAATTGTATACGTGTGTTAAAGATGCTTTAAGAGCCAGTGCATGCATACGTGAAGAAACGCTAGCAGTTGCATGATTGGTAGCATGGTTGCACACAAGAACACCGGCAAGCGGACGTATACGGTTATGTATACATTTGTTTCGTCAACCGATGGCGGCAATACGGCTTTTGCAACAAGCGTCCGAGAAGGCCATCTCTTCATGTGCTATAAAGTCATATCCACACGTATTGACGTAATGAAGGAAATTCTCTGTCCATCAAGAGAAAATTAACAAGAGAAAGGTAGAGAGAAGAAGAAAGACATCATGCAGATTTCAAACACAGAGCAAGGTCGGTTTGTGCATTTCTAAAGCGCTGCTTTGTTGAATCATATAAGTCTTTGCAAAGTTCCGCAAAATTAAAGTTTGTTCCAACAATTGGTATCGAGCAAGGTTATAGCAGTACTTATGATTCACATTATAGTTGGATTCTTTCTTTTGCTATTTATGATCTTTGAATATAATCTTTGTTGATTGGCGTGGGGTTGATGTACCCATTATTCGTACATATATGCGTGGTTTGTTTTTATACGTATGGTTTCATGACCCATTATCTGCATATGTGTACATGTGCGCTGATAATGAATGGTTCCATGACCCATTATATATATTTCAAGGGATCATATTTTATGGACACAAGAATTACTGTATTAATATCTTGGTGTTGCATGTATGGTTTGCATTAAAGAAATATTATTTGGATTTCTTTTCGAGTTTCTATTTAATTAGATCGCAAGTTGCATGCATGTCCAGTAATGGCATTTAATATTATGGTGGATATGCACATTGGTCTAATTATACTATAATATGGCCGGTTAAATATTTATTGAATGACAAAGCTTGTTTGTCACCAAACTGGCCTAGCTTATAATAGTTTAAATATTTAATTATGTATGTTTGTTTTAATACTGTTCAACGAACATACAATTAAACTTATTAATTATAAAGCTTGAAGGTCGCCCAAAGGTGGATCATTGCTTATAATTAATAACATGAAAGAGATTGATCAAACATTTTTGGTAACATGTATATCCAAAGATAGCATGTGTAAAGATCTGAGTATGTTTGAAAAATCTATTAAAGTTTATCTTTTGACAGTTTTAAAGTTTGTATTTAAAATTCATCCAAAGATGGTTTTAGGTGCATATCTAAAAGTTTTGTCTGGATCTATTTTGGTCAAAATATTTATTTTGAGTATGTTCTTTTCTGCAGCCACTATAAACCTGTATGCTCAAAGCAGCGGGCTTGTAAAGTTTAATGGACTGAATTATAATGATTGGTTCGAGCAAGTGCGTTTCCAATTGGGTGTTATGAATTTAGATTACGCATTGCTTATGGATAAACCAATCATTACTGAGGACAGCACAGATGATGATTTGTCTCTTTTAGAGACTTGGGAAAGGTCCAACAGATTGAGTTTAAATCTAATGCGTATGTTGATGGCTGAAAATGTTAAGCCATCAATGCCCAAAACGGAAGATGCAAAAGAGTTCATGTTGAAAATTAAGGAATACTCTCAATCGGACATCACAGACAAGTCCATTATGGGGAGTCTCATGAGTGAGTTGACGACTAAGAAATTTGATTGGTTGCAACCCATTCATGATCATGTGACAAACATGGCTAATCTTGCAGCAAAGTTGAAATCCATGGGCATGGACTTGAATGAATCTTTTTTGGTTCAATTCATTATGAACTCGCTACCTCCTAAATTTGGCCAGTTCCAGGTGAATTATAACTCCATTAAAGATAAATGGAACTTTCAAGAAGTAAATGCCATGTTAGTTCAAGAGGAAGGGAGATTAAAGAAATATAGAGAAAATTCTGTCCATCTCACGGTTCATGAGGGTGCTAGCGGCAGTCAGGGAAAAAGGGTAAAAAGAAGGATAAGACTCCTGGAGCTGTTAAGGAGGGTCAAATCCGTAAAGATATGAAATGTCATTTCTGCAAGAAATCTGGACACTTCAAGAAAGATTGCCCAAAACGAAAGGCTTGGTTTGAAAAGAAAGGTACATATTATGTTTCTGTATGCCTTGAATCAAACCTTATTGAAGTTCCCAATAATACCTGGTGGTTAGATACTGGTGCAACTACTCATGTGTCGCATATTTTACAGGGATTTCTTTCGATCCAACCCATAAGCGGAACTAAAAATTTCCTGTATATGGGAAATAGAATGAAGGCACAAATTGAAGGCATTGGGACATATCGCTTAATTCTAGATTCTGGATGCCATTTGGATCTTGAAAAGTGTCTTTATGTTCCCGAATGTGCTAGAAATTTAGTTTCTGTTGCTAAGTTGGATAATAAAGGTTTTAAGTTTAAGATTGGAAGTGGTGTATTTTCCTTGTATAAGTGTGAGTACTATTATGGTAGTGGTACTTTATCCAAGGATTGTATCGCTTTAATCTTAATAATGGATTTGTTGAATCTCTGTTTAATGTTGAATTTTATGTTGGCAATAAACGTAGTGCACATAGTGAATGTTCGCTTTCCTATGGCATCAAAGACTTGGTCACATATCCAAAGAAAGAATAATGAGGTTGATGAATAGTGAAATTTTACCTCAATTGGATTTTGTCGATCGAACATATGTGTAGAATGCATTAAAGGAAAGCAAACCTCGTGATATATCAAAGCATCCCGCCACAAGAAGTAATGCACCATTAGAGTTAATACACACCGATATCCGTGGTCCTTTGATGTTCCTTCCGGGAAATGAAAAGTATTTTATCACTTTCATTGATGATTACTCACGTTATTTCTATTTATACTTGTTACATGAAAAGTCTCAAGCAAAGTGGATTACTTAAAGATATTCATTGATGAGGTTGAAAGGCAACAAGATAAAAGGTTAAAGTTGTGAGATCTGATAGAGGTGGTGAATATTATGGTAAATATAATGAAAATGGACAATGTCCAGTCCATTTGCTAAGTTCCTTGAAAGTAAGGGTATTTGTGCACAGTGATACAATGCCCGAACACCTCAAAGAAATGGTGTAGCTGAAAGGAGAAATCGTACTCTTATGGATATGGTTAGGAGTATGATATGTAATGTAAATGTACCTATATCCTTGTGGATGTATGGATTAAAGATCGCTGCATATATTCTAAATAGGGTTCCTAGTAAGTCAGTTCCTAAGACTCCTTATGAAGCTGTGGGACAGGAGGAAACCTAGTTTAAGACATCTTCATGTTTGGGGTTGTCCAGAAGTAAGGATATATAATCCACATGAAAAGAAACTTGATGCAAAAACTATTAGCGGTTATTTCATCGGTTATCCCGAAAAATCTAAGGGATATAGATTTTATTGTCCTAACCATAGTACAAGAATAGTTGAGTTCGAAATGCTCGATTCATCGAGAATGGTCAAATCGATGGGAGTAATGAATCTCAAAGAACAGATTAATGAGATTCAACAGAACTTCTTCAACTAATATTTCTCCTCCGGATGTTGTGTTAAAGTTACCTAACAACACGGAAAGAGAAAATTTAGTTGGTGAAAAGTCGATGGATGATATACAAGCCATGAAGGAAAAAGATATACCACAAGAAATAGCACTAAGAAGGTCTGTAAGACAGAAAAGACCAGCTATTTTGGATGATTATGTGGTATACTCTTTAGAACATGAATGTGACTTAAGTATAGATGAAGATCCAGTCTCATTTACACAAGCCAAGAAAAGTAATAATTCAGAAAAATGGTTTAATGCTATGGAAGATGAGTTGAAATCAATGAATGACAACAAAGTCTGGGATTTGGTTGAGTTGCCTAAAGGATCAAAGCAAGTTGGTTGTAAATGGGTTTTTAAGACCAAACGCAACTCAAAAGGCAATGTTGAAAGGTACAAAGCCAGACTTGTTGCCAAAGGTTATACTCAGAAAGATGGCATTGATTATAAAGAGACTTTCTCTCCGGTTTCTAAGAAAGACTCTCTAAGAATTATTATGGCTTTAGTTGCACATTATGATTTAGAACTTCATCAAATGGATGTAAAGACCGCATTTCTGAATGGCGATCTTGAAGAGGAAGTTTATATGGATCAACCAGAAGGTTTTAAAGTTCAGGGAAAGGAAAATTTAGTGTGTAAATTAAAGAAGTCAATATATGGGCTTAAACAAGCATCCCGCCAATGGTATATTAAATTTAATAATACCATTACATCGTACGGATTTACAGAAAATACCGTTGATCGATGTATCTATCTTAAAGTCAGTGGGAGCAAGTTTATTATATTAGTCCTATATGTTGACGATATTCTGTTAGCCGCTAATGATAAATCATTGTTACATGATGTAAAGAAATTCCTCTCTACGAATTTCGAAATGAAAGATATGGGTGAGGCATCCTTTGTTATAGGAATAGAAATATTCCGTGATAGAAAACAAGGATTGTTAAGTTTGTCTCAGAAAGGATATATCAATAAAGTTTTGGAGAGGTTTAGAATGGATAAATGCTCCGCCGGCATAGTTCCAATTCAGAAAGGGGACAAGTTTAGCAATATGCAATGTCCGAAAAATGATTTGGAACGAAAAGAAATGGAATCTATTCCATATGCTTCGGTAGTTGGGAGTTTAATGTATGCTTCAACATGTACTCGACCAGATATTAGCTTTTTGTTGGTATTTGAGTCGATATCAAAGTAATCCTGAGATGGATCATTGGAAAGCTGCGAAGAAAGTTCTTCGGTATTTACAAGGCACCAAGGATTACATGCTCACTTACAGAAAATCAAACAATCTTGAAGTGATTGGTTACTCAGATTCAGACTATGCTGGATGTGTAGACTCAAGAAAATCTACATTTGGCTATATTTTTATGTTAGCTGGAGGAGCAGTCTCTTGGAAGAGTGGGAAGCAGTCAATTATTGCTACTTCTACTATGGAGGCTGAATTTGTGGCTTGTTTCGAAGCCACTATTCAAGCATTATGGTTACGGAATTTTATAACAGGTCTCCATATTGTTAACTCAATAGAGAGACCATTAAAAATTTATTGTGACAATTCCAGCCAGTATTCTTCTCAAAAATGACAAATACTCGAAAGGTGCAAAACACATGGAATTGAAGTATTTGTCGATTAAAGAAGAAGTACAAAAAGCAGAAGGTGTTTTTGAGCATATCAAGATCGATCTTATGATAGCGGATCCGTTAACTAAAGGTCTACCGCCAAGACATTTAATGGTCATGTCGAAAGTATGGGTTTAATTGAGAAGTCCTTGTTATCATAGTAATGTGTTTGTAAAGATTTGTACAAGTTTGTACAAATAACAATTGCTCATATTATTGTGACAAGTTTGAATTCAATAAAAGAATTGTTTTTGTCCTTTCTTTCACATTATGGAGTTTAGTGAAATATTTTAAATAAGGATTATGGTTTTCTTAATTACAGATATATATTGATTTAAGTTGTTTGTGATACATGGAAGGAATCTTGTCAATATAGACTTGAGACCGCCATGATCCTCTCAATTTAAATTAATGAAAAGGATGGCTTGATAAATTTATTGTATAGTGTGCACTTAAATTTATTAGTAAATTATCAAACCATTACATAGGCCAAGTGGGAGATTGTAAGATTAATTTAATCTTTTATGGCCTATGTAATTTTATGAGATTAATTCTAAATATAAAAGATCTAGTATGATGGTTGCTAGATTTAAAGTATTAGAATTATTGGGTTTTAATCCCTCTTCTCTCCCTTTGCTAAATAAATGTTACAATTGTATACGTGTGTTAAAGATGCTTTAAGAGCCGCATGCATGCATACGTGAAGAAACGCTTAGCGATTGCATGATTGGTAGCATGGTTGCACACAGCAACACCGCCGGCGGACGTATACGGTTATGTATAATGTTCGTCAACCAGTGGCCGGCAATACGGCTTTTTGCAACAAGCGTCCGAGAAGGCCATCTCTTCATGTGCTATAAAAGTCATATCCACACGTATTGACGTAACAGAAGGAAATTCTCTGTCCATCAAGAGAAAATTAACAAGAGAAAGGTAGAGAGAAGAAGAAAGACATCATGCAGATTTCAAACACAGAGCAAGGTCGGTTTGTGCATTTCTAAAGCGCTGTTTTGTTGAATCATATAAGTGCTGCAAAGTTCCGCAAAATTAAAGTTTATTCCAACATTGTCAACAGTGAAGATAAGATGCACAAGTACAAAAATTAGAGACGGTTTAATTCCGGCTAAGATGTACGTGGGAAAGCGAGCATGCTTGATCCAAGATAGAAGAGCGAGAGGCTCAGATAATAGCAAAACTCAGGTGGGCAGGCAAGGTAGGATGAGTTCAGTCCAGGTGCGAGGCGCGATAAGCGTCGGATTGTACGAGGCTCATGATAGAGCAAGTGCAGACGGTAGGGCAGTGATAGCCCAGGAAGAAACGGTGCATAGGAGTGCAAGTAAAAGGAAGAAGCAGAAGACAGAGAGAAGATCGATGTGATCAAGACGGAGAAACAAGATTAAGGGGGTAATTGTTAAAGTTAATTTTGTTTTAGTAGGCTTAGTTTATTTTTTGGAGAGTTTGTTTAGTATTTACAAAGTATACATATGGGAGTAGAGAAAGAAAATAGGAATCCAAGTAGGATTAGGAGTCCGAGTGCTAGGCTTGAAATTAGCCTTTATAAGACACAATAGTCATGTAATTGAGACAAGGAAAACGAGAGGAGAGGAAGAGAAATAAGAAGAAAAGAAGGAGCGGTTGGTGCTCCGAAAAAGTATATCATCGTGTGCAAGAGATGAAAGAGAATTAAAATTCCAACATAGAGGTTATTTTTTCTAGATTTGCTATAGCTGAAGGCTCTTGCAGTTGTTGTACCTGGTATTAAGTGGCATTGGTTGCTCATGATGGACTTTGCAACCTTCTTGTTAAATATTTACTTTTCCTTGAGAGCTTGACTACAACCATAGAAGATTCAGTCGGTATTGTTTTCTGATGGTTAGGGAAAAAATTGTTAGGTGAGTAAAACACATGTGAAGCCATGCAACAATTGCTAGAAATCAATAAGCACCTAGCCTTTTGCGTGTGGAACATTTCAAATGATCCTCAATGGATCAAACATTTCAGTAGTTCAATATTGATGCATTGTTCTTCTATGCTAGTGACCGCTACATTTTACTTCTAGTCTTATCTTGTCACAGACATTTTACACAGTTTCTTCTACTTCGATGGTTCAGACACTTCACTTTCTTCGACGTGTTCAAAACAAGATATTCGTGCAATGGTACATTGTGAAACATGGTGAAGTGTTTGCTGGAAGGGAGTTTTAGAAATATTGAATGTGATAAAAAAAACACGATGTCATATATGGGGTGAACACAAACATATATCACCGAAGTGTCTGGAAGCACAAAGAGTTCCCCTAAATTGAAGGCCCAAACACTTCACTGTAGCTTCTCAGACTAGTGTACTAGTATATACAAGAATAGGCAGATTTACGAAGAGTGTTTGAAAGGAGCTTCTAGAAACAAATGTGATCTACATGTAAGCAGAAAACTTTAATTTACAACACTATTTTGATCAACCTTATTAAAGTATAAATATACCTTGATCCATGTTGCAATAAACTTAATCTTCCTTGCAGTAAGCCTTTTTTTCTTGTCTCTTCCTTTACTTTACGGCGTTCTTTTGATGATCAAAGAACTAGCATTATATTATATATGTGTATATATGTACCATTTGGTTCTCTAACTTTCTAGGAATAGTCTCAACTAAAAGCCCCCCAAATGAACAGTTGAGCAATCCTTTTATAGCTAATGAACAGGCACCATTCGGCAACACAACATCACGTACTAGTACGAACAGACGCGCATGTGTGAACAGCCGCATGAGGCAGCCACTTCTTTTCTGTTTTGTACTGCAAACCTACATGCTGGGAGCATATGCATGCAAGAACTGCTGCTGCCTTTTGCTTGTATGTGTCAGCACATGCAATGCATTCGCATGCAATACAACGCTAATTGCTATCATTAACAAAAGCCATTAAGTTAATTGCATGTGCTTAGCAAATGCATGCAATGGTCTCTATTCACACATAAAATTTGTGCTATGCAAAGAGAGACAAGAGGGATTTAAAACCCAATAATTCTAATACTTTAAATCTAGCAACCATCATACTAGATCTTTTATAATTATAATTAATCCAATAAATTACATGGGGCACTTTTCCGTTATTAAAACTAACAATCTCCCACTTGACCCATGTAATAACTTGATGATTCACATATAAACTTTAAGTGCACACTATCCATGAAATTATCAAGTCATATCTTTAATTGAATTTAAATTGAAAGGATTATGGCGGTCTCAAATTTCTGGTTGATCCATATAAACTTCCTCTTCAAGATCGCCATTCAGAAATGTGGTCTTTACATCCATTTGATGAAGTTCTAAATCATAATGTGCAACTAAAGCCATAATAATTCTTAGAGAGTCTTTCTTAGAAACTGGAGAGAAAGTCTCTTTATAATCAATGCCATCTTTCTGAGTATGACCTTTGGCAACAAGTCTAGCTTTGTACCTTTCAACATTGCCTTTTGAGTTGTGTTTGGTCTTAAAGACCCATTTACAACCAACTTACTTTGATCCTTCAGGAACTCAACCAAATCCAGACTTTGTTGTCATTCATTGATTTTAACTCATCTTCCATAGCATTAAACCATTTTTTCTAAAGTATTACTTTTCTTGGCTTGTATAAATGAGACTGAATCTCCATCTATACTTAAGTCACATTCATGTTCTAAAGAGTATACCATATAATCATCCAAAATAGCTGGTCTTTTTTGTCTTACTGACCTTCTTAGTGCTTTTTTGTGGTATATCTTTTTCTTTCATGACTTATATATCATCCATTGACTTTTCACCAACTAAATTTTCTCTTTCCGTGTTGTTAGGCAACTTTAAAACAATATATGGAGGAGAAATGTTTGTTGAAGAAGTTTATGTTCGAATCTCATTAACTGTTCTTTGAGATTCATTACTCCCACTAATTTGACCATTCTCGATGAATCGAGCATTTCCAGACTCAACTATTCTTGTACTATAGTTAGGACAGTAAAATCTACATCCTTTAGATTTTTCAGGATAACCGATGAAATAACCGCTAATGGTTTTTGCATCAAGTTTCTTTTCATGTGGATTATATATCCTTACTTCTACTAGACAACCCCAAACATGAAGATGTCTTAAACTAGGTTTCCTTCTTGTCCACAGTTCATAAGGAGTCTTAGGAACTGACTTACTAGGAACCCTATTTAGAATATATGCAGCAGTCTTTAATCCATACATCCACAAGGATATAGGTGCATTTACATTACATATCATATTTCTAACCATATCCATGAGAGTACAATTTCTTCTTTTAGCTACACCATTTTGTTGAGGTGTTCCAGGCATTGTATACTGTGCATAAATACCTCTACTTTCAAGGAACTTAGCAAATGGACCCAGACATTGTCCATTTTCATTATATTTGCCATAATATTCACCACCTCTATCATATCTCACAATTTTAACCTTTTTATCTTGTTGTCTTTCAACCTTATCAATGAATACCTTTAGGTAATCCACTGCTTGAGACTTTTTATGTAATAAGTATAAATAGAAATAACGTGAGTAATCATCAATGGAAGTGATAAAATACTTTTCATTTCCCCAGGAAGGAACATCAAAAGGACCATAGATATCAATGTGTATTAACTCTAATGGTGCATTATTTCTTGTGGCAGGATGCTCTGATACCAAAATGTAAACGGAAAACTTTAATTTACAACACTATTTTAATCAACCTTATTAAAGCATAAATATACTTTAATCCATGTTGCAATAAACTTAATCTTCCTTGCAGTAAGCCTTTTTTCTTGTCTCTTCCTTTACTTTACAGCGTTCTTTTGATGATCAAAGAACTAGCACTCAATTATATATGTGTATATATGTGCCATTTGGTTCTCTGACTTTCTAGGAATAGCCTCAACTAATAGCCTCCCAAATGAACATTTGAGCAATCCTTTTATAGCTAATGAACATGCACCATTCGGCAACACAACATCGCGTACTAATACGAACAGACGCGCATGTGTGAACAACCGCATGAGGCAGCCACTTCTTTTCTGTTTTGTACTGCACAACTACATGCTGGGAGCATACGCATGCAAGAACTGCTGCTGCCTTTTACTTGTATGTGTTAGCACATGCAATAAATTCGTATGCAACACAACGCTAATTGCTGTTATTAACAAAAGCCATTAAATTAATTGCATGTGATTAGCAAATGCTTGCAATGGTCTCTATTCACACATAAAATTTGTGCTATGCAAAGAGAGACAAGGCGGATTTAAAACCCAATAATTCTAATACTTTAAATCTACAACCATCGTACTAGATCTTTTATAATTAGAATTAATCTAATAAATCACATGGGGCACCCTTTCGTTATTAAAACTAACACTACAATGCTTGTATTGCACGGGTAACCATTGTTAAGATGGTAATACCTTTCAAAATGCTTGTTGGCTCCAGTTCTCCCAAACACTTCATTGCAGCTCTTCAAACTCAAAAAAATACGCAGGCTCGCCAAACGGGAAATGTAATGACCTTACTGTTTGTGAGACCAACGGCAACACCTCCAGAATGCTTGTCAGCACCAAGAGTTCCCCCAAACACTTCACAGGGATTCATCGGAAACTCCATTCGGAGCAATGGGAAGCTTTTGTGTGAAGTGCTTGAAGGAACTCCCGGCGACACCAAGCGTGATTCTCCTTACTACGACTTCCGTTGATCTCTCGTCCGAGGAAATGCTGGGCGACATCTAGGGTTCCCCATGGCCGCTGAAATGTTTGGAGGGAACCCAAGGGGACAGCCAACCAAGAACTCAAAACACTAGACCTGTCACACTTACCTGGCCTTGGCTGACGAACACAGAGGTGGTGGCTAGCTGCTATTTATAACCTGGAGCAGCTCGCTCTCCATGATCTAGATGTTCTTCCTCTCTGTCTTTCAGGGCGCATGCTCCACACGGCAAGGAGGTTGCCGGACGCACCTGGCCGTGATTGCGGCAGAATTGGGGAGGGAGGCGAAGGGAATCGCAGGTGGTCGCATCGCCTGCGGTGTCGCGAGCTCCGTCGAATCGTAGAAAGTAGAATTCCGGCCTCGCATGGCTTAATTTGCTCGTGTTGTAGCCGCGCACATTCCTTTCATATCCGAACGCAGCGGCATCCGGATAGCTTTATTGTTCGCTAATACTCCATCCAGTTATGAAAACATATATATTGTTCGGACATCGAACGGTCTCCAAAACATTATTTTGACAACTAATTTCTATTATAATATATCTATACAACTTGATAACGTTATATTACTATTTAAAAAGCGATCAACATTTAAATTTCTGAAAGCTTAACTATATGTATTTTAGAACGATGTGTATTTATAATAAGGAGAGTGATCGGAAGAAGACGAGATGTACAGGACTCTTCCCACCATCAGCAAGTGGCTACCACCCTCAAACCACCAGCAGCAGTGATTCGCCACCACCCAAGAAATAGGGTGGCAAAAAGAAATATATGATTATGAACTTCAGGGGAAACAAACAAGTACACGATAATTATCGCATCCTGTAGAATATGCATATCCAGATTCTATCAAATCTGGGGAATTATACTTGTGACCAAGTTTTTCGATGACTGAAAACATGTCCAGGTTCAATGTATATATAGTAAGACAGTGATAAAGAGAACCGATAAAATATGCGGCATTGTAGCATTTTTTTTCAAATCTAGTCCTCTAACACATACATTTTCAATTTTGGTCTCCTCCAAAACCATAGAAACAGTGACGGTAACACGTGTTACTTGCCGAGCTCCCACATCGTGGCAGGTTGTGGGCACTATAATATCTTCCTCCAGCTCGGTAGGCGACGAACAAGCTTTGTAGGCGGTAGGCCCTACCAGCTTGCCACGTTGGCTGGCCTTGTCACCACCTAACATGCTTACCAAGCACAATAGCTAGTTGCAACGGTGGCACGCTCGGTAGGACGGCAACTAGCTGTAGAGGTGGCGAGCTTGCATCTACTGGCTATATTGCTATGAAGCACAATTATGTTGTACCCAATGACTAATTAATAGTTTGTTACTTTATTGAACGCTAGTTTGGACTCTAATGGAGGGTTAGGAACAGGCGGTGAAGATAGCCTCCGTGTAGTGCACTGGCTCGGCTGAGTGTGATGCTAAGATAATTAATCCCACGTTGCTGAGCTCTTGTGTTTTTTCTTCTTTGATAATGGTGGCGCCATAAAGTAGGTGTCACTGCTATGAAAAACAAGACTTAATTAAGTTTTTCTTGCTTGCATTGATTTGAAGCGCAATTATGTCGTGGGGTAGAGACTAATTAATTATTTGTTTATTAAACGCTATTTTGAACTCTAGCGGAGGGCGAGGAACAGGCGAGGAGGAAAGCCTGTACTTAGTGTACTGGCTCAACTGAATGTGATGCTAAGCTAATTAATCCCATGTTTCTGAGCTCTTGTGTTTTACAAATACAAACGTGTTGTCCTATCGAGGACACCACCGTTGCAGCCAAATGTTGTTCAACCAGTGCGGCAAGTGGCGCCGAGCTCACTCAGCGTGACAGGCTAGTGGGCCCCACCTCCTGCCGCACCAATTTGTCGTCTATTGAGCTGGAGGGAGATGCCAAGGTGACCCGCAACCTGCCGTGATATGGAAGTTTTGTGATCATGGAGAGGATTAAATTTGTAAAAACATATGTTTGAAGATCAGTTTAAAAAACACGCTATAATACCGAATATGCGAGCACTTTTGAAAAAGAGGAGAGGGTGCTGGAAGGACGGCAACGCCTAGAATATGGTTCCTAGCCACATCGATCGAGAAACAAAAGGAAGCTGAAGAAAGGTGTCCAGGTTCAATGTCACACAATGTTGGTCACCGTACATATACACTGCTAATCCACTACCTTTGACCACCCTATCAGCTCCAAAGCTGAGTTCGTCAAACTCCAAACTACAAGCATGCCATGTAAGTGGAGATTTAGAGAGAATTGCATTACAGGGGTGTAACCATGCATACTAAGTAGCATTAGAGAAGAAGTAGCATTTGTTAATTATAGCAACAAATTAAATGTTGGTTCTTGCAACTCCGTGTTTGGATATTCATATGCTATTTTGAAGTCGTTCGGTCGGGCTAAAATTTGGTGATTTATAGCTGAAATTGTACTGTATCTAGCTAAAATTATAATGTAGTTGATGTAGTTTATTTGGCGTAATTAATTTAAAAAATATAAAAATAGAAAAAACATGTTAGCCCATCACGTATAATGCAAACGAATACAGAAAACATAAGAACCGGTAAAAAAACTCAAAAAATACCGAAAATCCAAAAAGATGAAAATTATAAATAGTAAAAAATAAATCAAAAGCCAGAAGTTTAAGTCCAAATAAATAGGACCTTTAGCTCTCTAAAGTGCCTTAAGATTTGTGCAAATGATATTTTTTAAAACAGAGGAGACAAGAGGGATGCCTATTGTGTATATATATAAACAAAGGAGGCTAGAAAAGTACATGGTAGGACAATAAAGGGCAATGGGACGGTGGTTTGAATTTCGCAAGTTTGTATCAATCTTAAGGTACATTTGACGGTCGTGATAGTATATACGTGTCCATGTACACATGGAAGAACCATTCTTCTTTGTTTCTGATACATGTTTTTCGTTTTCTTTTTATCTTTTCTCTACAGCGGCCAGTCTTGTTGCAGCTTGGTTAGTTGCTAGTTACTGTAGTGATTGGCAACCGAATGTCGATGAGTAATTGAAGTGACTGGTTGCATTTTACTGTAGGGATCTGTTTAGCTCCCGTGTGTCAGAAACACTTGGGAGAGGCCTAAAAACACTCGGTATACGTGATCCCGAGTGTCAACACTCGGTAACACTCGCTAGGCGGCCTTAAAATTATACGGGATCAAGAAAGATCGGTGAATTATAGCTTTTAAAATTAATAAAAATAATTCCCGATACTTCACTGATACAACAGATCCAAAACCCCTCCTTGGAAGCCTAATAGTATTAGTAGCCCAATCCGTGTATCCTCTCCTCCCATTGCCGGCAACCGCCTGGACAATGCCTGGAGGCCGAGATGTGAGATCACCCAGGTCTAAGAAACACGATCGTACACAGCTCTGATACCATGTTTTAATGTTCCTTGGTCTCCGGCGTTCGCCAAGATGTGAGATCACCCAGGTCTGAGAAACGATTAGGAGAAAAGGGAAGAAAAAAAGAATAGCGAGGAATAACTCGGGTTTCATTCGTTCTTTTGTATCCATATACGTTCGGTATTTAACTCCGACTAACCTACGTTTACAGGTAGAAACTCAAGACACACCCACCCTTACCCCATCACGCCTTCTCCCTTCAAGGCTCACCGCTGTGTGGGCCAGATGCTCTTGTCCCAGGCTCTTCCGTCGTGACACGCCTGCCTGCTGACGCTGCACATGTGGGACCACGCAGCCCCGCGCGCCGTGAGCTCACGCCCCTGCCGGAGATCGTCCTCGTGCTCTGCGATCTGCTACTGCTCCTCGTGCCGCCGAGCCTGGTCCAGGCCGAGGGCATCGCCCTGGACGATCTGCTACTGCTCTCGGACGGCACATGGCTGAGGCGGCGCGGCGGCGGCAGTGAGTTCCGGTGCGTGTTCTATGGCCGCGGAGTTCGCATCGAGATAGGCGCTCGGCGGCCACCTGAGGTCGCACCGTCCATACCTCTGAAACGGTCGAGTTCTCGGGGAGCTCGATGACATGGAAGAGTCATGATCGTCGCCATGGCTGCATACGACTTTGCGACGGCGCTTAATCGGAATCTGTCCGGATCTCTAGTGTTCTTCTGGGCTTCTTGTATCAGTACTTAGCTTCTTGGAAAAGATTTTTTTTTCTGCAGATCTCGATTCGTGAGATCAGATGCTCGAGCTGATCTTATTGGACACATCGTGAGAAGACCATGATAAGTTGTTTTTGTGCTTTGCTGAATGAAGTGATGAATTTCTGTGATCGATTGTGGTTACTGCTGCGAATGCGCGGGAAGAATGACTGCCGATCGAGAATCCATGGCTCGGATTACAGTTTCGGTCTGAAATAACAAATGTCCCGCTTTTTTCGGCCATGTCATCTGGACCGTCGAACTGTGATCCGAAGGCCTGCACACGCCCCCAGTTTTGTGAGCAACTGCGGCCCAACTGAGCCCATTGAAATGTGCATTTCGTGTTGCCTTTTTATCTGCTATAGAATTACTATCTGACTTCGGTTTGATAGGACTAAAACATGGTTAGAGGAAGATTAGTTTTTCCAGTTAGATGTTAGAATTTGTGTGATTTGATCCAACATGGTTGTATCTGAGTTATCCAAAGAATCGGAGCTGCTCCATAGTGTCATCAGTAGGAAGTGAGATTGATCGGATTGCAAGGATCAAAGCAATGCTGCAAGCAAGGCACAATTTGCATTAGCAAAATATCTACCATTTCTCAAAACCAAGTGAAACAACATTGCGCCGAACTGGGGTTCCAAGACTTGAATCGAAGGATCCACAAGGTTAAGTATTATAGGCTTCTAGCGAAGTAGCCCCCAAAATTTAGAAAATCACATCAATCTCACATACTAGCAACACTAGAAAGAGGATTCCCCAAATCCACAAGAAAAAAATTCCTGTTTGCTTAAACAAATTCGAATAGACTAAAACATTGCGGTAATGTCTATCTTACAATCATTTAGCTCTTAGAGGCATTGTCCTTGGTCTATAGTCACATTGACTTCTGCCTTACTCTTATGCTGATCTGGAGATGGTCCTTTACCTTTACGGTCATAGTACTTGTTGGCCTTATGACCTTCCTTGCCACACACGTAACAAGTAAAGATCATCTTCTTCTTCATTGGCTAAGTCTTAGGTTTGTTCTAGAGATGATTCTTGATCTTCTTTCTATTGCTCTTAAAATTCTTGATCTCCACCTGGTGGGCTTGGACATGGGACTTCTCATCACTGTTAGCATTGGCACGCTCCTCCACATGAATCATGCCTGACAATTCATTAATCATCATGCGCTTTTTAACGTGTCTCCGAGCGGTCACAAAGTCTCATCATGAAGGCAGTAACTTCGCCAATATCATATTTACTTGAAAACTCTCTCTCACAAGACAGTCGTACTGATTTAGATCATGTACATGAAATTGAAGCTCATGGAGTTGCTCCATTACCGACCGTTCCTCTACCATCTTGTAATTCAAGTAATTGGCAGTGATGAAAGACTCAATCCCATTATCCCTTTCTGAATACTTTTCATTCAGCTTATCCCGCAACTTTTTGGCCTCCATGAAGTTGATATAGACACCAAAAAAACCGGTTCGATAAGATGGCTAACAATCTAGCCAATGTTGAGTGGTTCGTATCCGCCCAATAAGTTTTATCCTCACCTTCCAAAGGAAGTACTTGAGGATCCGAGATGACCCAAAATAATTTGAGGTCAACCAACCACAGCTTTGTCTTAACTTGCCAACGCTTAAAATTCGCGCCATCAAAGACTTCCGGTTTAACAAAATCAAAAGATGAAGCCATTTCAACAAATATTGGTTTTCTAGAATGTTAAAAATTAGGCAGTTTTAGCAATATTTCTATTTTAATTTCAATTATTGTATAGCAATATGAAAAGGATATGAAAGTACATGTATTATCTTTCGAAGCAGATACACAATTCAGAACATTAATATATTGCAATATATTCAATACAACAAACATGTGAGCATATAAATTCTAACATACAGGTTCAGCAATTACAGAGGCATCATGAATATATATTTTCGACAATATCTAAGAACAACAGTATGTAATACTGAGCAAGAAAGATGGCATAAGCAATTGACAGTGCTGCAAACTACACTCAACAGAGATAATCAAGTAGTATATGATCAAATGAGTCTAACATGTCACTGTGATATCAATTTGAGAAAAACATCCTCATTGAGCAATTCACAAGCCCACAATCCAACATGCAAATATCCTCCCAATGCTGGATCTAACTACAAATTTCAGAAATATCAACTAGCATGGCTAACAAATGCGCAATAGACAGTAAAGAAGTAAAGAGCAAGCTCACAGAGCAGTGACACTCCAAGCCACCGTGATGGCAAAAGGGGCTAGGCACGTGAGAGACGATGTTCTAGAAAACCAATCACCGACGAATACCAAAGAATCACCGGAGAGACAATCGGAGATACAAAATCCTACTTCCAATTCGGTGCTTACAAAATCAAGAAGCTGAAGCGCAAGTCGACGCTGCACACAGCCAACAAGGAGGCAAAATCACATGGCACAACACTCGGCTAAGACCAAGTCGAAGCACCAGGGAACACCATGCGCAAGCACATGGTTCAGAAAGCAAAACCAGTGGCAAGGAGCAAGAGCACCATATTCCGTCAACAGCACAAACAAAGCCCCCAAGCTCTTCCCCAAATCCCCAAAACCAAAGAGCCAACAACCGGTTGGATCTTGGTATTCTCTTCTCACTGAAACCCTCCAAAACTCCCATACAGATATGGGATCAAGAGGCAGACTCACGGGTGAGGATTTGGCGGTGCCCACGAACGAAGACGCCGAAACCGTCGCCGCTGTAAAGGGAGGAGGAGAGGAGATAAAAATGGGAGCGTCAGCCAAATCTGATCCATCCGAAAGAGCCGCCCCTCTTTATCCCTTCTCTTTTCCTCTCTTACACTTGGGCCCCACAGCCATTTTCTTTTCTTTTCCCTGAAAATGAGGAAAATTACAATATGGTCCAACATATGCTTTGCCAAGTGAGTGAGTGTGATGACCCGCACTATTACCACAGGGTAATAATGCTAGTCAACGGATTACTATTCGTTTTAGCCGATAAAACATCGCTCTAACGAATAGTAAGTCCATCAGAGTATTGCAGTAGAACAACAATTAACGATAGCATAATACATACATTCACATATAGCCACGCAGGGCTAAAGTTTAATACAACCTAACTGGTTCAGTTATTACAACGCCAACCAAAAGTTCAAACAGCCTTCTAATTACACCAAAAAGGCAAGAGTACATATACCATATCCTAAAAGTATATATATATACAATATACTGGTCTTACCTATACCTAAGTAGTGAAGTCCCGATTGTTTCTGCACCTCTAATCATCCCAGCCATCGTATGAGGGATAACCCCCATACGGCTCTACCTCAGAACCACCGCCCTCTCCTGGAGAGTAGGGCTCATCTGGACTAGCTTCGACTCCCTCCTCGGTCCCGATGAACTGGCCAT
Source organism: Melocanna baccifera (assembly GCA_036346265.1). NCBI lineage: Eukaryota > Viridiplantae > Streptophyta > Magnoliopsida > Poales > Poaceae > Melocanna > Melocanna baccifera. The sequence goes on from CM070698.1 coordinate 22,606,303, forward strand.
CCTCTAAGAATGGGGATTAATACAAGGGTGAGTACGGAGTACTCAGCAAGCTTTTTATATAACAAAATGCATTTTATACTTCTACCCCTTCTCCTGATCATTCATCCTCATATGCAATCCCAATGTTGTGCCCATAGAAAATATAAGGTTTTGAGTTGTAAAGATTTCGATTTCATTAATTTAAAAGCTACTAAACATTTGTATGAATAGCTAAAAACTTCCACAAGTTTCCGTAATCTCCTTTCCCGGAGACAGGCATGAATTCATGATTTAGATAGCACTGCGCAGGCTTGTACCACTTTACCCATCATCATTCTGATCCTAGTAGCTTGTGGAATCCCGCATTTCCTAAGATGCGGTGCTCAGATCAGAATACAGAACGTTGGTATCTATCTCAGTATATTATATCTCCACCCAGTTATTCGCAATCGGCAGTCTGTGCGAATTATTACTATCACCAGACTCACCAAAAGTGACATAACCGTTGGTTGGGTCGGTTTGCTCAACCCTACCCAACACTCCACTGCGCTAATATATGCGCACCCCCACCTCTGGCTTGCAACCAGTCCTGGGTTCTTGTGACTATGGATCCCCCACCCCCGGCTCTTTACCGGCCCTGGGTACATCCCCTAAATAATACTTACCCATGTGGAGAATATAATAACTTTGATAGTACTACTAACTCTGTTCGTCCGTAGATGAAATGTTGGTTGATACGATTTGATACGGTCCATTCATACAGACGAAGTTGGTAATTACTTAGATTATACTTTATGCAGAGGTCCCCAACCTGCCCTTTTGTTCCTGCCAAGGCAACCTCCGCCCACCCTATTATTAATCTGTACGGCTGACTGCTCCATCAGTCGCCGAATCTGCTTCCTTTCTTTCTTTTCTTCAACTTATTCTCGATTTAAATCATTGGTTATTTACATGCAGGGTGATATTAAGCTAATAGATAAAATATTTTATTTTACTGAAAACACTCTGCTCATATGCTCAAAGTAATGCTTGCCTGAGTTATATAAAGGATGCTGAATCCCCGTGCTACTCTGATATTCTTCCCCGGGTGGGTTTGGACCGTCTCCTGCAATAATGGTGTGCTACTACTTTACTTATAGCTTTGGCGAAGAATAATGAAGTAATACAATGTGGCAATAAGTCGTTAGGCCTCTAAGGTTAGGTTTAGTCCTTTGGCGGAATTTTGAAGCGTTGAAATTAGGTAATTAGCTATTCTTTTAACTCCCGATGAAGCTAATACCGATTTAATGCGTACAATTCAAAGATCGTAATTCGACATGGAGCAATAGCTAGATTAAACTTTCGAATGAGTTTATAGAAACTATCACTATTTCTATGCCATCAAAATGTTAGGTGCAGGTTCTTAAACAAAATTTCCCCCCTCTTTAATTTCTATCCTTCTTTCTTCAATTTTTCTCTCCCCCTTCTTTCTTTTCTTTTAGTCCGACCGGCCCATTCCTGCCCCGGCCCACTCCCCTTTTCTTTTCCCCCTTGCCCGATCCCCCTTCTCCTTTCTCTTGCGCCGCCGCCGCCTCCTCTACCTCCCTCTCACGCCGCTGCTCTTCCTCCCCTCTCTCTCTCTCTCCCCTACACGCCGTCGCCTCTCCCTCTCTCCATCTTCCTCTATCTTTTGCCACCGCTTCTCCCCTCCTTGCTCTAGCGCCGCCGCCTCATCTTGCCTCTTCCCCTTGCGCCGTCTCTCCCCCTTGCGCCGCCATCTGCGCCGCCTCTCCCCCTTGCGCCGCCTCTAGGGTGGTTCTCGAGCCGCCGGATCCGTGGCCCAAGGCCCGGATCTGGCCCTTCTAACCCATTTGCTCTTCCCCCTATGCCCTCCCTTGGTTACTAGTTGCTTTTGCTTGATTTCTTTTTGGGTTTTGGTGCTAGGGTGCAGTTTGGCCTGGAGGTGTGTCGCCGTGGTTAGGCATGGCGGAGCCCAAGGCCGCAGCATGCCGGGGGGATGCCTAGTGGCCTTCGGGGGCGTGTGCCTTGCCGTGGTTAGCATGCCGCCGCCGACTTCGCATTACGGTAATATTCCTCTTTTCGATCCCCCCCTTCCTACTGTCGGTTGGTGCTATCTGTGTGGATTCTAGTGTATGGTGATGATGCTATGCTACACGGTGGTTAACTGGCTAATTACGAGTTCTGCAAGTATTGCTACTGGAATTGTATGCTAGCGTTATTGGGTATTGTGGCCTACCTTTGCGGTTGGTTGACTGTTGTTTCGATGAGGTGATGGTGGATGCTGATGGTCCCTGATGTGTCAACGGTCCCTGGGATGGCCTCCTCTTTGCTTGCGGCTTGTGGTCCCTTCTGTTTGGCCCCTTCTTGCTTACTTCCGGTTGGATGATTCTTGGCTGGGTGGTGATGGCTAGGTTTGTGGCTGAAGCAAGGTTTCAGTTTGGGGATGGGAGACAGGAAGGTGACCTCTTCTTTTGCTCCTTTCGGCTGGTTGTGGTGCTGCTGTTTGTCGGCAGTAGCGGTGTTTTCTAGAGCTTGTGGTGTTGGCCTTTGAGCTGGCCGTGCTGCTCTGTGCTGTGTGGAGCTCTGTGGAGTTCTCTGGATGATGGTGTGCTGGCGGTTGGCTAAAGACGCGTGGGTTTCGACTGGTGCCGTGTTGGCTTGCTGGCTATGCTGGGAAGGCTCTATCTGGGCCATGCTGGTCTGAGGGCTTTTGGGCATGTGTTGGTTTGGTCTTCTGTTGCTACAGTGTTTGTGAGGTAAAACAGGTTTGTTTAACGCCGAGTGATGAACTCTATGGTTGTGAGAGGTGCCGACTGGCCCCCGGACGGTCAGGTATCTCCGTGAACGGAATGCCCCGCCCGAGATAACCTCGAGGGCTCTGACGGCAATCTCTTCTCTCTCTATTTGTTGATTTAACATTTGATCTTTTGTTCGGTCTCTTTTGGTATACTAACTACTTAGTGGTTCTCAATTGAGGTGTGTGTGTGATTGACGGTAACTCTGATGTATGAAATGCATAGCGTGTAATAGGATCTACCGTTATGGCAATGCAACCGTATGTGTACTATTTCTAATGTTTGCGTGAATGTATGAGATGATTCCTATATGTAACTTGTTTTTCCTCTGTTGTAATTTGTAAACTTTTAATAAAGATTGAGTTTGTTCAGTGTTTATACTACTTGTGCTATTGTGTGCAATGGTTACAACAAAATTTTAATTTCTACTGAATCTCTCAACTAACCCTTAATCCCGTTAACCACTTAACTAATTAATCCACATGATTAACACTAATTGAGTTTATTTAACTAGTTAATTAACGCGGGGCATTTCAGTGAGTCTGTTCTTTTTGGTTGCAGCTGATGGCTTTTGGCTGCGGCTGATGGCTTTTTGGCTGTTTGCGATAGAGATTACAGAAAGAGAGATACTCGCTTGCGATTTTTGATGGTATAGCTATTAGGTTTTTAACGTGTACTACTATTAACTTGTAGACTCCGTCTTAAAAAAATACTCTGTTTGAAAATTAGGTACTGTAGCAGAAGCTAAAAGTCAAAAACTGAAAAGAACATGGCCAGTGGACGGTCAGGTTCATTTTGTGGATCAATCTAAGTTTTTTTGACCCATTAGGTTTAGTTTAGGTTTTCAGTGGCAGCGAGTAGCTTCACTGCTCTTCTTATATATTTTAATATATATTTTATAAGTGTGGCATCTATTAAATTATTAGACCTTGGTGATAACCCTGTACATTTTTTCCATCTACGTTGAACTAATGGAAAAGTAGGAAATAAGCCACCCTTATTCTTTGTGTTTTAACAGAGAAAAGAGGGTAAAAGAGTTTTTTGTTGACGACATGATGGTTCAATCCATGTAAAATTCTTATTAAAGAGTTGTCATATTCTATTGTGTTTTGTTGTGTTTCATGAGGTTAATTAGTTGTTTGTTCCTTTTTCAGGGCGACGTGTTACTCGGAAGGTTTGAGGGTTTAGTGTTTAGTATTATGGGCCTGTTCTTTTTTGCTCCGAATTATAGCTGAAATTTTTGAATTTTAGCTGTTTGCAATAAAGATTACGGAGAAAGAGATACTCGCTTGCGATTTTAGATGGTACAGATGTTGGGCTTTTAACGTGTACTATAATTAACTTGTAGATTTCATCTTAAAAAAATATTCCGTTTGAAAGTTAGGTACCGTAGCAAAAGTCAAAAATCGTTTTGAGAAGTTGAAAAGAACAGACTCTATGTATTAGGTAGAGGTTATTACATCATTGGTTTCCTCAGCTACTTTTATCCATTCCCTTGTGTTTGCAAGAACTTGGGCTTTGAATAAAAGTTGGTAAAAACTTTTATTCTTTCCAGTTTTTAAAAGCTGATTTTGGCTTTTTATAATAACTAACTTTTTAAAAGAAGTGTTTTTTTAGGTCAGTATCTACAAATTAATTATAGTACACACGGTAGCGACTTCATTTATATCGATTAAAACCGTAAGTGAGTTTCTATTACTCCATACTCTCTCACACAAACAACTTAAAAGCCATAAACCACAGTCAAAAATCATAAACCGAAGCCAACAAAAAGCCCATCTTGCTAAGATGGTAAAGTCACCATCAAGCATAAAAGCGGGGTGTGCTAACGAGCGCAAAACCTTGATGCTCATGACAAGCTTTTGTCATGGGTTTCATTGTTAGTGTTTATTTGCGCGAAGTAGAAGATTACGCACGACACAATGTGTATAAGCTTTATTGCATTTGAAACACAGTAATCCCAATAGGATTGCATCCATCAGGCGAAAAATGTAATCTCCCTAAGGATAATCCTAATGCACCGCTAAAAATGGCTTAAAACCAGCTTCTATTTCTGACTTCTGCTTTTTTCACTATTCAGTAATTTTATCTTTTTCTGTTTTTTTTAGATTTTTGGGGCTTTTTTCCTTTTCTTTTTCCCCCGTATTTCTTTGCATTGTTCGTGATGGGCTAACATGTTTTTTCTATTTTTAATTTTTTTAAATTTAATTATGCTAAATAAGTCAACTCAGCTACAGTAAAAAAAAGCCAGTTATAGTAAAAAAAGTTATAAACCAACGTCAAACTGAGCGCTATTTAATATGCAGTGAGAAGGGTGCTCTAGCTCTTTCATTGTAGAAACAGGGGACAACAGGATGGACCTAACAACGACGAATCACTACCGAAAGGAAAACACTAATCACTATTTAGCGTTGTGTTAGATTTGTATGTTTGATTAATCACTACAATTCAACTTAGTAGCACATATAGATGCTAAAATCGCTCTGACTTTAACACGCCTACCTGACATTCACACTACAACATAAAAGTGATTTTTTGAGAGTGAAAAACTAGAGCAATCATATTCTCATCAAATCGTTATAATTCCAAGGAAGCCACATGTAGATTTTCCAAGATGGATAGAATCATATGAGTACTATCATTCCAATCATATGAGTGCTATCACTTTTAGCTTTATCAAAATTTATTGTAGATCTACCTCATCATACACGCTCTAAAACTTTATCTTGAAAAGAACAATCGTATGTTAATCTAGAGGGCATTGACAATATGCCCCATCTTTTGTTGCCACTTGATAACATGCCACAAAGTTTCCGATAATTGATTATTTGCCATCTTTCCTAGACCCCTTTGATCATTTGCCTTTTTGGGCAATTTTGCACCTATCTTTCTCCCCTCCTTCCTCTTCTTCTCTTCTTTCTTCCTGCTCTGGCCACAGTTGACCTGATGAACCCCCTCTTTCTCAATCACTCTCATCTCTCCTCTCCTTTGAGCAGCGTCACCGTCGTGGGACCTGCACCATCGCTAGCCTATGGGGTGCATCACCGCACGCACGAAGCCGTGCAGACAGAGGGCATGAAGCCACACTAGTCTATCCGCCACTGGGTCCGTTCGTGGCACCGGAGATGGCGTCGGCCTTCCTCCGTCCAGCCTCGTCTCTGGTTCATCCACCATTGCCGATCCATCTACAGCGATCCCGCCCTACACCGGCGCAGGATCCAAGTCCCCTCAATGCCGCCAAGCTGGATCCGCCTTCCCAAGCTCAGATCCGATGCCCCGACCTTGATTCGTCTCCCCCGAACCAGCATTCTACGGTCTTTGTCACCGAGGTTGGATGGCTGACACGTAGGAGGAGGTGGCTCACACAGGAGGTGCTCGCAAATGGCGGCGGCGGTGAAGAAGCTGCCGATGTCTTACGGCAGATATGAGAGGAGAAGGGAGAGAGAATGAAGAGGAGGGAGAGATGGAGAAGTTGGGCAAAATAGGTATTTTTGCTAAAAAGACAAATAATCAATTGGTTAGGGAAAGATAGAGCAAATAATCAATTGTTAGAACTTTATAATATATTTTTAAGTGGCAACGAAAGATGAAGCATACTGTGAATTCCCTCGTTAATCCAATGTTTCAATCTGTAGCGAAATCGATTCATAGAATAGTAAAAGGCTAACTGCAACTACGAGGACCAAAGTTGCAAAAACCAGAGGAACCTCTTTCTCATTTTTTTCTTTTCTTGCCCCTCTCGACCTCTCCTCTTCCCACCCACCGCTTCGAGATCCCCCCTTCCTCTCCCCTCTCTCCATTTCTTGATCCGGCAATGGCCGCCCCCGAACCAGCCCCGCTGGCGAGCTCCTCCGCATCGACCCCTCGAGCTCCGCTTCCCTGTACGCCCCCGCCCCGCGGACGGTTTATCTTTTTTTCACCCTTACAAAAAGATATCTTTTTTTCTCTATATCTGCCGGCGCGGATCGATTGGCTCGTGATTTTCTCTGGTGTTTTTTTGGTGGGCAGTTGAGTTGAAGAAGCAGATCTCGTGCTCGATGCAGCTGTCCAATCTCAGCGACGACTACATCGCCTTCAAGGTCCGTTCGTCCTTTCCAGAAACCCTTGCGTGTTTTTCCCCTTATGAATTGTATCGGAACACTAGAACCAGAGCAATACAAGGGTTGCTTTTATGTGTTGTACTGTTCGATGTGTTATAGCATGGTATCATAGGTGGCATTCCTAGAAATCTATTCTCTCATGAATCGATTCATTCGATTTGACCGGATAGTGATGGGAAAATGTGATCTTTTAGATAGCTCTGTGATGCGATGCCTTCAAACTGAATGTTTGGATGCATTTTGGGCAATTGGAATTTACTTTTATTGGTCAATTGTATAGCTTACACAGCTTAGAGCTGTTTCTCTTTTTCTCTGGTTGCATTTCATATGGTCTGTTGTACAAGTCTTGGTGGTATTTGATTTCATAAACTCTAGAGTTGAAGGTTTGAACCATGGGGGTTATATTGTTGGCATATGATACCAACTACTACCTCCTAATCATCATTTGGTTTATGGACTGCTAAATCTGTGTAAAAGTAAGGCCATTGGTGTGACTCATGGGACTGGTTTACTCTTGATTGCATTTATGTGATTAGGTTATTTCTGTTTTCTTTGCCATTTGATGGTTAGAGGTGAAACCTTCTGGTGTTTAACTGCTTAGAGATGTTTGTGATTGAGTGACTATAATCCAAGCTCGTAAGAAATATTGATTCAAGGAGGCTGTATTGCGTTTTTATATACTTCCTGTGCTCTTCATTGTTTCAGGTAAAAACTACGAGCCCAAAGAAGTATTCAGTGCGGCCCAACACAGGGGTTGTCTTGCCACGGTCTACCTGCGATGTTGTTGGTTTGTAATTCTTAGCTTTTCCCCTTGTGATTTTTTATATGGTCAACCCATCCTCTTTTTGGTGATTTTTGTGCATTTGTATTTTTTCAGTGACAATGCAGGCACAGCGGGAGGCCCCGCCTGACATGCAGTGCAAAGATAAGTTCCTAGTCCAGAGCGTCGTTGCACCATCTGGTGTAACTGTGAAGGATATCACAGGAGAAATGGTAATGTTTCTCTCTTAATATGTTTACTGAAGAATGAAATGAGCCATTACAATATGAGGATTGAGGCATTAATGGAGGGATTATTTTTGGAGCTGTAAATTTCCTTTTTTTCTGTAGTATTCTTTTTCTCAATTGACTTTGGAGGTGCACCTCTATTGAATTGAAATTTTTGGTTATTGAGTGTGGTGTTTGATGGCTCGACAGTTTACAAAGGAGTCCGGGAATAAGATTGAAGAGGTGAAATTGCGAGTCACCTATGTTGCTCCTCCACAGCCACCATCTCCAGTTCCCGAGGAATCCGAAGAAGGTTCCCCGTCTAGGGTTTCTGAATCAGAAAATGGAGATGGTCCTGCTGGGGGATTCACCAGAGTGAGTTACCATGATTGTTGAATTTATCCATATTTCATTTTCTCATTGAAAGGGAAATTTACTTGATTCTGAAATCATTGCAGGCACTGAGAGAACACATTGAGCCTCAAGAAAAATCTTCAGAGGTCAGTTATTATTCCCCTTATGATGTGACTTCATAACAAGTTCGCTGGTGATTTGGCTGAGCGATAAGTTTGTTATTGTCTACTATTATATTTGGTAGCTGGCATCTTGTATCCTAATACAGTGACATGCTATTTTATGCTGTTTCCTTTGGTTAGTGACTATTTTTCCCCTTATTTCTTGAATTATTGCTATTGGTATTGCAGGCTGGAGCATTGATTTCCATGTTGACCAAAGAAAAGAATTCTGCAATTCAACAGAACCATAAAATTAGACAGGAACTTGTGAGTGCAGTATCACATTTTGTCTTTCTAGCCTAATGTATTGTGGCCACATATTGGAAGTATTATAGCTTTTTAAAATATGGGACATATCTAGTGCAAACCACCACCTAGCTGCTACCATTTTAGGGTACCAAATTAATACAGGGAAAAAAACCCAAATAGTTCAGAGTCAATCCTCGAAGTGGTCTACCGTGATATAAAATTTAAAACCTAAATTTAATTGGCATTAAGAGAAACATAAAAAGAGAAATTTGCTGTGACAGTATCTTTTTCTTCTTTTGCCTATTATTTACAGACTACAGTTGTCAGAAATTTCTCCTTTTTTGTTTCTTTGTCGCTGATTGAGTTTAGGTTTTTTTAGAATATTCATCTTGGTTTGATGTCCAAACTAACAGAATTATTACAATAAATTAATAATATGGCACCATCATGAAGCCTCGAAAAGCACAAAAATGTTTTGCCTTCAACATTATGAAACACCTGTAGTAATAGATGTACCTGACTACCTGTTGATATTAAAATTGATGATCCAAACTGTCAACAAAATGAATAAAAAATAGGCCCAAGTAGATCACATGCTCACATATGCCAAGCTGGGACATGTGAGATATGGCAAGGCGGGCGTATGTGCACCATGAACTAAGGCTGTTGAGCCCAAGTTAGTCAGCACCCAACTGTTTTAAATTGTTTTTTCCCATGTTAAAGCAGGCAGTATGGTGTTTGCCATCTGCTAACCAAAAAGCTTTGAAAAGACAATGTTTGCTCTCTTTTACTAACCCATAGAGCAATCTACATAATCAACAGTTTTTGTACTGTTTGCTTTTGCTACCTGTTGGGATGAAGAATGTCCCAACTCGAATTTATACATTCTCAAGATCACTAATTCTTCTTCAATTTATGTATTTTAAATATTAGAGTGGTATCCAGTTTTCTTCGATGAACTTTAGTTTATGTGTTGGGATCTTTCTCTGTTATTAACTGTTTGTTTCTGCATTTCAACCTTAAACCAGATCTTATCTTTGATATTTTAAGTCTTCATTATATACAATTTCAGAAATTTGATATTTTAATTACTTGATCTACCAAGTAAAGCAGAAGAGTTTGCACCGAGAGCCATCCAAAGAACCACTGTGCCACTTCCACACCTCTGGAACCTCAAGAATGTCACTAGTACTTCTGGCAAACCACTTCTGCCCTCAATATAAGAAAACCATTCTAAATACTATACATCCTGAACTACCCGCACCTTGTTAGAAAAGGAAACTGAGCTAATGAAAAATACATGGAAGTATCGGAATAAACCTGAGCCCTGCCTAAGTAAGCTCTCCGTGGTGAGAAATAGCTTCGTTCGAGGAACATCCCATGAAGTCGTTTATTCTAGTGATCTTTTAGATTCTTGCATGCTATTATGAACAATTGTTTCAAGAACATGAGCATGACAAATTAAAGGATTAATGGTCTCCCTTCAAAGCTCAACCGTTGTGCGTAACCTCATGTGGTCAGGCTATGCTATTCTAAGGATCTAGGCTTATAAAAATACACAGACCACTAGACCAGTGTCAATAAACAAATCATTACTGGTGTACATTTTTGTTGAAATTTTATGATTCAGTGTTGTCGTTTGTTTCTGTTCATATGGCAGGATATGATGAGACAGGAAATCAGCAAGAGGCGTGGTGGAGGTTTCTCCTTTGTAATTGTCATAATTGTTGCTTTGATCGGGATCTTCCTGGGCTATACGATTAAGTCATAATTCTTTCAGTCCGTGTCCTTTGGCCATATTGAGGGGGGAGTGGACTCCATTCATGCAAGTTATGTTTGGGAACTTGACAAGACCATTCGAATCAAATGTCTTGAAGTTCTCCTTTCTGTTTTGTCAAATATAGGAGTGCGTGTGTCAGAAATGTTGAGCCAGTTTAAGCTTCTTTTGTTATAAATTTCATTGGGTGAGTTGTGCGCATTGCTGACGCTGTTTCGAAAATGCATTACTTGGTTTTGTTCACAGTTCGCCTTGTCGATGTGAAAGTGTCGGTCGTTGGAGTATATGTTTACATGTGTGCTGATCTTGCAAGGGTAAATCTGATGTGCCACAGTAATATGCTATTCCATTCTCTGGAAGAAAGAAGTTTCACGGTAATACGCTATCCCATTCTTTGGAAGAAAGAAGTGGTTTCTCTTATGTAGGAAGAAGTGTGATATGCCACACAGAAGGTCCGAACAATTTATTGTCTCCTTGCACTTGCTGTCATCCATGCAATTGAAGTAAAAAAACAGTCTGGCAACTTGTCTTGATGTGATGAAATACAGAGCTTACATGATGGTGCTTATGTTACAGTTCTTTACACGTGTGGTTAAACATGGTGTGTCCTTGATTCCATGTACAATAGGCATCAGGTCAATACCCAGAAAATCAAAAGGGTGGCTGCAGATTTTTTTTTCTCAATTCAAAGAACACCGATTGCACCTTATCAGTCCAGCAAATGAATGTCACGAAATTTCAAATTTTTGCACTTTGTTGGCCTAACAAACATCAAATTACTCCAAGTTGGGTGAATGCAACAACGTGATAAACTACAAATTATCTTCCAACAAAACTGATAACAGACGAAATATACGTACACCAGTTTCTCTTGAAACAAACACTTTCCTGAAACCTTAATTCAAAATTTCGTCAATCTTCTCAACGAAATGCATTTACATGTAAAAAAGGAGGCTGACATGACCAATAGATAGTAATCATCTTGTACAAAGGGATATTCCCTTGTATCTACCATAAACTAAACAACAAATCACATACAAGCTTAAATATCTAGTAATACAATCAACACAGGCACAACCTTATGACCCAACATATTTACAAGAAGCCTAAAAAGAACCTATTTGGGCCCAGAAACTGAGGTGTTTTCACCTCATCTTGTAAACCTAAAAAGAAATATGAACGCACACTTTTTCTACCTTCTGCTACTCTTCCTCGAGTTGCATGGAGCAAATCACTCGGCAACCACATCTCCCAGATCACCAGAGGCGATCAAGATGGTGGTGGGAAGCAGCTAAGTGCAACTTCATGCCAAGCATTCTCTGGAACTACAAAAATCGAATCCATAGCGCGTACCATTTCTTGAGGGCGACTAGATTGTACTTACAGTCTTACACTTCATCTGAGTATGTAACTTGCGCATTGGCAACATCCTTGCTCTCGTGGGAGGGCACCTTTCCCCTTATCTCAGTGCAGACAAGCTGTGTCAAGAGCAGCCCAGCAAGGAGAGCTGCTGCCATTAACATTGTGAACACGGCGCTCCAGCTCTTTGATGAGATGTATCCTGTCAGCAATGGCCCGATGGCAGCGCCAACAGACCCTGTCCCATCAATGATTGCTGTTACAGTTGCCAGTGCCCGGGAATTACCATTCAATGAGCTATGAGTGCCAAGGTCAGCTGACACTGCAGTTGTGATTAGGGCATAAGGGCCATTGACAAACATGCCAGTGATGAACATGAGGCAAATGTTCCACATTATCGACATGCTTCCGTATGTGCGGTACAAGAAGAGGGCAGGTATCGCACAATACATGAAGCTAGCAGCTGTGATTGCTCGTGCATTTAAACGATCCGAGATGTGACCGGCAAGGACTCCTCCCAACACACCTCCAACATCAAAGATTGTTGATAAGCTGCCAGCCATCGCATCGGAGAGGTACTCGCTGCCAATAGCTGAAATAAGCAAAGGCCTATTAGGAATGCATACTTGGAGGGCAGCTTCAGTTATAACAAAAACAAAGTATTCCATTGCTACTGAAGCATCAAAGGAAAACAATTCCATACAGATTTGAAGCATGATAAGAAGACTTACGTGTATGGCTGATGTAGAATGGTAGCCAATACAGGAAAGTGTATGCAACCAATTTGGAGAAGAAGAGGCAGAGAGCAAATGGTGCAACTCCAGGAATCATCCATGCCTCCAAGAAACCTACTGCCTTATGTTTCACTTCTTGGCCTGGTTCCAGAAGGGGCTCCTTCGTGGCATCCTTGTCAGAGTTAGTCTCCCCATCATCAATGTCTATCTCCATGACCTCAGGACTAACGGGCAAGAAGAAAAACACCATCAACCCAACAAAAGCCATGATAAGGCTTGGGATGGCAAATGACCAACCCCACCCAAACTTTAGCAGGAATGCAGCCAGCAGTGAACCGGATATGTTTCCGATAGAAGTATGTGCATTCCATACACCCATAATCAATCCCCTCTTGCTCTTCCCAAACCAGTTTCCAACAACTGCAACAACTGAAGGCCATCCGGTTGATTGAAATAAACCAGAAATCATCTGAATTACCAGGAAATAGTAGAAGTTGTGGATATTTAGCCAATATCCAGCACCAAAGAGGGCAGTGAATATGGCAGTCCCAAGCATGCCAATTGTTAGAAAGATCCTTAAATCCATGCGGTCACCAAGATGCCCAGCAAAGAACATCCCACAAGAATACACCGCAAGGAATGCGACATCTATCTCACCAAGCAATGCTGAACCATCAACGGTGTTAAACGGCAACCAACCAATGTTAAGAGTGTTTTGTGTGTGCAATCGTCCCCATGGGAAGAACCCCACCTTCGTTCGGGGATCGAGATCACCCTTAACAATGCTTGTTATCTTCCGAGTCATATGAAAGCAAGTGTACGCAAAGAATGTAAGGACCAAGACAAGCGTCTGGTAACTTCTTAGCGCATTGACACCTCCAGATAACCGAAGGCCGGGAGGTTTCCTACTCATCATCTCATGAGATTGAGCCATGAGACTTATAAAGCACACAGTGCAATCAGAGCAGAGACACAATTCTTGATACAACAATGATTACCACCTGAAAGCATCAAAGGAGGATGTAAGTAAGAGTGTAAGACAATGGGTAAATGGAGTACATTGATTGCATGTTGAGATAGACAATCAAAGTTATACATCTCTTAATCAGTAACATCAATAAGCAATCATGCTTTCAGGGGACTCAAAACCACTAATCCAAATGCAACCTTATACCATTTTAGTTACCACACAAATATTGGGAAAATTTATGCATCCAATGGCCCAAAGCATCTCAACATATTTTAGGGAGCAAATTGATCCATCTGTTTACTAGTCAAGTTCAATGATCACAAGTGCAAGACATCCAGTACACCAGTGGAAACAGAAATCTTTCTTGCTCGTGTTCCCTACAATAACCAAGATCATGCCATCCACGACCCTGATCATGCACAAAGTACTCTCTTTTTTTATCCCCAATACCAAAAAGCAATCAAATTTTGACCAGGTAAGTAAAAGCTCCTTTTACCCCTATTATTAGTGCAAAGGCATCCCTTAGCAGCCAATCAACTTAGACTTGACTCTTAAGTATCATACTGTTATTAACCGGGGCAGGTAAAAGGTTCCCAAGTGGATGCAGGTAAAAAGCCGATTTGACCTCAAATCTCCTTACAAAAAAATTCACAGGTTCCATCACAGGAACTAAACTATTCCATTCACAATCCAAAAAATAATATTGAAATGCCACATCCAAGGCTCTAAAGCAGCACGATCAGCGGAACAAGGCACCCGAGACAGCTCCCAAATCAGGAGAAGAAGAAAACATCTTTTCCCATGAGACCTTGACCAAATCCTCCCCAACTCCCTGCCCTGGTTCCAATCGAAACCTCCCATAAACCCATTATTTCGCCATGCCAAACAAGGAACCAAACGATCCCAAAGAACCAACAAAACAAGCTACGGATTGGCCTCCGAATCAGCAAGAACCAATCAACACGGAAAATTAACCAAGAAACGGGGTTCGGGGCAAGCACGGACCTCCGCGGAGGGCGCGAGAGACTCCTCGGCGCCGCGAGGCCCGCCGATCTGCGCCGGGCGAGCTGGATCGCGTGGGGTTTGATTGTGTTTTAGCGGGAATGTGCGCGCAATGGGGACGGGACGGGATGGGAGGGAGAAGAATGCGTTTCTTTGATGTTCTTGTGCTCGGCTTCTTGGGTGGTTCGAAGTCTTCGAGCGAGGAGGCTAGTTCGCATTTATTTAGACGCTACGTTAACTTTTCCGAGATATTTACGATTATGCCCTTGGACCATAATGCCCTTTGCTTTAGTAGCACTTTGTCTCCCAAGTAACAGGCACCACAAGCAGTGCCAGTTTTGCCAAATGGGATCAGGCAAATTTGGTAAAATCATACACAAACTAAGGAGATGAATTCAAAGGTTTTGTTTGAAGCATGCCTTGCATCAATCTATCGAATTCGAATGCCATGTGCACAATGGAAATAGCTAGATGTTTCGATTTTCTTTGTGTTTGTTGTAGTTCAAATGTGCACAAAAGATGGTTTCAGTTTTTTAGCGTACCTTTGACATTTGAGAATACATATTCATATGTTAAAAAAAATGTTTGAATTGTTTGCTTGGTACGGCTCAACTAATTCGTGGACGAGATGTGGGCATATGGCACACGTGCATGGAGTGTGTCTTTTTTTATTAAAACAGTGGATGCCATTGCTAAATTTTACAAAGAACAATTTCTGGTACGAATAATTATAAATTATCTAATAAACACATGCTCTAATTTTCCAAGAATATAGGGGTGCTCTTTAGTGGCTGTGGTTGATAGCTTTTGTCTGAAAATAAATAATAGTAACTATAATAAATGACTTTAAAAAGAAGAACGCGAGCGATAAGAAAAATGAGGATGTATATGTGCGCGAGATGGGAATGTGATGTTGCAAATCCAAAGGTATTTTGATAATTTTCTAAATTGAAGAAATGTTGGGCCCACCTGTCGGTGAGCCGAGCGAAGGGATGAGGAGGAGGTCTCCTACCCAAGTTACGCTTCTCTCGGTTAATCCAAAATGAGGGGAGGAGATGGGCACTGGTGACGCATTCGGCTTCGACCGTTGGCGGCGATCGCTCAGGTCTTCGTTTCACCTCCTCCTCTCGGCTATATAAGGAGGTCTCCTCCTTTGAGGGAAAACACACAGAGAAAAGCGTGAGCCCAATCCCTTCACTCCTCTCTTCTGATTTAGCTTTCGGTTTTTCCCTTGGATTCGATCTTTACGGTCGGTTCTTCGCTGGTGACCGTCGATCTCGGAGCTGTGACCGCTGGTGCTCGGCGAGGTGCACTGGGCTAGTGCTTCTCTATACTTGTGCGGTGTCCCCTTCACCTCGGCTTTGCTGGCTTAGATAGTTTCGATTGGCAAATGTGGACTTTGTATCTCCGACTATCTCACTCCTCACTCGCGGTGGCATAGAGGGACGCTAGGTTTTCCAGGACAACGCTTTGAGGCGTGCCTGCTCTGAGTTCTTTCTCGGTGATTTCGAGTATCACCGACTTTACGAGTAGTCTGATTGTCAACTCTTTGTAGTTCGTGATTTGTTTCATATATCAGTTATTTAGTTAATCGAATATTACAAAGAGGCTTTGTGGATTGAGTAGCTCTGTAATGAAAATAGTCTTAAACTGAAATTGAATCATAATTGTCTAAACAGTTGATTACTGAGATCCCCAAGTGTTAGAGTGAATTCCCAATTGTTCGAGTGCTGGTAGTCGAAAACGAGTATTCATAGTCGTAGTTGACCACTCTACAGATCGTGATCGTATTTGACCGCTCTTCTAAATGTGGTCGTATCGACTGATCGAGTGTCTGTGGTCGCACTCGTAGTTGGATCCGAGCACTCGTAATCGTAGTCGGATCCGAGCACTCGTGGTCGTAGTCGACTGAACGTGGTCGTAGTCAAAAGAATCGTAATCGTAATCGACTGGATCTTCTTTTGACATATTCAATTGATAAATAGTTTAAGACCTTAGTAGCGGGACAGCCAAGATCAAATCTTTTGTAACCATATATCTGAGAGCACTAAATAAAATTTAAATAAAACTTGAGCTTTATGCTAGATTTAATATTCTCATGTTAATGGTTATACTTATTAAGTTTATTTCGGCAGTAAAATTGTTACATGCAATGGATTTATGCTCTTTGATAAATGATATGGTAGAATTACATGTTCATATGCAATTTATGTCATTTATATATTACTGAAATTGTTACTTAATCATGCTCTATTATACAAGAATTAAATATAGACTTATTCCGCATCCTTTGCAACATGTGAAGAGTGGGACATATGTTGTGCTCGTGATCCTCTGCCTTATTTCCATAATAAAATAGGAGCAACAAGAGTGGAGAAGTTGCTCCGAGAAGCCGGCTTATTCTTTTTTGCTTCGGTTTATGATTTATGGTTATGATTTATAGTTTTGGAGTTGTTCGTGAGAGAGTATGGAGTAACAAAACTTGCGTGTGGTTTTGACCGATATAAATAAAGTCGCTACAATATGTATTTCAATCAACTTGTAAATCCCATCTTGAAAATATACTCTGTTTGAAAACTAATTACTTTAGAAAGATCGAAAAGCAGTTTTTAAAAACTGAAAAGAAGAGACCCTCATAGTTACTTTAGAAAGATAAAAAAATTAGCTTTTAAAAAACTGAAAAAAAAGAGACTCTCATACTAGCCTGTGGCCCATATACTACCCTATAAAAAAACATTCTAAGTATGGTTCGCTCACTTTGCCAAGCAAGCTATAGAGAAAAAGGATGTGCACCCGACAAAGGATCATCCCCCTACCTCATGCTACGCTTGTTTTTCTCCTTGGACCGGTCTAGGGACAAAGCGAAGTAGAAGAAACGGTATAAGAACGAAGCCTGATTTCGAGATGAGTCTTTAGGCCTTGAACCCCGTAAGCAAGGCAAACCCTCCGCGCGGCTTCGGATTAGCAAGGCAGAGCACCAATTATGTGAGCCAAGGGAGGGGGAGGGCAGTGCTGTGATAAGCGCGGGACATGGGGGGCAAATGGGGAACGCAAGAATACTATCCTATTTATGGCCAAATCCGCGTGGGGGCGTAGCTTCCCGAATATTCCATTCCCGCCATGGGAATTATACCTCGCGTGCCGTGTGGTGTGGGATATGCACCGTGCGCCGCGTCACACGTGTCCGTCCCCATGAGGCGGCCACACAGAAGGCCACACGGACTCGTCCTCAAACATCACGTCCAACCGTGTTGTCTCCCGTCACGCTCTTGGATCGCCTTTGCGCCTGGAGAATTGATTCCGAGACCCGCCAGCCTTCGCAGACTGACGACTATTAGGCATCTCCAATGGTGTGAGTCAATTATTTATTCGACGCATACATCGATAAATCCTATGTGGAGAAAGAGAGTATGCAAAAATCGAACCGGCTCTTCCTAAGCACTAGGCTATAACAGAAACGGCGATCTCTATAAACGACGTGTGCATGTAAGTATCAAATAGCTATCCTTATAGACAGTCCTTTGTATGCTAGCTATTTGGTTGATGATGTGGAAGTCTTCTAGTTAGTTGCTAGCTAGGACCATTGGAGATGCCCTTAGTGTTCGCCTCGCCAAACTCCATGGTTCCTCGAAGTTCGTAGGCCCCGCTCAACACGTGAGCCTTTTTTTTTTCACTGTGTATTGTTTTGTCTTTTCTGATTTTTATTTTTTCTGTATTTTTTGTATTATCTATAATGAGCTAATATATTTTTTATTTTAATTTTATTAAAATTTAATTATATAAAATAAGTCAACTCATTTACAGTAAAAAAATAAGCGATTCAGTTAAAAAAACCACAGTTCGTCATTCTAAACACCTCCATAGAGATTTTGCAGTCCCTGCTTATTTCGATGTCTTTGTTAGGTTTTCAGCTTCTAGCTACTAATTTTTGAATTTTATTTTTTTGTTTTTTAGGTTTTAGTATTCTTTTGCATTATCTGTAATAGGCTAATATATTTTTTCTATTTTTAAAATTTTAAATTTAATTATACCAATTTCTAGTTTCTTAATTTCTTTTTTCCTAGCTTTTTGAGCTTTTTTGCTTTTTACCCATATTCGTTTGCATTGATTTTTTTGTGATGGGCTAATCTATTTTTTTATTTTTAATTTTTCTTAAATTTTTAATTACATTTTGTTGGATGCATTACGCTTCCCCTTGATCAAGAAGTATCGGATTTTTTTCTCTAAATCCTGCGAGAACCCCTTTCTAAATAATAAATCCTGCGATAATTAAACAGCTTCGTGTATAAAATCTCCGTAGAATTCCAAACTCCTGAGAAAGGGGGAAAGGATGGTGTGAACTTACAGTAAAAGCCAAGGAAAATGGTGCCGAGTGGCTACCGCCTCCTAGGCTCCAGGCAGGGGAAGCTCTGCTGTACTGCTCTAGCCAACATCATGCAGCAAGCGGGTCAGGATCCGAAAGCGTATCGGGTATCACTGGCTCTTGCTACCCGATAAGAGGACGTCCAAGTAGACGGCGACGTGTCTCCGTCAGCCACGTCGGCAGCGGGTGGGGCCCACCTCGTCGCGTGGCGTTGCACGTGGGCCCCGCACCGAGCTGTTCTGGGGGGAGACGGCGAAACAAGCTGCGGCTAACCCGCCGCCGCCGCAGGGGATCTTCCCGGAATATACCGGACCGCCGCCACGCGTCGGTATATTCCCGGAATCGTTCGCGGAGGATGCGCTCGACTGTGAGAATCGCTCGCTAAACCACGGCATGCGCTCAACTATGAAAACCGCTCGCTAAACCACGGCAGCCTACTCCCAGACTTCTGTTGTATTATAGTTTTTGTTCAGGTTATTTATTTTATATGATAACTACTAATAATTTTTTAACATAACTAAATTTTAAAAACTAAAAAAAATAGATTAATCTATCACAAACAATACAAAGAAATACAAGAAAAATAGAAATTAAGAAATAGTAAACTAGAATAAAAAACTGAAGCTGAATCCAAAATAAGTGGTATGTTGCGTAAGTTAAAAGTATTATGCAAAGATCGAACTAGGTTTCTTTGTTTCTTGTTCTGCTCACTTTGTGTTTTCATATATATAACATCTATTCAGGATTACACTAGCAAAGAGACAAGTAAAGCCGTGTTCCTGAGAGCCGCGCACCTAGCTCCGCGATGATTACAGCGTTCTAGCCTCCCAGGTGCTGCACATGTCAAACACACAGAACGTTTCCTGCGCTCCGTGCTACCGGTGCTCTGCTCCTTGTGAAGGAAATCCAAAATAAAAAAAAGGAATAGATAAAGCTACTATTCACTGAAAATTGTCTTTTTTTGTTTTTAAATGTGTAGATCAAATTTATATTTGAAATTTTGTGGAATGATATATTACATCGTATCCTACCTATGCAATTTTTTTCAGAAATTTTGATGGCTATTTACACCGTTTTCCAAGGAGTGAAATCACCAATAGCACAAAACTTGTCGGGAGAACCGGATTTGTCCCCTAAAAGATAGGTTCAGTCTATGCAGTCAATATTTGTTGGAGCGATGGAAATCGCAACAAGGGATATTTGTATTAGCTTTTATTAATAATTTTTAATTAAAAATAAATAGTAATATCTAAAAAAGTTGTTTTTAGAAAAAGAGGGCGAGCGATAGAAAAAGTGAGAAAAAATACGTACGCGTGACGAAAGCGAGAGAAGTGAGATACGTGATAGTAGCGAGAGCAGTGGAGAAGCTATTTCGAAAGCCCAGATATTTTTATTAATTTTTAGCTTTTTAAAATAGAAGATAAGGAGAATTCAATACGAATATGGCGTAAAGTTTTCTCCGGACGACGGGTTGAAATATGGATATCCGTACAGAACAAGATTGTGAAGTGGAGATCGATTGTACGTGGATGCAGATCATGGCTCGGAGGTTGAGTGGCGTATTGAGTTGAAGCCGCAACATTTATAGAATCGATCGATTGTTTCTTGGCGTGGATGCTGGACGTACATGGCGTGTGTGTGAGCATGGATTCCTGGCTGTCGCTTCCAAGAAAGACGTGCAAGTTAAAAAAAAGCTACCTTGGCTGCCCAGAGCCAGCCAGACAGGCACCCCACGTACTAACGAGACAAAATGCAAGCGTCCACTCTACAGCCTAGAAAACGGGAAATTTGCTGCCGATCGATCCGGCAATCGTATTGGAGCTCGAAAGCGAAGTGTGATGCATGTACAATAGTTTGTGTTTTAGATTATCTCTAAGATTTTTATCATATTTAAACACATCACAAGAGATAAACATCTCTAATAGTATGTTCATTGGGTTGTCTCTAAAAAAGCATATAAGTTTTAAATTCTTACATGTATATATAAAATATGGTGATGAACACTAGATTGCATCTTTGTGGCTCTCTTTGTGCTCTTGACTTCTTTTTTTTTTTTTTTTTGAAGTCGGAACATATCTGCTTCTTCTTTTGGATCGGTACTCCAGAAATGTTGAAACTTCTTTCGTACCAAACACACACAGATACTACAACTATCGCTAATTCTTAGATTTTGGACGAACACGCAGCCCAAATATTCCAAGCCCTATAGTAAGCGGAAACAACAGTGCAGCAGAAGGTACCAACGTAGAAAGGCCGTAGCGCAAGTACTCACGAATGCACCAACACTAATAGACCGGTTAAATTCTCTCAACAGCCTTTGCAAGATAGCGTAGGTAATATGTCAGTAAAATAGTAAATCTTAGAATGCAGATCTATATATGGAGTGACAATTCCTCGCAACAAATCACGTGAAGTGCTGAGAGGAAAGCACCTTAAGGGGGTGTTCGGAATAGCGATAGCTTTTGATTTTTACTGAAATTTTACTGTAGCTGACTTTTTTTACTGTAGCTGAGTTAGTTTATTGTGTATAATTAAATTAAAAAAATATAAAGATAAAAACGGCACGTTAATCTAGAGCGGACGATGCAAAGGAATACGGGGGAAAAAATAAAACGAAAAAATAAAATTTTTTTACTGTAGCACTACAGTGCGCGCTACAGTGTTCCAGTCGTCGAACGCTGAACGCTAGCGATGACCGAAGCCACAATGAGCGCGGTCTAATACGTTCATCGTTCAACACAAAAAGCCACAGCTAGATTGTTTCTGAAAATCATTATCTCTGTCTTCTATGAGGGAGAACAATCTCTTTGAAATCTTGGGGAAGGTTCTTAAACATAGTTCAGGCGTAACATGTCGTTCCCTAGCCTAACTGGCAGCAACTGGAACATTTGCACCAACAGTAGGTTGCAGTGAGTACTATGGTTGGATTTTCCAAACCATATGGTCATACGATATACAGATAGAGTAAGGGGGTGTCGGAATGGCGATGGCTTTTGGTTTTTTAAAAAAACATCAGAGGTGGTGATTTTTTTTTATCAGAATGAGTGGCATGTTAGGCATAATTAAATTTAAAAAAATGTAAAAATAAAAACGACTCGCTAGTCTAGTGCGGACAATGCAAAGGAATATGAGAAAAAAAACGGAACACAAAAACCAAAAACAAAAAAATTTCACTACGTGACAAAAGTGCTACAGTAATTCCGTCGCTGCTACAGTGTTTTAATCGCTAAACAGTAAAAAAATCTCCGTTCTGATCGCTGCCTAAAAAACAAAGCGATGGGCTCCCTTTGGCCGCCGCTGGTTGTGGTACTGGGCAGCGGCGGAGCTAGAAATTTTGCAAAGCCTGGGTATGTACTTGGGTTCAGTCGTTCGGACCTGGCTGAAGTTGAGCTGAACTCATGCGACAGCAGGTCAGCAAAGGCTGCAAAGCCCAGGCAAGTGCTCGGGCTAGAGGGACGGTGGATTCGCCGCTGGTACCGAGAATTGAGGATATTGTGAAGCACCATAAGCAAAGTGAAAAATTTTCAGAAATTTGCTGGGGAAGGGGCAAATTCGATGAATCATGGAAGTAACTAAAGAAACCATCAGGCGGGTACGAATCCATTCCACTGCAAACAAATGACAAAAAAGCAAACACTGTGTTAGCTACAAAATCTAACACCACGGTATATAAGACATGCTTATAGTAAAAAAGCTACCCCATGGCAAACACCATGGTAAAAAAAATAGTAGATGGCTAACAGCATAGCCCCGTTATTTTAAGAATCAACACTCCTTGATCTGGGCATCAGATTCATTGCCAAAATAAATAATCACCACCGGAATAGAAAACCAATCAGATTAAGAGTTCTGAGCTCGAATATATGGACATTACAGTAATAACTTCAAACAAACCATATGGTGACATGATGGCTCCCATAGAAAAACTGTAGAAACATGTTCATTGAAAACTGTGGAAATTATAATTGTTATCCATTAATTTGAATACATATAAAATTTAATGAAGAAATATGTTATGAGAATCCTAGAGGGAATCCATTGACTTTGCATGCCACAAGATTTGCAGGTCGCAAGGTTAAATACGAATTCTTACGACCCATTAATTGTATCTATTATGTCTGACCAAAATTCAGAGTCTGGCCTGTACAAATGCGATCATCTTGTTTTTTAGAGAAAAGAATGCAATCATATTATAAGCTTCCAACTAATTCGATTCTTTATGTAGAACAACATGCAAGTTACATGCCATTTGTTCTTTACATGTATACGTCAATAGTTCTTGCCGGCGTGAGGTTCAAATGACAGGATATCGAAATTATGGAATGATATTAAATCAGGAAACAAGAGAGCCACCTCTTTCATGTCTCTGTACAGCCATTTTATACAACCTAATCGATGCCTTTGGAATGCATCCAATGCGGCAACACCAATCCCCCTCGGCTGTTAAGTGTGTGTCATGTGAGGTTGATGCCTACCAAATTGAAGAACACATAATCGATTATAAGTGGATGCAGATTATAGTTCGGAGGTTTTTGTGGCGTATTGAGTTGAAGCCACGGCCTGTTCTTTTCGACTTCTAAAAACGACATTTGACTTTTGCTACAGTCCCTAACTTTTAAATATAGTACTTTTTCAAGATAGGGTCTACAAGTTAATTGCAGTACACATTAAAAATCCAACATCTATACAATCCAAAATCGCAAACGATTATCTCTCTGTCTGTAATCTTTATTACAAACAATTAAAATTCAAAAATTTCAACCAAAAATCAGAACCAAAAGTCATATCAGATAGTCCCTATATATTAGCGATAGATTGTTTCTTGGCGTGGATGCTGGACGTACATGGCGTGTGTGAGCATGTCGCTTCCAAGAAAGACTTTGCAAGTTAAAAAAGCTACCTTGGCTGCCCAGAGCCAGCCAGAGAGGCACCCCACGTATTAACGAGACAAAATGCAAGCGTCCACTCTGCAGCCCAGTAAACAGGAAATTTGCGGCCGATCGATCCATGAAAGATGAAAACGGTTCCGTGCTGCACCGACGATCATATTGGAGGAGCTCGAAAGCGAAGTGTGATCATAAGTAATCAATTAAACCGGTATCGGCCGGTATATATGGGCCCTATTTTTTTTGTAGTTTCTAAAAGTTGTTTTTGATTTTTGTTACAGTAACTAACTTTTAAATGGAGTATTTTTTTAAGATGAAATCTACAAATTAATTATAATACACGTTAAAAAATCAATATCTGTATCATCAAAAATCGCAAACGAGTATCTCTCTTTCTATAATCTTTGTCGCAAACAGCTAAAAAATTATCAGTCGCAGCTAAAAATTATCAGCTACAGTGAAAAAAAGAACAGGCTCATGGTGTGTCGTCTCGAGAAGCTACAGAATCCAAGCGATATCCAAACGAATACATCTTGCTTTCCAACTGCAGTGCGATCCTGAATTTACTAATAGTAATGTACTTGTCGCCATGGTCATTAGTTCATTGTATACCCTCCGATCGTAAATACGTATCATTTTAGGAAACTTGTAGTTAAATTTTTAATAATTTAGCTATGATATCCTTTTAAATATTTCGATTATATATATGAAAATCAGGTGTATATGTTTGTCTCGAAAACTACTTTTATCATATTATAGTTTTATTAGGTTTTATAAATATATTATAACATAAATTAGTGGTTAAAACTATGTTTTAGGACTCATATCACGTCTAAAATGATAGTTATTTATGATTGGAGGGAACACATGTGTACATCGATGGACTGCAGAAACGCTATCTTTTTCGGCTTTGGGTCGTCTCGTCGCGTCCGGGCCAGGTGGTTCTGCGAGTGGCTGCAGCTCTCCCGCTTCGTTGGTTGGGTCGCCATCCGTCACAAAGAAAACGAGAGCACATACGCCTACGCGCCACTGTTACCAGCCATGTATTTGTTGAGATGTACTATAGCTACAGCTCTCACAACGCCCGGCCGGCGCACGAGAGGACAAGGTATAACCAGCGATCGAGCAGCTAGCTAGCTGCCTTATCTGAAAAAATTGCACTTTTATGGGCCCATGAGAGGTTCGACATCTCCATCTACCGTACCGCGCTAGCTAAGAGCATACATAATGATATAGATAACTGTTGTCTATAATATATTTCATATCATCTATAGATAGCATACATAACGGAACCTATAGACGAAAGGTGGCTGGCTGGCTGCTACTCGATACTTCGATAGTCGGTACTGAGAGCATCTATTATAGCGTAGACAGTGATAATATGTAATACACTCCTATGTTATCTATATGTAAGATTAAAAATAACATATATAATATGTTATCTATATAGTTGTATGTAATAGTCTTACACAATTAATACGTTATTTATATAGTTGTCTATACAATGGTATAGACAATTAAAAATCATCTATAAGACTGTCTATTAAATAGTGACATCATTTTTCTTTCTCCTCCACATCATCTAAAATCTTATGTGATATATGTTTACAGACAGCTGATATGTACCATTATATATGCCCTGAGAAAAGGATGAAGGGAGTGGGCGGCGTACGTTGGCTGGCTAGAGAAAAAAAAGAAGGAAAAAAGCGATTTATGAAGGTGATGTGAATGTGATGCTGCTCAAAGTGCTTTTAGGGTAGGGGTCCGTTGTTTCTACTGCTTTGTGCATACGTGTGCCCTACGGGTGGATATTTTTATACTGAAACCAAAAACGAAAACTATGGTTTATTCGGTGTATGGTATTCGGTGCGGTTTATATTTTCATGCTATTCGATTTTTGGTTTTCCGTACGGTTTTTAAGTCACAAAACCGAATTAACCGAAATATTATCTTTCCCTTATATGAATTTGTAGTAAACAAATGCTATTCTTATTTAATTTTGTAGGTATTTTTAACATCTCAAAAGGAAGAACATTAGCAGCTTTTATAGATATCATTTGCTCAAAAATTAATCCGATATGATAACACTAAACTAAAGAATATCATTATACGTTAAAACGTTATATATATTTCGGTTAACCGAAAAACCAAACTAACCGAACCAAAACAAATCAGTTAATTAGGTTTGATTTTTTTATTTTAGTTTATATAATTTGATTGTCAACTTTTAAAAACCAAAACATTTTTTATCAAATAAATCGAATCGCATAGACCAATATCCGCTGTGGCCCAATCGTCAACTACCGGCCGCGCGCGGCCGTCCGCTGGGAAAGGAGAATATTTTGCTTCTCCACTGGCGACCACAAAACCAAAGGTGCTCTGCTCTGCAAACAGAAAGCAGACGTCCCGTTGGATGATTGGACGGACGGTCCGTGTTATTCTGTCGTCACGACGTCGCTCCTTTCCTTTCCGTTTTTTTTCCCCTTTTGGGAGGAGCGTGAAAGCCAAGTGTGATCGTAGCAGCAGTCAATCAAGTACCCCGCGCGATATGATTGGCCATTTCCAGAAGCTACGCGTCTGTCCGTATTACCTTTTATTTCTATATCCTATTTAGAAAAACAAAAATTAATATAAATATTCAGTTTTTCTCATCTCGTTCCGGGGATAAAATAGGAGAATCACGGATACATCATCCACCATACTTCTATCATACGCACATATCTTTCACTTACTTTTTACACTGCTCATCCTCTTTCAGCAAAAAGTCCATAGAATGTCGACATGTCCAAATGCGTCCAGCTAGCTGACATGGGCGAAACCACCGTCGGGCGACCTTGGCAGCTACTCCGGCTCGCTGGCGAGCCGTCCGGGAACCCTGTTGAGCTCTCCCACCGTCACAAGGAATCTTGCTCGGCCTGCGCGCCATTAGTTGGGCCATGGCATGGCCTCCCCGTGAGCAACCAGGCCGTCCCGTAATTACTCTTTGACACGGGCCGGAAAGCCACGGCCCGTGCCCCGTAATTCCTAGGACTTGCTGGCTGCGCCGCCGCTAGCCGGCGTTGATTTCCAACATCGTTGAAGGGCGATACTATAAATCAAATGAGACTGGCTGATACTGCATGCGTCGTAGAGAGATCGAAGCATCATGCATACCGTATTCGTTTCTCGTATACGCTAGCTGGTAGCGTGTGGTGTGTGTGGATCGACGAGGATGGTAGCAGCCGGCCCGGCCCGGCCCGATCAGGACGTGGCGACCGAGCGGCGCACGCCAGCCGAGCTCAAAACCGCCGTCTTTTTCGGTCGAAGGAGTCAAGAGAGCAGATGCGGCGCGAGGGCGGCTCAGCCCGTGTGGGCCGGTGGTTTTCCGTGGAGGCCACGCTCTCCCGTGTGGGCCGGTTAATTCTGGGTCGCCATCTGCCACAAAGCAAAGGCACAGACGCACCGCGTACGTACTAGCCGTGTATTTGCTAGCGGTGGCTGTAAATTTTAATTTCCCAAGAATTCCAGCACAACAACATCAAACAAGAGCATCATCATTGGCTCTGTAACCATTAAAAAAGCCGAGCAAGGCTCTTGCAAAAATGCACCAAGAGGCAATCTAAATTACGCAACGGCCAAACCAAATCACCATTTGAAAATTCTAACGTTTACCATAAAAAATCGATCACAGGTTTGCTGCATGACATAATAAACAACTCAAAAAGAATACGACTATTATACCTTTGGTTGAAAAGGGTATCTCATTCCATATATTGTTCAAACAATGTAATATAATAACTCTAAAGTTAAAAATAATCGAGTAGTGCTTTACCTTAATGTGAACAAGAGCAGTTTCTTCTTTGAATTTACCTCACAACTCCTACAGCAACCTTTCCATAATATTCAGTCAACGTGTCTGTATGAGCAGAAAGCTGAATTAGATGTTCACCAAATCAAAAAACAAATTACCAGATGACTCCTAAGATGGTAAGCACAAAGAAATTACTACTCAAGTCACACCTTTAGCTTGAGGAATGTATTGACCTTTTAGGTCAAATACTTACTTTCTTATTCTTCTAAAAATCTAATGTTTTTTTAGGCGTGTATAGACTGCTGATGCAAACCTTTTTTTAAAAAAATATTTTTGTTGGCTCTTGTGAATTGGAGATGAGAAATATATGCACAATTATACCTTGATTTGATGATAGATATTTAAGGTCCTAAAGAAAAGAGTGATGTAACAGCTAAGCATCTAGCTTTTTTTTAAAGGCATGTATGTAACAGCTAAGCACCTAACCTGCCTATCCTTCCTGATTTAATCTAAAAAAAATATGAATTAGCGTTTGCTCGTGGATAAAACAATGGAATGTAACACTTGAAACCAAAATATGTCCAACAACACAAAACCTGATCAAGCATTTCTATGTCCAATATCCTAAAACTTTGTGTTGTTGGATCTAAATTAGTATAATAAACTCAACTAAATTGACTACAATCCTTTTCATTTTCTAATAATGCACTTACATTCTAAGATATTGAAACATACCCCTCCATCATTTTGTACATATTACTGATCAGTATAAAGTGCATTACATTTATGGGGCGAGATAGTAAAAGAAACTTACCTAAATGAACCACAATCCTTTCATTTGGAGGAGAAGATATGAAAAGCTTGATGGCACATGAGGCCACATAGGCTGGGGAGTATAACAGGGAGAATGCATTAACTTACATGTTAACTAGAACCACTGATATGCAGAAAATAGATGCCTGTTGGACTTATCGCTGATTCTCAAGATTTTTTAGTCTGCATAAAAAAAATGTAAGTAGTGACCAAGCAAACAAATTGAAGAGACATCAAATAGAAATATAACAAAATAGCTTTATGGCAACACAGAAAAGCAGCCAACACACTTTTCGTAGCAAAAATGCAGAATATCTTCAAATGCAACTGATCAATTGTTCCTTTATATTAATAGAGATACTCTTTTTTTTCATAGATGCTATGTACTCCCTTTTATAAACGATGTACTCCCGTTGCAAACGACTGCCCCTTTAAGCAAATGCTTTGCACTTCCTTCACAAACAATATACTCCCATTTCTGATTTGTTTTTTTTTTTGAGAGGCCATTTCTAATTTTCTAAAAGATAATAGAGCTGTGTATATATATACACACACACACATGCATACTACATACTCTCTTCTGACGTGTTCGCACCGTGGCGGAGAATTCGGAGTTCCATTAATATCTCGTTTTTCTGATTACATTAACTGTACTGGGAGAGGATGAACGGTACGTACTATAGGAGTAACTGTACCTGGAGTAGGAAAAAGTTGCTCTATCAAGTAAGCAAGCGTGCCATCATCAACGATCATCAGAGATTGAAAAATTAAAAATAAAACAAGAACCAACACATAAGCTAAGTACAGATGTACCAAAGAACGTTTGTATTGATTTTTGCTAATATCTTTTGACCGTAGGTTATGACTTTTAGTTGAAAGTAAATAGTAATAACTAAAAGAGGTGAAAAAATGAGTGAGATGTGTGTACTGAAAGGAACGAAAGGAGAGGGTGCACGATGCTGTTGATGCACCCATAACCCCTGCTCTATCTCTAAAGCGAAATGGTAGCAAGAGAAGTGGAGAAATCATTTCTAGAAGTCATATATTTATATCAACTTTTAATTTTTTTAAATAAAAATTAGAAATAGATACCAATACGAATAAGCCCTAATTACTTACCTCCATCGTCGTGCTTCGCTTCGCTATTTTTTTTAATTATCTTATTGACGAGATAGGTTGGACTGCACTAGGTCGAGACGATCTCGTTGGTTTAATTATCTGGGGACGATGCTGCAACAATGGGGATTAATATCCCCTCTAAAAACCGATGGGGATTAATACTCCACGAGCGATAGTGCGATGCATATATGGCAATTTTCCATTTTCACACAAGTTTTCTTGGAACATGTATAATGATATATGTTAGTTATCTATAAATCTATGCTAAGTAAGATTTCAAGTGATGTGGTTGAGTACGAAAGATATTGTGTACTATTTAACAGACTATCTTGTAAATATTATTATACACAGATAACTCTTTAATTGTATAAAGTCGTTACAACCAACTACATAGGTAATTCATTGTATGGGTTATCTTTAATTCTCTCTATAGATAATATAAAGATATATTATAGGCAACCACTAACTATACTATTATATATGCACTTAGGCGAATATGTATATTCCCGTACAGGTTTCGTTTTCTATTGTGAGAGAAATATTTGCATACAAGTAATAAATAGGGGATAAATATATCAAAGAGGGGCTCCACTTGAGCGGCCCAATTAGGAAGTACGAATTCAACCACGGGCCCACTTCGATAAGGCCCATTAGTTCACCCGAAATCAGGTGGACTGATCACCCAATTAATTTAGTGGAAGCAAATAGACGTGGTGGTGATTTCGCAAGTGACAGTGTCACACATATATATATATACACTAGTAAAGTATCCGTGCGTTGCAACAGAAAACCAAATAAAAGCGATGCATAAATCTAATGTTTACCCGTGTACGCACAATTCAATCCAGCATACATCTACAGACCAAAAACAAGAATATAAGCTTGATTACCTCGTCAATGACATTGTTTACTGATGTCTGAACAATTACGCCTGTCGATGCTGCAACACGTTGTAAATCCTCTTCATTACCCAACCAAACACGTAAAATGTCCCGATCGCAAAATATCGCATAAAAGAAGATTCATAGAGCCGGGATACATTACTACGCAAAAAGCAAACTGGAAAACAGAATGACAATGCATACCTGTGTTGCAAGATCACCAATTGCCAACCGAGAAAGGACTATTTTTGCCCCACTTTTTACACATTTATCCAACTTGTCATAAATAATATTCCATTCAGCTTCAACAATTGACTGGTATTGCAGAGGGTCCGACAATATAGAGAAATGAGAGTACCGTGAGAAAAGGGAAATAATGGAGAGTGCATAGAAACATGAGTACATATCAAGGTGACATCAGAATAAAGGCTCGAATTGGGTTAAAATACCGATCTCTGCATTTTCTTTCTCGATTTCAATTCTAGCTCAATGTTTAGCAAAAGAATTTTTGGATTCAAGAACTTATTTGGCTGTTGCTCAAATCCAGCATATGAAAATGTCTTCTTGAAGGCAACACCATTAACAAGGAAAGAATCTCTCATGGTACCTCCAGAACCTAATAGCGACTCAAAATTCAAAGCATCCTTATTCAAGATGAAATTTAGGTGCTAAACATCTAACAAATAAGAGCTGGTTTTGGATCAGACAGCAGACATCATGTAACATGGAGCTTGAACATGAAGCTAATGGTACAAATCTCTCGAGAATTACCTTTTATTCCAATAAGATTAAGTCATCATTATTGCCAATGGCAAGAAAAAGATCCACAACCATAGAAGCAAAGAATTCTTTCTCGCCATCTATTAACTTTGATGAGAGCGTCATTGCAGCAAGACTTGGCTAACAATGATTTCTTGTCTTCAAGGCTTTTCCCTTCGATGCTAACCGCCAGATCTTTGACCTTTCAATTGCCTCATGAGAATTCATGGGATTAAAAAGCTAGGTTTGACAGTTTGTAGGGCACCAAATGCCCAAGTGTTCAAGGAGGAAGATGAAGGTAAGCATACTAACCAAATGACCTGCAGTCCTATAGCTACGAATTAGACCATGAGGGTGTACTCCGTCCTCAATATAAGGCTTTGCCTCCTTTAATAATTCAGCAGCAAGAAGCACCACAGTAGTGGTTCCATCACCAACCTGAAGAAAACAAGATATATAATATCCATCGTATTTTCCAATTACCCACGTATGTTGCAGTCGCAGATAGATCAATGGAACTAAAGCGATGAGAGAGACAAGAAGCGTAAACCGACGACTTACTCAAGTAGCGTAAAACACTATCACCTAAACACTAATCGTGAACCTAAGCAACATGTGAAAGAGCATCATCTTCACAAAACATAGCACAAAGTGCTCGAGCTCGAATGCCCGATTATTTAGAATAACCTTTTCACCTCGATCATTGGAAGGGAAATGTCACTGGACAAAAAAAAAGAACCTACTTTATGCCAAAAACATTGATAACATCCTAACAATCTTTCTTGTAAACTGGTGTCCCATGTTCTCCTTTGTATCCTGAACCTGTTGGGCTTCAATAAAAGCTAGTCAATGTCCTTTTGTCTAAAAACAATCTTTCTTGAGTTCAACCATCAGATGTCGATATATCATATGTAACAAGGGTGATGTAAAAGGATCCAGAAGGAACCACAAACAACACCGCCGCAGAACACCAGATTACTTTATTTCAGCATATCTCGCAAAAAAACAAATCATGGATTCAGATGTCCATGAGTACACTATGACATCTCGTGGCACGGCATAAGAGCATTGTTTGAAATTGCACGGAACAAACTTAGGTCGTAGGCCAGCACACTTGTGTAAGAAACTGCCGCTGCTATCTGCTAAGCGGGGTCGTGTGGGTATACCTCGGAGTCCTGCGACTTGGCGATGTCGACGAGGATCTTGGCGGCAGGGTGGACGATGTCGAGGAGGCGCATGATGGTGGCGCCGTCGTTGGAGATGGTGGTGCCGCCCTTGTCGTCGTGGATGAGCTTGTCCATGCTGTGGGCCCCAGCGTGGTGCGGCGGTGTCCACCACCGCCGTGCATGCGTTGATGTTGCTCACCACCGCGCGCCCCGCGACGTGTCCGCCCCGCCTTGAGCAAGATAACTGGGTTGCCGCAAATCGCCAAAAAGAAAAAACCACGAAACAAGCGCGCGTCAGTGGCGTGGCCTCTCAACTCCAAGCCCCGCTTCAATGGAGAGCGGTGTGGTTCTTACCATCATCGACGCCATGGTGGGAGCTCGAGTTTTCCGGGGATTTTTGGTGGGAAGATTCGAGGCGCGCGAGCGGCGAGGGTTTTTCTCGATCGCGCTCTTTGGTAGACGCCGGCGGCGCGGGGCCCCAGCGTGGTGCGCACGGTGTCTGCCACCGCCGTGCACGCGTTGATGTTGCTCACCACCTGCTCCCGCTCCTGCGACGTGTCCGTCCCCTCCTTGAGCAGGATAATCTAGGGTTGCTGCAAATCGCTATAGAAGAAAAAAAACCACGAAGCAAGCGCGCGTCAGTGGCGCGGCCTCTCAGCTCCAAGCCCTAGGGGGAGGGGGAGGAGGGCGGGGGCCGACGGGGGGAGTGGGAGGAGGACGGCGGGGCGGGGGGGGGGGGAGGAGGGGGCGGGGGGGAGGAGGAGGAGGGGCGTGGGGAGAGGATGAGGGGTGTCTGAGGTGGGAAGGGCGAGGGAGGAGGAGGAGGCGAGGCGCGCGCGGCGGGAGTGGAGGGAGGAGGCGAGGAGGCGGCGGCGGAGGAGGCGAGGCGGGAGGATGCGCGGGGTGGGAGAGGGAGGGGAGGAGGCGCGCGCCGGGGGGAGGGGAGGTGGATCGGGGTGGGAGAGGAGGCGGATCGGGGTGGGAGCGAGGGATGGGGGAACGACTGGTGTGCAGACGGGTTCGGTTAGGGAGGGCAGCACGGGTTTTAGGGTTGGAGAGGTTTACGGTCAAGATTTTATTGTTCAGATCAAATGATTAAGAAGAGACATAGAAGATGACTCATCAACCACTAACTTCTTCTTTTATAGTAGTAAAGATATATAGTTAAATACCGATCGTTATTCTTCTTCAGCAACACAGTACAGTACGTGTGTAAGTACATATACGACACAGCCCGTGGTATCAACCAGGAAAGACCTTGCAAGCTTGATGGATGGACGCATGGGTCATTCATCTAGCTGCTGCTACTCTTCGTCGTCGTCAATCTCCACCTGCTGCACCTTCTTCTTCCTCCCTCCGGCGCCGGCGGCATCACCGGCCGCACTGGGCTTCCGGCGGTAGGCCTCCTCGTAGCGCTTGGCGGTGTCGACGCCGTGGTCGGCGACGCGGCGGACGTTGGGGACCTTGTAGTTCTGCGCCACGTACACGCCGACGGCCGTGCCGACCAGGAACGGGAACAGCCGGTGCAGCAAGCAGCCCATAGCGACCAAGACCGGGCCGGGCACCGTCGACTGCCGGTTGCAGGCTGGCTGGCTGGCTATCGCAAGCAAAGACTTCGATTAGGAGAGAGTGATCTGATCGATCAGTCTGATGCTGCACACCATGCATATATACGTGCGTGCAGATGGCCTGGCTTTGGATTGAGCCAGCGTTTCTTGGACTAGGGTTCAAGAAAGAAAGGAGAAAAAAAAAGCAAGTGGTGGGCAAGCATGTAGTGCCGCTGGTTGCACAGACAGGGATAGGAACGCTCTTGTTCCGTTGGCCCGGCTGGTCGACCAGGGTGACCGCGTCTTGGAGGGTCAAAGCTGCGCACGATTTTGATAGGCAGGCAGACAGGTACAGGCACACACGATCAACTTCTTCTCCAAGGGTCAAAGCTTAAGCTGAGAACGATTTTTTCTCTCTTCTTTTTATGCCGAGCCCGATTGGATCGACCTCATCGAATCAACTTCTTCTGCAAGGGTCAAAGCTGACTGAGTCGATCGCCGTGCGCCCGTGGAAAGGCGGCCAGCCAGCCCAGTTGGGAGCACGTACGTACGCAACTGTGCTGTGTGTTGTCCTGTCCATCGGTAATTACTCGATTCGATCGTAAATACATGTTATTTTAAGATATATATAGTTGAAATTTTAAAATTTTGATTATCGATATCTTTTTAAATATTTAGATTGAACATATAAAAATTATATATATATATTTATGTATGTCTTAAAAAATAGTTTTATATTATAATTTTATTATATTTTATAAATATATTACAATATAATTTATTTGTCAAAACTATGTTTTGGAGAACCGTATCGATATCTAAAACGACATGTATTTGTGACTGGAAGGAGTGCAGCTAATCAAGTGTAATTTTCTTTTTGAAGGAAAATCAAGTGTACTACGTGGCAGATCTCACCCTCCCTTTCTGATCCTGGGGTGCTGATTCCAACAACATACTGTAGCAAATTGTAGTTATTACTACGGCATGTATCAATCGAGGTCAGCAAAGGCCACCATGTGCAATCCGGTCGGTTGAGGCAAGTTGAAAAATTCCAAAAGTTGATGATATGGATCTGTTCTTTTTAGTTGCGGTTAATGACTTTTGGTTGTGGTTGATGGTTTTTTACGACAGAGATTGCGGAGAGAGATTCTCGTTTGCGATTTTTTATGGTACAAATATTATTTTTTTAACGTGTACTACAATTAACTTGTAGATTCCATCTTAAAAAATGCTCCGTTTAAAAGTTAATTACTGTAGCAAAAGACAAAAATGACTTTTAGAAATCCGCAAAAGAACAGAGCCATAGTCTATGGAGTGCTATTACCTTAAAATTTCAACTTCAAACTCAATGCGTGAAAGAGGAAACAAACAAAAGATAAGTTTGTTGTGAATGGTAGCATATATTTTTTTTCTTTTCTTTTTTTGATTTACCATCTGTTAGAATTTTCTCTTTTTATTACTTTTTAACACAGGATGAATTTAAACATGAAATTTTTTAAAAAATTCCATGTTGATTTTATGTCTTTAACCGGCCGGGTTGCATCAGTTGCAGCTGATATGTTGGCGTCAGATCGAGAGGAGTGAGAAAAGAAAGGCAACCACTGCAACGACGTATGGAGGCTAACATTAGACGTAAAACAATATTTAGAAATATTCCACATATAACAATACCGAATTAATATTAATTCCCTTTAATTATTCATTCCCAGAATCACTAGCAACACTCAAACAAAAGCATACAACTACTACTGAGACCATGTCATGATCCCAACTCATTGCAAATGATACATGGTATAGAGGATGATGCGACCCTTAACAATCTGTACTAGCTATCGATCTCTTGGCACGACGATGCACAGCAGATATCTGAAGTGAAATAAATTGATTAATCCAACTCCTCTTCCTCGGCGGCGGCTGCGGCGGCGACGGCGGCCTTCCTCTCTTTCTTGGTCATTTTGGGAAATTTCATCTCCTCTTGTTATCCTGCAGGTAGTTCTCCTCCGCCTCCCTCGACCTCCCCTCCGAATATCCATCGCCGGCGATGTCACGGCGGCGGTGGTGGCAGCAATGCTTGCGGTGGGGGCAGTGGTTGTGGCGGAGGCTCGCCATCGCCCCGCCGAAGGCGGTGCCGGCCAAGAACGCGAACCCATACTTGTAGAACGCCATATACTGAA
Organism: Melocanna baccifera; assembly: GCA_036346265.1. Lineage (NCBI taxonomy): Eukaryota > Viridiplantae > Streptophyta > Magnoliopsida > Poales > Poaceae > Melocanna > Melocanna baccifera. The sequence goes on from CM070698.1 coordinate 22,642,268, forward strand.
TGGAAAGCCTCTCGTGATCACCTTGGGAGCCTCTTGTTCCTGTGACTTCTGCGATTGCGGTGAGCAAGAATCAAGGAAGCTACGATATATATAAGATCGGCTAGCTTGGTGGTGACGGGTTCTGTCTCCTCTCAACTCCTTGATTTGTGATGTCTGAACAGTATATGATTTGATTATTTTGTGGTGTGCTATCGGCAATGGCGTTTTCTTGGTCCCTTGTCCAAGGCACGCAACGCAACGACGACTGCGCCTAGATGACCATAGATGCTGACCATTCTAAGCGAACCATCTCCTTTTGCTTGCCGCGAGCGAAACATTTAAGGCCGGTTCTTTTCAATTTTTTAAAACAACTTTTAACTTTTTGTTACAGTATCTAGCTTTTAAACGAAGTATTTTTTAAATAAAGTTTATAAGTTAATTATAGTACACGTTAAAAGCATAACATCTATACCATCCAAAATCGCAAACGAGTATCTCTCTCGTAATCTTTGTCGCAAACAACTAAAATTCCAAAATTTCAACCAAAAGTTATAAAACCGCAACCAAAAAAATATGCCCAATTTCTAATGTGAAAGCTCGGTGAGGGATGATAATTACGAACGCCTCAGCCTAGGTTCGACGATCCCAAGGAGGCCAATGGGAAACATCTTTTCTTAAAAAAAAAACTCAAGTGTCAATTTGAGTTAAATGTTACTTTCTCTGTCCATAAATATATTATTTTTTTAGAAAACTTGTAGTTAAAATCTTTAACTTTGACTATTTATATATAAAAAATTATTTAGATTGATCAAATGAAAATGGTATCATTAGATTAGTTATGAAAATAATTGCTATAGTATAATAATTTTATATTTTTAATGGATATATTTATATAAAAAATTATGATCAAAGTTGCATGTTAGAGATAATATCGATGTTTAAAACGTCATATATTCTTAAATAGAGATGATACTCGTTATGTTGCTCACTATACATTTTGTCAATTTTACGGACAACCAAGTTAACTGTCATTAATTCCGTTATAAAACCATGCAAAGTCCACTTTGGCACTCGCAGTATTGGTCGTCTTACCACCAACGTTACACAGGGAAAACGTATTCTTGTTTCCCTCACCGAGGGCGTTTCCCCAACCGAGGAGGTGCATCCCGTGTTTCCGATGCTTGTTAACTGAAGACGATTCACAGCAAGCAGGGAAAAGTGTGAAACCAACTAATCATATATTTAGACATAAAAAGTAACTACATATTTGTACAAGAAAGGGTGACGATACATAATAATTCGCAACAACACTCGGATTACCTCCTTGTAATTAATCTTAACACGTACATACAACAAGGACAATACCAATGGAAAACTTGTAACTAGTGACGGAGCTAAAAAATTTATATAGTGGGAGTGCACACTCCACGCGCACAATTTTATAGTCTAGTACAGTGGTTTCGTAACATTGTAGCTTCAGCATATAAGTTCAAAATTTACCAAAAATATAGTACAAATTGGCAAATCCTCAAATCCTAAATCGGCAAATCGAAATCAAGAACTTATTGTGGTCTATGGCTATGTGCTGATGCCATGCCCGTCACTGCCTACTCCCCGAAGGGCTCCTCTCTGCGCCCATGCACCACGCCGTCTCTGGCTTTGCTCCTCCCGCGCTGCTCCTCCTCTCTGTCCCACCCACCATTGCCTACCTACTGCTCTTGCTTGGCTACCCCCGCTGGTGAGGTGGAGAGGAGATGAGAGAATTATGGCCAAGGAATTGGAGAGGAATTGGAAATGGAGGTGGTTGTGGGTTGGTTTGGTACATGTGGGCTGGTGTGAGGTCATGAGTATGCCATTCGTTGTGGATTGAACCAAGAATACAGCACTGACCCTGTGAAAATTTTTATGCAGCATTGATCCCAAGAAATTTTTTTGATTTTTGGGTGTACCCGGCTAACTCCCCCTGCTTGCAAGTTGCAACAATTAACATCGATCTCGAACGCGACTTTAATTGTTCTCACAGACCACATATCGGATTTACTCGCATCAATCAGCTACCAAAAAAAGCACGCTCGAGGCTGGGAGCAGCCCTACGCCCGAGGCTTTGGGCGGCGCGAGCGAGCGGCGGGCGCGCCCCGATCTAAAACCCTAGGTGGTGGTGGGCGGCGGCGGCGCTGCCGTGGCCGAGCGAGATGGACGCGAGGTTCCCATACTCGCCGGCCGAGGTGGCTAAGGTGTCAGGCCATGAGTTTTAGCATATTTGGGGATCAAAATGAAGCGGTATGTTCGAATGGCTGAGATATAAAGTTGAATCGTTACGAAGATCGGACAGCCTAGATGAATAGAAGAACATTCAGACTATCCGAAGAGATACGCTTTACTGATTGTCTGATCCAGATCTAATAGTTTGGTCGAGACGTTTGGATCGTCTTAAAGATGATCTGAAGCGTTGAGCGGGATTGGATGGTGGTTTGAGTTATGAAAGCCATCACCAACTTCACTTAAGCAGCGAAGGGCCACTACGTGAGCGTTTGATCTTTATTCGACGGTCTCTATCTGTTTGAGTAATATTACTTTTGCTAAACTATGTAATCTTTTTATAAATACTATTTATTATTTTTTGTTTTAATTAAAGTTTAAATTCTCAGTCTGTATAACAGGCTTGTAATCCTATTATTGAAGATATCCAAAAAATAAAACCTCATTTAGCATCTCTATTTATTGTAAGTTCTTAGTTCTGTAGTTCCCCACCTCCGCCCGGAGACGCCATGCCCCGCCTCCCGTGAGGCGGCGGCTCGACTTCCCCCCGGCGGTGGCCTAGATGACGATGACGAAGACTTCCTCTGCCGCGCTTTGGAGGAGATGGAGCGGAGCCACCACGAGGCCAAGCGCCGCGCCGCGCCGCGCAGGACCCGCCGACGCCGCCGGTGGCGTCCCCGGCTTTCCGCGAGAAGCAGTGCATTTGCGGGCGCGGGCCATGCGATGTGGTGTGGGAGGAGCGCGGGGGTGGGCCTACATCTGCTCGGCGCCGCCGGTGAGGCCTCCCCTCCAAGATCATTTCTTGGTCTCAATTTTTGCTTCTTTCAGGGAAAAGATGGTTTCTTGGACGTCTTTGAGCAGTTTCTTAGGGGGTGAAATGCAGCTTCTTGGAAGGGGAAATTCCATTGTAGGCTGGCAGGGGCGATGGGGAGGAGGATTTCTTGGAGTTCTGTGGAGATGATGCGTGCATTTAACGATGTTGGGATCTGAGGATGCAGGATAACATAGTACTGGCTTCTAGAGCTCTTTCAGTGTTTTGCTGGTATTGGCTATGCCCAAAATCTTTCTTCCTTTTCTGAATGATGAGAATGATTCCCTGTTGGGCTCATTTTGGCAACAAGCCATCGCTTCTTGGTGAAACTGGGTTAGAGGATTAATGGATGACCACTTATGCTCAACTACTGACATAGCACTTTTGACCAAATTTTGCCAAATGCCTACATAAAAAAGCTTCAAATTTGATTATGATGAATTTCTTGTAGAATTTACTCATCATCCCCTGTGGCCCTTTTTTAATCTACTACTAGTTTATTTTGGAAGTATGAAATTAAAATGCAAAATGTAGAGGAAATGTACACACCTTGGACACAGTGGTCCTTATGTAGACTACAGTAATAGTTTTAGGTTTTGGTTGAAAGTTATGCCAAACTTTAGAAAAGGATTTGTGTGTTTAGCCATCCGGGTGTAGCTGTCGGTCGCTTTCATATGAATAAGGTTATTTTGTGTCTTTGGCCGTTATTTGGAAGTTGCAAGTGGGTTCGGGCATCATAATGTTGTTCATAGTTGAGGCTCAAAATTCGGATTTCAGAGTTTTTCAGTAATTTAAAGTCTTGCCTAATTGATAGCAATCCAAATAGTGAAACGGCCTGTCCTAATTTATCCAGCCTTCTCTAACTTCACACTAGTACAGTCATTCAGCTAATTCCCTGCGAATCTCCGGTGCATTGGCCTCGTATGACAAGTGTTCAATCTGTAGGGTTGAGAATTTGTTATCTTTGCCTGTGACTGCACGATTTTGGAGTTACCTTAACTCGGGAAATAGATAACTTGTTAATGGGTATAAGTAACATATATTTCGGAGATATTCCAGAAGCTGTAAGAACTAATGAACGCACAGTATGCTATCTATGGAAACACCCTGCTTCTTGTGTTTTCAGAAGTCAATGCAACTCATCTCTTTGTTAGAAGGATATATAGCATCAAATGGCATCCCGTCTTTTTTCAAATCTTTGACTAGTGAACGATCATGCATCTCAGAATTTGTCATCCATGCAAGTTCAGCTATCTGACAATGCATCTCAGAATTTCAGAATCCATGCAATTTGCCACTTCATCTCAGAATTTGTCATCCATGCAAGTTCAGCTATCTGACAATGCATCTCAGAATTTCAGAATCCATGCAATTTGTCACTTCATCTCAGAATTTGTCATCCATGCAAGTTCAGCTATCTGACAATGCATCTCAGAATTTCAGAATCCATGCAATTTGTCACTTCATCTCAGAATTTGTCATCCATGCAAGTTCAGCTATCTGACAATGCATCTCATCACAGGCTCCCTACCCGTTTTGCGCAGCATCCATGCCCATGCAATTTGTCACTTCATCCGATTGCTAGTGAACATACAAGTATTCCAAAGGTTCCTAACCGGATACAACAAATGTCACTTCATTTTAGAATTCTAGTTGCACATAGAGTCAATTAATTAGAGATTAACACAACTCAGGTCATACAAACCAAACACTTGCGAGCGAACTGCTGTTGAATGTGAAGTCTGAAGCATCATCATGTACCCCGAGGTGAGAGTGTACCGGCGGCAATCAGCACAACTCAGGTCAGAAATGAGTGGGGAATCGGTTGGGCAGTAGGCAAACATGGAAGGAAGGGCAGTACCGGCCAACGAAAAATACAAAATCAAATACACTCTGTGTATTCTCATAAACTGGAGATGGATTGACCATAATGGTATTCTAAGAGTATTTAACGATTGGAGCGGCATTTCCCAAAGAGACACGATTGCAATCGCATTTCTCGGAGGTAGGACGGTTCCAGTGGCATCTAGCGAATTATCCCTTTATCTTTTATGTCTGTAACTTAAGCCATAGCATACGCATTAAATGTAGGAAACGAACTGGATTTGGAGGAAGGATTTCATCTAGCGCACCTGAGACTAAGACTTACGATTGACTTGCAGGCAAGCATACCTTTGAACATGTGATCAAAATATCTTTAGTTAAAACAAGTATTTAACTACTAAAATATTATCACCCTGCATCAAATGAAATTATGTTTAATATAGATGAATTCTATGTGAAAGAAATGAAAGAGGTATAGTAGGCTCAATTGATGGAGCAGTTGACCTACAATATAAGTAAATGGTGGGTAGAGGGTACCTTGGGAAAGTGACAAAGAGAAAGGTTGGAACCCTTTACATCGGTCGTATCAACCATTGTTCTGTCAAGGATGGGCAGATTAGTAACTATATCAAAGTTATTATACACTCTACAACTAGGCATGTAGATCTAGGAAGGAAACTGAGTGAGGTCTCAATTGGACTCATGGCCGTGAAGGATAAGCCTGACACATATATTTACTGAGGGTGAGAAACCACATCAGGCCAACGATTTTGACTAGCTGTGTGGAAAAATAATATACTGAGATAGAGGGAAAAGTTTCGTGCTCTGATTTGGGCATCACATCCAAGAAAATGCAAAGAACCATTCAATACAAAAATCAGAGTGACTATGGGTGACAAGGATATAATAATCATAAATTTATTATTTAACTATAAATAGTATTATTGTGTCATTCTGCTCCTTAAGTATACTCCTTATATTCATAAGAGAGAGACTCAACCATGTGGTTGTAATCCTTTCCACGACCGCTCTATGGTCATTAGTTTTTCCACGATCGCTCCGTGGTTGTAAGTCTTTCTACGAACATGATATAGTCGTAAGTTGTTCTACGACCACCCTGTGGTCGTAAACTCTTCTACGACTAGCTTGACTTCGACTAGCTTGTCTACGACAACCCACTACACGACAGGTCTATTTGATAAGGCAATTAATGTGTGCAGTTGTTCTCTGGAATTAGGGGTGCAAACGGAGCGGATATTTTTCGACCGTCCGTCCGTCTGTTTTAATTCGGATAGAATTCGGAGCAAATTTTTGGATATCCGGATGTTTTGCCGGATACGGATTCGGATATTTTTTGCCGGATACGGAAACGGATTCGGAACAAACATTATCCGATGGATACAGAACTATCCGGATATTTTTTCGGATAGTTACCAGATATTTTTCAGATAGTTACCGGATTCAAATTCGGATTCAACTCAGAACTAAATTCGGATTCGGATTCGGATCGGGACAGCCCAACAGACACTTACTAAAAAGACCATAACTTTCACAAGCGGAGTCCGATTTGAGTGTTCTTGTACTCGTTGGAAAACTTATTTCAAGACCTATGCAATGGATAAGGTCTCATCTTCAAATACATCATAAATCATCTGCTATGACCAAAATAATGTGACGGCTGTAAAATCTAGTTTCCTTTTTGTGTGAGTTCGAGTTTAAAACAGTATAGGGTTGAGTTGTATTCGGTTTGGGGATCATATGGACATCCCAATGGGTTATATAAGTCTTGTAATCGTAGCTTTTAGGGCTCAGACTACCTTTAGGGTTATATGTAGCTAGTTAGCTATTATTTGTTTAACTAGTCTCTATCATTTCCATGCTACTTTGCTAACTAGAATTTACTGGTTGCTTAACTTGTCTATTTCATCATGTGAAATTTACTTGTTAAGCTACTAATGTAGTTCCATTATGGATATGTACTATGGTGATTCATCCTTACACATGTGATATATATGATTTTTGTTTACGCGTATTATCCGACTAAATATTCGTGACCGAGACTAACCGTATTCGAGCGCTCGTATTCGCTCCGTATTCGTGACCGAGAATATCCGTACTCGTATTTGTATCCGGCACTATCCGTGTCCGATTCGACTCCGACAAAAAATATGGAAACGGATACGGAATGAGCAGTATCCGTCCGTATCCGATCCGTTTGCACCCCTGTCTGGAATAACCGCTCGTAACTTCTCCCTACGTTTAGCGATAACTGTCTGGTGACGAGAATGTATCACATCACTGACAATAACTTCCGTCAGACAGTTTATCGTATGAAATGTTGAGACGCCTCTTGACATGGAGCAACCGCCACCTCTTCGTATGCTATATAAAGGCTAACGTCAGGAAAGCAAAAGGGAAGAGGTGAGAAGATCAAGAAGCGCGGGATGAGCATTAGTCTTTCTCTTGATTGTAATTAGTACACGCAATATAGCCACACAGGAGTAGGGTTGTTATTTTCTCTAGAGAAGGCCCGAACTTATATAAAATCGCTGTGTCTTTCTATGTGTGGTCAGGTGTTTGAGAGATCTCCCGAATCAAATAATCATACGTAAGATCAATATTAGAACATTGACAGCTGACGCCATCTATGTGGATCATCCAAACTCCGGTAACTCCTCGTCGACAAATTTTGTTCTTCCTGATGTCCTCATGGCAGGAGAATGGAATGAGGAGAATTGGTTCGACCTGGCTGAATACACAGATCTCAATATTGATGCCTGTTATGACTACGAGCATAGTATGCTTTCATCCGATGGTGAGGCTGCCTCCAGAGATCCTTTATGAGGTCCTAGAGATCACACCACTGATAAGGTTGAGGAGGGATTTTCATCCCCCACAATGTTATGCTCAACAGAGGAACTAGGTTCCCTAGAGGGCAAGGGTGAATCCAACTATAAACAAGACTGCACTAAGGCATATTCAGAACATGATGGGGGATTCACCCCTAAATATTCGAGTCCTTTAGCGGTCGGTCGATCTAGTTTAGCAAGTCCTAGAATCGATCATCTGGGGCTCCATCGACATCTGGTGATCATCACCTTTCAGTTGTACCCACAGAGAATGTGGGTGGGCTCCCTGCGAGTTCACCCATACTTTTGCAGGGCTCGACTCCGATCAGAGATGGTTATAACCCAGAATTCCCCTTCCTATAGGGGCTTACTCCAGATCATGAGGCATTGTCGTTCGACTACTCCTCAAGCTAGGAGGAATCAGACCCAGGTGGAGATCATATCCAGGAGGTCTTCGCTCTCCCTCCAGATACTGCTCACTCTCCCAGAAGGACTGATCATGCTATTAGCCACTCGCACACCGCATCCCCTCGTGGTGATGGCGAGGAGGCCTCCGGCGATGGGCGAGGTCAATATACTCTGATGAGCGTGAGACAAATCCTAGAAATAACCACTCTTCGTTAAGGTGAAATCAAGCAGCCTCGGACATAGAAGATCCTGAGACTATCCGGAGGAGAAGGTTGGTAGCCCAGAGGAATTTGCTTGGGCGCATTCCATATCAATCCGAGGAGACTCAAGAGCTTCAGCGTACAATTGACTTGCTTGAAAACCCAACTCAAGAAGTTGGACGAGCGCTTGGTTATAACCATTTTGCCGAGCAGATCACATGAAGACTCCGTAGCACGATCTCCAGACTCGAGCAATCTCGTAGACACAATTTTGCGAGTCGAACAGGTATGACTACAAACACTAGTATTCGAATAACTAACTTTGTGAAAATCGACATGATGATAGGTCATGTCGTTCCCCTAACCATAACTCCAGGTGGAGAAGAGTTATTCGAACATCCCAAGATAGGCAAACTTTCAGAGGAGGTGATCATTTAGTAAGAAATCTGTAATAGCAGATGGAATACGAGGCATCATCGAGTACGATCGTCTGGGGACACCAACCATCCTTTTCCGCAAAGGAGGCGTTACAATCTTGTTACCAGATGTTGGGCATTTATACTTTATCTCTGAGTAATTCGTTGGCCACCACGGTTTCGATCGTTAAACATGGAGAAGTTTGATGGATCTCAAAATCTCATCGAATTCCTTTAAATTTACATGACTGCCATTTGAACAGCATGAGGAGGAGAGTATGTCATGATGAATTACCTTCCAATTGTGCTCGAGGGATCTGCTTGATCGTGATTGTTAAAGCAACCACTAGAGTCGATTCATTCGTGGCAATACCTTTGTGACCTTTTACTAGCTAATTTCCAGTGCATTTACAATCATATTGGGAAGAAGGATGACCTGCATAGGATGAGATAAGACAACCACGGGACCTTACATCAATTCATCGGATGTTTTAGTCAGGTTCATAATTTCATACGTGAGGTTTCTGATGCTTCTGTTATCAGAGCATTTAAGCAGGGAGTCCACAATAGAAGGTTCACCAAAGATATTGCTTTGAATCCTTCTGCTACTGTCGCCGAACTCTTCGAGATGGCTGATCGATATGCGACTGCACCTGAAGCAATTGAGTGGAGTAAAACCATCGATCGAGCCGATAAAAGTCCTAAAGAGGCAAGCAATGGTAGCAAAAGAAGGAGAAGGCCAAGAAATCCAAGAACAAGACAAAAGGTCAAAAGCCTCAAGCCACCGGTTCTAAGGAGATCTTGGCCATAAGCAATAAGGAGGCACGAAGTTCCAAACAATACTTCGATCGGGGCAATGGCAAATTGTCCGCACGAAAGGAAAACAAGTCTAAGTGGTGTCCTCTCCATAAAAAGGAAGGACATGATCTTCGCAACTACCATGTTTTCTAATGAAAACTCAAAGACTACTACTTTGGCAAAGGATCACTTCCTACACTTGAGGAGTTAGGACCAACAAGTGGTCGGAAGCATTGGTTGGTGATGACGTGATGTCATTTCAAGGTCCGAAGCACACCATCGAACACATCTATGGAGGATTTTTGGCATACAAGTCAAAATGATAGTCAGAAGGAGATATAGTAATCAAAGTCGAGAAAATATTCTGTATTATGATTTTGGAGTGCATCAAAGGAAATGCGAATGACAAGTGTCCAAGTGAATTCAGAATAATTATGGGTAAAATGATACAGGTATGTGCAGTATTAAAATCATGAATTCATGCTAGTCTCTTGGATAAGAGTCTACAGGAAAAACACAGGGTTTTATCTTGTTCTAGAATGATTGATAGAAATTTTATAATTTAAAACATTGCCAAATTTTCAAAATAATATTATGTCTTTTGAAATGAATCAGGTAAGACTAAGTCTCCCCTTAGTACGGCGTACTCACTCTTGCTATTAAATCTTCCCTTTTAGAGCCATACTCAATGGGGGATTATCTGGGTTTTGAAGAGGGTGAACTTGATAATGAAGACACCCTAGGATATAAGATCGCGGATGATGACGAGGTAGAGGCTGTGAAGGCGGCTGGGAGTATATAGTCTATGGATTGTCATACTGGGGTAGACAGGTACTATATCATATATATGTGTGTGTGTATCTTCCCCTGTTTAGCACTTTGTATTGTAATAGACAAGAAGTATGGTTACAGTGCGGAACATCTAGGTGGCCTGACCTTAAGTTATCTATGGTTTGTAATAAATGAAGTATTTTTAATCTCTAATTATTGTTCTATTGCAACTACTTTGATTGGCTTTTTACATGTTAAATGCTGTAATCTACCGAAATGAAAAGTAACAATCCATCGACTAGTGTTATTACCCCATGGTAATGACACGAGTTGTCATATGTTTCTTGATCCAATTATTTTTGTCTCGAATCCTTGGGTGTTCTAGCTTATTATGATATATGAAAATACTTCTAGAGTCATCTTGGTCATCATTCACCTATATGCAAGTCATATTCACTTTTTTAATTTTTACCCTATTTTGGTGCAACCTTTTAAATGAAAAAAATGTCACAATTTTGACAACGATTCTCTGAATCGTTGGTTGGAAGGGGTACGCCAAGTTTTAAGTCATTTAGGTCTATGAATTAAAAGTTACATGGATTCTTGGTTTTGAAATAGTATTATTTTACTATTCACCAGTATGGCTGGTACTGTTCACCAATACGACTGATTTTAATATTCATCTATCATATTTTTAGCTTCTTGATTTGCTAGCTTTTATGTTGGCTTCCGTTCCTAAATCTTCATAGTTCTATACCTATGAGCTAAGGATCAACAAATACCTGGTAAAAATTTAAATTCACCTCCTCTGCTACTATACCGATCCTAGGTCAGTCTTTGGTCGCTCCGGGTGAAATGATTGGATGTGTGGCTGCGCAGTCCCCGTTGGAGAACCAGCAAATCAGATGGCTCTGGATAGCTTCCATTATGCTGGTGTTAGTGCCAAGAACGTTACCCTTGGTGTTCCCAGATTGAGAGAGATCATTAACGATGCCAAGAAGATAAAGACTCACCACTGTCTGTTTACCGAAAGCCTGAGGTGAACAGGAAAAAGGAACGGCTAAGAATGACCAATGTGCCTTGGAGTACCCATGCCACTGAGATATGGCATGATCCTGATCCTCTAGGAACCATCATCGAAGAGGATGTGGAATTTGTCAGGTCATATTATGAAATGCCCGATGAGGATATCGACCCGGATAAGATTTCTCCCTGGCTGCGGCGTATTGGACTGAATCGTGAGATGATGGTTGATAAGAAGTTGAGCACGACTTGCCAGGCATATTCAATGATGATAATGCAGATAACTCATCCTTCGTATCCGCATCACAAAAGATGAAGCTCCAAAGGGAGAAATACATGGTGAATCTGATAGCGATATATCCTAGAGGTAATCATAAAGACGATTGTATCGCTTTTATATTTATGATCATTTAAATAATATATTATTTTAATCCTAAAATAAATATATTTTATGTTGATCTACAAGTATCGGACTTGTTCATGAAACTCTTTATTCATGTTTAGATGTTATTCTAAATTATCTATAATCTTATGTCATTATGTGGAATAATTATGATTTACAAATCAACACATGTATTGATTAATGATCATATTTTATGGATAAAAGATATGTAGATATCAAATCAATAATGTAGACACATGTTAGAGAATATGATGTTGGATTGACTTACTATGAGACACTATAAAAATTGTTATATTCTTAAGTATCATCAGTTAGTCTCATGCATAATGTATGTAGAATTCTTAGACCTAATATCGTTATGATTTTTTACGTGTGTAATAATTTACTTTGAGGTTGACAAACACTATTCCATAACTTGGTGATAATAAAGGTAGCTTTTGGGTTTATTATGAAATATGCGAAGGAATATAAGCGATAAAAATAGAATTTGTCTCTCCAATATAATAGAAAAAATCTTTGGGCTCTTCGATGTGATTGGATTAAAGAAGTGTATGGCCATACCGAATGTGGTAGAGGAGTTAATCACATCTAAGTAATTCACTACAGATTTGAGTAAAAGATTGAGCTATCATAGGATGGCATACTTCTCTCCTTGAGTTTGATTTAGTATCATAAGGCAAAGGAATTGGTACATTAGCATTATATAGGTTTGTTCGATATGATTTTTGTGTATATTTGAGAGTCGTTATATCCTGTTAAGGATTGCTAACGACTTATGAACCGAAAAAGGGTTTTTGGCCCATAGCCAAATATATATGCACCTATAGGGTCAAATATTTAATGAGTCAGAATGATAAGGGTCCGGATGATAGGTTCTCCGAGTGGGATACGATCTCTACTCGTATTCGATAAAGATCTAACCTGAGCCTTTCTGAATTGGATACAATATCTGATCGTATCGGATAAGAATTCGATTGGAGACTATATAAAGGAAGGTGTGGAGGATAAGGGAAGTATCTCGAGACACCCCATTGAAACTCTAACCGCCACCTCCTATAATCCCCGCCAAGCACGTTGATGCTAGCACACCAACACACGGTGTTTTATCCCTGGACGTGTGGACCTCGGTAGAGGTGCTGTTGTGATTGCGTCGCTGATCGGGACGATCACGAGGACGAGACAGTTGGTCAGAGGATGATTTACTACTTCTACTACAACGACGCACTCTTCGTTAAACTGGCCACTTCAACTCTACTTCCACTTACTACACGTCTAGTGGTAACGATTTATGATCTCCTATTCGTATAATTTTTTAATTTACACGATAAGAAATTTTAATCTATACTAGTATAACCTATCTGTATCCCAGCAGAATATGCTGACGATGTCGTCTTGAGATTGAGAGTAACATGTTGACATTGAGATTGAGAGTAACATGTTGACAGAGATGGCCCTTCGAGGCATTCCAAGGTCTTCATGAAATCTGGGAAGATCAATAAATATGGGATGGCTTCGAACCAGATAATGAGTGGTTGCTTGATACAGAACGTGTTAACATCTTGGCCGTCATGTGCCATGAGGACGTTGATGCTACAAGGGCAACAAGTAACCATTTGATTGAGGTGACTGAGGTTCTTGGAATTGAGGCTGTCCGTCGAGCTCTCTTGGGTGAGCTGCCGGTGGTCATATCTATTGATGGGTCTTATGTAAATTACAGGCATTTGGCCATCCTTTGTGACACAATGACATACAGAGGTCACCTGATGGCCAGCTACTACAAGGCACGGTATCGATCGCAGTGACACAGGACCTCATATGAGAGTGAGGTTTTTCTGTTTCGTTTCCGTATCTCTCTTTGTGTTCTTTCAATCTGGATAGTTCGTTGATCACAACGAGCGGTTAAATCGAGAGAACACGGAGAGGGATACGGAAACGAGAACAGGAAATCTATTTTTCTCATATGAGGTGTACTTTCGAAGAGACTCTGGATATCTTGCCTGATGCTGCTGTACATGCTGAACCTGACTGCCTGAGAGGAGTCGCTGAGAACAGTGCGCGTGTGCCCGTCACTTACTGGAAACCAACCAACCACCAGTCAAGTCAGCAGACAGCCAAAGCACTCTCTCCAACCTGAATAATCTCCCGGCGCTTACAGTCACTGGACCAGATGCCACCCCCGCCCCCGTGGCCCGACACGTCGGACACGGCGTGGACACGTCATGCACGCCGGCCACTGCCGTATTGACACGTCGGCGGCGATAAGCATTGTGCAGCCGCTGGCTCGGAGTGATTAACCATCCCTGTCCTATCAGAGAGAAGAAGGAAAGGATTAATCATCACTGTCATCGGGGTTTAGTGGATCGGGCCTCGTGCTGTCTGGTGATCTTTGGATGGCGAGTGTGGCGGGGGAGTACTGCTACCTCTGCGTTGTGACCTGTCGGCCTTGATGGCGCCACCCCCTGACTGACTGCTGATTTGGAGCAGCATTTCTCTCTGCTCCACAGCCTGATTCAGTGTGTCTATTCTTTTCAGCTTTTTAAAATGATCTGTTCTTTTCAGATTTTAAAAACGGTTTTTAGTTTTTGTTACAATTTTTAACTTTTAAACGGAGTATTTTTTAAGATAGAGTCTACAAGTTAATTATAACATATGTTAAAAGCCCAACATCTGTACCATCCAAAATCGCAAGCGAGTTTCTCTCTCTCCGTAATCTCTGTCGCAAACAACTAAAATTCAAAAATTTTAACCAAAAATCATAAACCGCAGTTAAAAAGAATAGGCCCACTCTCTGTCAAGTATTCAAGTCAAAAGCTATCTTTGGAAGAAATGCTACTTTAGCAGGGGCAGATGTTTAGTAGTGATTGGCAGGTCGTGTTTCGAGTCGATATGTACGTCCTGTCGGGCCGGCGTGCTAATGCCTAGCAGAACCGCAATGGAAAGAGTCTCCTAACATGATTTGTTTTCTTATATGCTGTGTATTCTGAGGTCCATTCGGAATTTCGCATGAGTTTCACGAGAATTCCATAGGAAACAATAAGATTCTCGCATGGTTCTTGCAAAATTCCTGTGTTCCAAATGGGGCCAATCAGACTGATTCCTTGCAGGATTCTTGTAAAATTTTATACGGAACAGTATAGTTCTCGCGGTGCTCCTGTAACATGAACTCAATATGGATCATGCCTAGTTCATCCTTGGGACCCTCCTGGTCTCACCATGGACCCGTCAATTATCACAATTTTTTTTCTTAAATTGCGTCATCTAGGTCTTCAGCTCATGGCCTCTAGCTCTTGGATTCTGCGAGTCCAATGTGCCAACCAGTTCACCTAAAGGTTTTAGCTGTTGAGCAAAAGCAGACAATCTATAAATACTTGGGCATAGATAGTAGGATTACTTATGTATCTTTGATCCTTGTGCAGTTGTTCTATTCAGCCTTGGAGCATGGGCAATTTTCCCTTATTTTTTCCTTCTCTTTATTTGTTGCAAACAGGCTAGCCATTCATCTGCAACCCACTGAAGGAGCCCGCATAATCTCCCAAGCACATAATGTTGCATGCTTTGACCCCATCTCTATCATTATGTCCGTAAGAATATGTGCAATTATTATTCCTGGAAGAAAAGGAACGCAGTAACATGAATTTCCACCCCTCCACTATCTTCAAAAGTAGCTTTGACTTGTCCCTATCATTTAGTCACTCTTATCATCGAGATCATAGTGTCCGTCCGGACCTGAACATCACAAGTGCTTCTCAAATTTATGGCTATAATTTGTGAATGAGAAGCTATACCAAACCTGATCATAGTTAATCAGTCATCAATTAGTACATCTGAAATGCGATTGAGCATGAACAAATATTCCAATTTCACAAGTTTGTGATGCTTACTGTTATTTTATTCTATCATATTGTGTCTGTTTTCTTGGCCAAACAACATAACATCTACAACAAAAAGAAAATTTCTTTGTTCTTTTTGTGCATGTGCACGCTCACAACTACCGTATTTTTTTTAAAAAAAGACCAGTTAAACCATCTAAACACAATCGGATTATTAGCCGAAATAATCATCTAGAATCATCTGAAGCACTACTACACAAGCAAAACAAAGAAAGATGAAAATTTTTTTGAAGGGCTAAACAGATTAGCCAATACTGGATAGCTTATAATTACGCGATGGGAGAATTCCATCCAAATTTGTCTACGACAAAGCATGAAAACATGATAGAATTGCGCACCGTTGTGAAGATATGCTATCGCTAAAAGCCTTCATCACTGAGCATTTCCAAGATCATGCCCTTGTCTTATAGTGCTGCTCTGTGGTAAGCACACAATAGGGGTCTCCATCACCTCTCACCAAGATATGGCGCCCTTGATGTGGTTCAAAGCATAAACCTTTTAAGGAGTAAACAGATAGTCCAAGGAAAAAGAGTCAAATGTGTAATGGTGTAGGGCTAGAATATATCTTACTGCAACAAAGTGAGTTTTGATAAAATGTGAAGCCCTGAAATGTACCTGTCATGTTACGGTTTCTCTATGGAAGACTTCTGAGTTGTTGAAGTGTTTTGCTTTGTCAGCTATTGCAAGATCCAATAGAATATCCCTCAGCTGTCTAAATTCTAATTGTTGGGAAAAACTTTGTCAGACTTGATGTACATGTCAGATATCATAAGATCCAACACGACATTCCATGAATGCGGTATCTGAATTTGGACACGAATTCTGTACAGAACCTCTTTCTCTTGTGTGTATGCCTGAAAAACACTGTAGATAATGTTCAGCATCCAAGTCTTTGTAAACCGGTTCTCTACCAAAAGGAAAAAAAAGTGGAAAATGAAAAATTTACCAAAAAGAATGTCGAGAACTTGATTGCAACCAATTACTACTCAACTACATGTTAATGTATGACTCCATTCTTTTCAGGTGATGGCTTATGGCTTCTTCCCCGAACAAACAAATGGGATGGTTTTCCGTCTTTTCGAAGTGGCTTATCGATATTCAGTTTATTCACACAAATGCTTGCGCTAGAGCCAAAAGCCATCAGCCGCAGCCGAAAAGAACACACCCTATATGTGTATATGAGAATAGGAATAAGTCTAGTTGGCCCATTGTACATGTACATATTGACCTCTTTGGTCTAGCTCGATGCAAATGTAAAAATCCCCAAATCCACAAACGAACATGGTATTAGAGCTAGGTTTCGCTCACCTATCGCCAAACCCTAGTTTTGTACGCTGCCGCGACCTCGTGTAACATCACAAAATTTCCAAAACCAATATAATTATTTCAAAATCCTCATTTATGCATTTTTAGAATCTTCAGCTTTTCTTAAAATGGTTTCTCTTTTTCAGCATCTAAAAATGAATTTCTAAAATTTATTAAAACTTGAGCAGAGCCTAGAAGAAATCTATTTGGACTCTAAATATCTTAAAGTTCCTCTCCAAAAATTTTCATGAATTTTGGAGTTGGTTGGTTAATTTTAAAATTCAAACTTGAATTTTGTAATTAAATCAATTGGAAAACAAAATAAAAATTCGCCTCTGACCGTGGGCCGAATTCCCTCCTCTCAGCCTAGCCCGTCATTGTTTCAGCCCAGCTGTAGCCCGCGCACCAACCCAGCCAAGCCGCCTTCTCATTTTCCACTTTCCTAGCACGAAAGCACGTTCCTGCCTTCTCTCTCGCCTTCTTCCTTTCTCAGTCTTGCGGGCCTAGGACCCACTCGCCAGGCGTCATCTTCCACCTCCGTTTGCCACTATAGTCACACGTTCAACCACACCACGGGCATCACGACAAGAAGCTCCGCTGACAAAATTGTGATTGTGACCTTTGCTTCTCCTCGGCATGCTTCACCGCATCTCTGTCGACCTCGCGCACGCCTGCCCGAGCCATCACGTCCCCGCCAGAGCCAACTCGACACCACAGCCGCCATGATTGATCCCCTGCAAGCTTTGCTCTGTGCTGTGTCAATGCCGCGATGCTCATCGTGTGCCTCGAGCTCCCTTCCCCATGTGCTTTGTTGCTTCTCCTCTGCTTCCCTAAGCCATCCCGTTGGCCGTAGAAGCTCGTGAGTGCCATGTCCGTGTCACAGCCCGGGAGCATCACCGAGCGAATCCTTACTCTCCGCCTATTCAAGCCCCATCAGAGATTGCCATTCCTTTCACCATCGCTCGCTATCTCCATTTTCGCCTCTTGGCAGAGCTTTTGCCTAGAACACCCCCTTCATCCTTGACTTTTGCATCAGTTGCTCACATGACTATTGTTCGTACTCTTATTGCTGTGGCTACCACTAGTTAGTGGGAGATTTCACAGATGGATGTGAATAATGCTTTTTTTTCATGATGACTTGTAGGAAGAAGTCTATATGTAGCCTCCTCTAGGCTTCACCTATCCAGCTAGTCATGTTTGTCGTCTTCGACGGGCTTTGTATGGTCTTAAACAGGCTCCATGCACTTGGTTTACGCGCTTCAGCTTGGTTGTTCTCAAGGCTGGTTTTGTCATCAGTGAGCATGATCAAGCCTTGTTTATTCATGCTTCTTCTCGGGGTTGCATGATTCTCTTGCTCCATGTTGTTGATATGATAATTACTAGTGATGACCCTTCTCATATTGCCTTTGTGAAGCAACATCTCAGTGAGTAGTTCATGATGTGTGATCTTGGACCACTTCAATATTTTTTGGGCATTGAAGTCACTTGTACGACTGATGGTTTCCGTTTGTCTCAGCATCGGTATACTCTAGACTTACTCTCTCGCTCCGGTCTTAATGATACCAAGATTGTTGCGACTCCGATGGAACTTCATCTCCAGCTTTGACCCACTGATGGTACACCCCTTTCGGATCCTTCTCGGTATAGGCAAATTGTTGGGAGTATTGTTCACCTGGCTGTTACTCGACTAGATATATCTCATGCTGTTCATGTGCTTAGTCAATTTGTTAGTGCTCCTACATTTGTTCATTATGCCCATCTATTGCGTGTGCTATACTATATCAGGGGACATCTCACAGCTTGTTCTTCTCCTATGATAGCTTATTATAGCTTCAGGCCTATTTTGATTTCACTTGGGCCAATGTATTAGAATTATTAGATAGCTTTCTTTGTATGCGCTTACCTTGTATGTGTCTTCCTTGTATATGCTTTCCTTGTATACGCCTTTCTTATATATGCTTTCCTTGTATGCCTACACCGGGTCATATATATACAAAGTCACCCCAGCCCTTTAGCTGTGTGGTGTCTGTGCCAATCCCTCTCTACTTCTCTACACAATGATCCGATTGATAGGTGCTCTATCACTAGCTATTGCATCGTTCTTGGCTCTTTTCTTCTTGCATGGAAATCCAAGAAACAAATTGTTGCCGCCCGTTCTAGTGTTGAAGTTGAATTACGAGGTTTAGTAGCTCACTGCAGAAGTTATATGGCTCTGTTGGTTACTTGCTGATATTGGTGTTGTCATCTCGGAGCTGACTCCATTATATTGCGATAACACAAGTGTTATTCAAATAGCGTCAGCCTCTGTGAAACATGAGCTCATCAAACACATCGGTACTGATGCCTTCTTCACTCAGTCTCATTGTCAACACATGACTATTTCTCTTTGCTATTTGCCTTAGGAGTTACAGGTTCCTGATTTCTTCACCAAACCACAGACTCAGGACCAACATAGTTTTCTCCTTTCCAAACTCAAGATGTACATGTACATCTTGACCTCTTTGGTCTAGCTCAATGCAAATGTAAAAATCCCCAAATCCACAAACGAACACTACATACCGTGCTGCTTTAAAATTTTGTTTAATTTAGTTTTTTAGAGAGCATACCAATACACCATATTGCCACAATCAACTTTTATGTCCTTTATTGTGGGGTTGCACTTTGCGGCAGTTCTGCTAACACTGTTCAGCCTTCAGAAGTTAGAACTTAGAACCCGTTGAATCAATGGATAGCATGTAGCCATGTACTAGTTTCTTGACATTGAAAAAGGGTTGCAATCAATCCTCGTAGGAACAGAAGACAAAGTTAAACATTATTGAGGGCAGTCCAGACAGCAAATCTGCGCAAGAGGAGTGCTCCACTACATGCAGTTTGCTCAGTATCTGCATCCCTTTCTCTCTCATCCATTATACACCCAAAAATATGAGCAACAACAGTGTCCTAACAATGAGGTCTTCTCCTACCATTGTCTTGTTGCCAAATTCCAATTGTGCTACTTAGATGTCTCCTTAATTGTCTCCATTCCTTGGAAAACTATGTTCTGCTAACTGACCCCATTTTGCCTCCTTTTGGTGTTCTGTTGTGCAGGATTTGGTTGATCACCTTGTATTATAATTCAGTAGAACACAACAAATGTATGATGCTTTAATTTTTTTATTGTTGCAGCTACTTATATAAAATACATTTCATGGACCATCAAGAGAGATGTTAAAGCTTTTAAAGTTACTAACTGATTATGCAAAACCATTCCTGGTCAGTTCTTGTTGGGGATGTTGGTATCAATTTTCAGTCATCCAAGCAGAACATGGTCGAAAACTTGCCAGTTTTGACCAGGTTTTGATTGAAGGGTAATCTGACAAGTTACTTGTAATTTGTTTTTCTATTCTGAGAGTATTTTGAAACTTGGCAAAAAAATATGCCGTGAGTAGTTGATTTGTCCTGAATTTGGTGAGGATTTCCCTCACTCTGTGTATTCTCCAGGAATGATTTAATCAGTTTATGACAACAGGCATAAATTCTGAAGTAGCTATAATTAAAATCAAGGATTTGGGAATAACATTAATGCTAGCATCTAAGGACACCCTTATAAGAACATGGAAAAGATCATTAGATAAGATTACATAAAGTGAAGGATGTCATGGCGCCAATTGTCATGATCCCTTTTAATATGAAACCAGGATGCTGTATAGTTCTGATATGCATGCTGTTTGGTGGAGGCGAGAAGTGATAAATTTTGTTGTATTCTTTTGCTTATCATATATGCATGCTATAGAGCCTGTGATTGTGATGTAGATCCCCCACCCCCAGTAAGCTTTGACTCCCAAGGGGCTAAATATGCTTGTTAACTGCTGTAGCTAGCTGTAAATGGATAGCATGGATGCATTATATATTTAAACATCTTCTAATACAGCCAAATGCATCTCCACTTGACACATACTTTAATTTTTCAGAAGCCACAGCATATCAAGACCGTAAGAAAATTGAAATTATCAAGAAATAAGAGCCAATCAAGTTTCCATCGCTGGATTTCTTGTTCTCTTAGCAGTTTGAATGTCAGGCACCAACCTATTAGTCTATGGGTTGAAAATCTTCAGATGAAGCTTAATCTTGCACACATACTCATCCTACAACAGCATGTGAGCAGTACAGATGCATAATTGCTACTTACTTCTATAGTGACACGATTGACTAACTGAGACTCATTTAACTTTGAACAGAAATGCAGATTGCAATACTGTTTATGTTGTTCATCCAAGGAAGAAAAAAAATACTGTGTGTTGAAGCCTTGAAGGTTTAGCCTATTATAATCAGGTAAAAGGAAAAGAAAGATACAAAAGGTGGATGACAAAGGTAATCATAAGATCTCTGGAAGATACAGTGTTCAGCATTCACTACACATTCTACCACTGCACTTTTGACAAGTGCTTGTACCTTTCATACAAGGTATGTGTCAAGAGGACCAGTTCAATAATGCAGCATACCAATTAACATTGCCTGGGATCTAGGATTCTTAACCGGTTATTATTGTACTGTTCTACAGGCCTGCACCCTATCAAATGAAAAGAACAACTTTGGCAACATTATGAGCTAGCCAGCTACTATACTACCATTAACTGTCATCAGCTGACCTGTATATGCACAGCAAAGGCATGGACTGAGTTGCAGGTTTGAGCATGATGTCATATTGTCATGTCATTCAGATGGACACTTGTATGGTATGTATGCCTCTCAATTCTTATCCAGGTTTGGAAAGGTTATCATTACGTAATAAGGTAGTGTCCTACTGCTAACTTCTGTTTATCAGGGAAAAAAAGGTCCAAAAGTCACCAGTACATGAGTTCAGTAATGCAGACTGCAATAAGAACTGCCTTGCAGCCATGCCACAGAAATGGACAGCAACTTATCATATGCTTCCTGAAAAATATACTTATCCTATAAGGCCAACTGTTTGATAATCTCTAGCTGCCTTAACAGGTTAGACTACTTACTCCAAAAGCTTAATTAATTTACTTATAACCTGAAGAGGTTAACTGCAAGCAATGATATCCATGCTTCAAGGACAGTGACACATGGAGGCCTTTCGGTGGACTCCAACATACACATCACCATCAAGGGAGTCAAAAGAAAAGCTCAATAATGCAGCAGGAAGTTAACATTACCCAGCAAGTATGTCATTTAAAATGTGGTTCACAAATCGTTCTTCGTCTTCAAGACACTGCAACACCAAAAGAACACGCAGGCACGCTAACTAGAATAATTCAGTGCTAAGTTCCCATAATTGATGTTGGAGAATTCTTATTCCATCTTTCAAAAAAGAATTATTAATTCAAATATCCCTATCATTCATCTATGCATCTTTCATCAATAGCATATATATGAAAACTAGCCCTTCAAGTGGACATTGCCATTAAGCCTGCCATGTAGAGTGCCTGAACAACTGGAATTGTTAATTGCAGAACCTTCAATCTTGCCAATGTGTTTATTCTTTCAGCATTATCCTCATCCACACACAAGGATTAAGATGGTGTTTTGGTGAGATTTCAGGGTCAAGTCCACCATTTGATCAGCTATCTAAGCTTATTAGATGGCAGGCTTCATGTGTAGTGGTGGGGGCAAGAGAGCTCAATAATGGGGCTTAACTATGCATTTTTTTCAGAGCTGATCAAACAACGTTAGAGCAAGGAACAAACCATGTTGAATAAGCAACAAATGTAATTGTCTCAGCAATGTTCCAAACCAGGAGTTAGGTTTGGCTTGCTTCACCTAAAACTGATGTAACAACAGTTCAGAAAGTTGTGCCAGCATATGTAAGGTTGGAACTTTCAGCTACCGAGGTACCGACTTTGGGGTCGATTGAACTTTTTTATATAGTATAGCTGCTCGCAGTAGCAAATATTATTGGAATAATAAAATGTGGTTAATTCTTAGGAAAAATATAGTTACCTGTTTTTATCAGTTGCTGCCTCTAAAAATGTCCTACTTTGGGTCATGACACTACTATGAGTACGCCCTTGCAACTATCTGTCTTTCAAAGGAAAACTCTTTAAAGAAAATATTCACTTTCTAAAGCCTGATGCTCTCCTCCTAAATGCATTATGTTATTTAAGCCCCCCTGAAACCATACTCTACATAGGTTCATGATCACTAGCACTATGAAAATTGATATACTCTGCACATTTTTTGCCGTATTTTTTCCCTACTTTCTCTGGGAAAGAAAAGAAAGAATATATCCTACATGGCTACATCTGCATAAACTGCATGACAATATTGGTCTGCTTTGTTATCGCATCAATTTGTCTGTAGTAGCGCTAGTCATAGATTGATATATTAGCTAAAAATAGCAAGGTTACAGTGGCCACCAACACAAGATTTGATTATATTCTCCATAAAGCTAGGGCCCACGAAAATCGCTTATATATGGATACATTATATTCTGAATAAATAGAGTCGCAAAAATAATAATGATAATGAGATAGCTATCTTTATATATTTTTGGCTAAGTTGGTAAAGATAGTCCTATTTAATTTAACCATGTTTATGGCATGCTAATTTTTTAGTGAGAGGATATATATGACTTAAAAGATGAAAGCCAACAATTCCCTGAATGAAGGTCATACATCTAGACAATACTACAAAGAAAATCATAATAGATGGTTTGTAACCCTCATCAGAGACAGTTTCTGAACCATCTGATTTATTGTTTCTGTAATAACAGGTGGTTATCACATATGGTTCTCAAACCGTCTGTGATAAGTCACAATACAGACAATTTTTTAAAATAACTGTCTGTGATATATCAGATATCACATATGGTTCTTAAATATAACTGTCTATGATATCTGACATATTATAGACGGTTAATATGAAAAAGCGTATGTGTATCTGACATATCATACACAGCTAATACAAAAAATCATCTGTAATATGTCAGATATCACAGACAATTCTTAAACATAACTGTCTATGATATTTGACATATCACAGACGGTTTTGTATTACAAACCGTTTGTGATAGCTCTTTGAATAACTAAAATATTTTCTGTTTTTCGGTTAGCCTTAGGAAATGCTAGCTATATTCGCTGAAAACAAGCAAGCAGATCACAGATAATTACAGATCTTATAGCATACGACAATTATTACATAGATCTTAAAATGAATTACAATGAATTACAATTGAATGAATTACAATTGAATGAATTGTTCGATGAAGTACAATTGAATCAAATATTTGAACATCTATTAATTCTTGTCAGGGTTGAACTCTCCAGTCGAGTAAATGACCTCTGCCATCAAGAAAGTAGAGAGCAGTCTTCAAACTTTGATTGCGGTAGCTAGTTCTCCTCAACATCGGAGTAGCTACACATCCACCCCACATTCTAAATATAGCGATGTCCACTTATCTATCGACGATATCCAAATAATGTATATCTCTAGAATGCTACATACATAGATCTAGCGGATGCCTTAGCTCATCATGTATCATTATGTAGGAGCCCACGCCATGTAACCTCAGAGTCAGGTTTGTTGGCTCCATTCTCGTTAAGGCTGGGTGGGGAATGACGTATCCATGACTACCAGGGACACTGGTGCACGGTGCCAAGCTAGGGACAGTTTTGCGAAGGTCTAGGTGGATATGATTAATGATGTTTTTAGGATCGTCCTGCTAAAGAACCCCCAAAATGAAGAAATCATGATATTAGGAGATGCCATCCACACATTCATCTAGTGGCCTAAGAGGGACATCGTGTTGGACTCTACAGTGCCGTGATCTTCACACGACCATGCCTATCCAATAGAACCCTCTATAACTCTACCTCAACCTTTGCTTCAGAAGACCACCGTATTAGCTTCCATAGAGATGACGCCGAACAAACACAGAAATCATACCGAGTCATTTCCCGGGAAAATATATCGCAAGTGAGGCACTAATGCTACATCGAAGAAGATCATTAAGTCACCTATCAAGCCCTGGGCGTACTCCCTTGGAATGTCATTGGTCCCTGAGTCACAATTACCCAACCTTGGACTGGGTTACAGGTCTTTACATTCCTGGTACATGAAGAGGTCCAACGAGTGGAAGGCAAACCAGCAGAGTGGATTTATCATCAGAACACATAGGCGTATTTCCACCATGACTCGGGCTACTTCATCGTGGGTTTCGATGACTTATTCCAACTATTCAACCTTGACACCCTCAACACCTAGCCTTAACGAGATTGGAGCCAACAAGCCTGACTTTGAGGTTACATGGCGTGGGCTCCTACATAACGATACATGATGAGCTAAGGCATCTGCTAGATCTATGTATATAACATTCTAGAGATATACATTATCTGGACATCGTCGATAGGTAAGTGGACATCGCTATATTTAGAATGTGGGGTGGACGTGTAGCTACTCCGATTTTGAGGGGAACTAGCTACCGCAATAATGGGGTGACTTGAGACTAGTTGCGGATTTGATTCAGTTTTTCCTTTAATGAATCTATCTCTACTCGAAGTGAGACAGTTAGCTCTCAAAGTCATGCACGAATCTCCTGTTTCAACTGCTCCTCGTGCTCGACCTTAGATCTCTTTCTTCTCCTATATGCCTCAGAGTCATCTGGGAATCCCTGCTTCCAAGGTATGTAAACCCTAAGACCTCGCATGCTACCCAAGTGCTTCTTGTTTCCCAGGGGTATATATAGTATATCTCTCTCCCTGATTGCTTCTAAGGAGCCTTGGGAAGATTCGTTAGTCAATGTTTGTTGCAAAAGACAATCATGTTATTTTAGACCCCATGACATTATGGACTTATTAACAACTATGTAGTTTAACATATCTTACCAGACGTTGGGACACATCCTCGTCTGCTAGATTTTTGAAAGAGGCGATGCCTGAAGACGTGGCTTATGACTTAGCTCTTAATTAGTTTCGGATGCGCTCATTTGTGATCCCGGCAAATGGCAGAGAGGTCTCCGATCGAATCGCGACCTTGTCCTTCCTCTTTCATTGTGGGATTTTACCCATGTATCCAATAATGCTGAATCTGTAGGGGTGAGTGTTTTGTGCTTGGAAAGCCTTGTATGCCGCACTTTGATGTTGAAATTCGATCGTTGTCTTCATCTTACAGTATGGGTGATACCTTGGAAAGAATCTACAGTGACGCATGTACATAATTTTGTGTGAATTGTTCGATCACATACTCTCAGTATAATCTAAGCAATGCGGATATGCTTTGACTACTTTTGTACTCAACCCCGATATGTTATCAAGAGGAGAAAAATCATTTATGGTGTATAGAGGTGAAAACAGATCGAATAGTGCTCAAATCATATTCGCATCCATATTTTTTCTCAGATTTGAATACGAATCGAACAAACGTCGGATACAAATACGGACCAAACAAATGTTGGATATGAATTCGAATCGAATAATTACTCAATTCGATCGGATTTAGATATCCTCATAACTTATGTAACATGAAGACATTAATGACATTTTATCCTCATACAATCATGCTTAATCATTCTAATTCATTTACTTCACATAAAGAAATACGAATTCACGTTCAATTAAAAAAACATGTCCAACTAATTAGTCGTATTGTAATAAAATATGCAGATTGCTTCATCGAATATGAATACGATACGGATAGCTCGGATAAAATAACATTTCAGATGGTAAAAGTTCATACCATATCCGCATCCATATTTTTTATACAAATTCGAATATGAAGAGGAATAGGATAGAAAATGTTACTCGAATAGGAAAATCTATACCATTTTCGCATATATCGAATACGATAATTGCATAATATGGATAATTCGTATCCACTTTTCACCCCAATGGTGTAGAACAACATGGCGTGCAGAGTGAAATTCTCTCATTTGTCCACATCCCATACATGTATCCTTTCATTCCACAGTATCACAAAATCTTCCAACAATGGTGCTAGGTATACATTAATATCATTCCTAGGTTATTTTGGCTCTTGGATAAGTAGTGACATCAAAATATACTCTCGCTTCATACACAGTCAAGGAGGAAGGTTGAACATGCATACATTCATAGGCTAGGTGCTATGTCGGCTGTTCATGTTACCCAAATGATTCATTCCATCTATACTCAACCCAAACCTTATATTCCTCGGTTCTGCACTGAAATATACAAATATCACATCGATATTACTCCATTGGGTAGAATCAATAGTGTATCTTATGTTTTTATCTTTCTGACGCTCTTCCGAGTGCCAACGCAGTAATTTTCCATTCTTTTGATTCACAAATAAACGCTTCAAACAGAAAATTACAGGCAGATACCACAACACCTTAGCAGGAGGTCCTTACTTCACCTCGATGCACTTGTCGTCATCGGGGTCATTCTTACGCTTGTATCGAGATAGTTTGCACACCGGACAAACATATAAATTTGCATATTCTTTACAGCAGATGATATAATCATTCGGACATGAATGTATTCTTTCTACTTCCATTTTCAATGGACAAATAATCTTCTTAGCTTGATAGGTGGTTCTTGGCAACATATTTTCATCTAGAAAGATGTTCACTAGGAGATCTAACAACGCCGTGAAACTCTTACCAGATCAACCATTGCTTACCTTCAATTTCATCAGTTCAAGAATGGATGGCAACCTTGTGTATTGCGGCTTGCAGCATGGGAACAAAGGTTTCTTCAAGTTCTCTATCAAGCCCTCGAATTTACCAAACTCTTTTTTACTGTAGTTCCCTTCTACATCACGTAGCATCTGATTCAGATTATTATCGTGCGATCTATCCTCATCAAAAGTACAGTCCACAATCAACATGTATATCTCTTTTTAAAACTCCTTCGAATCAAGTGTATTTTGATCTATGTTGAGTTAGTAAACATCTTTAGATTATTACAAGCAATACATGGACAGTACATATATTATATCCCTTTCTTCAATATATCTTGCTCGATCACTCTTCTAAAAACGGATATACCATCAATGTACTATTTACTTACACAGTTCTCAACGTATATCCAGCTTTGGTCTATCTATGCTATGCACGTAACAAATTAGTGTCAAATTAGATCAATACTCCTATAGCTAGCTAGCCTAATACTTACACATAATTATCATTCACCTTAATAAATTGTCCATCTAAAGTAGCTAACTACATATTATTTATGAAGCAATATATATATAAAGTAAGAATATATTGAAGTAAACTAAGAGTTGTGACATATTCTTAAATTGGAGCAAACTACCAAGTTAGATCTCAACCTAACCATCATCTCTCTTTATTATAATGCATATAATTAGAAGCAAATACTAACCTTAAATCACCGAGAACAAATCGATCTACAAGCACACTTGAAAATATGCGATATGCTTTCACTAAGCTCCCTAAAGCCGGCCGCTTCCATCAAAGCAGCGCAATGCAGAGTAGACGGATCTGTCAGGTCTGGCCTAACATGACATATTACAGACACTTCTAACCACATATCGTCTGTGATAATTACTTGTCACAGACGGTTCTTAATATGAACTGTCTGTGGTAATAGGATACTTCACAGATGGTTCGTATTAAGAATTGTCTGTGAATTATCACAGACGATTCTTAACAAAAACTGTATGTGATAATTTACAGATGATTATTAATACGAACCGTCTACGATAATTATGTATCACAGACAATTCTATCCATCACTACTAACCTAGACGGTCACGCATGTAAAATCGTCTGTGATAATTGCAACACTGACGGATTCGGGGGACCGTCTGTGATGAGCCGTCTAGTATGGCCTTCTCTATAGTAGTGTGATATTCTTGAATTTAAACTAGAAATGGATAGCACACTCAAATTAATTAATTTGGTAGATCCATCAACACTTAAAGAGGCTCCCATTGCTCCTTGGAGCATCGACAGGATTATTCAGCTTAACAAACATGCAAAGAAACAGACAAGATAGAGATACCATTCACTAGATTTTGGTCTAGTATACATAAATATTAGTTGCTTTGCTTACCTTTTCCCTGTTGGGGAATAAAGAGCAAAGATGCATGCTTCAAAACTGGCTTTTGATGATCCTTAAACATTGCCCATTCGTCTAAATAAACATTGCTTAAAGGACCAAGTGATCGAAAGGTGGAAGACGAACATACCAATGATCATCTGATCTGAAATATTTTAGAGCTCTCCAAATGTTGGAACAGCCAGTTTCTTTAGGAAGAAAATTAAGTGATAAGTGCTCCACTTGGAGCAGCGCGGGGACGATAAAATGATTCCAATGTATTAACAAGGACCGTGTTGGCGATAGTGCGATCTGCAGACATGAGCACAAACAAATATATATAGATCTTTAGTTCCTTTTCTTTACGAGCGAATGAAGTGTTACACTATATATCACCCATTTTTTTAATCTAATTAAGTCATGAAAAACTCAAACCATATGACTAAAAATGCATCGAACAGAAATCACCTTTAATTTGAAATAGTCGAAAGAGAACAAACAGCCAAAAATATCATGCATGTATTTATCACCTGACGTCCTATAATTTGTATCATCGAATTTTCTATTTTTATAAATAGTAATTTTATTAGTATATATTAGTATAAAGTTATAAAAAGTAATGATAAAAGTCAGATTTCGTAGAAAGAAAACCAAAACCATCAAACAAAATATAACGAGGGAGTAAAGTATATACGACACGATAATTAACCATATCATGCATGTATTTATCACCATGACTCGCCTCACCAGGCTGAGCACGGCATTGAGATATCTACGCATGTCCCGTTTATTTCAGTTTAAACTTCTGATTTATTTTTTACTATTTTTAAATTTTATTTTTTTTTACTTTTTAGTTTTTTTAATCTTTTCTTTTATTTCCGTATTTTTTGTATTATCCGTGATAAACTAACATATTTTTTATTTTTAAAATTTTTTACATTTAATTATACTAAATAAATCATTATCAACTAAAGTATAAAATAAACTAACTACAGTATAAATTCAACCATAAACCGAATCTTTTTAAGCCCAA
The DNA here is from genome assembly GCA_036346265.1 of Melocanna baccifera. NCBI lineage: Eukaryota > Viridiplantae > Streptophyta > Magnoliopsida > Poales > Poaceae > Melocanna > Melocanna baccifera. The sequence goes on from CM070698.1 coordinate 22,672,218, forward strand.
ATAAGCGGCCTAGGCTCCACTATGGGCAATCGCTCCAGCTATACACGTTGAAGAAATTAAGACGCCGTATCAGCACTCTTATGGTCGCTTCAACACGAGAGCTACCACCGGTGCGATGAAGATAATTGTACCCACTACACCGGAGATTATCTACCACCGGTGGCCCGACCCGTGATGTTCCCATATCAGGTAGAAATATATGGAACCTGTTTTGACCTTTCGTGGAGGACCGGTAATGCTGCTACGTGATCCATCTTTGTTCTTGTCAACGTCATGCTCACACGCGATTAACGCAGCATAGTGGCGCGTTGACTTTGCAGCTGGTACATATGTTGACCTCTCTCTGAAATCTCACACGTGTCGTGTTGATGTAACATGTCGAACTGGATAGCGGCTCGATCGATTTGGGCATTGAGGAGGGATCGGAAAGAATCTGAAAAAAGATAAACGACAGGCAGTGCTAGTTCTTGTCCGTGTCTATCTCTGGTTTCAGATATTAACCAGTAAGGTGTATAAGCGTTGCAATTGTAATCTAAGAATGGTAATAGGTATAATTAAACGTGAGGTTACGTATTTATCTTGGACCTCATGCTATGTGAAAGTTTTTCTTAATAGGGTGTTTTACAAAACTTAAGATAAATTACCTTGTTCTAAATGATTTAATCAAAAAAGTTAAAACTAAGATTTCTTTTGGATTTTCTAGTTTCTGTAAGAATATTTGAATTTTTTTTGCGGGACTCCTATATTCGAAGCAGACTTTAAAAATTTTCACTGAAAAAACGTGCCTAGCATATACTATTCGTAATAGATCACATCTTATTATCATGCAAGGGCAAAGGGAAGGAGGAGATGAATAGATAAATGCTAACTAGCTACAATAAAAAAATAAATCAGCTACAGTAAAAAAAATATAAACCACTGTCATTCTGAACACCCCTTAGATGAGCTACTGGGTATAATTAAGCGTTTACACTACAGAGGGAGAAAAAGGAATGGTTGCTCGTTGTTGCTTGGAGAGAAGCAACACTTTGTTTGCGATGTATGTCAGGATCAAACCGTAATGGCTAGGGTTGTGCCACTCCCATCACCATGGTGGTCCTAACCTAAAACCAAAAGGAATACCAAAATGTTCCTTCAATTCCCTTGGGTACTATTCTAAATCTAACAGCTATGAGATTAGTTCGAATCTAGATCTAGCAGCAGATGGGAGAAAATGACACTACAGCTCATGTAGACGCTATACGCCGCAAATAGAAGATCAATCTAGGAATATATAGCAAAAAAAATGCTTAAGGATGCGTTGTGTGTGTCCGGACGCAAGTATATTTCTCCCAAGTTGATGGTCGATATATATTGTTCTTCTTCCTTAGTTGAGTGTAGCCAAGGAATTTGGCGACCTTCGAATTTGATGGCCAGGGGACTACCTGCATGCTAGAGGCACTTTTTATGACCAAATCACTTTTTCAAGAACATTTTTCCGGACCATTTCAATAATTCACCCACAAATTGTGGTGTCCTGAACTTTTTTTTTTGTGTGGATGGATGTCTATAAATAAAAATAACTAGTGAGATTCAAGACATCTTCTTTGTTTTGAAGACAAAAAATATTATAATAATCTTAAATAAGAAAATAATAGAAATTATATCATTAATCAAGAAAAAAAGAGAAGGACCTACGCCTTTTAGGCTAAGTTATAACGGTGCAGATTAGTAATAAATAGATATTATAGCTATATAATAAAGATAATATTACTTTAATATCTAGCTAGATAGTTACACAGATAATTCCACTAGTTTTTTATAACATGAGAAGTCAGTAATACCAGAATACCCTGACCGTATAACCCTGTCAAAATCTCAAAACAATCTGACAGATGGCCCCTCACGTCAACCTAGCCTACCTATTCTCATGGGGGTAGAAAAAAAAAGGGAAATGCCAAACTACATGCACTATCCATGCCACACAATTTACTTCGAGATTGGTGCACATGGGAGCGGGAATACTCTCTCTGCTCTCCTCTGTCTTCGCTGACTCCTGTGTCTCCATTCGCTGGCATGACCCAATGATGCACCTTCTCCCTTGCACGAAAAGAAATTCTGTTCGAGTTTTTTGGATTCAAGAGATCGGACGAACTAGTACGTTCTGGATTTCACGAACCAAGATTTTCGGATTCAAGAAATCGTACAAACCAGTACGTTTTGGGTTCAAGAAACTGAACGAACTAGTATGTTTTGGATTTCACGAACCAAGATTTTCGGATTCAAGAAATCGGACAAACAAGTATGTTTTGGATTCAAGAAATCGGCCGAACATTTGGGTTTCACATTCCAAAATTTACAAGGAACCCAAAAATTACACGGCATTGCAGATACCCCTAATCTGGCCGTCTGTACATGCTCCTATAGTTGTGGTGTTAAGAGCACTTTTCTGTTGAGCGTCTGGCCATCATGACGTCAGTGCATCCATTTGGCCAATTTGTCGACTTGATAGACGGGTCCACCATGGACTTCCGTTGGACTGGTGCTTGTCTGCGCTGGGCCAAGGGTAGACCGTCGAGGTGCTACTTGCTGTGGCATAACGAGTTCAAATTATTGTACAACAGCGACATCATTTAGGGTCCATAGACTATAGATTTCGTGGATGTGTATCACCGTACGGACTATCTTTGCAATGTCTGCAGGATGTGGAGCTATGAGTGACGATATGTCATCTGGTGTTGTCGCACATGGTGGAGGCTTAGCGACGTAGCGCATAATGTGACAGTTTAGTTTGCATCAGGTCGTGCCCCCTCTGCACGGCAGGTTCCTATCGCGAGCCGTATATCAGTGAGTCAAACTCCATCTAAGTAATGTTTATACTTTATATGTCTTGCTCGGTAACATCAATAATTCCGAAAATACAGGCAATCGAGGGTAGGTCGGTATGGTACAGACTAGCAGCCACTGGAGCAGGAGTGGATGACGGTAAGAACGGATAGGGTGCATCTAGATGTTGTAATGGAGAAGCGTTCGTACAACGCCGAGACGTATGATGAGTACCTGGAGTGGTACGTACCTTGGTCGTGCAGCAAACTCATCATTCCTCCACCACATCACCCCGAGCAGATCACTCACGACAACAGTCTACAATGCTCGATCGATCGCCACAACGCTTCGCAGTGGCATGACAGCGTAAGATAGTTGTAATTTCTAATCATTTCATTAACAAAATTCATACTGGTCGTTATTGTTATGTAGGGATGGCAATTGTACCTATTTACCGGTGTACCCACGGGTAAATGCCCTAATAGAGCCGGGCATGTGATGTATTTTTTACCCACAGGTATAAAAACGGGGAAAACTTTTAACCCATCAGGTAAACGAGTACGAGTATGGGTGAGCTTCATCTGTACCCGTCTCGCACATTTACCCGTGAGTCCACGATTTAATAAGTCGAATGCTATGTATGTATGAAAATTATTTTCTTATGGATATATATATTTGATGTGAATGTGATGCTTATATGTATGTGTGAATTTGAATATGATGTTTTTATATTTCCTAGTAACAACTGCTACTTTTATGTATCTGTCATTAATTCAACTCTCATACGCTGACTCTCAGCTCGTGGGTAAACGGGCGTACCTGTGGGCGATGGGTTTCGCGGCGTTCGCGGGTAAATGGGCATGCCCGCGGGCGACGGATATAGGCGAAGTTCTTCACCCATCGTCTTTCGTGGGTATGCCCGTAGGTGTAAATCGGAGTCGCGGGTATGGGTATGGGCGAGCACTACCCGTGCCCATTACGCCCGATTGCCATCCCTACTGTTATGTCACTTCAGTTGGAGTGAAAGCAACGCATCGCAAGCGCGTCTGAGACCGCCATCAATAGCCTGGACACACCATTGGCCATACAGAATACTTTGAAGTACATCCTAAAGCAGACCAAAAAAAATGGACAACCTGAGTTATGGCTGTTCAACGGAGCACGCCATGCACATTGGACACCTAGTGGGGGCACCATGCTCACCCGCCAGGTCATCACGATCTAGCAAGTCCGATCGGCCACTGTAATCTACCAAGTCTGCCTGGCATCGTAGTATTAGCTGCCGATCATCCGTGGGCTGTATCGATGAGGAGGTAACTTATGTACGAATCTACGTTTGTTTTTCTGTTAGGCCTTATGTTTCATTAACATCATGGCGTTCTCTCACCGTAGGCCTTATGCATTACTTTTGACCTCTGCACCAACTGCACAGACTACCGCTCCCCATTGTTCATCTTCACTGCACATCCGGGAGATATGTGATTCGTATTTTACATCCAGAATATTTATTGTGACTAACATTGTTTCTTCTTACAGCCTTGAATTCAACGTGGGGATGACGTCGAGTCTACTAATGAAGATATGGGCCTTCCGAATGCTTCTATGGAGCGATACACAGTGCCAGGGTTTGCAGCATATGTAGCGCAAAGCTCATCATTGACACCATACGTAAGGTTTGGAAACTTCGGTGGGCAGAACTCTTTCGGCTTCACTGACACGTCGTACGGTCAAGGACAAAGCTCTTCTACACCACGAGGAGATTTCTAGAGTCTTTCATTCATGACATTATTGCTAATGACCTGTAGTTCGACATGTCTCAGCAGGAGGACATCAACGCTTACCAGACCCAGCTTGTTGTACCTCAGCCTACTGGACCACTGTCTGCCACTCAACAAACGGAATGGTCTCCATACCTCCTCTATGAGACGCAAGCTCCGAACTGACTGATGTACCCCATGGGACATGCTTGTGCTCAACGAAAAATAAGGCCACACACGGGGAGGCAAACGTGGTGAGAAGATAGCAGTGGCTCAGATGAATGAACCATATCGCATCTTGTGCGATACATTTTTTGTACTATTACATGTACTTCTATGGATATTCATAATGCATAAAATTATCAAAAAATAGACAATTACTACGACTATGTTAGGATGCTGCATATAAAATTTCGTAATTTTTCAAGCTCATTTGCTATATTTAAAAATTTCAATATTACCAGTAATCGTACGAAGTTTTGAGCAATATTCACAGTGGATAAAATTCTAAAAAAAAATTACACAGTCAAGAATGTTGTGTTGAGAGGCTGCATATAAAATTTTGTAATTTTGTGAGTTCATTTGCTATATTTAAAATTTTAAACAAATAGTATTAAAAAATTAAGACAGGTAATTAAACCAGGCCGGTTTAATTACCTGACAGCCGGTGGTGGGGCAGTAGGTAGCCTGCCGATTGGTGGCGGGACGATAGGCAACCTAGCGTCGGTGGCAAATCAACACGTCAGCTCTACAATATCGCCGCCCGGCTACTAAGCAAGAAGATTGTGCACTTTTCTCAAGGATCATTCTGGACCCTTGGATACCGCATGTTGATCCTCGTAAACGTGGGAAATTCCTCTCATGTGGAAAGAAAGAAGGAAAACAAAACAAGCAACGTGTGACATATTACAAAAGCAGGCATGGGTACCTGGCGAGATTTCAGAGGGCAGAATGACAAGATATATATCATTGACAGGCCCCTGCAATGGGCATCGAATCCGCGCACGTCTGGCCGCCGGGTACCGGACAACGCACCGCTCGCCGGCGAATGCGCCATTGACAAGCCAGCACGGCCCCCGCCGACGTGGCACAGCTCTCCGTTTGAATCCTGATGGGGATGTGAGAGAGAGAGGGAGAGGTGAAGATGCCTTCTAGTCTGTAGACGCAACCATGGTGGTGGAGGTGGCGGCGGCACGCGCCAACGTCGATCGCATCATGGCGAGACCTCCACACAATTTTGCATGCTTTTGGTGGGTCTCTGCTCCTCCTGAGCCACAAGGAGATGCCTACCACAGTTGCGCTTTTCGGCGGCATCTCTGCCTCTCGTTTAGCTACCTGTGGAATGTTTTGATAGGCTGAAGGCCTTCCCGATAGGAGCATCGACGGACAGTGGCGAGCCAAGAGTTAAAAAGAGATAATTGAGACCAAATAAGTTGTACAATGTAGCAATATTTGACAAGACGAGGCAAATAAGTTTTGCTAAAACATAAAGAGGTAAAATGCAAGGAGTAGTGGAATCATGAAGGGGCACGGCCCTCATAGTTAGGGATGCAAACGGTATGAGTTAATTCCAACTGATTCGATATCAAATCTCATTGGTACCGAATATAGGAAGGTAATCAACTAAGAGCAACTCCAGTAGGGCCCCTACTTGAGCCTCTAAACTCAGATTTGAGAGTCAGAGCAAAAAATTGAACTCCAACAGGCCCCTACTTGAGCCCTCAAAAATAGAGGCCTCTCAAATGAGGCCTCCAAGCCCTCATTCCTATGGGGGCCCCTACTGAGCCCCTAAACTCGATTTATTCAGTATTTGAATAAATACGCCCTCATTCGGAACAAATTTGAATATTCGTATTTGAATTCATAAATTTAAACGTCCCTCATTGTGCTTTCAATTTAAATTCGGAACAAATTTGAATTTAAATTTGAATATTTGTATTTGAATTCATAAATTTAAATTCAAAATAAATTTGAATTTAAATTTGAATATTCGTATTTGAATTCATAAATTTACATATTGTCCCTCATTGTGAAATCATAAATATTTTATTGTGTATTGTGCTTTTGTCCCATATATATGCATATAGTGTGTGAGGAAATAGAGAGAATTGAGAAGTAGTGGCTCTGTTTTGAGGGCTCCTGCTGGAGTGCAGCCCAGAAAACAGGGCCCTCAAAAATAGGGGGAGCCCTCAAATGAAAAGTAGGGACCCTGTTTTGAGGGCTACTGCTAGAGTTGCTCTAATCCCTCCGCCACTGTGACGACGGGTGAAGTCGTGCTCCACCCCTGTTCTATTTCATTTGATGTTATATGTTTAGGCAGTGAAGTTGTGCTCCACCTCTGTTCTATTTCATTTGATGTTATATGTTTAGGCATACTTATTAAGATAGAAACATAGAGCGACCACATACGCCTCTATCAAATTTGTCTCTCTCACTATCACACTTTTTATTTCTTTCATTTTTCTATCCTTTTAATGCATATTGTTGGTTAAATGTTTTTATTAAGGAAATCCGAGCTCAACATAAGCAATTTTGCGAAAAAGAAGCAGATATATCAATATGGTGTGCTAGAAATAATTTGTAAAATAAAGAATACCTGCTTGGATCTAGGAACTATCTTGTAACTATGGTTGACCTTACCAGGTATAATTGAATATGTTGGACTTCTGAGGGCAAATTGATTATTTTCTAATTTGATAAAAGGAGAAATAACCGGTCCCATCTGTCAATGGGACAAAAAAAAGGATAGGGTCAAAGTCCTCACAGACGTGCGCGGTGTGGAAGCAGTGCGGAAGAGTTCAGACCGTCCGAACTCGCACAGAAGAGTTCGGACCATCCGATAAGAGTTCGGACCATCCGATAGAAAGTTCGGACCGTCCGATGGAAAGTTCAGACCGTCCGAACTTGCATCCGAAGGGATAAGGAGGAGACTGTCCTCGATCAGTGCCTCACCCAAATCTGGACTTCATCTCGGCAGGCAATTTGGGCGGCGAGTAGGAAGGCAGTGACTAGAGAGGTGGCGGCGAGGGCGTGGGCTGGCTCGGGCTCCTCGGAGCCGGCTGCTCGCAGCCACCACGCCGTAGCCCCCTGTCTCCTCTATTTAAAGCTACCATCTTTTCCTCCGTGAGCATCTCTCATCTCGGATCTCGCATCTCCTTGTCTTTAGCTTTCTTCCTTTTTGTTCTTGAGCGAGCTCTTCCCTTTGGGTTCCCAAGTGCCTTGACTCTGATGGGGTGAGAGGGAAAATCTGAAAGATTTATTCGAGAAGAGAAGAAGGCAGCGGTGGTCCTCTGTTGTTCTTGAGTGCACTCGGGCGAGTGTGATCTGGTGGTCCTATGCGGCATCTCCAACCCTCGACTTTACTTTTCGGTTTGCCGAGGTGTGAAGGCCGGCATTGTATCCGTTAACCTTCATCTTCTTGCTTGGCAAAGCGAGGCGCTTGGTTTTCTAAGACAGTGCCTTGAGGCGTGCCTTGCTCTGATTTCTTCTCAGTAGTTTTGAGTGTCACTGGTGTTGTGAGTATTGCAATATTCGTTTTACTTTGCTCATATTCTTTATGGATATCTGTTTTGAAGAAAGTGCAAAATGATTTTATGAGCTAATCATAATTGCTCTATGATAATTCTGATATTATGTATGAATGTGAGGGTAGATTGATCTTGAACTTGTGGCTAACTCTACTATTGAGTTTGCTCTAATCATTGAATCAGTTGTACTTGATATTATATCAGTCCAAGAATTAGCTTTCAGTTGATTCAGCTATAGCCGAGTTTTGATGCTTTGTTATAATCAATATTTTTTCAATCTATTAGAAGGCTAGATTGATTATAGCATTCAATTGTAATGTTTAGCAATATTTGTTCATAGTCCAGTGATCTCCTTTAATAGAAAGTTTGACGTAGAGCTTAAGATCTAATCTACAATTGTCATATATAATCAAGATTAATATTTGTCATGTTAGAGATGGTCAAGAATGGATCTTATACAACTAGCCTTCTGAGAGCATATTATAACATTCAAAATATTAATAATATGTTAAATTTGGTCATATATGTTATATTCATTTTGTTATCAGCATTCAGTTGGTATAACTTAATTTGTCTATATGTACATATGCTGATTTTAGACTCTTACATGATATATTTATTGGGCATATGTTTCAATTTGGATGGCTTAAAATATTCATATGCTTATATGGTAGTCAAGTCATTTATATGTTTTTATATCATGATTATGTCTTTAGTGAATATGTTAGAATTAAATCTAAATATATATTTATACCGTAATCTTTACAACAAGATACCCCCATGCATTTTATACACTACCATTTAGAATTCAGTCCAACCTCTAAAAAGGAAGTTAGGCTAAAAATACATTGAGCAAAACGACTGGATCACCCACCCATCACAAAAGATCTAGGACTAAGACACAACAAAATACACCTTATTTCAGTGCCATCACCAAAGTTCTAGGACTTAACCAGAAATCAGAGAGCCGAAATGAACGGTGCCTACGTAAGGTAACCAATCATTTCAAGTAGCCTATGGAGTACGGACAGCTACCACTATATGAAATTTCGAGAGAAAAAGCTAGCTAGCTGTCAAGCTATCTCATTCAGGTTGGAGAACACGAAATAAAAATGTAAACGAATACTCCATAATATGCTCTCACAAGCTGCACGTTTGAAACACTTTATGCCAAATCCTTTGAGTTAAAATAAAAGGCTCAAACATTTTTCAATAGTGTTTCACATCTCATTGGCATATCATACATTCTAACATTGCTTTGTATCAATTTAAAGTAGAGGTGTGTATAGAGAATAATGGAAGTGCTTGTACCAATCGAAGTTATTAATATGACAGATTCTTCTTTTCTCAACTTTAGTTGGGATATGACCTTTTTTAAATATATTACATACAGGGTTCAAAGATTAATCATACAAAATAAAATGTAGTTTTTTTAGAGTTGAGAGGAAATAAAATGAAAAGGCTTAAAGTGATGTGTGCTCTCACGCTACAAGCCTACAACATTTGCAGGTTTTTAGGAGCGAACCCTATGAAACGGCAGAATATTTTAGACAATGATTTTTACAGTTTTCTATATACTCTCTATATTTTTAGGTTCTCTCTATATTATTTAGGATCTGCTTGGCACTGCAGTGGATTATCCTAATCTGAACAACTTTCATGTACCTTTAATTTGTATTTGGTTACTTGCTTTTTATTAACCTACTTTGAGAAAGAAGATTGTTAAGTTTCAAGTAACAGGAGAAGATAATGTAGATAGTTATCATAGATAAAACATAATTTATTAAACTTTGATTTGCAAAAAAGAGTACTTACTAGATTTTTACGATTGTTTACCTACCGCAGTTTGACCACATAGAACACCATGACGAAACACAATACTGCAACGGTAAAATGACTCGTGACAATGTTAGTATATATACCAAAAGTTTGTCTCATCCCTTATATGCCACTCATTTTCATCCCACATGTCAGTGACATAATTAGGATTTCGCAAAAATTCCGATGATATATAAGAAATTAATCCTAGAAACAATGGAGGCAACAAAGGGGGAAACACAAGTCCTGCCTCTCCAATTAGGCCAAGTCCAACAGTGAATCTCCTAAGCTCTCACACAGGCCTACACAATAATTGAGAAGGGAGAATGTACTACATCTATATTGCTTTTGAGGGAGGCTTAAAAAACACATGTAAATATATCAATGTTGAACAGAAATATAGAACGGGAGAGAAATACATGCATCTGTAAAGCCTTTTCTCGTAAAAAAACATCTTTAATTAACTTTATGGTTTCCACCGGTGATGTATAATTCTAGTGGTGTGAGTCAGTATATTCGATAAATATGTTATTTGGAATTACAATTAAAATATTAGATACCAAATCTGTCAAATGAAACTTCAGTTTCAGCATCAACAAATACCTTTTCATTTCGATATCAGTAGTACCTTATTTACCAAATTAACACAAAAAGGCGACAAATTTTGATTTCTAATTTGACATCCAATACTAAAATAGCAGCAAAGTGACTGATGTGGTACGTTGTTTTGTGTGACTGTGAACACCCTTAATTATGTAAAATCCTATCTTCCGTGTAACATAATAAATTCTATGCATGTATATATCCTGTTCATGACTTCTTTTCTGGAAAGGAGGATTCACTCACACCTTTTTCGAGGGAAAGACGGAATTTTATGGCATTATTTGATAATTACGAGTATTGAAATCTTGGGGGCTACTATTATTCGATCTTATCCGATAAATCCCATTCAATACATTCGGGTTAGGTTGTCCTCATTTTACATCAAACCTTTAACATCATAAAAATAATAATCTGTGGGTATCCGGCCTAATAATATAATCTACGCAAGAAAAGAATGACATTATTTATTCCCTTATCTTGGAGAACCTTCACACATTACGACAACTTTACCTGGATACGGTTGTTAGGTTAATTTTGATCGGTCAATTTTTTGCTCTTGTCGTACGCAGAAACCTCAGATTAATTGTGTCCGAAGCGAAGAACAGATGACAAAATCGCTAATAGCTTCTCACACAATCCAGATTCTGTGACTTGATAGGTCACTCGATCTCCCAGAGTCCCACCTGAGGTCACAGACCAGTAGCGACACAAAAATCGAAACCCTTGCCTTGAGAACAGATGACAAGTTTTTTTTTTTACTTCGGATTCTTCAGAACCCAAAATAAATTGGGCAGTCTTTTAAAACCATTTATATCAACAACTTCTTAAACTTAAAACGTGCGTGCTATTCAAGTCAGCGTCTCTATCATCTACTATCGTCTCAAAAAGTATAAACAAAAGACATCAGCTGCAACTCAAAAAAGTAGGGCTCTTAAAATCGTGTGTATAGTCCACGGCAGCTTCTTTACCGTCCGTCGTCGTCTCGAAAAATACAATAAAAAACTATCAATCACAACTCAAAAGAACATAACGCCTAGCCGTTGAGCTACCGTATGATTTAAAAACACGCTTCGAACCAGCTTGAAACGGAAGGGAAAAAAAACAGAAGCAACCGAAGTACCAAACAGGACCCGTACATGCTCAGCTTGTCTCGGAGAAGCGTATTTACGCGAGCCGCCACCCAGTCACTCAGACGATCGATTTCAAGCGCTAAGGGCATCTCCAATGGTCTGAGTCAGTTGGCTATTTGCATGTACACATCAGCATAAATCCTATGTGGAGGAAAGAGAGTATGTAAAAAAAATCGAGCCGGCTCTTCCTTAAGCACTAGGCTATAACAGAAAACGAGGCGATCTCTATAAATGATGTGTGTGTGCATGTAAGTATCAAATAGCTATCCTTATAGACGATCCTTTGTATGCTAGCTATTTGGTTGATGATGTGAAGTCTCCTAGTTAGTTGCTAGCTAGGACCATTGGAGATGCCCTAAGGGCATCTCCAATGGTCTGAGTCACCATTATTTGCATGTACACATCAAGATAAATCCTATGGAGGAAAGAGAGTATGAAAAAAATCGAGAAGCTCTTCCCAAGCACTAGGCTATAACAGAAAACGAGGCAATCTCTATAAATGACTGTGTGTGCATGTAAGTATCAAATAGCTATCCTTATAGACAGTCCTTTGTATACTAGCTATTTGGTTGATGATGTGGAAGTCTCCTAGTTAGTTGCTAGCTAGAACCATTGGAGATGCCCTAATGGGGTGGGTTGTAGGCTCAAGAGATATGTCCACGTACCTCCTCCGGCAAAGCAGGTGCCCTTATCCTTTTTTTTTCATTCGAGGAGACTGCCCTTATCTGGCCCTAGATAGATACGGGCCTTGTCCCTTTTTGTTTTCTCTCTTGTTTTTGGGTTCAGCTTTTTTAGAAATCAAAATAAGTAAGATAACTTTATTAAACCGTTTTTAAATGATTTTTAAATTTACAATTATATGTATTACCATTTTTATAAAAAAATATAGCCAAAAGGTATCGGCTACAAGGGAAAAACCGGACTAGAGTTAATTAACCCTGTAGTTAGTCTCCTCGTAGCATAAACAGTCCCTGGCCATGTGGGCCCCACCCCACCAAGCATAAACAGTCTCTCGCCACCCCCGTGCTCCTGCGGGCCTGCGGCGGTTATATATACTCGCCACCCCCGGGCTAAGGCTGGCCAGCGGCAGCACACGCAGATCCTCTCCTCTCCCCCTCGCGCCAGCGGCCAAGGAGGAGGAGGAAGAAGAAGAAAAAGATGGTTGGCCTCCTCCCCGAGACCAATGCGCCGGCGGAGACCGACGTCCTCGCCGACGCGTGGGACTTCAGGGGCTGCCCCGCCGCCCGGGCCAGGACCGGCCGCTGGGGCGCCGCAGCCATGATCCTAGGTCCTCCTCCTCATTTCATCCATCTCTCCTGCCCCTCTGAATCTCTCTCTTCGTGTGTGTGTGCGTGTGTGTGTGTGTTAGATGCATGGGATTGCAGTTACTGATCGAATGGGCGGGGAACTATATGGCAATGTGCAGTGGCGGAGCTGAACGAGCGGCTGACCACGCTGGGGATCGCGGTGAACCTGGTGACGTACCTGACGGGGACGATGCACGTCGGCAACGCGGAGGCCGCCAACGTCGTCACCAACTTCATGGGCACCTCCTTCATGCTCTGCCTCCTCGGCGGCTTCGTCGCCGACTCCTTCCTCGGCCGCTACCTCACCATCGCCATCTTCACAGCCGTCCAGGCATCCGTAAGTCCATTAATCCGCTCGCTTGCTTTGACGTTCGCGCGCGCCCCGCCGTACGTCCCGCGTGTGGGTTGATCTGGTTTGATCTTCCTTTTAACTGCATGCCTTTTCTACCAAGATTTGTTTTCCCTCTCTCTTTTGGTTGGTTTTATCTTTTGAGGTTGGCCGCTTAATTAGTTACTAGCTCGTTGACAAGAGGAGAAATATCTGCGCTTTTATTTTTACCCCTTCTTTTTTTACCGTCGTGGATGGGGCAGTAAAGAAATCGTGCTTTCAAGAAGATGCTTTTGCGAAAAGAACGGGCACCAAAACAACACTACTCGATCATCATCATCATCAGCTCATAATCTTCCAAGATCGATGCATGCCGAAGGGGTCAAGATGGCACAGTTCCAAACAATTTTTATCTTTCTTTTAAATAATGATTTAGATGCGATTAAACCCAATTTTCAGGGGGGGATTTTAGCTGTTCATCAATTTTCACGGCCGGTATAAGCGGTAGAAAGTACTGTACATAGTGACCAAGAAATTGTGAACGAAACTAAATTTGCGGGCTTGCAGGGCGTGACGCTCCTGACCATCTCGACGGCGGCGCCGGGGCTGCGACCGCCGTCGTGCGCGGCGGATGGCCGGCTGTCGCCGTCGTGCGCGCGCGCGTCGGGCTCGCAGCTGGGCGCGATGTACCTGGCGCTGTACCTGACGGCGCTGGGCACCGGCGGGCTCAAGTCGAGCGTCTCCGGCTTCGGCTCCGATCAGTTCGACGAGACGGACCGCGCCGAGAAGTCGCAGATGATGCGCTTCTTCAACTGGTTCTTCTTCTTCATCAGCCTCGGCTCGCTGCTCGCCGTCACCGTCCTCGTCTACGTCCAGGACAACATCGGCCGCCCCTGGGGCTACGGAGCCTGCGCCGCAGCCATCGCCGCCGGCCTCGTCGTCTTCCTCGCCGGCACCCGCAGGTACCGCTTCAAGAGGCTGGCCGGGAGCCCGCTCACCCAGATCGCCGCCGTCGTCGTCGCCGCCTGGCGCAAGCGCCGCCTCGAGCTCCCCGCCGACCCCGCCATGCTCTACGACATCGACGTCGGCAAGGTCGCCACCGCCGAGGAGGGCCCCACCAAGAAGAGCAAGCTCAAGGAGCGCCTCCCACACACCAAGCAATTCCGGTAAGCTATTAATCAGCAAATCAATTAACGATGATACAATATGATCTCCTCTCCTGCTTGCATGATTAGCGCTTGATTGATTTGCTTAAGCGCGTTGTCTCTCTACTAACACTAGATTAGTGGGTGTTTTAGCCAGTAATTAACCCGCTGTTATTGGAGGTTGTGGGTCAAAGTTGCATGGACCGAAGAAATAGAAAGGGGTATTGGGTGGTCTTTTTTATGTGATTTAAAACTTAAATTTTTTTGAATTCCGTCTGTTCACAAGGTAAAGTACATAGAAAGATACTTGAGTGCGATTTTACCTAATATAAATGAAGTTAAGTTAATATCTACTACAATCGACTCATAAACCTCCTTTAAAAAACATCCTATTCAAAAGCTAATTACTATACAAAATCAAACTATAAAACCAAAAGAATCCATCGAATATTGACTAGAGTTGACTGACCCCACTTTTAACCAGGAGAGCAAGAGGCTTAGAGAGAGAAAATTAAAACTAGCCATCTATCTATCTATTAACTGTATTTTTATTTTAAACTTGCAAGCTTGGGGTCCAACCCAAGGCAAGTTGGTCAGGTGTAGCCGTGCAGGATTCAGATTGCACTGTTTGTCCCCCCCCCCCACCCCCCACCCCCACCCCCAATCTCTTTTATCCTTTTCTCCCAAGTTGCGTTGTCACATAGAGAGGTCCATCCATACTCGCCGCTGTTCCAACGCGAGTGGATGGGTCGTCACGGGCCGCGCTTCCGCGTTGCCCTTGCCCCCGTCCCCTTCTCCTCCATCGATCCTGATCTGACCCATGTCCTGTCCTCTTCTCTGCACCGCGCTGCGTGCGGACAGGCTGAAGTAACACGCCAAACACAACGCTGGTGCAGCGTATAAACACCTGCTGCCATTCAAAGATGCTCGATTTGGTTTGGTTTTGTGTGAGAGCTGTCTCTCACCTACTCTCTCTCTTTTTTTTCTTTTCAGTAGGGCGGCTTTCTCGTAGAAATTTCCTAGAAAACCCGGAGTCCATCCAGCGAGTTGAGCGGTGGTTTCCTTTCTCGTTTCTAGACGGTGGTAGTGTTTGAAGCGCTGCTTCCTACCTGCAATTTCTGAGGAAGAAACAGTAGCAGAAAATCTTCGATGTGGATGCATCAGTACCAAAGTGTATATTAGGAATAACCGTTGTGTTTTGTTTAAACTATTGTAACCTCGACATCGAGTTGTTGGCTAAGCTTTTAGAGCATCATCCTCCAATGGGATTTAGGTCCTGTTCTTTGCGGCTTCTAAAAACCGCTTTTGGCTTTTACTACAGTAACTAACTTTTAAACGGAGTATTTTTTTTAGACGGGATCTACAAGTTAATTGTAGTACACGTTAAAAAATTAATATCTGTATCATCAAAAATTGCAAGCGGGTATCTCTCTTTCCACAATCTTTATCGCAAACAGCCAAAAAACCATCAGTCGCAGCTAAAAATCATCAGCCGCAGCCAGAAAGAACAGGTTCTAAGACGAGCGTAACGGAATGAGCCTAGTACACTAGAGTGGGGGTGAGAAAATTTAGCTGGACACTTGGGCTCACAGGTGTCATGGAGTATGCTGGTAGCAGTTGGCATAACTTCTCAAGAAAAGAAATGAAAAGAAACGTAGATTTACCCTCTCTTTTTTCCCCCATCTGATCTCATAGGGAGTAACTAGAGACTGTCTTTTGCGTGGAAAGTCGTGCTGTCTTTCTTGGTGATTTTATTCAGCCAAATGGCAATGCTTTTACTCGACAAGAGTATGAGATGACAGTTAAAACAAAAGGTATCCTAATTACTACCATGGAAAATGCCGGTCTCATCCACATTAACCTTTTTTGACTTGGAAAATGAAGTATGCAACCTTAACATCGATTTAGCTTCAGGTTCAAATCCCCTATTGTCCTGTACGACCTGCACAAGCCTTGGAATACACGTGTGCGCGCCGAAATTCCTTGCTAAAAACTCCATGGTGTGGGTCAGTAGAAAGCAAATCTGATACAAATAAATTGCTACAGTATGTACTACAATTAATTTATATAGATATTTTACTTAAAATTTAACTATTATAGAAAAAAATTCAAAAAACAACTTTTAAAAACCGAAAAGAACAGTCCCACGTTCCCTCAATTATTAGCAGACTGTTTCTGAACAGGTCTGAGACGTGTGCATACCGAAAGCCCTCCAGAAGCCAAAAGGTTTTGCATGATTAGGCAGTAGAAGAGAAAAGCACAGTGAAAAGTAGTCCCAGAAGCCCCTAGCTAGTGATTGGGGGGGGGGGGGACTGTAGTAGGAAATTTCCTTCTAGCTTGCTTAGCTAGTGATGGGGACTAGAGGTGTAAGCAAACCTTTCCTTCTCACATGCATTTGTCTTCCTTTTTGGTATGGCTCACTTGGAGCAACATTGCACATCTGTCCAATTTCTGCTGGAAAAGCGATGGAGATTATTGGGGGGTTCACCCCCATGGACCATACGCGAAGGCCACCCCAAAAGCAGCGCGAGAAAAGGAAGGGAGAGGCATGTGAATTGTGAGCTGTGTTGGGTGGTCGCCCCCCGTCTTCCCATATAAGGGAATGTTTTTTTTGTTTCTCAAATCGGTTTTTAGATTTTGTTATAGTATCTAATTTTTAAATTAAGTATTTTTTTGAGACGGGGTATATAAGTTAATTGTAGTATACGTTAAAAGCCTAATATCTGTACTATCTAAAATCGTAAGTGAGTATATGTCTCTGTTATTTCTATCGTAAACAGTTAAAATTCAAAATTTTTAATAAAAAATATAAGTCACAGTTATATTAAATAGGCTCTAATTGTCTTGAGATGGTGAGGTTGGTGAGGTTGGTGGGAAGAAGGAAGGAACGGGAACGGGAACGGAATGGGAATGGTCGATCGCCTTTTAGAGCGCTGCCACGCGTACCAACCAACCAACGGCTGTCTTTTACAGCCTGTTGTTATATACTTTTAAGCCGCGCGAGACACTTGTCGCATAGAGATTTTTATGATCTTTAGCAAGAACACACCTGTCGCATACAGAGCAGGGAGAGTTTTCGAGGGTGTTCGTTCGGGATAATGTTTTCTTGGCAACCTCCCTGCCATGAATTCAGTTATTTTTTTGCTGAATAATCAGATGATAAGATGCTCGGGGCAGTTTAAACACTTTGAAATTCGCCACCTTATCGATAGGGCAGTGTCAGCCTAAATGGTTTCTGATCGCTTTGAGCTGTCGACGATTCGCGAAATTATCGACTCGTTTTCCCCGGACTCTGTATCTGGGGATGCATAGAACAGCATCATGCATTGTTATTATAATCACATCGCATGAACAGGTGCTGTTTCTTGATTATGATTGGCTGTCAGTTCAACATGTGCAAATGGGAAGAATATTACCACCTACGATGCACTTGATTACTTGTTTAATCACAGCGTGTTTCATGTATGAATCTGACGAGTTTTCTGAAAAGATAACCCTGACGACATAGTTGCCGATGATTCCCCAAGAACTTCATTGCTTTGACCGATAGATGCTCTGTTAATGGAGCATAAGGCGGCAAACTACTTGAGATACTAATTTGATTAGGTGTTTTGATAGTATTTGTGTCTCCATCTGGTGCAGAATCTTGTTCCTGTGACCACTGCTTTAGTTTGTACACAGCCTCTTTGAGTCTTTGTTTCTTCTAAAACGTGAAAAGAATGTTGCATGATCTCTGTGCCGACTAAAGTAGTCCAATGATAGCAACTTATGCATATTTCCAAAAACCTACTTTAGTTTATGGTAAAAACAACATTGCTTTTCTAGTGTTTGTTCAGATTTTTCAGTTGTGCTTCTGCAACTACAGCTTTAGTTTTTGAAGAAAAAAGGAATAGTGAAAACAAGATTTATTGATGAGTTTTTTTTTTGAACGAATAAAAACTAGAATACCTAGGAGGGACTAGATATCTTTTCACCAAGAAGAAGAATAGGCACTCGAATTCGAGTTCCTTATTGATGAGGTTTATGAACTCTGAAGAGATATTCAGACTGAAACTGAATGTATGAAAGAAAAACTCGTTCCAGAATTCAATCAACCTCTTCCTGCTTGTTAAATCTTAACAAAAAATAACAGAGATTGTTTGATTAATTCTCGAGTTGATTTGTTTGTACTGTAGTCATGACTTGCAGTATATGTCTGATTTTCTTTTTTGAAGGTTGCATATGTCTGAACTTCAATGCTGTACTGCTTGGTTACTGCATATATTCTGTTGCAACGAAGATCTGAAAATTCTGCATGAAGTTAATAATTTGCTGTACCATTGCAGCTTCTTGGACCACGCAGCGATCAACGAGGACCCCGCGGTGGAGCACAACAAGTGGCAGCTGGCGACGCTCACGGACGTGGAGGAGGTGAAGACGGTGGTGCGGATGCTGCCGATCTGGGCGACGACGATCATGTTCTGGACGGTGTACGCGCAGATGACCACCTTCTCGGTGTCGCAGGCGACCACCATGGACCGGCACGTCGGCCCGTCGTTCCAGATCCCGGCGGGCTCGCTCACCGTCTTCTTCGTCGGCTCCATCCTCTTCACGGTGCCCATCTACGACCGCCTCATCGTGCCGGTGGCGCGCCGGCTGAGCGGCCACCCGCATGGGCTGACCCCGCTCCAGCGCATCGGCATCGGCCTGGCGCTGTCCATCGTTGCCATGGCGACCGCCGCGCTGACCGAGGTCAAGCGCCTCCGGGTGGCGCGGGAGGCCAACGTCCCCCAGGGCGCCGCCGTGCCCATGACCGTCTTCTGGCTCATCCCGCAGTTCCTGTTCGTCGGCGCCGGCGAGGCGTTCACCTACATCGGCCAGCTCGACTTCTTCCTCCGCGAGTGCCCCAAGGGCATGAAGACCATGAGCACCGGCCTCTTCCTCAGCACGCTCTCGCTCGGCTTCTTCGTCAGCTCGGCGCTCGTCGCCGCCGTGGACAAGCTCATCGGACATCAGCGGCCCTGGCTCGCCGACGACCTCAACAAGGGCGAGCTCTACAACTTCTACTGGCTGCTCGCCGCGCTCTGCCTCGCCAACCTCCTCGTCTACCTCGTCGCCGCCAGGTGGTACAAGTACAAGGGCGGCCGCGCCGGCGCCAACGGCAGCGTCAACGGCGTCGAGATGGCCGACGCCGAGCCCTGCTTGCACTGACCGGCTGACGATCCATCCGTCCGTCCGGCCGTCGATCGAACGGTGTCGATTTCTTTGCATGATTGTACCGCTAGTACGGATCATAACGACGTCATATATGTGTGTACGTGTACGCATCACCGAGCACGTAAATGCCCTCGTGTACGCAGTATAGGAGCATGTACAATGCAACCGTTCAGAGAGGTGCTAGCATTGAAAAAAAAACTGGTTTTTTCTTGCCACATAGGATAGATAAGTTGCTTATTTTGAAGCATCGATGTTTAGTAGGTGTTTATGTGTATAGCTATATCTAATTAATAGATAATATAACTTCTGAGAAATGATATCTTTACTATTATAAAAGGAGTTGATGGTTGACTCGTCGTCACTCCTCTCTTCTCAACCATCTGATTTGATTTAGATTATTCATCCACACCGTCTACTCCCCTCCCACCCCGTATATCGACCGACTCCTCCTCCCCACCCCGCGCCGCCGCCCTCCTCCTCCCATTCCGCCGCCTCGCTCTCCGAATACCCTCGCTCTCCCCACTCATCCCTAATACCTCGCTCTCCCCCGCGCCCGATCCGCCTCCCTCGCACTCCCGCCTCCCTCGATCTCCCGCGCCTCCTCCCACCCCGCGCCGCCCCCCCCGCGCCGCCTCCCGCCGCCTCCTCGTCCTCCCCACCCCGCTCGCGCCTCCTCCTCCTCCCACCTTGCGCCCGCTGTCGCTTCCCATAGCGTGCGCGCGGCTTTCTGCTCCGCGCCACCGTCGAGCCTGCGTGGCGCGTTCCTCGAGATCCCCGGCGGCGAGGAGAGGATGAGGACGCCGTCTGGGAAGGGTTCGCCGACGGATCGAAGGATGCTATCGGAGCGCCGCCGGAGGAGTGGCCTTTGATGCCGCCGCCTCCGTCTGCCGATGCCACCGCCTACGCTGCGACCAAATCGGGAGGAGAAGAGGAGGAGGAAGGAGGAGGCGTGGTGGCGTAACGACAGGGGACTCCTCGGGAGGAGGGTACGAGCGCCGCGCCAAAGGAGTGGTGGGAGGCGAGCTGTGGAGAAGCTGCAACGCCGCCGCGGGAGATGTGCTGGAGGCTTGATGAGTTCGTCATCTGGGCAGGCAAGGCTAAGAAGGTACCCATTTGTCCCTTAATTATGGGTTATTTGGTCCAAATTGTTGTAAGATCCTTGTGATTTGGTGCGAGTGCGGTCATGCGTGATGCAATGCGGTAGGTTGTACAGTTTAGTGAGGTAACTTGGCCGAGTAGGTGAATTTCGGGTTGTTAGTGTGAATCATCCGGCGCGGCGCTTCAAGTCAATAGAAGTGAGCCGGAGTGAGTTTGTGACTCTTATCGACTTTTATTTTTCTATATGAGATGTAGTTGTTCTTGGCTTCAGTAGTCAATCAATATCAATTTGGAATTTTCATGGTGAATTGGTCACATCTTTCGAGGATCATCTTTGTGGCACCTTGATTGCAATACCAACAATATTTACATTACTAGCAACCAAGATCTCATTATCTCTTACCGCAAGGCTAATCCAAATGATTCACCTTCAAAGGACAATGGTAACATTTAAACCGACACACCGATCCGTATTCTTGATGTGTTTAGTTTGTAATGGAATGCTAACTCTAACGCTTGTTGCATTTGACTCATCATTAGTTGTTGTTGTTTCCTATCATTACATTTCCCTTTATCCGCTATTGTCATTTATCATATTAGATGTAGTTTGTAGCATTATCAATTTCCTCTTTGATGAGATGCATTGCTCTCAAGCTTTTAATTTCGATCAATTTGATGATTGATTCATATGCTTTCCATCGAGGTCGCACTCGCACAAGCCCTCACCGTCGTCGCCGCTCTCACCAACCTCCCATCTAATGGTGAGAACTCTCCGTGCAAATGTGTATAGTTTAAGCCGGTGACTTGTCGATGTAAGCGATTTGGGTGTAGGGTTTTGTGTTTGCTTTTGGGTTGGAAGAAGGTTGGGGTGATACATACTTGTGGTTTTGCAGAAGATTTTCTTGAGGTATTGCTTGGCATTTAACAAAGGTGAAAAGTTATTATTGCTTTGTTTTCATCGATAATTTTCGTTGCCTAGGATGATGTTACTGCGCAGATCCGAGACAACGATGGTGGGAATGCGGGTGTGCCTGAAGATAGGTTCTATTGCTCGCATCGGAGCTTCGCCTCTACCGCTTCTTCCGCAATACGTATGTATTCGAATCATGGGATGCTTGTGTCTCTATTTTGCAAATTTGTGTGTTATGATATTTACAATTGGGATATTCTAGGCTTGAAGAATTCAAACTTTTTTAGATTATTTTATTGAGTGTTAATAAAGTTGCATTTGTGACTGAACTGTTTAGACAAATTGTTAATAGGTCAAGTATTCTGAATTCTGGACGGTTGAATTAGATATTGTGATATACAATTCATTGCATCAAGATAACCTATAAGGAAAATCCATATACTTATGGTTTTAATATGTCTTTGAGCTTAATTTTAATTTGGTGCTGTCATGGATCCTATCAGGATTGTTTGTTGTTTTTCGTTTTTTAGTCTATGTAAGTAAATGGTGATTTCAAATGAACCTCCAACTTCATTTGCATTGTTCAATGCATTTATTGTTCAGTGAAAATGGAAAAAGAAAACAACAAAACAACAAAACGCAAAAAAAAATGTTGTTTTGGTTTTGTTGCTTTGGGAGGGCAGTGCCAATCAAGCTTTAACTGTCTGGTGGAGGCAAGGAGCCAACCAGCTACCATTTTACTAATTTTTTCGTGTGCTTTCTCTTATGTGTTATGGTCTTTCTCTGAGCTATTAAAACTTGTTACTTCTAGGTTCATAGGATGTGTTCAGGCCTTCAGGGATGTTTTGCTCTACTAGATTCAAGGTAGAAAGGCAGCAACTTTTGGAGGAATGCTCAAAGTGCGTTTTATCTTTGCCAATTAACATTTCTATATTTATGCACAAAAACTTATCTTTGACTTATAAATGCATAAGAACACATGAACATGCTTATAATTATGAGGTATTTCAAGAACTGCTAATCAATGTGGAATAGTAACTTTTAGCAATATCCTTTTCACTTTTGTATCTCCAAAGAAGCAAATCTTTTTATTGCATGTGAGCTTAGTACAATATGACGATTAACATTTCAAGATTTGACCAAGTGGCAAATGTTCTCACCAACATTATGAAGCATACCGACAGCTTGATGCATACAAATGTAAATCAGTAATTACTTTTTATATGGAGGTCGATTATCTTGATTATCACCTTTTTCTGTCACTCTAGCATGAGCATAGAATGACTGCAAGTTCTATATTTGCTACTCTGCATAAGCATATTTTGTGTTCAAATTTCAAGATGGATTAAGTATAGTTTCATCCCAAATTAAAGTTTCCATCTAGAGCTCTATATGAACTTGTCCTTAAGACCTCCTTAATTTCCTTAAAAATTGGGATGTTGTTGCTTTGATGAGCAACCATAAAGCTAATTGTCTAGGTTTGTTCTAGACTTACTGGAGCTTGTGTTGAAGAATGTGAAAGGATGGGTTGCCTGAAAGAGAGCTGTATTAAGTACTATCAGGTTCCAGCTGATAGCCAGTCTGCTGACAAATCATGGTACGTGAACGTTGTACTTACAACTGAAAGAGTGGAACTGCAAGAGTGAATGCATATATCACTGCATGATGGAGAGGGAAATTAAAAGGGTGCAACTTGGATTAACACCGATTAAGTACCATGGCAAATGGAATTTCAAGCGTGAATCTATTTTTTCGTAGGTAACTATCGGTCAAATCATGTCCGTTAATCGTTTCTTTTCACTTGAATTGACTTAGCATGCATATTCCGCTTTCACTCTCTTATGGCCTTCATCTATTGTTATAATCACCACATGCCCACTTAATTTTCCTTCTTTCCAGAGCCTATTTCTACTACTCTCTCTGCACTGACTCTTTTGCAATTTAATATGTGGCTATCCTTTTTCCTCCTGCTTTCTTACATGCTGCATATTAGCCTTAGGCCTGAAACTTAATAGGACATACTATGAATGTATGGTTTTGGTGTACCATATATCATAGTTGGTAAGGCCAACCCACTGACAAGAAGTATGATTCCAGTGTATGCACTTGATTATAACTGGTTAACAACTTAGATGGCAATGCGTATAAAATGTTGTTGTTAAAGCTAAAATGCTTGGCATTTGCCGCAATTCATATCTGGCCATTTTATATGCTCTTTATTTAGTGCATATTTGGATTCATGTTAGTTGCTGCATATCGGAATTTCATTCTGTTGTTCTTTGATTTACACAGAAACGTTAGGAGAAGCATACGACCAAATCAAGTCGTGCAATTTCATCCGCTCGCTTGTGATGGAGTTCTGCGAGAAGTCCTTGGTGAGTGCAATGGAGAACAGAGATAGTGGTTACTATGAGAAGAAGGCACTTTCGATTTTCAAAGATGTTTGCAATGCAGTTTTTAGAATTAGAATACAGATTATGGGTTATGCAGGATTGCCCTTTATTCACAGTAATGCTTAGATTATTCAGTTTGAAATTATATTTAATAGTATACATCACTTTTTTTGATTTTCCGTTGCAATGCACGGGCACTTTACTAGTAACTCATACGTTCAACGCGTGGTGTTTAACCCGGACGGTTCACTCGCACAGCACTCCTCCCATACGACCTTAATTATCCACGTCTTCCTCAAGCCTCAACCAACCATCCCATTCGTCTCTCTCGCTTCTCCTCTGCTACATGGATCTCCCGTTAGCCGGAGCCTGCAACCCACTTTCCCATTCGTGTTTGCTTCCTCTGCTACATCCAAAGCCACGCCATGAGTGCTTCAAGCTAGCTCGGTCGCTCCCTCTCCCTTCCTCTCTATCTCTCTCAACTAAGGAGCATCAGCGGATCCGGTGGCGGCGAATGGGGTACGCGGTGAGTACGAGGGGCAGATAGGGGGATAGCCTTCTCCTCCCAGCGTCGGATTCACGCTACGCACGCCAATACATCCAAGGCCTCATGCGCCACCCTCTTGTTATTTTATTACAATATTTTGATTTCATATATACAACAATCATCGTTCCTTGTTTTTTTATTGTATGAGAAATATTGTATATATAGTCGAGAAATGTTGCATACATGACGATAAATGTTGCATGCATGGTCGAGAAATATTGCATACATGACCGAGAAATGTTACGACCAAGAGCGTACGGAGCTAGCGCCAAATCGAATGTCTGGGCTCTAGCAAACCCCATAACTTTTACATGGATGCATGTGTAATGATGTCGCTATATTTTTCTCTTTAAGCATTCGTGTATAAGTACCTTGCATTGTACATACCCTAATGGAATTAATAACTTCTTAGAGGGGGCAATGGTAAAATGGTGAAAGGGCTAGACATTGTTCATTTTTGGCTTTTCACTTCTTTGAAAATCAAAACAAACGGGATGGTTTTTTAAAACGGATTCTTCAAATGACTTGATGAGTCCAAAACCGTGTGTGTCTGCATTGGCGTCTCCACCGTCCGTTGTCATCTCGAAAAGTGTAGAGAAAAACCATCAACCACAGTCAAAATCTATTAGTCATAGCCCAAAAGAACAGAACCCAGAGATAAGAATTAAGAATTATAAAGAGTGGTGGGGACGGGTGTCAGTGACTCAATGTTGCTACATTTTGTGATGGGAGGGTGTCTGTCATGCTGTGGTGGCAAGAACCTCGACTACAATGTAGAACCATGCGAAGGGGAAAATGAAAAACAGCATGCTTTTGATTGACCTACAAATTCAAAATTGTGATGGGAAATTTCCTTGTGTTTCCTTGTTTCCAAGTGCATTTCAAATTGAAAATTTTAAATATATGCCATTGCTAAGTACATGTTTCTGAGAAATGCCACCGTAGAGTGATGACTCGCAGAAATGCCACTGCAAACGCATCTTATTAAGAAAAATAGAAAATTGATTACTTGCCACTACAAAGAATAGCCTTCTAGGATTTGTCACTCTTAACATTGTAATCAATAATTTGCCACTCCAAAGATTGGTTGTTTGAAAATTTGATATTTTGGCCATTTAATTTCATTTTCACCACTTTTCTCCCTTTTCCCATAACAAAATGTCCTTATTGACCCCATGCGAAAACATAGAGCTAGCCATCATCATAGGATCGGTGTGCAATGCATCGTGAGTGACAAGTAGGCCTAGGAAATGATGGCCCTAAGACACCTCTTGATCCATTAGATCATCTCATTTCACCTCGCACCTATGTTAAATTTGAAGGAAAAATTCAATTACCATGCAGTGTGATAGGAGTTCCGTGAGGTAATTTCTTGTTCCTGAATTTACCCGATCCAATCACTCCCTCCGATTGTTCCTTTGCCCCAATCGTTCATGGCAAAACATGGCTGCTAGCTTCTCCTAATCAAAAGATCCCTATAGGCCTTTAGCTCCTAGTAGAGGGGGAAAATGAAAAACAGCATGATTTTAATTGTCCGTCTCTTGCTTCCTCTTGCTTCTCCCTTCCCGTAGAGGAGAGCCCACAGCGCGATTGCTCCTCCGCATACTTCTTCTTTTCTCGGTGGTTTAGCTGTTTGTTTTCTCCGCCGTTGCTGTTTGTTCGAGGTGGGTGCTGCTCCTCCTGGTTTGTCTGGTAGTGGTCAGTGTGGTTTACGGTGTGAGCTTTCTTGCCTAGGATCATCGATTTTTTTTGGTTTGCCTAAGCATTAGAGATACACAGACCACAGTTCGGTGGAGGAGGTGGACCAGTCGCGTAACATTTGCCCTTGTGTGCGTGCAAGCTGTGGCATTTTAAGCCCAGCCCAGCCCAGCCCATCCTGTTGCGATGCTCGCCTCCACTATATAATCCCCACCGTCCACCACTTGCACGCTTCACGCGCCTAGGGTTCTGCCGCCGCCTCTTCGTCTCCGCCGCAACGTCTCGTCCGTTTGGATCAAGCGCCTAGGGTTTTGCCGGTGTTGGTGAGGGGAGGGGAGGCGATATGCTGCGGCGGAACACGCGGCTGCGGAGGGAATACTTGTACCGGAAGAGCCTCGAGGGGAAGGAGCGGCAGCACTACGAGAAGAAGCGCCGCGTCCGTGAGGCGCTTGAGGAGGGCAAGCCCATCCCCACCGAGCTCCGCAACGAGGAGCTCGCCCTGCGCCGCGAGATCGACCTCGACGACCACGACAGGGCAGGTCCTGCCCGATCCTTTCCCCTTCATTTCGGTTCTTGCTGTGTGGATTTGTCGGTACAAGCACTTATTTTTTTGCTCTTATGATTTGTGGTGAATTGGTGCAGTTCCAAAGAACATCATAGACGATGAGTACGCCGGCGCCGCCCTCCGTGAACCCAAGATCCTCTTGACCACATCTCGCAACCCGAGCGCGCCCTTGACTCAATTTGTTAAGGTGTGTTTGTGCTGTGAATTTAAAGATGGTTTCCACAAGTTGAAATAGTGAATTGAATGAAGCTAACCGACCTTTCTTGTTCATTTTGTAGGAGCTGAAAGTTGTGTTTCCCAACTCACAAAGGATGAACCGTGGTGGTCAGGTATAACACGGCCTCACTCCATATTATTATGTTTACTTTGATTATTATCAGATAAAGTGATAAGCATCCATACAATGTTTGGGTGATTAAAAAGTAAAGTGCGTTAAAAATGTATTTGCTTGGACTGTGAAATTCACTCCTAGCTTTTGTCAACTTTGCTCTTGTGCTCCTTATTGATCTGGATTATCTTTTTTTGTCAGGTGATATCGGAAATTGTCGAGTCCTGCCGCTCACATGAGATCACTGATCTTATTTTGGTGCATGAACATCGTGGTCAACCTGATGGTTTGATTGTCTGCCATCTACCATTTGGTCCAACTGCATACTTTGGGTTGCTCAATGTGGTAAGTTTGTCTATTTGTTTTATGCATGCTGAGCTGATAGCCTGATACTGTGTACAACATGGGAGGCCATACTTGGTGGTAACTTGAGGTTTCATTGTTGAGCAGGTGACACGGCATGATATTAAAGATAGGAAGGCCATGGGCAAAATGTCAGAAGCTTACCCACATTTGATACTGGATAACTTCACAACCAAGGTACTCATACTTGAATCTTTTGAGTTGCTTTGTTGTAAATACTAGTAAGGTGTCCGTGCGTTGTAACGAAAAACCAAATAAAAATGATACATACTATCTCAAACTGAATAATAGGAGAAACTGATATTTGGCTACGAGTCAACAATGTTCATTATTCATAAGTCACAAACAGACATAATACGACTTACATTTCTTAACTTCTGTTGGTCTCTAACAAGAAGTTGAAGAAAATCTTGAACTGTACAGGTTCCACTTGAGTTTAGCTTCTTGTGGAACGCACCATCCTTTCCAATCTTTTCCAATCGCCAAACATCATCATTTAGTGCAGGAGGGTAGTGTTTCTTGTACACTACCAAAAATTAGGGAAAATAGTCATTTTAAAACTATATTTTATATTATTAACAATGACAATATAATAGTAAAGAACACAGAAACATACATTCTCCTCTGTGATCTTTAACAGTAAAAGCCTGTGTCTTTGCCTTCTTGATGTGAATCCCTTCACAAAATCCTGAAGAGACTCTCAAGCCAAGTCTAAATTTCCTGCTTCTTATCCAACTGGACTTGTCAGTGAAGATAAGCTCTCCTGTGGTCCCTACACCTTCTTTAAGCGTCACCTGAAGGTCACCTGATAAGAGGCCTCTTCCCTTCACGTTCTTTGACAATGTGGCTCTCAAATTCCTCTTCAGTCCAATCCTCATCTTCCTCTTTATTAAAATCACCCTCAAGCACAAGAACATCCAGTTTTGCAAATGACTCAGGTCCTGAACTAACGACATGTCCAGTGCTTGCATCCAGCAGCACAACATGTATTGCGGCTCCCTGCTCACCTTCCACTTTTACTCCAGTAAAGAGTGGGAGTGATAACCTAGTCCTGAAGTGAAGCTGGAGATTTCTACCATCAGGGCCTTCAATTCTTTTGGGAGAGGTCCTGTTTTGACACAGTATATAATGCTCGACTTAGTGTGGCAGATCCAAATAAAAATTACGGAAACAAATATCTATATCCCTGCGTAAGATGCAACAAGTGCAACAAGAAAGAACAAGTTGCATGATCTTGTACCTTCCTTGAATTCTAGCTGGAGCTGCAGGACCCAATTTGGCTAAAGCGCACTCTACTTCTTCACTGACCTACACAGCAAGTAATGTGTGGCAATTGATCAGGAAAGCAGCCAGATGGGTATATCAACAAGTTCAATAACAGATACTGCAAGGTTTTTTTAACTCACAACTCTTCGGAGAATTGGCTCCAGTGATGAACAAAGCTTCTGCAAACTGTCCAACTTGAGG
This sequence comes from Melocanna baccifera, assembly GCA_036346265.1. Classification (NCBI taxonomy): domain Eukaryota; kingdom Viridiplantae; phylum Streptophyta; class Magnoliopsida; order Poales; family Poaceae; genus Melocanna; species Melocanna baccifera. The sequence goes on from CM070698.1 coordinate 22,701,203, forward strand.
GCTTCTACAATCACACTGCAAATAAAGACAACTTGCTAGGGTAAAGTGGAAAACATCAGGAAAATTTATTAAAGCATGGCACAAACAAATCCTCAAGGTTGACGATACCCAACTGAGTCTTAAATTTGCAGATCATTGTTGTAGTACAATAGATTACCAAGATAAAATTCTTAGCTGAATTAAGCATATTTCACACAGTTTTCATACGGTCATAGAAAATATATACTCAATGACTGATAAATCTGCAAAGCAAACCGACAAATGCCTATTAAGAACTCCATTCAAGTACAGAAATTCAGATCATGGTAGACAGTACCTTGGGGCCATTTGGAAAGCGAAGGCTATCATATCTAGATTACTTAAAAAGGAAAACTATGTTTAGAAAGTCCTCATCCAGTGAATATCAATCACAGAGAGAAAACTATAAAGTCCAGCAAATAACCCCCATATTTCAATTGTACACTAAAAAGTATAGATGTCTGGAAGGAGATGGATAGCATTCTTAAACAGTCCCAACCAAGGCACTGACTCTATGTGTTCTTACGGATGACACTATACTTTTGAGCTCATACACATCCTTTTAAGCAGTTCTTTATGCTAAAATGACTAATCCAAGACTTGTCCATACTTCTCACACACAAATTTGAATTTAAATTTGAAATTTTGTGGCGTGATAGATTGATTTTGTGTCAATGTTGTCATTCTTTTAATGTGTCATGATCATTTGCATCATGTTTTGAAGGGGATGCACGGGGATGCACCAAAAGTTGGGATAGATTAGGTATGCCCTCCGTGCATGTGTGCACACACAGGAACTGGAGGCTGCTGTGATGATTCTTTCAAATCTGAGTACTTTTAAAAGGACTACCTCCCTCCTTCTCTCTCTCTCTCCCTCTCTCTCTCTCGCGTGCGCGCACGCACGTGCACACGCTCCATCTATCCATCCATTGGTTTCTGTGGGAGGCAATATATCGCTCTCACACATGCATGCGTACACACATACATACTCTCAAGTACTCAAGAGTCTCGGAGTATTGGCAATTACAGCTTCTTGTTAAGCGGATATTGCTACGTACGATGACGATACGATGTTTATTTTTATCGCAAAATGCTGAGCACCTCCAGTTCCATTGACTCTTCTGCTGCTGCTGCTGTTGATGACCATATTTGTTTTGCTTCCTCTGGCGTATGCTGTGCTAAGCTTTTTCTCTGTCGTTTACAAGATACATTTTGCTGCTAATGTCATAATATGTTAGTGTGCAGAAGTGCTCACACTGCCAAATAGTATGCATATTATTTTTGGTGGCTGCAAGGATGGTCTTCTCGTTAACCTGAGACTCAACTATGAGGATAATATCTATCCATTCAAAAGTATAAACTGAGCAGCTTTGTATTATGCTAGGGTGTCGCAGCATTAGGGTGTACCACATTTTTTGTGTTAATCTTTTCCCCTTTATTTTTTTTCCTTTTGTTTCCTTGCATCCCAACATGTGCATACCTGTGTTACAAAGTTGGAGGTTGCGATGATGTCTTTCTCGTTAACCTGAGTTGTTTCTTCTATGAAAGACACTTCAATCCATTCAAAACTAAGACTGAGAGCCTCCACTTTTACTTGCTATATTTGCTTTTTCTTTCTTTATTATTATTATTGCTGTTGTTACTGTTATTGTTATTTTTTTTGGGTGGGTTCAAATTCCTTGCTTGTTCTGTTCCTTGCTGTTTCTGATTCAAATATTTAAAATTTGGAGGCTGTGGTTATGTTTTCCTGGTTAACCTGAGGTATGCATACTACTATGAAGACAAATATCAATCCATTCAAAACTACTAAACTGAACGCCTCCACTTTTATTTTTGCTTGATTTGGCTGAAGTCCATTCTTAGTGATTTATGCTGTTGTATTAAGTTTGACACTTCTAATTATGTCAGATGATTCTCTCTGCTTGATAGAGCCTATAGAAATTAAATTTGGCTACTGGTAATACTGTATATTTCAGTTTATCTTTAGGGATTCCTTGTCCTTGTTGCCTTAGTATTTTAAATCGAAATAGATCAAACTCACGTCAAAGTTTCACTGTAGAGTAGCTAGATTTTTCTTTGATATCTTTCTATTTGTACTTTGTGGAGCAATGCATGTTGTCTCTGTGCATCACCACGGCTGTTTGATTAGCTTATTTATTGCAGACTGGTGAAAGGACTGCTAATATAATCAAGCATCTCTTTCCTGTGCCAAAGCCAGACTCAAAGCGAATAATCACTTTAGCTAATAGAGAGGACTACATCTCTTTCAGGTTCACATCTCACTGTATTTATCATTGTTGTTGGTATTTGTTGATCCCAATAGTTTCTTCAATAGGTTAATACTAGGTAGAAAACACAGCTAGCTGATCATGCCTGGTTTTTCAGAAAACATACTGTCTTTTCTTTCCCCCAAAAATTTTGTTCTATGTAATATACTGTAATGTGGCACTCCTGGTTCAGATGTAATCTTTTGCTTTTTTGGTTGTGTAAGGCATCATGTCTACGAGAAACATGGCGGCCCAAAGTCTATTAACCTGAAGGAGGTTGGCCCCCGTTTTGAGTTGCGGCTTTACCAGGTGATGAAAGGCCTCCACGCGGTCATTATTGTTATATATTGTTTGAAGCTTTTCTTCTTGGCCTTGTTATGCTTACTGTATCGAATTCCTTGCTGTTTGTCTGGCACAGATCAAACAAGGAACGGTGGACCAAAGCGAAGCACGTAATGAGTTTGTGCTACGGCCATACATTAACACCGCTAAGAAGCAAAAGGCTCTTGGGGCTTGAAGAATCGAATTGATTGGCCGGCACTGCAGTACAGGAATTTTGAGTTTTGTTCACCATCCTTTTCCCTACTGTCTGTAACATTTTAGCCCGATGTTTTTGATGCATCATCCATAAAATCTAGAGGGTCTTGAAAGCTATTGTTTGAGCTGTTGGGATGCAAAGCATTTCGTTGGTTTGCGTTGGAACATGTCCTTCCCACTGTTATATTCCTGTCAAAGGAAACGCTGGGCATGCTGGGATGCAAGGAAACAAAAGGAATTGACCTTCCGCAAAAAATGTGCTTCAGCCGTGCATTAGTTGAGAGCTTCAGTTAAGATTTGTTGTGTAGTCTCTGGTCTTTGTGTCTGTTCAGTTGCGATGGGAGTACGTGTGAATTGTTTCTTTTTATGTATTGTCTGAATGTAAGTTGCAAATTGGCTACTGGGAGAATGATAGACAGTTCCAATTTGTCGCAACAATTTGGCCCCCAACAGTTGGCAAACAGCAGATGCATCATGTAGTTGGAGTTGGAGATCGGGAGAAGAAGCTCTCCAACTACATGATTGCATCTCCAGGCTTCTGTGCCAGAGAAGGGTGCTCTCGTCGAACGGCTTCTCCAGGCTCCAGCCCAGGCGTTGGGACGCAACCCTCGCGCTGGCCCACGATTCACTTATCCACAAACCAAGCCTGTAATGTCGCTGGCCGAGTAGCAGGGCTCCAACAGAGGTTCGAGGAATACAGGGAGCCAAGGATAAGTTTTGATTGAGAGTTTCTTAAATTTTGGGTCAATTTGAGCTCAGAGTAAAAAAAACTATGGAGGTGGATAATCCCACTTAAGGTATCATTGTATCATTGAGGTGTACTATCTTTCCAGAGAAGGTGTTTTTGCTGATTTTGAAGAGAAACTGGTTATCTGGGTAAACTTGGATTGAGGCGTGCCATCTCAACAGAGGTTGTTTTTGGTGCACATTGGATTTTACACAGAGATGTATTATCCTGGTGGAGGCGTACCAGTGAGACATATCATCTCAATAGTGAAGGTTGAATTGGACAAGTTGAGAAGTAGATGATATGGAGTGGGACGTTGTGAGACCAAATGGAGGTCACCTCATATTTGTGATGAGAATTTGACTATGCTTGTGCTTTCGTGTTGAAGTTTGACTTTTGCATCTTTTACTCTCTAGTTTTTAATATCTGGGAGATAGTGGTCTGACCGGTTTGCAGAGGTGGTCTAACCACTATTCAACCAGCCGTGGAGATGGTCTGACCGGCCATGGGAGGTGGTCCGATTGGTGGAACGGTAGTATTGGTCTATAGTTGGCGGTAGATATTTTTCAGAGAGGATCTTGTTGCGTTGCATGAAGTTTTTGGGAGTGATGCGACCGGACGTGTAACAACATTACAAACGGAGTGGAGCTGGACGATCTGACCAATATGGGTGCCACGATCAAACCGATCCCTTGTTACCGAGAGAGTTTGAAGTCAGTTTACAACAATATGATTGTCTGTTGGTTGACGATCATATCGGCCTGTGTGAAGATGGTTGAATTGAGTTGATTTTTTGGGAATGTGAGTCATGCCGTGAGTCCATGCATGTGTTGGTTTGCTAATGAGAGTCAATTTCATGGTATTTATAATCGAAATGGTTGCTTAGTCTTTGATATGGAGGGCGCTTGGTGATTGTTGTGGTCAATGATAAGACTGAGGTTAGGGAAGGTGTCCTGAGGCTATGGCGTGTAGCATAAGTCTAGGTGGAGCATCACCTCAAGCGGAGAAGCACGGAAGAAAGATAATGATCGTAATGAGGTAAGTGTATGCATGTGGTGTGCCAATTTGACTTATATATTTTAAGTGGTGATGGTCTTCGAAGTATGCGTATAATCTGGTTGGTAAATAATTACGCATCATGGACTGTGTTATGGTGCGGTGTATCATAGGACTTGAGGTGTTTCAAGTGGTGACTTCCTCTGGAGGAGACATACGATTTTGGCGATAAGTCATTGAACATTACATCTTCATATGAAGGTTGCTTCGAGGAGAAGCATCGTGGGGTCCGGTGGGTAGCCTAAATAGTTTAGGTCACATCTTGTAGGATGGAACATCTTATCGAACTATTATATCCATGTGAAAATCACGCTTTGAAAACATACAAGTGTGTGTAAGTGAAAAGCGATGGAAAGTTTTTATAATTTCTGCAAATACACTAGTGTTCATTTTGGGATGTTACAGGAGAGTTCTTAGTTTGCCCGGTTTTCCTCAAGAGAGAGATGATTTTGGGGTTTTGATCTTGAGGGCGATTTGGCTTGAATTCATACTGTGATCTAATTTGCTATGATATGTAAGAATCTATCCAATATCATCTAGATCATTAAGGACTCATGAGTAAGATTAGATCAATATAACTCTCTTTTGTCTTGTTTTGGTGCAACATTCCTTATTTTAGATAAAGGTCAAAATTTTAGCGTTGATCTTCATGATTCATGATTGGAATAGATTTCTGACATCCTAGGAAGAGCTTGTGCCAAGTTTCATTTGGTTTAGATCAGTGGTTTGAAAGATCCTATGCTCTGCCTCGGCGAGCGATCAAACCGCTGTGACCCGAGTGGTCAGACCGACCAATTTCGGTCAGACCGAAGACCTAGCAGTCAAACCAGCCTAGCGGTAAGACCATGCGTTGACTGGTTGTGGGTTTGGTGAGCTTGTGTTTCCGTTGCATTGAGTGATAATACCAAGGAAAATTTTTGAAGAAGTCATTTATCCCTTTGACTCACCATACCAATCCTACAGGTGTATAATTACTCAGGACATGACCTTGTATTGAGGCAGATTATCCGAGTCAAGATGTACCATTGACCCATAACATTAGTCTAGAGAGCATGTTTTTGGTGCACATGAAGATTTGTATCGAGACGAATGATTTTGGTGCACTTGTACCATCGAGACGTACCATTGGTAAGTAAGGTTCAAGTTTGAACGTTTGCACTTAGCGAATGATATGGTTGGGATGGATGATCTGGGTGGTCAGATTATCCGGGTCAAGGCAAATTATCTAGCTTTGTGTAATTGTTGGATTTTTATCGTTGACTTTGTGTCTATCGACCTTTTTAAATGAGAAGTCTATTTAAGGACGTTCCAAGTATTCATCCTAGCACTCTTGTGACCACTAAGCTACAACGAACCTATTGGGGAGTTCAAGGGGGGCCTTGTGAGCTTTAATTAAAGATTTGTGTGTATGAGAGAGAGTATTTAGGTCTTAGCGTGCATCACTATTAGTTACTTGACTTTGCTGAGTTCAGGTGAACGCTTCGTGCTTATTACTTTTGCATATCGATATCTCTTAGATAGGTTGGAGATGTGCTCTTGGTGAGCTTACAAGGAGAATCTTGCAGAAGATATAGGGAGGGTTGTGAAGGTTCAAAGTCCACCTATCCGGAGCAGAGAAGGACTACCACGAGTGAATAGCTTGATTTCTTGCGCGGAGTCAAGTCGGAGCTATACTCTTGCGAGAGTGCTCCAATGAGGAGAGATCGCTGAATCTCTGAGACCTCCGTAAAAAAATTAGTTGTGCCTCTTGTCTCTGACATTTTTGTATTCACCTTTTATCTCTCAATTCTAAATCACTAGACTTGTGTAGGATTGAAACATAGATTGCAAAGTTTCACTAGATTTGTGGAGGAATTAGTCACAGTTAGGCCAAAAAGGTTAGATTTTTATTTTGGCATTAACAAAGAAAAAAATCCTAATACACCCCTCTTGAACATCCGATTCACTTCAATTCCTAAGTAACTAAAATTCAGGATAAAAAATAAACAGCATACTCTTCGTTTTTGATACATCAATAACGAAGGTGAAGGTGCCAATCGGGCCTATGGAAGTGGGATTGGGCCCAGATAAGATCACTAACGGCCTACCTACCGCCAATTATCGTCTTAACCTTTTTCGTGATAATCACTGGGCCATTATAGCATGGGATGGCCCACGTCTTGCAAAAATTAGAGCAACCCCAAAAAAACCATAGTACTACAATTCAGTTTACCTAGTATAGGAAACAGGATCATTATACCAATACAGCATTAAGAATGCTGTGAAGTAGTCGATTAAGAAGAGTTGGCAACAACCATTACATTTCACCAAAGCAAAAGGATTTGCTGGCATGTCAGTATCTCTCCTTAACCTTTTCCCCCCTACATATGATGCTCGCTCAGCTGCAAACCGATGAAGCATCGACATAGCTTTGCTTTGACAGCCGATCGAAAGGAACAACAAACATTCAACACAAGACAATGAACAAATGAATAGCAAAATTATTATCGACTAGGAACTAAAGGGCCGGCGACCATAGCCATCCATATCTACCATTCAAGATGGCAAGGGGGTCTTTTTCTCTAGTGCTCTCTATTCCTCTTCTTCCTGATACTGCAAGAGCTGAGTTTTCATGTTCATGAGAACACCCCGAATATGTCGAGGCATCCGTCCCAGTGTCCCTCATCTCTTGCTTCCCAGTATCCGCCTTTGTAACGGTATGTCCCGTCTTCGGTGTCCTGCTGGAACCATCGAGGCTTCCAGCCATTGTCTTGAAGTTTAGTCGACTGCGATGAAACAGATACGATGAAACTGCATGTCAAGTGATTTATACGAGCCTTTATCACCTTTCTCACAGACAGAGAAAGAGAGAACACACCATTCTTTGCCGTCGTTCCAGCCTCAACTTCTCTGTATTTGCCTTCTCATATTCACCATTCTCTAGATGCCGCTGGTCTGGTCTCAGCCGTGAATCAGTAGGAGGAAGTTTCTCCTTTACCCACGGTCAAGTAATTAGGATCATATTAAATCAGTAGGGGAAAGATAACATATGGATTATGGAATATTCACGAGTAGATATAGATTACATTCACATCCATACCTGAAGCCCTGGAGTCAGCTCATTCAATGTGATTGCAAATGAAGATAGATTGTATCGAGTTGGGTTAGGAGAAGGTTTGTTCTTTTCCCACAGTAGTGAGGTTCCTTGCAATTGATCTGCACTCTTGACCTTGGAAGTATCTAAGTTACTATAGTACATACTTTCATCCCATTTTCCTATTAAAAATGAAGCTTTGTTTCCATCATTGTCCTCTACGAAGCCTTGTACCTGTGAATATAAAAGTGTATGCAAGGGATGAACAGAGATCCACCAGAAACAGTTATGCATTCACAAGTTAAAATAGGGAATAACTGCTTACAGTAATATTCAGAATAATTTGGAATTTTGGATGTTGGTTTTCATATGGAAAAGAGGGAAAAATAAGATTCTGCAAACTAGGGTAAGTATCTATTGAAAACCACAACTTTAGTAGCTCAAGTGCAGGAGTGCAAACCCCAATTCAAGCTATCCGATGAGCATGAGAACGGGGCACTTTTTATCAAATCTACACATGATCGATCATTTGATAATTCTAACTGCATTGATTGGACAGTTCAGGGCACGAGTTTGTGGCCTTGCATTGAAATAGTGATTTGCACTAGATACTTCCATGACCTATTATTTTTTCTCGAAAACACAGGAGCTTTGTGTTTCATTCATTAAGGAGAAGGAAATTACAAAGAGAGTTCAAATCCGATTCCTTGGCAAAGCTAGGAATCAAGGAGAGCGCAGCAAGACAAACCAAGAAGCACTACAAAGAGTGTACTACTGGCTACGACAAACAACATAAGCCGGTAGCCAATTGGAGCAGGGCGGCTTCTCATGCGGGGGTCCAAAAGCCCTAAGACAGTGTCACCTTAGAATTAAATTTATATTCATATAATTAAATTGACTGTTTGTCACTCCAGAATTGCAAATCTTGACATAGCCTTCAACACATAGAGTCCTCCCTAGAGCTCGGATGGACTGCTGTGTGCTGTGTCATCTCCGATCCAAACAAGTTAGATAGCAGAGAAGTTTGGTGCTTTAGGTAGCTCCATGTCATCTACACTTGACCCCAAATGAAGTGAGACCATGAGAGCCAGCCTTTTTCTTTGATATTCCTGAGAAGCGAAGGGCAAAACTCCAACAACTTACGATGGAGAGGTCTACTTAGAAAAATCCTAACCACCAAACACCCCCATCAAACCTAGACGACTTGCTCCATGACCTATTACTATTCCTCATAAATAAAACAAGAATATGCTCTGCTCAATTGATGTGGCAGAGAGTAAGATTCATGAAAAATTATGCATCAACTATCTGTGTGTTAAATGCTTCATAGTCCGAGTAGCATATGCTATGCCAGACCAGGTAATGAGTGTAAACACAGATTGGTCAGAAGGCACTGTACTCGGAGGAAAACATGGTTATCTCCACATCTCTCAGGCTAACAATTGCGATATTAGAGATGAACAGGAAAAAAAGGGAAGGAAGCGAAGCGAAACATACTAGGTGAGGATTGCGGTCAAGAAGCGATGGCTCTTTGAACTTGAGTTTACATGAATACTGACAGTTCCCTTTTATGTGCATGGTTCCATGATGGCTGCAGTACAACTTCCCAAGGATGAGGTTATGAATAGTTGTTGTCACCTGAAAAAGCATTAGCATGTGACAGAATTCAGTTTTGAAGAACATATAGTTCCAATGAGGGATCGTGTCATATCTTATCATGCCACACACCTTACTCCATTGAAAGATTTCGCCATCATCGAATTCCAGCGTCAAAACGCCAACTGGATCAACTTGAATTGACTGCCCCCAAAACTTGGATTTGAGATTGCTGTCACCCCAAAATTTCCAACCCTTGCCTTGACAGTGGCAGGCAATCAGCATGGGATGATGACTAACCTATTGATGGAAATGATGAGAAGCAATTTGTTGCAATTAAAAGCCTCTCAAGGACAGTTTCACACTGTTAAGATATCACAGTTAAGTTCCAAGATAACAAAAGGGGCAAGTGTATTATCTAGCAGAAATCGCATGACTTCAGACATAAATCATTTCTTTCGCTTCCTTATCCACACACAGGGTTTCCATGCATAAGGAAGTAGAAGAAGAATTTCTAACTGACCTTTTCTGCAAAAAAGCGGACCCCTCTATCAGGAAAATCAGCTTCATAAGTCTCTCCCAACAATGGATTGAATGGTTTGCAAGGCCTTGCAACAGATGAAGCATAGCCAGAGACTGCAAAAGCAGCTACTTTGAGAATTCTCATGAGGCTGTTCCCCTAAATTTCAAATTCAACAGATATGTGAGTAAAACTTGTTATAATAGAGAAGCATGCTATAAGTCGATACATAGATTACAGCACTTTCCAAACACAACAGTGGCCATTTTCAAAACTAGAAGATCAAAACTACAATACTGTACACAGACAAATATTCACCGTTCATTTTTTGTAAACTGAGTAAACTGCCGAATTTGTTAGCAGAGTATGCTGTTTAGGCAAGTAAACTGCCAAATTTGTTAGCAGAGTATACTGTTTAGGCAAGACTGATGCGTTATACTAGAAATCATTTTTCATAGGGTATTCGATCAACCTCAACCATAATCTGTAATGCATCTTATTTTAGTCTTCTTCACAATCACATCTCAAGATTGGCATTGAGGCTAGACTCCGATGCGGTAACAAACAAACAACAAAAGCAACTGATGACTGATCTCTAAGCTCTCATCATAAAACATGTGAATACCATAGAGATGCAAAACCACACATGTAAAAGTGATCTTACCACTTTTCCATATTGATAGGCCTGATCCAAAAGGTATGAATATTCTAAATCTTCAAAGCACTTTTGGAGGGATGACAGTGGTTCATTAAAGTAAACCGGAAGGCATACTCGTGTCAAATCCTTGCCAACACTATCTTTAATAATGGACCAAAGGCTGATTCCTTTCTCTTTCTCAGTAGGTTCTGGTAGTTTACTCCGTCGTTCAATTTGTGGTAGCATGTGGTTAGAATCTTGCATTTGGATATCCACCACTCCCTGGCCACCTGGGCTATCTGTGTTAGTACCGTTGTGTGCACCACATTGTATAACACTTAACATTGTTGAAGATCTGTTGTTTGATTCAATGAAGTAGTCTGCAGCATCAAAGAATGTAGACTCATCTTCACAAGTCAATTCACCATCATCTTGCTTCTCAAATTCATCAGATTCTGTTGTGCTGTATTCTGGGCAACAAACAAACCATTGTAACATTAACCAATGCTCATGTAATGGCAAGAGACAAATCATTAGTTCATATTATAGACCATGGTGTAGAAAAGTAGCTACAGTTTCTTTCCTTTCTTTAGGAAATAAGGCAGAACACATAAATTACTTAGACAACTATTATTATGGTCTAATACTCAGGAAGTACTGTAGCACGTGTATTGTAGTGCCGCGCGTATTAGGCATGATTTGTTATTTATGAATCTATCTATTAGATGTTTGGTATTATCTATTAGTTAGGCAAATTATTATTAGATTAGATTGTTCGAGATAAGTTTCCTTATAGATTATTTCTTAGAAGTCAAGTCAGATCGTCCCTATAAAAGAGATAGCATTATCCATTATGAATCAAAAGATGAATAAATAAGTCCGTAGTCCCTAAAGTCCAGCTATGATCATTCCCTTGATTGGCTATTATATATCTATTCCTCCTCCAATCGATGCTCTCCTTTACCTAGCGCCGTTCTATTTCAAGTTGTCAACCTCCCTCTGACGGATGATTACCATGGCTTCCGGTGCCGCACCATTTCTCTTAGAGAACTTGAAGGCTAACAGGGAAGAGCAGAAGGTCTTCAATGGTGGTCACCACCATAGCTCGAGGGTGAGCTGCCTCGTAGGAGGGGTGTAATGTTACATACAAGGTACTGTAGTGATATTATTTACTGTGGTACTATAGCGGTACTGTTCATCGCGAGTACTGTAGCACCACGTATATTAGGCATGGTTTGTTATTTAAGAATCTATCTATTAGGCATATTTTGTTATTTAGGAATCTATTTATTAAGTGTTTGGTGTTATCTATTAGTTAGGCATGTTATTATTAAATTGAATTGTTAAAGATAAGTTTCTTTATAGATTATTTTTTAGGAGTCAAGTTGGGTCGTCTCTATAAAATGAATAGCATGTATCCATTATGAATCAAGTAAAGATGAATAAACAAGTCCTAGTTCCTAAAATCCAGCTGTGGTCGTTCCCTTGAACCAGCTAATCTAGATCTATTCTTCCCCCAATCGGTGCCCTCCTTCACTTTGCGCCGTTCTATTTCAAATCGTCGTTGTTCGATCTCCCTCCAACGAATGATTACCCTCTTGTTGTGCTAGTTCACAAGAACTATATGAAACGTAGACATTAAAAACATCTGATAGAGGGTGGAAAGCAGGACACAAGCACCAGTTAAGTAGGTATATGCAGCTAATATAGTGCAATAATTAGCTTAGTATTTGTATGAAATCATACCACAAAAATTTCCATGCCGAGAACTAGAAAAGTCATTTCTTGTCAACGCCCCCTGTATTATACTTCCATCTTTACCTTCCTGCACAAATATGTGTGTAATACACTATGTAAAATTCCTGCAGGAAAAAAGAGCAGAGTAACCTTTCAAGGAGAATAGCCTTTCGAAAGTTAAATAACAGGTCCCATATGAGATCTATTGATAAGCAGCAACTTAAGAACCAATAAGAATATCAAGATGAACTTCCACTATTTACTTTCAATTACAAGCAATTTCTGTTACCTGCCACTTTTCTTCCAAGTTATGCATTAAAAGTTTGCAACAAACCTAAGGAATGTGCATCACTAATTAACATACGCAATTGTTCTTACCTCAAAATGGTGCCTACAAGATCCAAACAAGCTTAGGTGATCCTCGTAGCATAGCTTCAGTTGCTTCCGATAGCTTGAAAACTCTGAGAGCATAATCTGTTCACACTCCTTTATAAGACTCTCGTTCAGACCCTCCTGATGCATCCGATTACGAAGCCTTGCAGTTGAAACGGAAACATCACTCTGCACAAAAGTTATCCTTCCACTGAGTGACCTGAGCGAATACACACTCCTTGCCAAGATCAAGGCCTCGATCCAAGTGACACGGTCATCTTTCGAATCCGTCTTCAAATGAAGCGTTTTTGTGGGGGAAAATATGTAGAATCTCCTATCGTCGGACTTGCTTTCCCGAAATGCTGACACCTAGAGATATAATGACCAACTCATTAGCTCCTCAATGTAAACAACGGGGAAACCTTGCACAGGAAAATGTACAGAACTTCTCGACATGTAACACTATCCAATTATCCATCAGATCTAAAATGGAACATATATACCAAGAGTAGAATCCATCGTATCGAATCATATTAATGGATGAGCACTTCGATGTTTGTTAAGAACCAAGGCAAACAAAGGAAAAGATGAAAACAGAGTCAAGAAAATGGATCCGTACTCCAAGATAAACCTTGTGAATCAGTTCCCTCTCCCTTTAACTTCAATTAAAAGGGAAGGTGGGAAAGGCAAACAAAAGGAGCATCTAATCGCAAGATATGGGGGAAAAAAACAAGGATCTCGAGAAAACCAAGAAAATAGAACCAAGCTGGCCTCCACCTCAACCAAGCAACCTATGCAGTTCTTGAAGATCCACAAGGACCCCCTGATTCAATCTAACTTACACACGGGTCCTCCATTTTAATCCCTCTCCTTCCCCTCTCCCTTCCACTCTTCCTCGCTCTATGTGACCACTTGAATCAACTGTACATTCTTTAATTCTTGGGGACCCATGTCCAATGGCCTTGAAAAGACCCAGTGCTAGTACTACTACTGCGAGTTCAACAGCTAGTAAAAGACCTGTGGAAAAGCAACCTCTGGAGCAGTACAAATCAATAATGCAAAATTCGAAAATTAGAAAAAAAATATTCCCTGAGCATATTCTGTAACCACCTTTCCCCTGAGATTGTTCAGCTTAATACATAACATACCGTATTAAAGATTAATCATGACATTTTTGGACGAATTATATCATTACAGTATTTTTCTTAGTTAAAATGTGTGCAACAGTAATAAGACAGAGACTAACGGACAAACTTCGTTGTCTTAATCGATGTTTAGAGTTGCAACAAAATCCCACCATTTTTAGAAAATTGCAGGAAAGCTTGGAAATTTGACTAAATCCATGGAAAGTTCAGGGCTTTGTGCGCCAAAGATGTGTCTGATTGTGTGATAGAGAAAGGTATGGCCTTTTTTGGGAGATCACATATCAGAAAGAAAAAAAAAAGGAAGCCTTTTTTGTTTGTTTATAGTTAACACACTTAAACTATATAAAGTTAAATTTAGACAAGATGTTGTGCATGACATTGGACCACGAGCGAGGTGATTCTCGGTGATTGATTGATTAAACCTGTTCATAAGAATAACCTGAGATGGGACTTCTCCAAGATATTCATTCAAAGGACTTCTCCAAGATATTCATTCAAATCATGGACAAAGCAAAAGTTAATTTAGAAATCTTACTACAAGCCAAAGAACTGGAGCATTTTGATCTCCCACCTCCCAAATCATGTTTAACACCAATGCGAGGATTAACAAAAAAAAAAAAGAAATAGCAATCTAAAGAGAAGGACAACAAAATGAGTAATTTGTTGCGACAATGCAACGGAAAATGACAAGGAATGTCACGTCACTTCGATCCAGCCGTGTGACGCTCTCTCCCACCAACCATTCCATCATATATAGCAGGAGCGTGCATCCACCGATGCAAGAACTCGGAGCAGATAAATAAAAAAAATTACAAATCTGAAAGCAATGCCCACAAATTCAACAGAAACAGGAGAGAGAGGGGGTGGGGGAATGAAAAGAACTCGTAAATTCGGTAATTCACTCAAACAATCAGTCAGGAATGCGAGGAAAAATCTCCAAAAAAGAGGAACGAAATGAAAGAAGAAACGGCTCACAGGAAGCGCACGCAGATACTGGGAGGGAACGAAAGCAGGCACCGACCTTGAGGCAGACGACGCCGGCGGGCTTCTCCGGGCGGCGCGCCCCGCCGATCCTCGCGGAGGCACCGCCGATAAGCCTGACCTCCCCGTCCTCCCTCTCCGCCGGCCCTGCCCCGCCCGCGCCGCTCCGAATCTTGGAGTAGGAGAGCACGCCGTCGCGGAGCGAGAACCACCGCTCCCGCCACCCGCGGCCGTAGTTGGTCCACTTGTGCAGTACCCCGGCCACCGCCACCGCCGCCCCCGCCTGAGGAGGCTCCGGCGCCGGCGTCGGCCGCGCGTCCGGATTATGCGCCGCGGAGGAGAGGCAGCATAGCCCATGGTGGTGGTGGTGGTGGTGGCTGCTCGGCGTCATCCGCCTCAACTCGACGGCGGCGAAAGAAGGAGAGGAGGAGGACGCGACGCGACGCTTTATTTAGCAGCGGTTCGCTGCTATTTATGTGTGGGTCACTCGGTGGGTGCTATTTCATGCCTTAATTTGGCTCTTTTTAAGGATTTCCTCCTTTCCCCTGTCCACAAAAATGCAACCACAGCACCCAATTCACTTCCCCTTCCAAATCCAAATCTGTCTTTTGGCGCAAAAATAGGGCGTAAAAGACATAAGATAAAGCTGCTGACCTTACTTATTGTGTAACAACCCAAATTTGGGAAATTTTCATAAATTTCATGAATTTCAAAAGCTGCTGTTGCATTTCAAGAATTTTCAAAAGCTTTGCCTTGAATTTAAAAAAGAATGCCTAAAAAAGAAAAGAAGAAAGGATAAGATAAGTAAGAGAGGTTGAGCAAGGACATGAATCAGGAGTGGTAGCAATGACTAGATTTGGGCCTTAATGCATAGTTAACGTGTACTAGTAGCGGTGAGTGTATCATATATCCACCACCTCTTAGCAAGCTCCTTGACATGTTATTAACCTTAACCCTTGGGTTTATTCTACGTTTGCAAGACAAGATAGCTAGTTACCTCACTCCAAAAGTGTGCTCTTGGGCCACTTGCTAAATCCACACAATCTAATACAATACATGTGACGTCAGCTCTACAAAAGTTGCAAAAAGGACACACTAAAGAATGGCAAATCTTAGCATCGACAAACACTGCTATTGAAATCATTAATTAAGCTAGTGATGGAAAGGGGAATTCTTGTTGTGGTTGTGGGTATACAAAGCAGATGAATTGTGGCATTGTACAGGAACATGTGCAGAAGAATACCTCACAATAAATACTTCTTTTGATTCAATGGAATGATTTTTTTTCCTTCTATCTTGGCATTTCCTACTATTCCAAGGACGTGTTTGGAACATACGGAGCTATGGAAATTTTACAGGAAACAGCGTGATCTCTACAGAAATTCCATTAAAATTTAGGAAACTGCTTTACTCCCTGTAAATGTAAAACCCCAGTGAAATTCGTAACACGAAAACGATTTTTTTATTATCATATTCACACAAGTTGTTTTTCCGGAAAAAAAAACAAATATCAATTTCAAAGGGCCCTACTGGAAAAACTTTTGAAGCAACAAAATATCAGTCACTTTCTAAAATAGTGTTTGCTTGGAAGAAATCTTTCTGCATTTATAATTGGTCAAATCACAGGGTGGGGTCCACAGGAGTTGGCACGTGTGCATGTCTGGGTTTGGCTCGCGTGGCCAACCAGCCTCTCTTGTAGGCTTACGTGGCAGCAGCTACGGTGCGGCGGTAGCTTGCTCAAACCAATTATCACTGACAGGATGGACTAGTATTAATGGAGCCCACCTATCAATGTAAGCCTTTTCGGGTTATTTTGGATTGTAATTTATTATTTAAAATTTTGAATTCTGATTATTGATGGGAGATAATATATAGAGAGAAATAATCGTATACGATTTTAGGTGTTACAGTTAAACTCATTATACTTTTCACTAAAATTTTTCTATTAACCCATCTTAAAAGACACACTATTGAAAAAATTAGTTATTATAGATAATACAAGTATAAACTAACTTTAACCACAGTGCGATGGAGCAGCTGCTGAGTACACTGGAAATGGTCAGGTACACTTGGCTGTTACACAGAATTGTTAGACTACATGACCGAAGCCTTTTCTTGGGAGGCTGAAAATCTGGAAGATTGGACTTTAATGCTCTGTGATCTGCCACATGTATTCTTTTGCGTTAAATTATTGCACACCAATATCAATAGAAAGGCAATATTTGTGTCGAATCTTGAATTTGTTTCTGTCTGACATTCGATTTAATAGGAATTTTTCACCCTCATAAAAGGATATAGCGTTAACCTAGTTATGTCATAAAAAAGCTTCATATATATAATACTATGTTAATAATAGCTTATGTCTAAGAATGTAAATAATAATCTCAAAAGAAATAATAGTTGTGAACAAGTTAGAAGTATTAGGCTGGAGCAAATAGGACTGAGGAACTCCTATCCTCGTACATATATATAGTAGCTAGAGAATTTATGATACATTATATATATATATATATATATATATATATATATATATATATATATATATATATATATATATATATATATATTGGAGATGGAAAGTTACAATCCCCGGCCTCTGCTTGTTAAAGCAGACAACCTCAGTTCAACCACAGTGACATGAACTAAAAAAGAAGGAAAAGGATAGGCAACAACAAAGTTTTGCAGCTAAAGAGCTAGGAAAAAAACTATATCCAGCATGCCAAAAATATTGAACTTCTTAGATCCAATCACATAAGCTTCCATTAACTAGGGTCGATATTAAAGTTGAATTGTTGAACATCTCCATTGTTATCCTAATAACAGATTGGCCCACCCAACGCTCGCCATGTAGAAGATTGCTAAAGCAGAATTTCGTGCCTATCATGTTTCTGAATTAGAGGCCAAAGACGAAACCAATGAAACATTGTAAAGACAAGTTGATTAGGGTGATTTAGTCAAATCCTGTCAAAACAAGCAAATTTCTTATTTTCTAGACAGTCCAACACAAAGATGCAACATATCTGGCAATTTGTCAAACATATATGTCAATAGGGCAATAGAAAAACAAATGTCGAATTGGCTCAAAAAACAAATACATAAGATTTCTAGCCACTTAATTCCCTCCCTATAAGACCTTGGGTCAACGATATAAGAAGACATAGCTGTTCGTGACATGCGCAATGCCGTGTGGTCGCAGGAGCGGGTGAGCATAGCAATATGGTAAATCGGACGGCTGGGAGCTAGCCACGTTGCTGGAACACAACATCGGATCAGTTCCCAGGGGCACCAACTTGCTACTACCACGTTTTATTCTCCACAACGCAAGGAAAGCAAAGGAAAAGCCAACCCGCCAACCACTAGCACTGTGCCGTACAGGAACAATTTATCTATTTAAGCATTGCGTAACATTTTGTGAATTTTGGTTGCCAGTAGACTATTAACGCTACTTTGAATTATAGTTATTACAACTGGTCAAGCTTATTTATTGATCAGTTATAATTAAATGGTTGTGCATTTTATGCGGCAAACAGGTAGTTAACACAACTGTAGTAATATGGATAGCACTTAAGCTGTAGTCGGTTAGTCTGTGCAAGGTTCTACGTATTGATTTCTTTAGGAGTTTAATTTAATAAAAAAATATGTTTTATATATGAAAAATAGTAAAAATGATTTTTTATATAGACTAAGTAGTAGAATGAATTAATGATCCAGTGCTACTTGCCACTTGGGCAGAGGAGAGTGATCAAGTTATGCTTATTTTATTTTTTTTCTTGGATCTGGTCACAGTGTGGAGTACTTAATTAATCAGAAGTCTAAAAAAGGTATTTAATTAATCGAAGGACGGTACGGATAACCCACTATCGAGCAGGTGAAAACGGAATTAAGTAGCTAGGGCCACATGTCACGAACAAAACGCCAACTAGACTTGGGTTGGGAAAACCCTTCCATTTCACAGACATTAAGGGCTCATTACGTAAAACTGATAATTTTTCATTTTCTACGATAATTGAAATGCTTTCTAAGAAATTTTTGTTAAATTTACGTAGAATTTCTGCGTTCCAAATATCCCTCAGGCATCGATGGCTTTCATTAGAAGATCACATGATTCCAGAGCAAATGTGCCTTAGAAAATCCATGTCGATTTGCAAGTGTCTATTGTTCTAACTTCAATTAAAAATATCTTGCACCAGATACCCATATTAATTGATTCGTTTGCTATTGGTGTTGAAGGGATAGAGAGGACAACACATGTAGAAAACATGCTCTAACACCAGCTGGACACTTAGATGTTGCTCATTTTGGTTTATTTTTCACCGTTTAGTACTGTAGTTGCTGATGGTTTTTTAAGAATAATTAAATTTAAAAAAATAAAAATAAAAAGGTTATACCATCACAAACAATGTAAAAAAATACTAGAAAAAAAATAAAAAGGTAAAAAATTAAAAAAAAATAAAATAAAAAATTAGAAAAAAAAAAGCTGAATTCCAAATACCAAAAGCAGACGGGCATAGGAGCTAGCAAGTATCATGGGGGCATGCAATGCCATTGGAACTGGGGGACAACGCATCAAACCCACGAGATGTTCCCTCCGCCTCCATCGCCTGCGCTTCGAGCCCAGTGATAAAGCGCCGCCGTATAGCCCTACTCGCTTATTTGATTTTAGAATGCCGATTTTTTTTTACGTCCGGCTGAGAAAAGGTCGGCAAATTGCTCTCTTGTTCAGATGAGGAAAACAGTGTATACAAAAAGTTCATCTTTGTAGATTTCCATGGTCACATAGAGTATGTTTTAAGTTGTTAACCAGTGCCACTCACCTTCTAAGGAAGGATATTACGCATATCACAACCGTAGATTTTATATTTCAACGTGTATTATTCTCTCGATTCACACCAAAACATCGAGAGCGTTAATTAATAATAATCTTTTCTGAGGCATTAGCATCTCGAGGTGCGTAGGACCAATAACGCGACAGGGTTAGAGCACAAGTCACCGTTATCAGTTGTACTAATTAATTACGATCTCATACAAACAAAGAGTTAAAGAGGGGGGCGGTGACATCATCAACTGCGAAGGTTAAAGCATGCCTGCACGTGAGGTGCTTCTTGTTGGATTTTTTTTTCACTTGGCTCTCTCAAATCGCTGCTCGTCGGATTTCGATCGGACGGATGATGATACTAGCCGATGTCATGTCAGTACCTGTCTCGTGACCTGCAAGCTCGACTCGAGTTGGTTGGAGAAAAGCGTCGCTCGAGGCACAAATAAGTTCGTCACGAGCTCGCCCACTTCTCCGACCACCAGTGGTGGCTCCTTTTTCTTTTCAGGCTCACAAATGGGCTTCGATCGTGAAGAGGATTAGGGCTTGGGGATTGCATTTTGGGCCGACTGGATTTGGGATCCATTCGGCTTCGATATATCAACCGCTGCATTCCATTAGGCTCACGGTCGTTCTCGCTTTCCGGTTCGACCAGTGGCGTCGCTTTAACTGCAAGTCGCACTTATCCAAACCTAATCGTCCATTCAAGCCATTCATCATTGACCGGTCAACAACGCTTTGCACAGCATGCCAATGTGCAGACTTTCACCCCAAAATTTCTCAAGAACATGGCCAAACAATCAAAAGGCATCTCAACAAATCGATGGGCCCTGTTTCATCTAATGAACATTAATCGAAATCCATCCACAAGAAACTGGAGCATGGCATTGCTGGTTGCACTTCCTGATAACTAGAATTGCAACCTTGGATTGTTTGTCACTGCAAGTACCAGGAGGAAATGATAGGAGTTTAAGCCATGTCAATATCAGTGTCTTATCACACCATACATGTTCCACAGATCAGATTAGAGCTCCTCTGGGGGAAGGAGTACGATACAAGTATCAGCCTCCACGCGCCTCCCTCCTGGTGGCATCATGGAGGATGTCAATGTCGACGCCGTCCTGCGGAAGCAGCACGTACCGCACAACAGATCCCCTGATGAAGCAGTTTCGCACCGATAGCTGCCAAAGGGAAATGATGAGGGTTCAAAGCAGTGCCCAACATGAATTCTTGATCATAAGTGCTACTTGACTGATGCACATAGTTCTTTTTATAGAAAGTAAATGCATAAGTGTATTCTCCAGAGATTAACGAATTGTCATTTAGCAAACACTGACAACACGGGGATATGCACCATATAACAGGTAACTATCATATCAACAAGACAATGTATATGATATAAGCTTTGCTTCCCTTTGGGATTACTTCACGCAACATGTATTTAAGGAATGATATGTAGTACAACAGATGAACAGAGTTGGACCTCTTTAAGTACACCCTCCACATAATATCATTTATTTGAATTATGTATCTGAAAAGCCAACTAAATACCTAGATTGGCGTACTACTTGCTGTTTAATCGCCTAAATCCAAAATGGCATACCCATGGGTTGTATGGAAAAAGGAGAAGCCAGCACAATGTTAGCTCAGCAACCACAAACTGCTTACACAACAATACATGTTGACGTAGTCTTCACATGATCACATCCAACAACAGATGGTTCTATGCGTAGCACACACTTGAATTAACAGACCACAAAATTTCATGTGCAGGCATTAAAACAACCACAAAATTCAACAACAGATGGTTATATGAGTTGCGTGCGCTGGAACTAACAGGCCTCAAAATTCATGTTCAGACCTCAAAATTCATGTTCAGACATACATAAGACCTGCAATAACATGTTCTGAAGTAGGAATTCTGGAGTCGCACTATTGGATCTATCTAATTTATTGCACCTATGCAACTTGAGGACCTTAACCTTCTGAATATAACTTATATGCATAACCTGACAGAATCTGATGAATTTGTAGTACAGTATTCACCAGGATAATGCTAGAGGCGCTCATTTAAGACTTGATTGAATCAACAGATGATAATACAGAGGTTTGTGCATGATATAATAGTATAGCGCACATGAAATGTCCAATCTTCCATGTCTTTATAGTTTGTCTTTTCGATATCCAAAATTTATGACGTTGATATGAATGTAAAGACCCTGTCAGTTCACATAAAAACCATGAACTATCATTTTAAGATAAAAGACTGCTGGAAAGCCAAGAGCACAACGATATCACAGGTATAACTTTAAGGTTGCCACAAGAATGCCAGATTAATAATGAAAACATACTCTTTGGTCTTTAGTTACTAACACAAGATAGAACCTTTCACCATTCTACCCATGACAATGGAGAAGGGATGGTAGCTACTATGGTCTACATAAAGAACAACAAACTATCCCTGGCTTTCCTACTAAATCGATCAACTCATCTCGCGCACTAGAACAAGGAGGCCATAAACAAACAAGGAACCAGCAGAACATTGATTAAGGTAGCCTTCATCTACAAACTCAAATGATCCGTAGAAATGTCTACACAACAAGCTGCTAATGGGCATGCATTTTTCACTGGAACAAATAGACAATCAAGGCAGCAGCATGCATCATACCATGTGGGGGTACTTGTCCTGGTCAACGATGCGGGTGTTCTCGAGCTTGATGTTGAGGTACTGATCAACCGAGTGGAGCGTCCCGCGGATGGCCAGGTCATTCTTAAGCTCCACCGTCACCTCCTTCCCCACAAGCTCCTTAAAGTAGGAGAAGAAGAGCTGCACAAGAACAAAAAACTTCAATAACCAAACCATGTTGAACAAAAAAAAACCGCAGTCCTAACAACGACAGATAGAGAAGAAAAAAACGATATGTGAGAAGAAGCACTCACCATATTGGCTGAAGAACCCTCGCTGCTGCCAACTCTGGAAAATTTGCAAATATGATAACGGGAGTTAGCACCCAAACACGAAAATCTGTGGAGCTTAAGCTGCTATTGGCAGTATCGAAGCTAGTTTAGGGTAATCGACGCCGTAATGTGCGGATTCGAACATGGACTGAGGATCTCCAAGAATCGAACCGAACGAAAGATGCTGGGGGGACGGATGGATCATTAACGATTGGTACATAGCGGCGAATAAATCCGCAAACAACTAGCTGGACGGACTGGAGTATCGAATCCAATCCCAGAAGAAAATATTCGGGACTCGATTGCTCGCGGCGGCGGCAACGAGTGAATCTAAGGAGGACGACGAGAAGAAAAACTCAACCCCTGGAAGAAGAAGAAGAAATCCAAGAAAGTTAGGGCTTCCTTACCAACAAAAGAAGAAACCGGATCTCCGCTCCACGCCGAGCCAATCCAGCGGAGTGGGGAGGAGGAGGGGCGCTGGAACCGGAGGCCTCGCGCAGAGTCCAAGCAAAACCCTAGCTAGCTAGCGGTGGCGGAATTGGGCGCGTTTCGGTACGACCGAACATATGGGCTGGGCTGTTGGGTACAAACTTTACTTTGGCTCCAATTGGAGTTCCAAATGTTTGTTTTCTGAGACTTCTATTTCTCAATGCTTGTACTTTTCCTCTGATCCAAACGGATCCTTAGATGAGATGATACCTCGCTGAGCGCTCCGTTTAGGGTCAGGCTTGGCAGCGGGCAGCCGGTTGCGGACCCGGTGCCTGGCGGTAGGGCTGGATAAAAAACTCGAGGCTTACGAGTTACTCGAGTTCGTAGGCGGCTCGGATCGGTTCGGTTCGAGCTCGGATCTTCCTCCAACGTGCCAAATCTAGAATTCAGCTCGGCTCATTAACGAGCCGAGCTCGCGCCAACAGGCCTGCCTGCCCCCTGCCAACTTGGTTCGGTCTCCAATAGACCAATACATGCCCAACAGACCTAAGTCGCCCAATACACACGCCTCGGTTCAGTCTCCAATCTGAGCAGTCTTGGCACTCGCTCTCTCGCCCTCCTCGCTCCCCTATCGCTGCCGCCCTCCCCACTCCCCCGCGCACCTCCTCCTTCCCCTCCCCCTCCTCCTCCTCCTCACCGCCGCCTCCTCCACGCACGCGCCTCCTCTCCGCTTCCCGCGCCTCCTCCTCCTCCTCCCGCTCCTCCCCTGTGTGTCGTCGTTGCCGCCACCAAGGACACGAGCGGCCAGCTCGGCTCGTGAGCCGGCTCGAGCCACTTGCCGAGCCGAGCCGAGCCTACATTTTAACTTGATTTCTAAACGAGCTGAGCCGAGCCATGGTGCGAGCTCGGCCAAATCTGGCTCGAGTCGGCTCGGCTTGTTTCCACCCCTACCTAGCGGTGAGCTACTTCGGATGAACAACTGCTTTTCTTAAAGTACAGTATCCTCCTTTTTTTAGTTTCTAATAGCTGTTTTTTAGCTTTTATATAATAATTAGTTTTTATATAAAGTATCTTTTTAAGATAGCGTCTATACGTTGTTAATAGAATACATTACACGTGAGTTTTCTCTTACTCCATATTCTCTCTCGCGAACAGTTAAAAACCATAAGTCAAAAGCAAAAACAATATGACCAACAAGCATACACATGCCGGAGATGAGGAGTATTTGCGGTAGCACCAATTTGTGTTCGATCAACGATGGAAGGGAGAGAGGAGGAAAGGGTTATTTTAGGGTTGGAGAGTTGCGAGAGAGGAGAAATGGGTTATTTTAGGGTTGGAGAGTTACATGAATTTGCGCTAATCCAAGCCATTCAAAAGTGCTTTACTTTAATCAAACGACACCTCTTAAATTATTTCCCCTTTTTAATCTTTTGCCTTTCAAAAAATCATTCTTCACTTAAAGTAGGGGCGATTATTTGGGGGCAAGAGATGGGTTATTGGTTTGTTACATGCATGTGCTGCTCCTGGCAACCCTAGCCTCTCAAGTCAGGCAACCAAGCCCACAAAACACAATAGCCTGGACATGTTGCAGTTGGCCCCTTTTCACTTTCGTTTTTCCATTTTTCGTTTATAAGGCAGGTCTGTCAGCTAAATTTCCGACAATAAAGAAAAGGATAAAATGCGCGAGCAATGTACAATGATTGGTTGGTTGGTATAGCCGTATAGGCGCATAGCATCAGATTGTCACGACACACTCAAATTCTAGTCCCATCAAAGTTGAACACCCACCTCTAACTTTGCATTATCCTGTGTAGTTCATTATTAACATTCGATCTGACGTCCTATATCCGCGTGCGCCTTTTCAACGGCTGGGAATTATCAGCGTTGAGCAAGATGACAGCAGATTGAACAGAGATCCCGACACACAAAAAAACACAAGATTTTGGACAACGCCAAGTCTCCATCTTACCATGGCACACTGTAATTTAAACCACGTTTGAGATTACACCACGAAACATCTTCGATCAAAATTTACACATCAGCACTTCTTCCATTACCATTTACCACTACCAGTTCTCGAGTACATACACAACACAGTTCGCTTCCACAGCCAAACGAAACCTTCACAGCACAGTTCCAGTCCCAAGAGGTCATCACTCAACAGGTCATCTATGTTTGAGATTAATTCGGTATAAATTGAATGTCCATCCGTTCTCAACAAGCTCAAATTCCTCAGCCCAAATGCATACATAACTTACGGCAATCGAGCGATGGCAAGTACACCAAAAAAGAAAAAAGAAGAGGAAAAAAGGGCCTACAAAGAGAATGTCGGGTGCTTCCTTCTTTCCGGGAGCAGGGAGACTTCGAAAAAACAAACACCGAGCTCTTCCTTTCCTAGCTGCAATTAGTGTCCGGGAGAAGGGCTGGAAGCTGGATGAAATTTACTAGGGGCTGGCTGACCCGGCAGCCAATGCTCTTAGAATCTGAAATCTGGGTCGATGTCCATCGCCCATCCAAATTTCGCAATAAGTGATTTGTTGAAAATCTGTCAGCAAAAAACACCCAAAGGAAACAGGTTCTGTTAAGGACTATAAAATAATAATAATCAGGTATAATCAGGTTAGTCATTTGAACATATGGTGTTAAATTAGATCTGAAAATCACAAAACAGAGTATCAAATGAAAACTTCATTGTCTGCAGAATGCAACTTCAACCATGAAATATCATAGCAAGGTTATATAGCATTCTATAAGGTTGTATTGATCCTATAGGTAAATTATAACAGAAAAAGGTCAGAAAAGTTTATTTTATGTACACAGTTGTGGATTATGGTTGGGCACCCTCCAGGTTATAGACTTACCAAGCGTCTTCTAAACATTTGGAGTAAATATTTGCAAGGCAGGGAAACAGAATGGCACATCAGGTATGATATGCTGCAGTGTGATATAGATGAGTAATATGAACATGCGCCTATGAACTTAATAAAGGAGCAGCCATGCAATAAAACTAAGAAAAGAAACTAGCTGTCCTGAAACCACAATACCTTCTCAATAGGGACTTCATGGCGTTTGCACCATGCCACGGTAATTCTAGGATCAAGGTAGTTGATCTTTGATGTTCCTAATGCTACCGTCTTCAAATCCTCTTTTATCTTCTTATCCATCTCCATTTTCTCTATCTTGGTTTCAATCTGAGAGATCTTCTTTTCAAACCTGCAAGTAGGTTTTCTTTAGTGAGATTTTCCGATCCACTCTTTTATTTAAACATATAAAAAATATGATATATCTGTGATTGAGATATTACGCTTCAGGGGCCAATTTTCTCTTTGGCTTCCCATCTTTATCATTGCCTAGAGGCTTTCCTTTCTTCACTTTGCCCAAGTCTACTTTCAACTCATCCCTCTGGGCCTGGAGAAAAGAAGCAAATGATGACAAAGAGTTTGGAAGACAAGACAAAATAAGCTCGAGCTAATCATTGCCGCATACAACCAACCTTCAATTCATCAATCTTTTCATTCAATCTAGTCATCTGGGATTCGTGTGATTTTGAGACAGTACGCTGATGGTTACAGATTATGGCAACCTGAGTAAACGACAAAGCACGGTTGAGAAACGACACGAGTGATGATACAAGTACTTCAGTTTTTTCTTAAAGAGTAAAAGATTGTACCTCTTTGTTTGCTCGTTGATAGACAGCAACTTTTTCAAGAAGAGTTCCATCTTCTGTTTCTTTGTGCAACTGAAATATCAGCACAAATACATATTTCTTTAGACAATAATATATTATAACATAACATGATAGTTACACGAAAATTGATAGCATATGTACACGTTCTTTAGGCAACAACAACAATAATAAAGCCTTTTATCCCAAACAAGTTAACGTAGGCTAAGAATTAAATCTCCTCAAGATCAAAGAGACAAAAGCTTTAAAGACCTATAATGCTAAAACCCTCAGTTGTACAACTTGCAACTGAGTCGAGAACCTAAAACACTGCCTCTAGACTTTTTTATGGTTCCGGTATATGGATCGCTAACTTATATGCGCTCATATCTAAAGCTAATTCTTTAGATACATTCCTATCCCTCAAGTCTCTTTTAACTGCTTCCTCTCACGTTAGTTTTGGTCGACCTCTGTCTGTTCTTACATTTTCAGTGTCTTAAAATTCCACTACGTACCGATGCCTCAGGAGACCTCCCTTGGAGATGTCCAAACCATCTCAAGCGATGTTGGACCAATTTCTCTTCAATTGGTGCTACCCCTACCCTATCACGTATATCATCATTGCGGATGCGGTCCTGCCTTGTATGTCCACAGATCCACCGCAGCATCCTCATCTCCGCTACACTCATTTTCTGTATATGTTGTCTTTTAGTCGCCCAACATTCTGATCCATATAATATCGCAGGTCTGATCGTTGTCCTATAAAACTTACCCTTTAACTTCTGAGGACTTTTTGTCACACATGACACTAGATGGTTAGCACCATTTCACCCACCCCGCTCTTATCCTGTGAGTTACATCTTCATCAATCTCACCATCCCATTGTAGCATTGATCCTAAATAACTAAACGTGTCCTTTCTAAGCATTACTTGTTCGTCCAGCCTAACATCCCCATTATTTGCTCTGGTATCGCTAAAATCACACATCATATATTCAGTTTTAGTTCTACTAAGTCTAAAACCCTTTAATTATAAAGTCTTCCTCCACAACTCCATATTCCTATTAAAAACTGTTCTACTCTCATCAACTAGCACCACATCATCAGCGAAAAACATACACCAAGGGATATCTCCTTGTATATCTCGCGTGACCTCGTCCATCACTAGGTCAAAAATGTATAGGCTCAACACTGACCCTTGGTGTAATCCTATCTTAATAGAAAAATCATTAGTAACACTATCACATGTTCTAACATTAGTCACAATATCTTCGTACATGTCCTTAATTAGGTTAACATATTTTGTTGAACTTTTTTCCTTTGAAGCGCCCACCACATGACATTTCTTGGTACTTCACCATAGGCTTTTTTCAAGTCAATAAACACCATATGAATGTCCCTCTTTTTTTCTCCCTATATCTTTCCATCAACTGTCATAGCAAGAAAATCGCCTCCATGGTCGACCTTCCAGGTATAAAACTAAATTGATTTGTTATCACGCTAATCACTTTTCTTAAACGGTGTTCAATTACTCGCACCTTAAGTTTTATTGTTTGGTTCATGAGTTTAGTTCCTCTATAATTAGTACAACTTTGAATATCTTCTTTATTTTTGAAAATTGGTACTAATGTGCTCCTCCGCCACTCGTTTGACATCTTGTTTAACCTAAAAATGCTATTGAATAAATTAGTTAGCTAAATAATCGCTACTTCTCCTAAGCATTTCCACACCTCAATAGGGACATTATCAGGCCCCAACACTTTACCCACTTTCATTCTCTTTAAGGCCTCTCTTACTTCCGATTCTTGGTTTTCGAATAAACCATCTATCGGTATCGTCAAAAACATCATCCAGTTCAATCATACTATCTTCGTTGTCATGATCAAATAACTTGTCGAAGTAATCCCTCCACCTAACCTTTCTCCTCGTCTTTCACCAAAAGTCTATTAGTGTCGTCTTTGATGCATTTAAGTTGGTTGAAATCTCTCGTCTTCCTTTCTTGAAGTTTAGCCATCTTGTAGACATCCTTCTCACCCTATTTTGTACTTAGTTTCTGGTAAATTTTCTCATATACCTTGCCTTGTGCCTTACTGTTTTTTTGCATTATTTTTTGCTATTTTGTATTTCTGTATGTTGTCATCGCTCCTATCAAGATGCATGTGCTTGTAGCATATCTTCTTCTCCTCGATAATCTTTTGCACTTCCTCGTTCCACTACCACGTGTCTTTAGGTTCACCTCTTATCCCTCGGGTCACTCCAAGCACCTCTGTAGCCACCTTCCTAATACAAGCTGCCATCTCTATCCATATACTATTTGCTTCTCCTAGATCCCATATCCTTTCCGCAAACATTCTCTCCTTAAACAGATAAGTGCAATGACAGATGATACAATGATCTCTTCATAACATTGACCAACTAAATATTTGCTGACTTGGGCTGTGGGTGCAAGTACAACTATAAATGTTACAGTACCAAAACAAAAAAGTTCAACATATGCTCCTAGACTGTCTTACTTGTGATCAACTTCAACTAATCTGGGCCCTGAGTCTATGCAAGCCTAAGCAGTTCAACAAAATAGTAGAGAATGGAAAACTGGTAAGAAAAGGTGAAATTTGCTTTAAACTTACAATATCATCCAAGGTGATGGAAGCATTATATGTACGGAACACTTTCGCAGTAAGCCCAGGCATTAAATCCTTTAGATGAGCATTTAGTCTACTTGTATCAAGCTTGTCAAAGATATCATCTCCCGCTTTCTTGCCTACAAAACCAAATAAGCAAAATAGATGTGAATGATTTGACTAGGGCAGGGAGAGGGGCAGAGGGGAAAAAAGAGAAGCATGGGAGAGAGATACCAGCACGGAATTCCTCAATTGCCTTGTACACAGGCAGTTCAACCTCTACAGTGTTGAAGTATCTTATAGAATCTTTACCAAGAAAGTCAAACTGTAAAGGTCATGAAGCATCAGATAGCAACAAAATTAGGTTGTCATATTGAGTAATCATGCAGAATAAATAATGAAGATCAAGACCTGCAGCTTATTTGGAGGCACACAGGTAACATTATCAACCTTCAGCGTACAACAACCAACAGTATCAGCTTCATCATCATCCTGAAAAGGATTTGAAGTAGTAACTAAGAATACAAAATCATGATAATATGTGTCAGTAAGGCTCAAAGCTAAATAGAAATGAAAAAATGCAGAAAATTGCATGCTGAAAGGAATAGATTTCCGGTAGAAGAGTGGCCCATCATGTAAAATCGTGGTGACCACAGCACCTCAGCTAATACTTGATAGAGCAGTCTAAGCGCAAAGAGGTTATTTTAGATAATATAATCACTGATGCAAATGAGATATTACATAAAAGCAAGCATAATTGTGCATCCATCATAATAAACAGAAGAATTTATGAACCAAATTTTAGGCATACTGAACCAAATTGCCAACAGAAACACATCCCAACCTGCTTGAATAACTTGGAATATCATTCCATAACTGCGATCATAGGTTCCAGTAGGACAATACCTTTTCATTGCCTGCCCTAAGGGCTAGTTTATCTATAAGGTATGTTGCCACCGCAATTTGCTTCTTCGTCTTATCTTTGCTCCTGAAATCCTTCGTGTAATTTTCACGAATTTTGTGTATGTGATCCTGCCATGGCCATGAAGAAAGACAATTATTTGTACATGCAAACTCAAAACCTCCATCACACAATGAACTTCCTCACCTTCAATTTTCGAGACTTCTCATATTTCTCCTTGTCACTTTGTCCCTTTAGTGAGCTGCTTGGTGCCAGGAAAACATACTTGAAATCTTTTTGGCTTATTGGATCGTTCCAAAAGGCCAACCATGTAACAGTATTGTCATGTTTGACTTCTTTCCAGCTGCAGGACACATGACCAATCAAAAGCGCATACATGATAGCAGCCCCTTCACAAATATAGTTTAACATCAACAATTGGAAAACTTTTATGGTACCTTTCTCCAGGTATTGGACACTCTGGGATCGGAGCCCCTTTTCCGATGTTTATTGTAATATCACTTCGGTTGAATGCGTCTCTTCAGTTTTCCCATCTAAAACAATGTAATAAAAAAACCTTAAAATAGGTGCTCACTTTAAGTAGCAAAATTTTAAGTGATTAAATGTTTTTTATCTGCACCTTCGGATGCTCTCCACGTCCCCTGAACAAGCCAGGTGGTTCTACTCTGAAATTACCAACCTGAAATGAACAAACATTTTAGCCCAGGAGAACAGTACACAAAATGCTCTTAATATAGCAGAGTACATGGCAGATGACACAACTGGTATGCAAGTAGAGGAAACTGAAGTTAGGAACAACGATGCAACAGTTTACTGTCGATAAGGAAATTCTTTGTCGTACAGTAACATGCCATTCATCACATCTGGTGAAAAATCTTACTCCCTCCACTCATAAATATATGACGTTTTAGACTCCTCTTCTTGTTCAAGAATATACAACGTTCTACATTTTCAAGGAGAATGTTTCTTGGTAATTCCAGTTATACCCTTACTTTGACCAACACCTAATAAATACTCTTACACATACTTCCACACGTCAGTGAGGCATTTAAGCAAACCGAGCTCCTGCTGTGAGTTGTGCAGTGCTGATTTTTACTGTTTGCGCATGCATGGATGTAATTGCTACATGAGAAACTAGAAAATTGATAGCAGGTTGCATTGAACCCAGTGCTCTTTACTTAAGCCAATGCTCTTTACAAATGGATATTGGAAGAAATTAATAGGGCTAGAGTGGTCACTTTGACTAACACATTAATTCTTGTGCCACATTCTTAAACATAAACTAATTTTGAACAGAGGGAGTAATAAAGTAGTACGATCAACCTAACAATTGTTGACCAATAAAAAAGTCTACAATAACAAAAGAAAATAGAAGGAGAGAACTATCTATAACTTAACGAGGCATAAGTTATGTAACTACACACTACACAGTATAAAAAAAGAAGACCTTCTCTTTAACACCGTCCACAACAGCCCACATATACTTCTCCTCTTGTTTCAACTTCTCTTCCCGCAATGCTTTCTTCTCCTGTAAACAAAGAATTTAAAGATTAATCATTTCAGATGATGGAGGCTGGATAAATCTGCCTTCTATAAGGTACTCAAGTTTGGACACAATGACTAAGTCACCAAAAAACAACTGTGCAATTTTTCAGAGATCACATTAATATGAACTACAATTTCATTCTGCAGAATATGTCACACATGCAGCTTTGCTATAATAAGTCGTAAACAGCTACCTCTGATGTCATCTGCTTCTTCTTCTCCTTCTCTCTGAGGTGCCATTCATAGATCGGGGTGAAATCACAAAGATCGAATTTCTTGATGATATGGTTTTTACCAAGAATTTTTCTCCAGTCATTGAAAAAGTTGGCGATAAATGTTTCCTTGGATGTGTAATCTGTGTCTTTCATCACAGCAAACATGGTTGCAACCTGCAACACAGAGAATCAGCAGAGGAACAGACGCATAGAAGCGTGATTTGGATTCAGGAGAAACCTAATTACTATATCATTATTATTGTTATAAATCAAAAGTTGCAAAACAAGGTAATAAACAGCTAACACTCTATATATCACCTCCTCCTGTTCTGGAGTCAGATCAACAGGTTGCCCATTGTAAAGCATTTTGACACCATGAGGCTTGTATGGAGGGGGGAAAATAACACCATTGTGCACCAACTTAGTCCATTTCTGTCCACCACCAGATCCAGGAGGGACCCTCATTGTCTTTGAGAACTGAGAATTTTTCATTGTTTTCTTTGTTTTTGTTTTCACTTTCATTTTCTTGCTATCCTTATTAAAAGATGAAGGACTCTTCTTTACAACATTTTTTGCAGGAGGCTTGCTTTTTGAAGACTCGCCCATTTTCAATCTTTGCGAAAGAGGTATGTTGTCATTGTCATCTGCCTTGGATTCTCTTTTGTCACTTGTAGAGGCGGGAGTATCTGAAGGCTTTGCCTTCTTGATAGCTGAATTTGTTTGATTATTATTATCACTTGGCCTTTTAATTGAATTTCGGGGAGTGTTTGTATTATTGTTTAACCCCTTGTTGGTAGATGGGAGCTTGTCCTTGGAATTTGAGATACTCGCGGTTGCACTCCCAGTAACTTTTAAAAATTGAGCAGCCAATGGCTTCTCATCCATTGAATCATCGGAGACATTGCCTCTGCTTATCAAAGCAGCATTAGTGGGCAACCTACTGGCCAGTGGTTTCTCATCCTCTGAACAATCATCAGGTTGCCCAATTTTAGTATTCTCCAAAACTGCCTTATTCGTGCTATTGGAAGCCAGTTTGGCTGAGTTGATCTTCAGAATCAATGGCTTATGATCATCATCTGAATCATCTGCCCTCTCACCTCCTGTATCAACTCTCTTCAATTTCCTCCCCTCAACTTTTTTCCTTAATCCGATTGGTTTCTCGTCATCTGAATCATCCGACTTGTCATCTTCCACATAAGATCTTTTCAGTTTACTCTTATCCACTGCATTACTCTTTTGACTATGTTCTGTGGAACTGTTTGGCTGACCAGATCCCGAAAGCCGCTGGTTCGAACTGGTCGATTGTGGCTTCTGTGGTGGCAACAGCCTCGAAGCACCGGTCAGCCCATTCTTCTGTGGATTTGAAGCCACACCTTTGGGGCTCCTAACAGGCGTAGCATTTCCTGACGAGCCATCCTGCTTCAAGGGGGTGGATCTGTTCTTCACAGAGGTACTCGACCTCTTGAAGGAAATTGGCCCGTCGTCATCGTCATTGTCAAACATAACAGGATTGACACAAGCCATTACTTCCTCACGGTGGCCGGCCGCCGGATGGAATAGACCAAGTCAGCAACACCTGCAAACACTGTTTACTCACGTAAGCAAACCGTAGGTGACATTCCGCCATTCCAACACAGAACACAAGTACAAGAAACTGGATCAAAGGAAGCAGTGTATGCGCACGTCTCCAAATTAATGTTCCCATCATCCCGTAATTGATAAAACCACCACAGCTTGTCATACATCTGCCCTAAACATAGCCAAATCCGATCCAAGAAAAGGTTTCCCCCTGTTTGGACGTCATACTAAGATGAACACGACGCACGACACCAACCAAACCACCGTGCTCCCACACCTCCCCCTCAGATCGGCCCCCGCGCCGAAACGAAGCCGCCTCCCTCGGGAGCCGGAATGGCCTCAACCATCCCCTGATCCACCTCCACGGCCCTCCATCGGATCATCGGCGCAACCCTAGCCACGCCACCCCTGACCCCGCGCGATCACCCGCACGAGCCTCCGGACCCAACGCGAGAGGGGGAGGAGGGGAGACGGAGAGGGCGAGACGCACCTAGGCGCGTGGCCGCGTCCGCCCCCGGAGCGGAGCGGGGAGGGGAAGAAGAGCCACCGTACGGATCTCGGGGCCGGCGGGCCGCCCTCCGGCGAGGCGGCGACGGCGATGGGAGGTGAAGCTGGAGTTAGGGTTAGGGCTCCGCTGGGTTTGTGCGCTTATCTATCTCCTCACCTCTCCTCTTCTCTCCTCTCCTGCTCTCGTATTTCAATCTCGCTCGCCCGCGTCTTCCTGCCTCGTGTTTTCCCCCTTTTTGCGTCGGTTTCTTCTTTTTTTTTTTTTGGTTGCATGTTCGGACAGGGACTCAGACCAGAGAGATGGGTGAAGAGGGGGGAGGGTGGGCCCACACGCAGTGAGAGGGAGGTAGGGGCGTGCGTGGCTGGCTCACGGCTCGCTCGCTGTTTGGTGAACCGGAAGCGCCACCGCGCGCACCCGTTGTGGGGCCCACGTGTAGTGGGACCGGATGTGGAGTGGGGTCGGAGCGTCAGTGGGTGTCTGCGTGGCGCTTGTGGATTAGGATTTATCGGGATTAAGGGTTGAGTGGGATGCGGTGCGTACTTGCGTGGAAAGCGTCAGGGGATGAACCCGTAATCACGTTTCCGCATTTGGAAAGGGGTCGATCATGTGTACGTGTATGTGGTGTGCACTCCATTCAAATTAGTGGATAGATCAAATGTCTGCTCGTATATTGAACTCCCTGAAAGTTACACCCATTCTCTACGCTTCAGCTAAAATGCTCCCGGAGTTAACTGAAAATCAATTACCTTTAATCAGTTTGTGGTGTGTTTGCTTGGTTAGATTGTTAATTTAATGGAAGGGGACCTACAAGACTCTTATGTAAATTTTAAAAAAAAACCCAATCTAAAGCCACATGAATTCCATCTTTGCTGGTGGCGGATTTAACCTTTGGTGCAAAGTTTAAGCAAACTCAATCATACGAACATACAGTCACGCGTATAGTAGTGCAAAAGAAAAGAATTTATATTCCATCGCCAAGCAACAGAAAAAAAAAAGGTATTAACAAAGTCAACATGTTGATGTATCACTAGAGTACGTAAACCGAACTATGCAGGATCAATAAGCGCTGTCCCAACTCCCAAGCGGCCTAGGCGCGAGTCCAAGTTTTGCAACACGTGAGCACATGAGTGCGCCGCAGGCCCCGCTCAGGTTGCCCTGAGCGCTTTTGCCAACCTGAGCGGTTGGCGACGGCGATTATTTTACTGTAGTGTATATTATATATGTTACAGTGAAATTTTTTTTTATTTTTTTTAAATTTACTTATACTTTTTTGTTTTCGGTTTTTTATATTTTTTTATATTTAATTATACTCAATAAACCAACTCATCTACAATGTTTTTTCAGTCAGCTACAGTGTTTTTTCAACAAAAACTAAAAGCCATCGTTATTCCGAATACCCCGCAGTGAGGTCGCAAGACTCGTCTACAGCCTCCGCGACTTTCACACATATGCAAATAGGTGCACTCTGCTCGTGTGTTCATAATATAGGGGAGTGTACGCATCCATTGTACCTTTTCTTGAAAATTTTTTTTTAAGGAGATTGTGCTCAGGAACGAAAAACAACGATTACCGACTGTTAACTGCCAGTAATGAAAAAATCGGTGGGTACCGGAAGGTAAAAAAATCGATCATAATTTTTCAAATGTAAATGTAAATTTATAACTACATAATGTACTTCCTAGGTTGATATAGTCATTTGTTGTGCTAGATTACCTATTTTATGAAGTAAATAAGCATCAATTATTGTTCTCTCGTGTTTCTATGCCTTTTTTTTCAGTTTTTCTAACGGTTTTGCCTTTTCCCCCTGGTTTTTGACCGGTTACTGGTTCCAAACCAATAAATCCAAAATTTAAATCACAAAATTTATCCTTTTTTCCATGGTAACCAGACAGTTACCGTTATCGGCCGTCGGCCACGAATACCTCGGTTCCAAGTTTTTGTATCTCTAAATTTACTGATTTAGTTTTCTCTCTCTAAGATGTCTAACTTGAGTTAGAAGGATTTCTCAGGTACACCCAAACGTACTCTCAACGAGTTCCAATCACAACTTTTCCCAATGAAAACATAAAGATTAGTATCAAGAATAATTCATGATATACCACTCAAAAAATGGCATAGCATGTAAATGCCACTTCAAAGAATGACTTCTACTATATACCACTCTAAAAAAGTTTAAATTTAATATATACCATTTCCTTTACTTTTTTGCAAATAAAAACATGTTTGTCCTTTTTGGCTATGAATACAAACTATTTTTTTTATCTATGTGTGTTATACTTTTATGATTCCAGAGAGTACCACTCAAGCCACTTTCGCACTTGGTGCGACAAAATTCGAGACTATATCATTTTCATCGGTCTATAGTTCATGTGTAGCGCATTGGTCTGGACGATGCCAACTGACCTCAGTTTAGGTCCATGAAGATCAAGTTGAAGGATCAAACCAAAGACATAGTAGAATTTTGCCTTTTTGAACACGAAAAGAGATCCGTGACACTCATTAAATCAAAGTTTTGCCTTTTTAAACAGAAAATATGTCATTATTAATGAATGAATTACAACACTCTTAGTTTTTGTAAAAAATATATAAATATAGTTATATGTACAATTCGGACCTAAGTTGCATTACAATGCTTTATTCACAAAAGCTAAAAGAGCTGGCACCAAGTTGGGTATGGAGGGACTTGTTTGCATCACAACAAAAAGGCTAGTTTAGTCACATGACTTGTATGGTATTTTGTGGAATCATGAAAACAATGGTATATATATGGGCAAAACAGTCCTTTCCTATGGCAGGGGTGAAAAGTCTTTAGTTTGCAATAAAATAGAGGAAATTGAATATAAAATTCCTTGAAGTGGTACGTGGTGTAAGTAATTCTTCGTAGTAGCATTCCAGGTTACACCATTCTCTTGAATGGTACATCATAAATTATTCCTTAGTGCTAATACATGGGTGAAAATCGAACATAACTATGAACTTTGTAATTAATTCTAAAAAAATCCACTTCGATGTGTCAATCCAATCATCCCCAAATTTGACCATGTATTCCAAGGAAAATAAAGAAAACAAAAACTAAGTAATAATCAATCTAATACCGAATCAGATTAGGACCGTTCTTTTTTGCTATAGCTTATTACTTAAAATTTTAAATTATGGTTGTTCATGATAGAGAGTAGGAGAAAAAGATACTCTTGTGTGATTTTAACTGATACAACTAAAGTCGATACCGTATCTACTATAATTAATTTATAAATATCATCTTAAAAGATATTATAATTTAAAACTAGTTATTATAGTATAAAATCATTGGCCGAAAGAACCACCAGCTATGCAAAACATCTTGCGTTGTACCTGTCCCAATCCGGCAATCCCCTCCCCTCGAGGAGCCTCGATGGTATCGAAGCCTCGGCGCATGAGTCTGGGGACTGAGTAAACAAAGCTTATGGAGCTCCAATGCTAAACAACGTTTAATTACCAAAATGCCCCTGCCAAACATGAACTCTTGTTTGCGATCAAACATCGTGTGGACTGGAGTCTCAAGTAATTGAAGCCGGAAGAAACTAAGAAGCGAGGTAAAATTCTAACAAATCATTGTCACTCATTTGAAGTTTTTGTTTTGTTTTTTTTCCTCCGAGAGGATGATTGAAGACATGTTGGAATATGCTGAAGAGCTTTGGTAAGCCGTACTTATGCGTGGGATAAGCAATGACTATTTATTTATAGATGAATACTAGATTCCAACAAGTAAAGGAGATAAATACGTTAATTTTCTAACATAACCATATTTATGAAAGATTGGTCCTTACTTGCGAATTTTAGAGGAAACCTCGAATATTTGGATGAATGTACAAATCCGGGTTACAAGGGGAACAGAAATTATCTAATTCATTGGAGAGCAAAATGGTCATTTCACAGTGAGTTAATTAATTAATCCAAAAATGAGCTAATTAATTTCTCCGTTGCGATCCTATCATTTACGCTCTCTTGTTCATCCACTCCCCTCCTCTGATCCACTCCCATGGCGCTCTCCATTTCAACGCCTACCTCCTCCTCCCTCCTTCCAGCCTCCCGCCAGGTACCGTCGCCCTCTCTCCCCTCTCACCGACGAGCCCTCATTTGCCCGATTTGGCCCGCTTCTCGCCCCAGTTTCTTGGTCCACTTCCTGGTTTCACCCGTTCTTGATCGCTGCTTCAGGTTGGCAGGTGGAATTCATCAACAAGGTCGGCTAAGCCTGCGACTTTTAGCCTCTGGAGGTCGGTTCTGGCCGCGCGGGCCGCCGCCGGCAACGCCCCCTCTTCCCCTGTGAGCGGTACTGGTCTCGATTTCCTCTTTTCTCTCGTCTTCTTATGATGTGTGGTGTTCTTGAATCTTGATTCTCTCTGCTTGGTTGTAGAGGTGGTCACTGAGCTCGATGCAGTGGCCAGCTTCAGCGAGATTGTGCCGGACACCGTCGTGTTCGATGATTTCGAGAAGTAATAACTGGTTCTTTGCTCGTGTCCCTCTGAATTTGCTTTGTTTGCTGGAAGCTGATACATTGTACTGTTAACTAATTGCAGGTTTGCGCCGACAGCAGCCACAGTGAGCTCCTCGCTGCTGCTTGGGATCACGGGGCTCCCGGATACCAAATTCAAGGTGAGGAGTAGCTATTTAAATGTTAACTGAATCTTACATTGGACGAGTGACATGATTTGTGTTCTGGCTTTGTGATTGTTGTAGAGTGCTATAGATACTGCGTTGGCAGATGGTGAATGTAACACAGTGGAGAAGCCTGAGGACCGGATGTCCTGTTTCCTTACCAAGGTTTGGATATTGCATTTCAGTTTTAATATTACCAGTTCTGTTAATCTGAGGAGTTGAATTGAAGAAATTTGGCAGGCTCTGGTGAATGTTGGAGCTGAATTGGCTCATCTAGTCCCTGGACGGGTTTCGACGGAAATAGATGCTCGGTTGGCTTATGATACCCAAGGAATTATCCAGAGGGTATGAGCTTCTTCCTTCTTTTATTGTTCGTATTGCTTGGATGAATGCATAGATGAGGCATCAACAATTCCATGGACCTTCTGTTATCATTATTGCATTGATGGTATGTATATATATTTATGAGCTGCCATGAAGTGGTTGAGATTGTTTCTAACAATGTCTGCATGTTAGTTTTCTTGGTGTTGTCCTAGTAAAGCATCTGAAGCGTGGTGCTTCAATATATATAATAGTGATAGCAAGACCCTCATTTTTTCAAATGTAGTTTTTGATGTTACCAATTGTTGGACTAATCACAGGTATGGGGTAATTTTCTCTCTGTATTACTGTCGATATCCCCTTGCCTTAAGGCATACTTATAGACCAAAGTGGTCAGATTACAACTGAAAGCAAAACTGAAAGTAGAGATAAGATACTAAAGCAAAACTGAAGGTGCTAAAGCAAAACTAACGATACTAAAGCAAAACAGAAGGTGCTAAAGCAAAACTAACGATACTAAAGCAAAAACTGACCAACTACTACTATACTTACTCAGAGTAATCTATCTATCTATGGACACAAGACTTATTCCTTCACCAATGTCAATGTTAAAGGTCATCAGTGGCATTACTTGTAAAGGGGCTAAGTTGATGAAGAATAATGGAACATTATCAGCTGTAGGATCCTAGCATGAATATTTTGACTAATGCCAAGTTATTTTTATGTTTGCAAAACACTTCTCTGTTGTAGCTTACTTTTATCACATTATGATTCTGAAGTAATTTATGAGTAAGTAATCACATAGCTTTAG
Organism: Melocanna baccifera; assembly: GCA_036346265.1. Lineage (NCBI taxonomy): Eukaryota > Viridiplantae > Streptophyta > Magnoliopsida > Poales > Poaceae > Melocanna > Melocanna baccifera. The sequence goes on from CM070698.1 coordinate 22,740,888, forward strand.
TGCTTAAAAGTAGATTTGAAATTTGGGGAGTTTTGATGATTTGCCCCATCTTTCTTTGCAGCTTGATAAAATGCCCTGTGATGTCTCACTGACATGCAGAGCCAGGGTCCGCATGTCAGTGAGACAACTTGCCATTTCAAAGAAAGATGGGTGAAATCATCAATTCTTCCTTAGCGTTAAGCTTGATATTTCACTGGACAGTGGAATTGTTAACTGATGAATGGGACCATGTTGGAAGAAAATGATATATGAAATTGGGGTTCCATCTTTTTTCCTCATTACTTCTAGACATTAATTGGGGAAAAAAATCTTCTAATGCTGCAAACGTGTATTTTAATCTCCTGAGTGAATCTTTTTTTCCTCAAATTAAATTGAGAACATATTTTACAATCATGTCTTTGTTTTTCAACTGCTTTGAATCCTTTTGATAACTGCCATACTCAATTTGCCAACTAGCTATGTCATTAAGCAACAACACTAATGTACTTATAAGAAATCAATGGCCTCGTTCTTTTTGGGTTCTGGCTTGTAACTTATGCTACAGTAATTAGCTTTCAAAAGAAGTGCTTTTTCAAGGAGGGGGTTTACAAGTCGATTGTGGTAGACACTGTATCGACTTTAGTTATACTAGCCAAAATCGCATGCGAGTGTCTCTCTCTTCGTACTCTCTCTCACGAACAGTCAGAATTCAAAAATTTTAGCCATAAGGCATACTATGCCTTTTTGTTCCATACTTCTACATCACTTCTAATCGTTCCACAATCATACTTTTGTCATGATGTTACTATTCAACTGAAGTGTTCATTCGATGTCTATAGTAGCTGTTCCTAAACCACAGGACAAGCTTGTTAACAGGGGCGGAGCCAAGAATTGGATATTGGGGGGGGGGGGGCAATATGGACAACAAGTAGAGTAGCATAGTGAAAGTATAAGAAAAACACAAAACATACTAAGAAAAACATGGTAAAATATAAACAATGTAGCATAGTAAAAGTATAATTTGAGTACCTAAATAATGAAGATTTTCTCTTATCCTAGACTACCACCTCTTCATCAATAGTAGGACAAGAACCAGAACCTACAAAGGCAACATATGAGAGTAAATTTAATTAGTGCAATAATAAATACAAAGAACACGGAGTTTACATTTATAATAAGTTAATTTACTACTAGTACAAGATAATTGTTTCTTATGTGACCTCATCTCTTGAAAGCACTCTAGAATCTTATCATCATTAATGCTTGCAAATATATCTTGCTCAATATAGCATACTATACTATGATCCATCTACTCATCATTCATTTTATTCTGTAAATCAATCTTAATAATCTTCATAGCTAAGAAGGCTCTTTCTACAGTTGCTGTTGCCACCAGCAAAATCAAGGCCAATTCAGGTCAACAATATATATCAAAGGTGCTCATAAATATAGCTACGGATTGCACAGTTGCAATGAACCCTTGTGCCTTGCCCTGTGAAAGTAAAAGCAATTATATATCAAACGTGAATCAATAACAGATAAGATTAGGCTAAAAGGTTTCAGATTTGAATGAACAAATCAAGCCAATACGTGTCTCATATGTATAGTATACCTGGTCTGGTCAGTTGAGAGTACTTCTCTAGAAAATAGAAATGGTTGCATATGTCTGCAGATATTCAGATTTTCTCGACAATTGTATGAATATCATTGAAATGCAAAGCCGCAAAGGAAATATAATGGATTAATTTGGTGCTGAAAAATTTTCACATTCGATGCTCTATTCCCTTCATTTAATGTTTAACTAGTTGTCTGGTTACCCAAGAATATCTTGTCATAGACTCATAGTGCTTAGTGGTTAAGATTTAAGAATGAACAATTTACTTACAGAAACCACACCTCATGGGGGGTGCCAGGCCCCCCCCCTCTCCGCCACTGCTTGTTAAGTTATTTGTTATCTGAGTTTTGGCATTTAAAGATATGTATGATGTTAGTTGTCTGGCTGATGCTTGTGACTAAAGCATGTGTGATGTTAGCTGTTAGATATCCTTTGAGAAAAGCCTCTGTGCTCTGCAGTCACAGTTTGATGAAAAATATTTGATATGTTTATGTTTAGGTGCATGAACTGTTGAAGCTATACAATGAACATGATGTCTCATCAGAACGTCTGTTATTCAAAATTCCTGCTACATGGCAAGTAAGAATGCAATGCATTGATCTGTAAGTTCTGCCTGTCTGGTACCTTCTGTCTTTTTACATCTGTCATTAACTTGTTTAGTGTTAACATCTAGGGTATAGAGGCCTCAAGGTTGCTTGAATCTGAAGGAATTCAAACACATTTAACGTTTGTTTACAGGTACATACTTAATACCTTATATTTTGCTTCATTTGGTTCCAACCCTATTGCTTTGTAGTGGGGAATTGTATGGATATTTTGCCCTTTTTTTTAATGTTGCAATTCTTGGGTGCTTGACAATTCCTATTTTTTTGAAGAGGGGCAGGAAAACTGCCTCCATTTCATTAAGCATGGTAATACTTATAAAAGTTGAACGGGGCTAATCAAGATTATTGCTTATTTTCATGCGTCACTTCTTGCGTATTGGCAACATAAGTACATACTGTGCTTTTGTATTAGCACAAGGAGAGGTTTTCAGTTGAATCTATCTGGTGAATTATAACTATATATGCTTTTGTATTAGCACAAGGAGAGGTTTTCAGTTGAATCTATCTGGTGAATTATAATTACTCAATAGGCCTTACTAGTTTTGGGAAGAGCAAGTTGACCACTAAAGGACATGCAGTCTTACAGGTGCACTCACTTAGTCTTGCGATTTACATAAGATGTTAATGTTGGTTAGAGCCTTCTTTCTACGCAGGATATGGAACTGTCAACTGTGACCTAACAGCTAATAACTGATACCTTATGTGCATTTTTTTTTTGTGGCTGATCATTCTTCTCAGTTTTGCACAAGCAGCAGCTGCAGCGCAAGCTGGTGCATCTGTTGTACAAATATTTGTGGGACGCATTCGGGTAAATTTCATCATGTCCTCTGTTTTCACGGCCTTGTGCTAAAATGAAAATGTTATGCTGACCACAAATTATGCAGGATTGGGCAAGGAATCACTCTGGTGACCCAGAGATAGATGAAGCTTTAAAGAAGGGAGAAGATGCGGGGCTTGCTTTGGTTAGCATCAGTTACTATTTAATCTTGTGGCTGTTTTTTCTTCTAGAATACATTTTTTGTGGCTATTTCTGGAGAAATATATCAACATAAGCCAATATCTGGAAACAGAGCTGATTTACTTTACAGACTTGGAATGTTTTGGTACCTGGTGTTGCTTTTCCCAGTAGTCCTGCGGTTGGTGCCTGACTATTCAGCTAAAAAGCAAAACAAATAAAAGATTCAAAGTTCTTGTACTCAACTATGAGCAAGTAATTTTGAACTATGCTTGGATTGATTTTAGCATTCAACATTATTTTAAGACTCCATTTGATCCTCATCATCAACAATTTTGAGCACATCATGTGTTGGTTTGACATGATACCCATGTTATAGTGTAATTAACGAAACTAATATAACTGACAAATTAGTGAGAATTATTAAGGGAGCTAGGAATAAACAGCACTACACTTATTCAAGAACTCTGCCCAAGTAGATGCTGAAGTTAACATTGCAAGTTTACTTTCTACATGTTTATGTTGGGCTTACATTTTCTGCTACTTCACTAGGATTCAGTATTCTGTGTAATTTTGAATTGTAATGCAGGTGAAGAAAGTGTATGCCTACATTCACAGAAATGGGTACAAAACAAAGTTGATGGCTGCTGCCGTACGCAACAAGCAAGATGTATTTAGCCTTCTGGGGTAAATCTTTGATACTTTTTTTTGTACTGTATATCCGAGTTGATAGTTGTGGGTGTTAGCATGTAGGGAACTAATGTTTCTTATATGTAGGATTGATTACATCATCGCACCTCTGAAGATATTGCAGTCTCTGGAAGAATCTGTCACTGATCCTGATGTGAAGTATGGTTATGTCCCAAGGTTGACTCCTGCTCTTGGCAAGATGTTCAACTTCACTGAAGAGGAGGTTCGTCTGCTTATGCTTGCTTGTGCTGAATTCACTTACCTGAACCGTTCAATTGGCAAATAATTATTTATGATGACTGACAACCATGCATTGTTTTGAGAAAACAACAACACCTTTTAGCACTCCATCCAGCTACCTGCTGTAGGAGTCATAGTCAGAATGATGATGTTTCTAAATAGATATATCTTCACTTGGCATGTACATTTCCACTACGAGAGAAAAGAGCTAGAGGAGAAATAAATTAAAAGAAAGGGAAACAAACTATTGAATCATTTGTATGCCAAACATAGTTTGGAAGTTGGGTCCTTTTATATATCACCCTTCCAGAAAAAAAGGAAGTCATGTTGAAACTTATAGCAGGCATAATCGTGATTCAGCAATGAGCTGAACTGCCTGCAGGTGAAAAGAATTGTTTCCAAAGAACTAAATGATAAAATCATCGATAACCTTGATGAAGACAAAAGAAAACAAAAAGAGACGACAGCTGATCATCTTGTGGTTTTGATCTGGTACTTGTACACTGATTGTTCGCACTTCCTATGATCATTGATGCAGCTTGTGAAGTGGGACCAACTGCGTCTAGCAGCTGCGATGGGGCCAGCTGCCGAAGAACTACTTGCTTCTGGTTTGGAGGGATATGTGAACCAAGCACGCCGTGTGGAGGAGCTCTTTGGGAAGATCTGGCCACCTCCCAATGTTTAAAGACATGCCTTTCCGAGATCCTCACTGCGCCAAATGCTTTTGTTGCAACAAAGAGTAATAACTACAGCCAAGGATAGTGCTTGCCGGCATTTGCTCTTTTGCTTCGAAGGGCACTCTCTTGACTGTCTGTACTGTATTTTGCTAGCTAGCAAATCTCACGATGCTGTACTGAAAACATCTTTGTTTTTCGAGATAAAACGAATGGCTCGAGCCTTTCATTGGCCCGTCAGATGTGTATTATGTTTTTGTCATTTGAATGCTCTGCTGGATTGATCTGAACTCCAAACTGTATCTTTTATGCTAACGCCATAGCACCAGTGGCAACAGATTCTTGCTTCAGGTAAGATCATCTGAGTTGCTGTAACATCCCGTCCATCCTTTAGGCCTAGAGTGCTACCAACATTGTATTACAATACCATTCTTACACATTCACTAATTATTTTAAGCAAACTCTACTTTATTTATAGAGTAGAGTACTAACACCATACCGTTTTTGATCAACTAATTCTAGCATACTAGTTGGAGTAAACCTATTACAAAAGTTGGGCATATGAAGTGCTGCAAGTCGTGGTGTTAATCATGTGCTACATCCGCCCATGCCTGCCGTCCTCAACGGTCACCTAGAAACAAGACAACGAAGCAAGGGTGAGTCCAAAGATTCAGCAAGTACACAAACATAATCAAAACTAGAAAGCCATTAACCTAACTATAATGTACTCTGCCTGTATTGTTATGCTCATAACATCGTTATCATGATTCCACATTGTCCATACATAAACCACATGTGTATTTCATGTTCCAGCATTACCACAACATCCATACAATGCAACTCTGCTCTACATGCACATTTGATCATCACATTGCAAATACCGGTATCGCCGAGTGAACACCCGTCGATGTTCACCTAAAATCTTGGGCCCGCCCATATCGGCACGGGGATCTCTCCACTCCCGTGGAGGCCTACCGAAATAGGACTTACTCAAGAGCACTCCGGATTAGTCTGCTAGCTTTGCTGTGGCTAGGGACTTTCTCACCGCCCTCACTCTTGAGTGCACATGATGCAAATGTATATGTCCATTATCATTATCGTTGTCATATATAAGTAAGCGTCATCAAGTCATGTAATCATCACATTTTCACATAAACACCATCACATTAGGTAAACATTACATAGTCATAAACTCTATGGCCTACCGCTCTACCATACACTTGCCTGTTAACCAAGCGGGGCGAAGCGACGTGCAGACGATGTCGACTCAGGACCTCCACCTGAACAAGCAATTAATCGACTTAACATACCATAACCAAATCAGAAATTAGAAGAACGACGACAATATTGCCCGCATGACCCGATTCTAGCGTAAAATCCCCGAGGTCAAGGATCCGTCAAGCGGGTACCAAAATCCCCCCCTTTTTTTTCTTTTTCTCCTCTTTTCTTTTCTTCTCTTTTTTTCTTTCCTTTCCTTCCTACCCGATCTCTCTCTCTCCCTTTCTTTTATCTCGGCCGAGCGGCCGAGCTCCTCCCTCCCTTCTCATTTTTTTCTCCGCCGCCCCCTCTTCTCCCTCTTGCTCCGCCGTCGCCTCCCCGCGCCTCCCTCTGCACCGCCGCCTCCTCCCTCTTCTCTCCCTCTCCCCTTCTCTCTCCCTCGCCTTACCGCCGCCCCTCCTCCTCTCTTGCCTCACCGCCGCCTCTTCCCCTCCCTTCTCTCCCTCCTTCCCTCTTTTCCATCCCCCTCCCCCTCTCCTCTCTATGCCTTGCGGCCGAGCCGGCCTGCTCGGCTCTCGGGCGCGCCGCCCTCTTCCTCTCCCCCCCCACGGTGCCGCGCGCCTCCCCCCTTGCCGGCCCATGGCGCCGCGCGCCGCCTACCCCGCCGGTCTACTGCGGCCCGTGATGCCTACCTCGTGCGCCGACTGCTCCAGGTGGTGGCTTCTCCTCCCCCTTGCTCCCTCTACTTCATCTCTTCCTCTCAGCTGAGGGAGGTAGTAGAAATGGGGAGTGGCTGGAGCTTGTGGTTTGCGGATGGGAGGAAGATAGGTGAGCTCCTCCTTTGCCCTTCTCAGTGAGCAGTGGTGCTTCCCCTCTGTGTGCTTAGTTTTGTTGCCCCTGTGCTTGAGCTGGGTAGTGTTATCTGGGGGAGGGTGTGCTGGTCGCTGCGATGTGGGGAGGCTCTATTTGGGCTGGTAGGTTTTGCTGACTACTGACAGGTGGGTTTGCTACAGTGGTATTACAGTTGCAATTACTTTTTACTATTATCTTCTACAGAAAGTCGCCTTCTGCTAGTAGTCCAAATTCCAATTTTCAGTGAAAATGGAAAAAAATTGCTGTTGAGTGCCAACTGCTAACTGATTCCGATCAAAGTTGCTCTAATTTTTTGCAGAACAATCTGGTGTTTCTACCTTCGACTGTAAGTTACTCCTGTTATTGCCAAATCTCTCTCTGGCTGTCGTGAGAGAGAATAACCAGTGCCATTTCAGATTTTTAGTATGGCCGTGTTTCTAGCGAAAATCGGCTAAGTATTGTAATCCCGTGAAATACGCAAAGGCGCGAAAGTTTCTAGAAATTTTTTTACCACATGTAGTTGGTTTTCACTAGATATAA